>CM053565.1:24096315-24137998 GCA_028646485.1 Cryptoprocta ferox | reverse complement strand
TACAAAGGTAGAAAATCATAAGGAATCTACAAAAAGCTACCAGAACCAAGAATTGTGTTTAAGAAGGTCTCATGATGCAAGATCAAGTACAAAAATAAATTCTATTTTTACATAGCAGTGTTTCTTTTAGTGTTTGTCCTCTGGTCATGAAGTCTTTCAATATTTAGTTGTGTGTAAATACTCTTCTTTCACATTCTTTTTTGAAGGATATTTGCACTGGGTATAGAATTCTTGGTTGGAGTTATTTTCTTTAACTGCTTTGAAAATAATCTATTGTCTTCTGGCTTCCATTGTTTTCATTGAAATATTTTATGTCCTCTTTTCTCTACTTCTAAGATTTTTTCTTTGTCTTGGTTTCAACACTTTTACTATGATGCTCCTAGTATACTTTTCTTTTTATTTATTGCTCCTGGGGCATTAGTACTTCTTGATAGTGTGGCTTGATATCTTTTATGAGTTTTAGAAAATTCTCAAGCAGTATATTTTCAAATATTTTCTGTCCCACTCTCCTCCTCTTCTTTTGGGTTCCAGGAAATGTCTCAGAACTTTTGTACCCAACTTATTACATGTTCACTGAAAGAAATTGGCTTAAAGTGCCCTCATCTCTCTATTAATATTTTTAGACTATCATGTTGTAATTTTGCTGCATATAAACAAAAATATTTTTTTTTTACTTAGGATGAGCCCCAAAGCTTCTGAGTAGCCTTCAAAAGAATAAGCATAATCTTTCTTTGATTTATACCTTCTTGTGAATTAAATGGATGTTTTGGCTTTAAAAAGAAAACATCAATCTCAAATACTGTTTTGATACTTACACTGTATTTTATAAGCATTAACTTCTATTCACCCACACTTATGGAAAAAGTCTGTATCCTTCCTTTATTACTACCAGCCAGGGATATATGATTGTGGATGCATATTTCTGTTTCAGCTTTTGTTTGAGCAGCTTCCAAAACATCATCCTATAGGTTTTTAGAATCTGTGCCAAGTTCAGTTCAGATTAAATTTCTTTGTTAGAATTGCTTTTTAAGGCATCTGGATCAGAAATCATATACCTCTGCTGCATAGCAAAGGAACATTTGGAAATCATCAGGGGCATCATAATAGAAGATGATAGTATTGTATGTTTTTTCTCAGAGTAGGTAAAGGCTACAACAAAAAATAATTTTATTCAGAATTTAGAAGTTGCTGGTTTGATATTGTTAAAACATTTTAAGTAGCTAATGGCTGGCTTCAAAAATATGATTCTACATGTTATTGTTCCTAAATTCATCATAGAATATTTCTGAGTAAAAGTAGAGATTTCTGCTTTTTACCTATTTTCAATGGTATACACACACATGTTAAGAAGGCACACAATATTAAAAATTTTTAGTTTAATATCATAATTTTTTGTTTCTTCCCTAAATTTGAAGGAGAGACCTAAGTTAATCTTCATATCATTTTAACTAACGGCATCAATTTTGTTAGGTTTTATTTAGATTTCATTAGATGACAATAATCAATTTGCTCTCCTAAAGAGAAAGATCCATCTTTTTTATTAAAAAAAAAAAACAAAGAAAGAAAGAAACACAAAACTCCAAGAGAAACCTTCAGTTCTAATATAGTGCATTGTTTCATTTTCATAAATGGGCAAGAATTTAAAAAATAGTCTCGGTACTTTTGTACCTATGAAGTAAAACTAAATCTATGGTTTTTAGGCTAATAGTTTCCAAAATGATTGATGTGTTTTGGAGCGATCATTTGATTATTCCATACATAGCCATGAGAAGGTACGTTTAGGTTGTGGTCTGGAAATCCAAATGATTTAGCAGATAAGCTCCAGATTGTAGAGCCAGAAGAAAAGATTTCTTTTTCTGGTTGGAGTGTGACCTTTGTCATGCTTTCCTCTGTGCTATTCTTAAATTTAGAAATAACTTTCTCCATTATGTTTACTTCTAAAGATAGTATGAGCCTATGAAATCATGAAGATACCTCAACAACCTAATTGTACTTTGCCATGGCTATATATGGGATAACTGTATGATCTCTCCACATCTCATTAATCATGAAATTATGACTAGTATGACCATTTTGGTACCAATTAAAATATCATAGTTCTTGTTTTTGTGAGTCAGATCACCTTCATATTAGTAGCACTATTTTTTCTAAAATCAGCCTAATATTTTTTTCTTCCTCTCATTAACCAAGGAAGATAGAGGAAATGCAGACACATCCTTTAGAGAGTAAGGAAATATCCTTTGCTTCTTTATAGCCTACCTTATCTGTTCCTTAAAGACATAGCTAAATATGATGTCTGAGATATATGTAACAATGAAGTTTTTATTGATTGATATAAATATGGGTGACTTTGTTCAGCTGAATACTGCTGGTAGGAGTTACTGGCGTATGTAATACATTATCTTATTACATTCATTTTATGGAAGCTGATCCTGATGGGACAGTGGAAGGAGAGCTTTCTCAAGCTTTCTGGAAAAGCAATTAATCCTACTGCTTATATAGCAACGATGTCTTGGATCGCATTGGTGTACTGGCACCCTTTCTCCTTTTATTAAAACAAAAATGCAGCTGCTGACCAGAAGTGCAGCTCTACAAGTGGGGCTTTCATCGTATTGGTAAGAGATTCATATCCAGGGTTGACATCATTTCAGTTATGGCTTTTTCATTATTAAATTTTGGAATTTCAGGTTTGTTTATTAAAGATTTAAAGCTATAGGTTAAATCACCAAATTGAAATCCACTTATTTTTCTATACTATGATAAGTGGATAAGGTGTGCTAGAAAATGTATTTTTCAGATTTTACACCAGATGAATTATTTTAATTGTGAAATGCATGGTATCATAAGGAAATTGACAATTTTTTTCTGAATCTTTAGCGTTTCTATTTTATATGTAACTCTCCACATTCCTCGGTTTCTAGTAAGTAAATTTAACAAATGTTTTAGAGCTATTGACTATTAACTGTTGGTAAAAGTAGTGGCCAGGACTTTTACTTAGCCCTTGTGGCAAGTTTACTCTATTTCATCTGTTTCTCATCAGTATTGAAAACTGATAATTCTTTAAAACATGTGGTATTCACTAATGTTAAAGATTTTTAACTCTTAGTATAGTCTTATATACAAGGGTTCTCTTAATTTGTAGTCCAATCTGTTTCAAGGCCATTCATCTTTTACTGCAAAACCAAAAATTAGCAGAATGTTTTTATCTAGGGTTTAAGGTAAATTTTGTTTTAAATAGCAGAAGTAACACTGTATAGTTAAAGACACTTTTACAAAGACATTAATGAAACAGAAAGTTCCAACTGCAATATATTCTATATTTGTAAATTTCTAATGCTTTGGGTTTTTGATATTTTAGGTCTTGCTTTCCCATTAAATCAAAGTCTATTGGGTTTCAATTTTGACCTCTATAAAAACCATTTTAATAAAGACCATTGAATATATGTAATGTACAATGGCTTCTATTCTCATGACCTATGCATTCTCCATATATATTAATAGGTAATAGTTGTTTTTTTAATTGTTGCTATTTATTTGTTTTGTTATTTAGGATGAAAATAACAGAACAAGCAAACTGAATAATGACCGACACATCATTCTGACATTTTCTTTAAAGACTGTTTAAATTGGGGTGCCTGGATGGCTCAGTTGGTAGAGCCTCTGACTTTGGCTCAGCTCATGATCTCATGGTTCATGAGTTCAAGCCCCACATTGGGCTCTGGGCTAACAGCACAGAACCTGAAGCCTGCTTCAGATTCTGTATCTCCCTCTCTCTGTTCCTCCCCCTGCTTACTCTCTCTCTCTCTCTTTTCTCTCTCTCTCTCTCTCTCTCTCTCTCTATCAAAAATAAATAAAGATTTAAAAATTTTTTTAAAAAGACTATTTAAATTGATTACATAGTGCAGGGGGCAGGGGTAGGGAAATAAATCCAAATGTTTGCAGCTCTTAAGATAAAAGTTGTGTCTTGCTGTGTTCCAACACCAATTCTGTGACACCAATTGGGTGTCCTGCCATTCCATTCAATTCTGATACCACTTACCCAGAGTCAGAGTTGGACTCCACAAGTTTAGGACTAAGTCCTTCATAAGACTGCTCCTACTTCAGCTGCCAATTGCAAGTTTTGGGTGTCACCAAAACACCCACACGTCTGTCTGGCCTACTACAAATTCAGTCAGGACTCCCACAACCTTTTACCTTTTCAGGTTTTATAACTCACTAGAATGACTCACCGAATTCAGGAAAGTACTATACTTATGATTGACATTTTATTATAAAGGACACAAATGAACAGTCACATGAAGATATACAAAGAGCAGGGTCTGGAAGGTCTAGAGTATAGGAGCTTCTGTCTCTGTGGAGTCATGAATGCCACTGGCATATCAATTTGTTCACCAACCTAAAATCTCCCCTGGGGCTAGGTGTCCCGATGGTTTCATTACATAGACATGATAAATCAAATCATAGGACACTGTTTGATCTCTCTAGCCCTGAATGTTGGGCTGGCCCAGAGTTCTAACACTTTAATCATGTGTTTAGTTTTCTGGTTACTAGCTCTCATTCTGAAGCTCTCTGGAGGCTGTGTCCTAAGTCGCCTAATTAGCATAATAAAGACACTCCTATCACTCAGGAAATATAAAGGGTTTTGGAAGTTACGTGCCATGAATAAGGTCAGATATAGATTTAATTATATTGCAATTGCCTATTATAATGGTTATAATTACAAATACTTGTCATGGAATAAAACATAAAGAGATATTTAAAAAGGTAATTCTGATGTAGAGGTCATCAGTAAATTAATGGCAAGCACACTGGATATATTTCTTGTGGGAGTTGCAGTTGTTGTTTTTTTTAATTTCTACATCTACATTTAAAATAGGTTTAAAGACTGGCCCACTTTCTTACACCATACACAAAAATAAACACAAAATGTATTAAAGACCTAAATGTGGGGCATGAAACCATAAAACTCCTAGAAGAAAACATAGGCAGAAATTTTTTCTAGATATGTCTTCTCAGGAATAGAAAGCAAAAATAAATGTATGCACAGCAAAGGAACAACATCAACAAAACAAAAAGACAACCTACTGAATGGGAGAAGATATTCACAAATGATACATCTGAGGAGGGATTAATGTCCAAAATATATGAAGAACTTTTACAACTCAACACCAAAGAAATAAATAAATAATCCAATTATGGGCAAAGAACCTGAACAGACATTTTTCTTTTTATTTCTTTTTTTAAATGTAAACCTTAAGAAAATTTTTTATTTTTATCTTTTGAGAGAGAGGAAGAGAGAGAGAGCATGCATACTTACACGGAAGTGGTGGAGAGGCAAACGGAGAGGTAGAGAGAGCATCTTAAGCAGACTCCACACCCAGTGCGGAGCCTGACGCGGGGCTCAATCTCACTACTGACCTGAGCCAAAATCAAGAGTCAGATGCTTAACCAACTGAGCCACCCAGGTGCCCCTGAACAGACATCTTTCCAAAGAAGGCATACAGATGGCGAATAGACACATGAAAAGATGCTCAACATCACTGATCATCAGGGAAATGCAAATCAAAACCACAATGAGATACCACCTTACACCTGTCAGAATGGCTAGACTCAAAAAGACAAGAAATAACAAGTGTCGATAAGGATGTAGAGAAAAAGGAACCTTTGTGCACTGTTGATGGGAATGTAAATTGGAAAACAGTGTGGACATTCCTCAAAAAATTAAAAATAGAAATACTATTTGATCCAGTAATTCAGCCTCTGGATATTTATCCAAAGAATACAAAAACGCTTGTCTGAAAAGATACCAGCACCCCTATGTTTATTTCAGCATTATTTACAAGAGCCAAGATATGGAAGAAACCCAGTGTATCCATAGATGAATGGATAAAGATGTGGTATATATATACAATGTATATATGTATATGTACAATGTATATTATACATAAAAAGAATGAGATCTTGTTATTTGTGACAATAGGGATGAACCTAGAGAGTACTATGCTAAGTCAGACAGAGAAAGATAAATACCATATGATTTCACTTATATGTGGAATGTAAAAAAAAAAACCAAATGAATAAACAAAAAGCAGAAACAGATCCATAAATACAGAGAATAAACTAATGGATGCCAGAGGGGTGGGGGTGGAAGATGTGCTAAATAGGTGAAGGGGAGTGAGTATGGAATAAATAAGCCACAGAAATAAAAGATATAGCATAGGGAATATGGTATATAAATGGTATTGTAACAGCATTGTATGGTGACACATGGTAGCTATACTTGTGGTAAACATAGCATACATAATGTATAGAGTTGTCCAATCACTATGTTGTACACCTAAAACTAATGTAACATTGTGTGCCAACTACACTTCAATTAAAAAAAGAAAAGAAAACATGATTTAAAAATATGTTTAAAGATCCATAATAACTGGTTATTTATTTGGTACAGAATCATAAAAATAATGTTCTGATTCCAGTTTTATATTTTAAAAAGCTTTAAACTTCACAAAGTAAATGCCAAATGCCAATGTAGTTGAAATATGCTCTTTCTACCCATTGAAAACTGGTTTTATCTATCATTAACCAAATTATATTTATGAAATCATTGTCATGGCAATTTGCTAACACAAAGATCGAGTTATTTTTTCAGCCACCATTATTAGTGCCAGAAACAGATCTGAATACTGACTTTCCATAGCCTGTGCTCAACATGCTTATCCATAATAATTCAAATTACTAAAATAGTTTTCTGTTAAATACTTTGATAATATAATAATGATTGCATTGTATATATCACATTGCCAGATGTTATTTGTTCTTTTGTTAATATCACTTCCAATAGATTTCCATATGAAAAATGAATCACAGTGTTCAAAACTTACAAACATAGAAACTGAGCAACAATGCTGTTTTTATTTTTAGGAGGATAAGAATTGAATTTAGGTTTTCTGCTAAGTTCTTGGTCTGTGTATTTATTACTATACTAAATGTACCCCTTTCTTGTTAAAGAATCTTAAGTCACAAAAAGATATGAGGATTTATAATCTAGGAATGGCTGAACATTGAAGTTAAGATTGTTAATACCACCTTGAGAAGAAATCAAGAATGATTTTTTTGAGGTGTCTGGGTGGCTCAGTCAGTTAAGAGTCCAATTCTTGATTTCAGCTCAGGTCATGATCTCATGGTAGTGAGATCAGGCCCGATCTTGGGCTCTGTGCCGGGCATGGAACCTGCTTGGGATTCTCTCTGTTGTCCCTCTCTCTCTGCACTTCTCCTGCTCATGCTCTCTCTCTCAAAATAAACTTAAAAAAAAAAGAATGATTTTAAAAAATATATATTCTTTTATCAGCAACAGCCATGCAGCAAAATGCACAATTGTCAAGATATTAATAAAATTAAATATTTTGAGTAGTAAATGTGACATTTAAGTGAAATTATTGCTGTATTTTGGGATAATGTGAGCAACCATTAGAAGAGAGGACCATTGATTTTAGTAGGAAAAATCAATTTAAGATAACCTAAAAATCATCTTTATTTAGTTTTTTTAGATTTCTTTTAAAGCAATAAGGAAAAAAGTGTAAAACTCTAATAATCAATTATGTAAAATAATATATTTTATAGTATACAATTTTTGTAAGAATGTTACATAGTTGGTATATGTTTGTGTGTATGTGTATGTGTACTTGGAGGTGTGTGTATATATCCTGGCAGTGGGAGGAAAAAGAAAAACAAATATTCAGGAGTAACAGAATGAAAGAAGATTGAGACTCAGAATAAGTCATAAGTAGAAAAGGCAATCAGACTTAATAATGTTGGACTTCGCGGGGTAAGAAATACATCTAGATTTTTTAAACTGATAAGTATTGCTAGAATTTCACAATCAAGTATTTATTGGGTATATATTATATGCTTAAATTATGCTAATAAAGGGAATGAAGGGGAAGTTTAACACATGGTCCCTGCTTTCAAAGAATGTAAAATCCAATGGGAGTGACTAAATTAACATACAAAAGACAACTAGAGAAATAAATTATATGGTTTTGGTGTGGAATGAGTTAGCTTCTCAAAGGAGGTGGAATTTGCAAGTTTTACAAAAAGCATGTATATTCCTTTTTAGTTTTATATAATCATTCCTGAAATCAGGTCTTTGTTTTCATTAAGAAATTATAGCTTCTTTACTAAAAAGTATGGTTACCACAATTCCTTTTACATAAAAGCAGGTCTATTTCAATGTTTTAACTATTTTGTTTTTCTAGGATGTAGCTGCTAAAGATTTAAAGGCATGCTTTTGCAACTCTTCCTGTTCTTTCTCCAAGAGCCAGCCATATAAAGTTAAACTAAGCTTTTGATTCAAACCCTGGTATTAGGGGGGAAGTTCTCCTTCCTCTTTTGCCCCTCCCCTTTGTACATTAGATAAAGAAAAAATATTAACAGAAAGTACCTACAGAAACACAAATTATCAATGATGATAAAGTTGCAAGAAATAACTTTTTCATGTTACTCTAATATCTCCAATATTATTAAGATTATTCCAGAAAACATCAGTATTTGATAAGAAGACTTTAAACTAAAATTAATATGCACTTGGTGAATGTCGTTACAAGAATTGTATAGATCAAGATTCTTTCACAATAAGAGAAGTCATTTGTGGTCGGTGGGGTATAAAATTTGGCTGTAGATGCCAAAGTGTAATGAAATTAAATTTATGTCACTCTATTTTTGCTTCCTTTTCTATGGGCTAATCATGAATCTATTATGTCACTTGAGTTTGCTTAACATCTTGTGTTGATGAAAAGATACTGGTCTTAATATAGTAATAAGTAACTGGTTATAATTAACCTAGTATAATATGCTGAAAATTTTTATGAGTCGTTTCATAATGTACATGTGAACTTGTCCAAAAAAATCAATACCTTAGTGAAGGATAAATTTGAGAGAAGTGGCTAAGATCAGAATTTTTAGATTATTCTTACATTTGTTTTAACATTTTTTAAAAGTACTTATTTTAGAATTATATGTGGATTACATTTGCATATTTTTAGGTAGCTATTTTGCCTCATTAGATTAGTAAACAAATCAATGATACTTTACTAGGAAACTTTTCCCAATCTGAATGTTAAGAAAAATTGGGTATGATGATATTAATTTGCTGTTAACTAATGTTGTACGACATTGTTAAATGACAGTCCATCTGTCAAATTAACATCATGACATCCTACTTGTTATTTTAATATGTTATAATGATGAAATGTGTTTTTTAGATATGTTTTACATTTGCACTAAGTAATGGAAAGTACAATATATTATGTGCCTGTGCCCTGAGGAGAGATTTTAACAAAAATAATTGAAGGTAATAAATCTTAGCCCCTTTCCCTCTGTGTTGCTACCCCAGTATACCTTTTATATTGTTGTATCTCTTGTACATAGCAACCTTTCTAGATAGTGACAAAGGTTGAGCACTATTGTGTGTATTATATAATAAAACTCACAATACCTGCCAAAAATTTACTTTGCCCCAAAATGTTGCTTTAATACACCCTCTCTATGATCACTTTTATGATGGTTTGATCCCCTTACCTAAGATTGAAATGCACTCTTGAATGATGTTGCTCTTGAACATAAGACAAGTTTTTCAAATAATTAGGAACATCTACAAGCCAATAAATCTCTCTACAGTTTTAATTTGATTGTATACCTGGTAGGTGTTTTTGTTTAAGAGTCTGGGTAAGGGTGTGTGATTTATAATGTGTTTGAATTTTTTGTTTAAATTGTCATGGGCAGCAATGATAACATTTGGTGCAAAAAAGTGATACAACTCATATTTGATATATAATATTATTATCTTTAGTCATGCCTTGGTCTTGCCAATATTCCCTAATGTAATTTTTTTTTAATTTGATGGTTAATTTTCAGACACATTATTCTAATAACTGGTGTTCCTCATAGTGCTTTGTTTTCATGTGTAAATATATAGCACAGATGATTATGTACTATCTTTTCAAAAATGATGACAGAATCTTGTAGCTTTTGTATAATATTTTCAGTGTATATTTAAATGTGACAATATATTGTGAAAAGTGAATTTTAAAATTATTCAGATGGAATACTTTTCAACAAGAAATAATGATGTGAATGAAAACTAATCCAATATATATGAATGTAGCCCAGGCTTGCAATATTGGTTTATCCATTAATTTTCTTAGCCCAGGTGTTTGTTTAGTGGGAAGTCATCTCACAAAGTGATGATAGATGTATTTTACTTAGAGCTAGTAACACAAGTCCAACATCTTGTACTTTTCGTGTTCAAAACTGTTTGGTTAGGAAACTTTTCTTATAAATATTTAAAAATCACAATTCGAGAAAATTGTTCATGATTTTTCAGTAGAGGAAACACTTTCTAAAAGCTTTCATTGAACAAAATAGAACATTTTAAAACCTGGGTAGGAATGAATTTGATTCATAATGTTATCATAAAATTCTTATTGAATACCGTTAGAACAGATTTTTTCCTAAAATGGAAAACTTTTACTGATCTTTCACACTTAAAGAACAATACATTTTTGTTGTAAAAAATCAAGCAATACAAAAATCTCAAAACTGGAAATTCTATCCAATCTTCTTTCTCAGAAAAAAACATTGTTAATACTCTGCTTGCAAAAAATTTTTTTACAAAATAGTCTTAACTTTTACTTATGCATAGTACTTTGCAAAATGCCTTTTTTCAGTTACTATATTATGGATAACTTTCCATGTCAATAAATTTAGGTCTTGATAATTTTTAATGGTGACCTAGTATTCTCTTCATAGTTAACTCACTACAGGCAAATGACAGTTTATTTAATGAATCTTTCTAGCGATGGTCATTTAGGTTGTTTCCAATTTGGGGCTTTTATAAACAACATTACATTTGTTTAACAACTTCCTTGTAATAAATTCTAAAAATTCAAATTATTGGATTAAGTGTTTAGGTGTTTTAGTTTTATATATCTTGTCTGTTACTCTCTGAGAGAGTTGTGTGAATTTACAGTGCCATTAACAGTATATCACAATATCCACACCCTCACCTACTGTGTATAATCCATGTTTCTAATACTTGTTAATTAGATATAACAGAGTAGCATATCTTATTTACTGAAAATTTTAGATTTTTTCATTTGTGAAGTACAAGAAATACATGTTTTTTCCCATTTTTCTATCTTTTCTTATTGATTGGTAAAAGAGTTTGAATGAAGATATGAATCACTTGTGTATTATATGTTTAAATTTTTTTAGCTTTTTAAAATTTAGTTACATTGTTTTTAAGTTTATTTATTTTGAGAGAGACAGAGACAGTGGGAGTGGGGGAGGGGCGGAGAGAGAGGGAGAGGAAGAATCCCAAGCAGGCCCGGCACTGCCAGCACAGAGCCCAATGTGGGGCTCAAACCCACGAAACCATGAGATCACAACTTGAGCTGAAACCAAGATGCTTAACCAACTGAGCCACCCAGGCACCCCTGACATTTATATATTAATTTTATGTCATGTGTCAATGTGTGGTCAATTTTATTCGTTTTTTTATTGATAATTTCTAGCTTTAGTGCATGCTAAAGTCTTTCTTACTCAGATTATGATAATAATATCTTTTATTTTCTTCTAGTGCTTCAATAGTTTTGTTCCATTCATTTCTTTTTTATTCTTATTCATTTATTTTTTTATTTTTAATTGATACACAATTGTACATATTTAAATTATACAATTTGACAGGTTTTTATATACTTATAACCCATGAAATCATCAACACAAAATGATGTGCATAATCAGCACCTCCAAAAGGTGTTTCATGCCTCTTTGTAATTCCTTCCTTCCATCTCTTTCTTCCCCACCCCCCAACAACCACTGATTAGCTTTCTGTCACAGTAGATTAGTTTGCATTTTCTAGAATTTTCTACGAATTGAATAGTAAAGTATGCATTATTTTTTTGTCTGGCTTCTTTAAATTAGCATAATTATTTTGAGATTCATCTGTTATTGTATGTAACAATAGTCAATTACCTTTGATTGCTAAGTAGTATTTCATTATATAGCTAAGCCAAAATTGTTTATCTATTCACATATTAATGGACATTTGGTTTCTTTCAAGTTTGGGGCTATTAAAAATAAAGCCACTATAAACATTTCTGTACATGTCTTCGTATGGACATGTGGTGCTTTCATTTCTCTTATTGATGCATGTTTAATTTTTCAATAAACTGCCAAACTGTTTTCCAAAGCAATTATACCATTTTACTTTCCTACCAACAAGGTAAAAATGTTTTAGTTCCTCCACATTTTTACCAACACTTGGTGTGGTCATTTTAATTTTAGCCTAGATCTAATAATAGGTGTGTAGTGGTACTTTATTATAACATTAATTTGCATTTCCCTATTGCTCAATGTCTCTTCATGTGTTTTCATGCCATTCATATACATTATTTGATGAAATATCTGTTCATATCTTGTGCCATTTTTTAAAATGGGGCTGTTTGTTTTCTTATCAAGCTTTGAGAGTTCTCTATATATTCTGGATTTAAGTCCTTTATCAGATACAAGCTTTGCTGTGCAAATATTCTCTTTTGATCTGTGGTTTGTCTTTTTATTTTATTTTATTTATTTTAAAGTTTATTTATTTATTTTGAGAGAAAGCGAGAGTGGGCAGGGGAGGAACAAAGAGAAAGGGAGAGAGAATCCTAAGCAGGCTCCGCACTGTCAGTGCAGAGACCAACATGGGGCTTGAACCCGTGGACCATGAGATCATGACCTGAGCTGAAACCGAAAGCTGGATGCTTAACTGAGTGAGTTACCCAGGTGTCCCATCTTTTTATTTTCTTAACAGTGTTTTTCAAAGAACAGAACCATTAAATTTTGATAAAGTCAAATTTGTCCATTTTTCTTTTTTTGGATCATACTTGTGGTATTATATTTAAAAAAATCTTTGCCTAACCCCAGGTTGCAGAAATTTTTCTAGATGTTTGTAGTCTATGATGCATTTTAGGGTAATGTTTGTATATGGTGCAACATATGGGTCCAAGTTTCTTTGTTTGTATCCAGTTGTTCAAGCAATATTTGTTGAAATGAATACTTCTCTCCACTGGGTTGCCTTTGCATCTTTGTCAAAAATAAATTGTCCATATATGTGTGGATCTATTTCTAGACTCTCTATTCTGTTCCATCTATTATTTGTCTATCTTTACAATACCATACTGTCTTGCAATCAGGTAATGTTAATCTCCAACTTTGTTCTTTATCAAAGTTGAATTGACTTTTCTAGGTCCTTTGCGTTTCCATATGAATTTTGGAATCAGCTTGTCAATTGATACAAAAAAAGTCCACATGGGGGCACCTGGGTGGCTCGGTCAGTTGAGCACCCGACTTTAGCTCAAGTTATAATCTCACAGTTTGTGGGTTCGAGCCCCATGTCAGGCTCTGTGCTGACAGCTCAGAGCCTGGAGCCTGCCTCAGATTCTATCTCCCTCTCTCTCTGCCCCTCCCCTGCTTGTTTCTCTCTCAAGAATAAATAAACGTTAAAAAAAAAAGTTCACATGAATTTTGATTAAGATTGCAATTGGGGGGTGCCTGGCTGACTCAGTCAGTGGAGCATGTAGCTCTTGATCTTGGTGTTGTGAGTTTGAGCCCCATGTTAGTAGTGAGATTACTTAAAAAAAATCTAAGGGACACATGAGTGGGTCAGTTGGTTGAGCAGCTGACTCTTGATTTTGGCTCAGGTCATGATCCCAAAGTCATGGGATTGAGCCTCACATTGGGCTCTGAGCTGAGCATAGAGCCTGCTTGGGATTTTCTCTCTCTCCCTCTGCCCCTCCCCCCTTTCGTGCATGCTCTCTCTCCCTCAAAAAAAAAAAAAACAAAAACAAAAAATAATTGCATCTGGAAGAATTAATATCTTAAAAATATCAAGTCATCCACATATGAATAAAATATTTCTCCATTATTTGGGTCTTGTTTAATTTCTCTCAATATTTTGTACTTTCCATGTATAGGCCTTGCTTACTTTTTGTCATACTTATTCCTAAATATTTTATATTTTTATGCTACTGTTGGTTTATTTCAATTTCTGAATGTTTGTTGTTAGTATAAAAAAATATAATTGATTTTTGTATACTTGTGTCTTACAATCTGACTAAACTCATTTATTAGTTCTAGTAGAGCTTTGTATATTGCATCAAAAATTCTACATAAACCAACATGTCATCTATGAATAAGAATTCCTTTTCAATTGGAAGCTTTTAAATTCTTCTTGTTTATTGTACTGAATAAAACCTCCAGTACAATATTGAATGGGAACGGTGAGAGGAGACAAACTTGTCTTGTTATTGATCCTAAGGAGAAAGCATTCAGTCATTTACCATTAAGCATGATGTTAAATGTGGATTTTTGGTCAATGCCTTTTAACAAGTTGAAGAAATTGTCTTGTATTCCCATTTGCTGAGAGTTTTCATCAGGAATGTTTGCTGGGATTTTGTCAAATGCATTTTCTGTATCTATGAGATGATCGTGTGGTTCTTCTTTTTTTAGGTTGTTAATATAATGATTCACACAGATTTATATTTGAATGTTGACCTACCTTGAATTCCTGGGATAAACACTACTTTACTGTCATGTATTATCCTTTTCATGTATTGATGGATTTGATTTGCTAAAATTTTTTTTATAATTTTTACGTCTATGTTTGTGAGAAATATTAGTGTGTAGTTTTCTTTTCTTGTAATATCTTGATTGAGAAATATTCTGCACTCTTCACTTTTCTGGAAGTTTGTATAGAATTGATATTATTTCTTCCTTAAGTGTTAGGTAAGATTTACAGTGGAATTTTCTTTGTAGGGCTGTTTTTAATAGTTTCAATTTCTTCAATAGATATAGGACTATACAGATTATCTATTTCCTCTTGAGTGAGATTTAATAGGTTGCTTCAGGGGACTGTTAAATTTATGGACGTAAAATTGTTTGTGATATTCCCTATCATTCTTTCAATATATGTATAATCTATAGCAATGTACTCTCTTTCATTCCTGATATTAGCAATTTGTGTCTTCTCTCTATTTGTCTTTTCCTGGTTAGCTTGGTTAGAGGTTTATCAATTATATTGATATTCATAAAATACAAGCATGTGATATTATTGATTTTCTATTCTATTATTTATTATTTACTGTTTTTTACTTACTTTGGGTTTAATCTGTTCTTTTTTTTTCTTGTCTTAAGGTATAAGTTGAGGTCAGCTATTTGAGACCTTCTTTTCTAATATAGGCTATTGGTACTAAAAGTTTCTCTCTAGTCAAAATACTTTCCAATTTTTCTTCTGATTTCTTCTTTGACAAATGCATTATTTAGAAGTGTATTGTTTAATTTCCAAATATCTGGGGATTTAAAAATATATTTCTGTTATTGATTTCTAATTAAATTGCATTGTGGTCATAAAACATTTTATATGACTTAAATCATTTTAAATTTATTAATATTTATTTTATGGCCCAGAATGTGTTTATCTTTGTAAATGTCCTATGAGCACTTGATAAGAGTGTTCATCCTGCTGTTGTCGGTTAGAGTGTCCAAGGTCATTGATGATATATTCAAGTCATGTATCTGCACTAATTTTATGTCTTTTGTTCTATCAATGATTGGGAGAGGGGTTTTGAAATCTCCTATGTAATCATGGATTTGTTTATTTCTTCTTTCAGTTTTATCAGATTTTGCTCCATGTATTTTGGAGCTCTGTTAGTAGAAGTGTAAACTTTTAAGATTGTCATGTCTTCTTCATGAATTGAAATTATTGGGGCTTAAAGAGTAAGAAGTCAGATAAGCAGGAGAAATCATGAGCTCATTGCAAATAGGCTTATTCAAACACATTTGTTTTGCCCTCTACCTCATTCCAAAAAGGATTTAAGGCAGATACATTTATTTAGCACCTACTATGTTTAAGACATTAAAGTAGTGTTTTTCAAAAACTAAATTCTTATCACAATTTTACAGAAAGAAATACATTATATACAGGGACCCAATATACACATTTGTTTATACATATTTTACATTACATATGTGTACATATAAAAAAGTTTCACATACAAAAAAATTAACTCTTACTACATTTGCTACAGTCTGATATTTTCTCTTCTATGTCATATAAAAAAATTAATACTACTGGGCACCTGGGTGCCTCAGTCAGTTAAGTGTCCAACTTCAGTTCAGGTCATGATCTCATGGTTTGTGAATTCAAGCGCCACATCAGATTCTCTGCTATCAGCTCAGAGCCCACTTCAGATCTTCTGTCTCCCTCTCTCTCTCTGCCCCTCCCCCACTATCTCTCTCTCTCAAAAATTAAATTTTAAAAAATATTTTAAACAATACTGGTTATAACAGACAAAACTGATGAATGACAAAAGTAATGGATTACAGCTTGCAGATTGAAAAAGACTATACCAGGATGATAGAAATGTGAATAAAACAAGGTTCATGTCTTAAAGGAGCTTTCATTGTAATGGCAGAGGAAGACACATACACAGATATGTTTAATGCACCATGATAAACTGTGATAGAATACAGGGCGTTGTGGGATATTAGAGTTGGTGAAGTGAACAAAAAGGTCAGTTTTCCAGGCCAAGGGAACAGCAAGAGGAAAGAATGAAAACTTAAGGTTAGAAATGGAGAGTAGTTGGGAAATGAAGCTAGAAATAGATAAAAACCAAGCCATTTAGGGCTTTGTATGAGGAATTTGGTCTTTATCTTGCAGGTGATGGAAAGCTATCAAAGGATTGTCAATAGGTACTTGACATAATAAGATTGGTGTTTTAAAGAGATCATTCTGAAACCTAAAAGACAACCTATGGAAAGGGAGGAGATATTTGCAAGTGACATATCAGATAAAGGGTTAGTATCCAAAATCTACAAAGAACTTATCAAACTCAACATCCCAAAACCAAATAACCCAGTTAAGAAATGGGCAGACATAAATAGACACTTTTTGAAAGAAGACATCTGGAGGATTAACAGACAACTGAAAAGATGCTCAACATCACTTATCGTCAGGGAAATACAAATCAAAACCATGATGAAATACCACCTCACACCTGTCAGAAGGGCTAAAATTAACAACACAAGAAACCACAAGTGTTGGTGAGGATGCAGAGAAAGGGGAACCCTTTTGTACTGTTGGTGAGAATGAAAACTGGTGCAGCCACTCTGGAGAACAGTATGGAGGTTCCTCAAAAAACTAAGAAAAGAACTACTCTGTGATCCAGCAATTGTACTACTAGGTATTTACCCAAAGGATACAAAAATACAGATTTGAAGGGATACATGCACCCTGATGCTTATAGCAGCAATAACCAAACTATGGAGAAAGCCCAAATGTCCATTGACTGATGAATAGATAAAGAAGGTATGGTATGTCCATATATAATGGAATATTACTTAGTCATCAAAAAGAATGAGATCTTGCCATTTGCAGCCATGTGGATGGAGCTTGAATGTATTATGCTAAGCAAAATAAGTCAGAGAAAGATGAATACCATGATTTCACTCATATATGGATTTAAGAAACAAAACAGATGAATATATGGCAAGGGGGGAGAAAGAGGAGAGAGGGAAACAAACCACAAAAGGATAGAGAAACCTGAGAGTTCACGGAGGGAGATGGGTGGGGGATGGGCTAGATGGTATTAAAGAGGGCACTTGTTATGATGAACACTGGGTATTGCATATAAGTGATGAATCACTGAAGTCTACTCCTGAAACAAATGCTAACTAAAACTGTATGCTAACTAAAATTTAAATAAATAAAAAAATAATAAATAAATAAATAAATAAATAAATAAATAAAATAAAAGAGATCACTCTGGCTGCAGTGTGGAAAATAGTTCAGAGAGGGGCAAGACTAGTTAGAAAATTATTGTAAAGGCTCAGATAGCATGAACAAAATCAGTGGCAGTGATAATAGAAGCATATTTTAGAGTTTAATTGAAGGATTTAATGCTTTTATAATGCTGAGGGGAGGAGAAGATGTGTGACCACTGGATTCAAAGATGATTCTTTTTTTTTTTTTTTAATTTTTAATGTGTAGTTTTGAGAGAGGCAGAGTGCGAGTGGGTGGAGGAGCAGAGAGAGAGAGAGAGAGAGAGAGAGAGAGAGAATCTGAAGCAGGTTCCAGGCTCTGAGCTATCAACACAGAGCCCAACACAGGGCTCAAATTCATGAATCTGGAGAGCATGACCTGAGCCAAGTTGGATGCTTAACGGACTGAGCCACCCAGGGGCCCCCACCTCCCCCACCCCGCAAAGATAATTCTTAAAGATATTCTGTCAGTTGACTCTCTGACTCTGGCTCACGTCATGATCTCAAGGTTCCTGGGTTCAAGCCCTGTGTTGAGCTCTGTGCTGATAGCTCAGAGCCTGGAGCCAGTTTCAAATTCTGTGTCCCCCTCTCTCTCGGTTCCTTCCCTACTTGAGCTCTGTCTCTCTCTCAAAAATAAATATTAAAAAAATTTTTTAAATGATATTCTGTACATTAGGCACCTTACTGTACACTGGAAATGTAGTGGTGAGCAAAACAGATGTGGTTTCTGTTCTTATGAAGCTTACAGGCATGGAGGGAGCAGACATTATGCAAGTGAATACATAAATAGATTCATTAAAATTGTGAGGGGGCGCCTGGGTGGCTCAGTCAGTTGAGTGTCCAACTCTTGATTTCAGCTCGGGTCATGATCTCATGGATCATGAGCTCAAGCCCCACATTGGGCTCTGCCCTGACAGTGCAGAGCCTGCTTGAGATTCTCTCTCTCCTTTTCTCTCCACCCCTCCCTCTCTCTCTCTCTGTCTCTCTCAAATAAACTTTAAAAAAATCATGATACCACTATGAAAGAAAGGAACAAAATGCTTTGAAAGAGGAGAGCATGAACTAGTTTAGATTAAGAAATAAGGAAAGACCAGCAAGGTACATAGTTGATAAGGAGAAGTATTCTAGGTGGAGGGAGCACCATGTTTGAAGTCCCTGAGTTAATAAGGAGCTTATTGTGTTCAAGAAGATAAAAGGAACCAGAATTGCTGGAGACCAATGAGCAACTGGGGACCATACTGTCAGAGAAAATTAGAGAAGGTGTCTGGAACCAGAATATAAAAGATCTATAGACCATGTTAAGGATTTTAAATTTTCTTTTCTTCTAAGAGGAATGGGAAGCAATGGAAGAATATTAGACTAGGGAATATCATGATCACATTTGAGTTTTAAAAGATCACTGCGGTTGCAATGTGGAGAATGGATTATTTTTGAGGATGACAAAAACAAAACCATGAAAACTCTTATAATGGTTTGGGTAAGAGAAGATGGTAGCCTAGATTAGGGGTAATATCAGAGTAGCTGTATAAAAGTGAATCAATTCAAGATCTATTTTGGAAGTAGAATTAACAGGACTGAATAAAATGTGTGAGAAAGGGGATATTGAAGTAGTTAGGATTCTTTTTTTATGTTTATTTATTTTTGAGAGACTGAGACAGAGATAGAGTAGGGGAGGGGCAGAGAGAAAGGGAGACACAGAATCGGAAGCAGCCTTCAGGCTCTACACTATTTGCAGACAGCCCAACGTGGGGCTCGAACTCACAAACTGAGACATCATGACCTGAGCTGAAGTTGGACGCTTAACCACTGAGCCACCCAGGTGCCCCGAAGTAGTTAGAATTCTTGATTGTAAGATATAACAACTGACTTTGGCTGACTTACATGAAAAGGGAAATTTAAAAAATAAGGATATCAAACAGTTTACCAAAATGATTAAAAGGTGAGAGAATTAGGATTATAAATGATGGAGCAAGTCCAGCAGAAACAAATTAACAGTCTCATTAGACTACCATCACAGGAATGAAAGAAATCCAACTGATTTTTTCATCTTTTCATCACATGCCTGCTACAGAGAGAGAGGTATCAAGGATGACTCCCTTTCTCAGACAATAAAGCTCTCAGACTTTAAAAACCCCTCATTAACCATCCTTAAGCATTAAAAGGATCTAAAGGATAGTGAAACAAAATGTCTCTTTGCCGAAAGACCTGAGCTCTTTGCAGACTCTTAGCTAAAAAAAAAAAAAAAAAAAAAAAAAAAAAAATTGTCAGAGGGCTCCTTTCTACAAATGGGGAAAAAAACAAATTTAGAAATGAACTGCCATCCCCAGGACATATTAATGACCTAGAGGCCAAGTACTTCCAACCATTTACACTTATAGTCCTCTTTCACTCTCCTAAAGACTGAAAAACAATTTCTTTAGTTCTCCTATTATTAAAACTATTAACTTCAGCTTCTGTTTTCCTGATCTTTTCTGTGTCCCACCAAACTCAATGTTAAACTTCTTTCGTTCCTACATAATGTCCTCCCCACTCCCTTCCTATCCTTCCTTCACTGATTTCAAGTAAGTGATGCTGTGAAATTTGAGGTCTGAACCATTTAGTATTTCTTAGGGGTGCTCCATTGACAGGGGTAACTTTTAGATTTGGGACCCGCTATCTGCAACCAAACACCATCTAGAGATTTATGTACCTGATAATCCACTTAGTGAGTGTGAGGGGGAAACAGTACTGGTACTCTAGGCAAAAGCCCAGCTATTAGGAGGTCTAGAGAACAAATTCTATATGGAAATTCCTAGAGTCTTTAGAAAATTGGAATTGGTCTCTGAGTGGTGATTATATCTTTGAACCTCTTTGAAGAAATAGCACCACACATGAAGATGATCGTGGTTAAATGGAAACCACTGTAATAAACAGGAATTTGTTAACAAACATTTTGCGGACAGAGCTAATGTAGAAGGATGCATTTATTTGTATTTAAGAGACTATAGTTCTTTTTATTTTTATTTTTTTAACAAGTTTTTTTAAATGTTTATTTATTTTTGAGAAAAAGAGAGAAAGCATGAGCAGGGAGGGGCAGAGAGAGAGAGTGGTACAGAAGATCCAAAGTGGGCTCTGTGCTGACAGCAGACAGCCCAATGCAGGGCTTGAACTCATGAACCATAAGATCCCGACCTGAGCTGAAGTTGGAATCTTAAATGACTGAGCCACCCAGGCACCCCTATATTTCTTTTTAAGTTCCTATCCTGCATTTATTGAATTATCCCTATTAATTAAACACTTGGAAACCTTTTCAGATGCTTTCTTAAGATTACAGCTTCTCTTTCCCATCTATAAATGGGATCTGAATCAGCCTATTCAGGTGCCCTGTTCACTTGCCTAAATCTATCCTTGTCCCTAATCTTGTCTCACTGTGTCTGTTTCTTTAGGGAGTTCCATTCTAAACTAATACCATTGTTAATCCCATTGTTTGTGCATTTTGTTACTGTTTTTTGCAATTAGCTTTTTCTAGTCCCTGCCATTTGATCATGTTACTTGATTAATCTTATTGTAACTCCAATTTGCATAAAAAAACTAATTTGGGGGTTCCTGGGTGACTCATTTGGTTAAGTATTGGACTCTTGACTTTGGCTCAGGTCATAATTTCATGGTTTGTGAGATGGAGCCCTGTGTTTGGCTCTGTGCTGACAACTCGGAACCTGCTTGAGATTCTTTTTCTCCCTTCTTCTCTTTCCCTCCCCCACTGGTGCTCTCTCTCTCAAAATAAATAAATAAATGTTAAGAAAATTAATTTGGTGTCTATTAATATTTGTTGGCAGATCTAAGAGAAAATTCTATACTGTTAACTGATAACTTCCAAATGGTTTTAAGGTCATCATTACAATTAAATCAACAGGTTTTTTTAAGTTCATTTATTATGAAAGAGAGAAACATGAGTGGGGGAGGGGCAGAGAGAGAGGAGAGAGCCAGAATCCCAAGCATGCCCTACACCATCAGCGCCGAGCCTGACAGGGGGCTTGGACCCCTGAGATCATGACCTGAGTTGAAGTTGGAAGCCTAACCAACTGAGCCACCCAGGCACCCCTCAATTAACAGTTTTTTTTTTAAGGATGTAGTCCCTGAAAGACACCTGGGTGGCTCAGTTGGTTAAGTGTCCTACTCTTGATTTTAGTTCAGGTCACGATCTCATGATTCGGTGAATTTGAGCCCCAAGTAGGGCTAATACCATTGGGCTCCACGCTGTCTCTCCCTCTCTCTCTGCTCCTCCCAGGCTTGTGCTTTCTCTCTGTCTCTCTCAAAAGAAAAAAGAAAGGAAGGAGGGAGGAAGGAAGGGAGGGAGGAAGGAAGGAAGAAGGATTTAATGCCTGAAAAGGAAAATGCTAGGCACCGGGGAGAAGGATAGTACAAAGAATTCCATGGTTCTTGCTCTCAAATACTGTCTGGTGAAGGGGAGGAACATATAGATAATTAAGTTTTACATTAGTTTAAATAAGAAAACAAAGCCAAGAAACACATGGTTGTACAGGAGTGGCCAGATAAGGATAGGGAAGATTTCACAAAGGAGTTGGAATAAAAATATATTAATAAGAGCAAACATTTATATACTATCATGAACTAGGTACTGTTCAAAGTGCTTTACATATACAGTTTGCCCTTGAACAACATGGATTTAAACTGCCTGAGTCCACTGATACATGGATTTTTTTTCTACAAACATATTACAGTATTATAAATGTATTTTCTCTTCCTTGTGATTTTCTTAACATTTCTTGTCTCTAGCTTACTTTATTGTAAGGATATGGTATATAATACATATGACATACAAAATATGTGTTAATTATTTGTTTATGTTATTGATAAGGCTTCCAGTCAATAGTAGGCTATTAGTAGTTAAGCTTTGGGGAGTCAAAAGCTATATGCAAACTTTCCATTGTAGAGGGGTCAGCACCCCTAACCTTCATGTTGTTCAAGGGTCAACTGTATTAATTCATTTAAAAAATATAAGTAAGGGGTGTGCCTGAGTGGCTCAGTTGGTTAAGCATCTGACTTCGGTTCAGGTCATGATCTCGTGGTTTGTGAGTTCGAGCCCCGGATGGGCTCTGTGCTGACAGCTCAGAGCCTGGAGCCTGTTTTGGATTCTCTCTCTCTCAAAATTAAACATTAAAATTTTTTAAAGTAAATTCTAAAGAAAAAATAAAAATATAGGATTTTAATATATAACTATAGAGGGAAGAGCAGAAGTCAAAGCACAAAAGCCTAAGTTCTTTCTTATCTGTAAAAAAGAAAGGTTGGACTAATATCTCTAATACCTTTCAGGTTACCTTCCCAAGCCATAGACATAGGAAGTAGCCTTAAACCTTTGGGTGGTGGCAACAAAAGCAGGAGTTTAGTATTTCATCACAGAATGCAAGAATATAATCTCCATTTATGCATGTACAGAAGACAAAACATTTTGACAATTTGTCTAATGCTACATAAAGAATTAGTATTGAACAATGGATTAAATTTAATTCAGCTAATATATTTGATCAGATGCAGTTAGAATAACCTTTCAGGTAGCTAAATAAGTGGGAGGTGAAATATATAGCTCTGTTACTTTTAGTTAATTCCAAACTATTGTATCCTTCCTGTAACCAAGCATGCTGTCATTTTAAGACCAGGGGCTTCCATTTACGGGGCTGAGAATCCCTGAGGTATATAAATTTTAAAAAGCTAGTCACTATAGAGAGCTCCTCGGGACCATTTATATGAAATAAATAATAGGGTTAAATTAAAAAAAAATTAAATCCAAAAACTTTTTCCTGAAGTTATGTATAAACCTTCATTAGGTACATTTTCCATTTTGAATTCTGGTGGATGGGAGCCAGTAGGTGGGTGAAGCCAGCACCACATACTGCAATATACTCAATACTTAAATGCTTAGTACTTGAATCTTTCATATTTTTGGTTGAGTCCTCAAGCCCAGTGAGAATAATGTAAGAGAGAAAACTTTTGCAGGTAGAAACACCAATTTTTTTAAGATAGAGTAAAACCTTGGTTTGCAAGCCTAATTTGTTCCGGAAACATGCTTGTAATCTAAAGCATTCGTACATCAAAGCAAATTTCAAGAACCATTGGCCCAGTTGTGATCATGTGACATTTAGCATCACGGTACTCCTTATATTGCAAGACGTCGCTCATTTATCAAGTTAAAATGTATTAAAATGTTTCCTCATCTTGCAGAACACTCACAGAAAAATTACTCAGAATCCAAGGTTTTACTGTAATAGAATCATTTGATGCTTTAACACCTATCTCCAATTTTTGAATGCATGAGAAGAAAATGTATTTATCTTTGATGACTGTGGAGAAATATGTATATATATATTTCTTTTATGTTTGTAAATCTTCATACTAAGCAGTAAGCAGTTTGGTAAGGAGAGACAAAATTGGTGTATACTTACAATAGCTTAAGAGCCAATTCAGAAAACCAGTAATATAAATTGGAACGGACAGAAGACTAATGTGGCAATGTTTCCATGTTGCTTTGCTGTTGCTCACTCCGGGTAAGTGATGCATTCATAATGTCCTTGGAAGGGTGATAAATTGAGAAAAATTGTCTGTTGTTTTTTGTTTGGTTTGGTTTGGTTTGGTGCTGAAACTCAGGAATGAAGTATTTTCTGGTGAGATTCTGAAATTCAGTGCAGTCATTCTCGTGATAGGGAGAAGCTTATATCAGCATTTAACAGACCAAGCAAGTTACCAGGACAGAAACTTTGTCATTTTCTTAGAGACCCAGAAGATAGCAAGCAAGGGATAGAGGTGGAAAAAATGCAATTTCTTTGGATGCCAGAGGGCCGCTGTACAGCCCTTGTTTATATTCTTCCTCACTAGTTACATTAAAAGGAAAAATTTGATACTATTGGAAAACAAAATCCTCAAGACCTTCATAAATTTGAACTTTATAAACTGTGGAGGAGATTTCAGAGCAATGACAGGAGTTTTAATAAAGGAAAACAGAATTCCGAACCAGGAATTTGAAAATCGAGGAAATTCTCAGTGTTGATGAAAGGTATGGATATGGAGATTTAAGGAACTAAGGGAACTGCTTTCCCATGGAGAGTCTTAGAGCCTTTTGGAAGCATTCTTTCCCTGGCATTCATGTTGAATACAATTCTTTTTTTTTTTCCTTATTCTTGAAATTCTTGGCATAGTGTCTCATGTGGCAATTGGGACTAATTA
Organism: Cryptoprocta ferox; assembly: GCA_028646485.1. Lineage (NCBI taxonomy): Eukaryota > Metazoa > Chordata > Mammalia > Carnivora > Eupleridae > Cryptoprocta > Cryptoprocta ferox. Next base: position 24,112,921 of record CM053565.1, on the reverse strand, counting down.
CATTCTCTTGTTCATTGCAATTAGAACACATTGTTTCATTCTGAAACATAAAATTTATGTTTATCCAGAATTACTATATTCCTACTATGATCTAATTTGCTGTCGTTAGGTTTAAATCAAAATATATCTTTGAGTCATGTAATTTTAGTTCAAATAGAAATTCCATGACTAAAATTTAACTTCACAAAAGATGATGATGCCAGTCAGTTTTCAGCAACTAGAATTCAAGAAATAGAAAATTCACTAGATCTGGTTACAGTTTACTAGAAAATGCTTGGGGATTTAGATTCAATCTTTTTTATTTTCTATATTTTTTAAACTCCTACCCCACTTCAATCTAACTTCCTCCTGGTCATCCCCTGGAACTCAAGAAAAACTCTTGTAACTAACCTCTATTTAATCAACATAATAAAAAATAATGAGTACTCTCCATTACCTCTATATGACTGATGGGCACAGCACACTGAAGCCATTTAGGTAATATGTCACTGCCGAGTATGCACATAGACTTTTGTTCTCACTAGAGAGTGGTAGACTCACCAAGAAACAATTGTGTTTATTCAATCTATGCTAGATATACTTGTTATTGTGATTACATAATTTAATTGATGATTGTATAAACCATTACATAATTTTTATTTGAAATATAAATAAAGAAAATGGTTGTTTCCATGAAAATGAAATTGAACGCTTTGGAAAAATTCACAAAAGGAAAATGGCTTAAAATTTTTTCATTGGACCAGGGTAAAAAGAAAAGATTGGGGAAAAATCATAAGTATCTAGCATTTTGCACTCAAATTGCTTCATGAGCACTTTTTTTCCTTTTTTTATTATGGTTAACAACATTTATCATCTTAACATTTTTAAGTGTGTAGGTCAGTGATATTAAATGCATTCATAATGTCGTGCTATCGCCACTACCATCTATTCGAGAACTCTTTTTACCTTATAAAACTGAAATTCTATACCCATTAAACAATAACTCCCCATTTTTTTCCCTCAGCCCCTGGCAACCACCATTCTGCTATCTGCCTTTATGATTTTGACTATTAATCTAAATGGAGTCATACAGTATTTGGGCTTTTTTAATTTGTAATATTTCTTGTGAGTGGTTTATTTCATTTAGCACAATGTCCTCAAAGATTGTACTGCTTAAAAATATTCCTTTTTAAGTCTGAATAATATTCCATTGTATGTGTGTATGTACAACTTTTACTTATCTATTCATCTGCCAGTGGACATTTGGGTTGCTTCCATGTTTTAGTTATTGTGAATAACGCTGCTATGAATTTGGGTATACATATATCTCTTTGAGACACTGCCTTCAGTTTTTGGGATATATACCCAGGAGTAGAATTGCTAGATCATATGATAAGTCTATTTTTACTTTTCGAAGAACTGTTTTCCTTGGTGGTTGTACCAATTTACCTTCTCAAGCGTGCACAAAGGGTTCCAATTTCTCTACATTGTCATCAACAGTTGTAATTTTCTGTTTTTTGTTTTGGGTGTTTTTTTTTTTTTTTTAATTAGCTATCCTAATGGATGTTAGGTGGTATCTCATTGTAGTTTTGATTTGCATTTCCCTAATGATCAAAGATGTTGAACATCTTTTTCATGTGCTATATAGCCATTTATATCTTCTTTGGAGAAATTTCTTTTTTTTTTTAACTTTATAGTTTATTGTCAGGTTGGTTTCCATATAACACCCAGTGCTCTTCCCCACAAGTGACCTCCACCATGACCATCACCTCGCTTCCCCTTTCCCCCTCCCCCTTCCGCCCTCAGTTTGTTTTCAGTATTCAAGAGTCTCTCGTGCTTTGTCTCCCTCCCTCTTTTCATGTGATATATAGCCATTTGTATCTTCTTTGGAGAAATTTCTATTCAAGCCCTTTGCCAAATTTTGAATTGGATTCTTTGTTTTTTTTTTTTTTGTTATTTAATGTTAAGAATTCATATATATTCTTGATATTATTAGATATGTGATTTGTAAATATCTTCTCCCATTCTCTGTGGTTTGCCTTTTTACTCTGTTGATAGTGTCTTTTTTTACAGTTTTAATTAAAAAATTTTAAAGTTTATTTTAATTCCAGTTAATTAACATAGTGTTATATTAGTTTCAAGTATACAATATAGTGATTCAACAATGCCATACATCACCCAGTGCCAACCACGACATGTGTACTCCTTTAATCCTCATTATCTATTTAGCCCATCCCCACACTCACCTCCCCTCTGGTAACCATTAGTTTGTTCTCTGTAATTAAGAGTCTGTTTCTTGTTTTTTTCCTCTCTCCTTCTTTTTTACCTCTTTGCTCATTTGTTTTGTTTCTTAGATTTCATGAGTGAATAAATCATATGGTATTTGTCTTTCTTTGACTAACATTTCACTCAGCATTATACTCTCTAGGTCCATCCATGCCATTGCAAATGTCAAGATTTCATTCTTTTTTATGGCTGAATGATATTCAAGTGTGTGTGTGTGTGTATACACATATATACCATGTCTTCTTCATCTATTCATCAATCAATGGACACTTGGGCCATTTCCATAATTTGACTACTGTAAATAATGCTGCTATAAACACAAGGGTGCATGTATACCTTTAAATTAGTGTTTTTGGGGCACCTGGGTGGCTCAGTCAGTTAAGTGTCCGACTTCGGCTCAGGTCATGATCTCACGGTGTGTGAGTTCGAGACCTCATCAGGCTCTGTGCTGACAGCTCAGAAGCCTGAAGCCTGCCTCGGATTCTGTGTCACCCTGTCTCTCTGCCACTCCCTTGCTCATGCTCTGTCTCTCTCTCTCTCTCTCTCTCAAAAATAAATAAACATTAAAAAAATTTTTTAAATAGTGTTTATATATTCTTTGGGTAAATAAATACCCAGTAGTTTGAATCCTGGATCTTAGGGTAATCCTAGCTTTAAATTTTTGAGGACGCTCCATACTACTTTCCGCAGGCTGCACCAGTTTGCATTTCCACCAACAGTGCAACATCCTCACCAACACCTGTTGTTTCTTGTGTTTTTGATGTTAACCATTCTGACAAGTGTGTCTCATTGTAGTTTTGATTTGCATTTCCCTGATGATGAGTGATGTTGAGGATCTTTCATGTGTCTGCTGGCCATTTGTATGTCTTCTTGGGAGAAATATCTGTTTATGTCTTCTGCCCATTTTTTAATTGGATTGTTTTTTGGGTGTTAAGTTATATAAATTATATATTTTGGATACTAACTCTTTATCAGATATGTCATTTATGTTTGTTGCCTTTTAGCTTTGTTGATTGTTTTCTTTGCTGTGCAGAAGCTTTATATTTTGATGTAGTTCCAAAGTTCATTTTTGCTTTTGTTTCCCTTGCCTCAAGAGATGTATCTAGAAAAAAGTTGCTGTGGCTAATGTCAGAGAAGTTACTGCCTGTGTGCTCTTCTAGAATTTTTACAGTTTTAAGTCTCACATTGCGGTCTTTAATTCATTTTGAAGTAATTTTGTGTATGGTTTCATTCTTTTGCATGTTGCTGTCCTGTTTTCCCTACACCATTTGTTGAGGAGATTATCTTTTCCCCTTTGGATATTTTTTCCTTCTTTGTCAAAGACAAATTGACCATGCAATTGTGGGTTTACTTCTGGATTTTCTGTTCTGTTTCATTGATCTATGTGTCTATTTTGGTGCCAGTACCATACTGTTTTGACTACTACAGCTCTTTACTATAATTTGATATCTGGAATTTTGATGCCTCCAGCTTTGTTCTTCTGTTTCAAGAGTGCTTTGGCTATTTGGGGTCTTTTGTGGTCCTATACAAATTTTAGGATTGTTTCTTCTAGTTCTGTGAAAAATACTGTTGGTATTTTGATAGAGATTTCATTAAGTGTGTAGATTGCTTTGGGTAGTATAAACATTTTAATAATATTTGTTCTTCTAATCCATAAACATGTAATATCTCTTCATTTCTTTGTGTCATCTTCAATTTCCTTCATCACTGTTTCCTCATTTTCAGAGTAAAGTTCTTTCACCTCTTTGGTTAAGTTTATTCCTAGTTATAAATTCCTAGGTATTATTATTTTTGGTGCAATTATAAATGGGATTGTTTTCTTAGTTTCTATTTCTGCTGCTTCATTATTGGTATATAGAAAGGCAACAGGTTTCTGTACATTGATTTTGTATCCTGCAACTTTACTGAATTTATCAGTTCTAGCAGTTTTTTGGTGTAGTCTTTCAGGTTTTCTTTAGATATGCAAATAGTGAAAGCTTTATTTCTTTCTTACCAATTTGGATGCCTTTTATTTCTTTTTGTGTCTAATTGCTGTGGTTAGGACTTCCAGTACTATGTTGAATAAAAGTGGTGAGAGTGGACATCCTTGTCTTGTTCCCAATTTAAGAGAAAAGCTCTCAGGTTTTCCCCACTGAGGATGATGTTAGCTGTGTGTTTTTCATATATGGTCTTTATTATGTTGAGATCTGTTTTCTCTAGACCCACTTTGTAGAGGGTTTTTTTTTTTTTTACCATGAATGGATGTTGTACTTTGTCAAATTTTTTTCTGTGTCTATTGAAATGATCATATAGTTCTTATCCTTTCCCTTGTTGTGATGTATCATGTTGATTGATTTGTGAATATTGAACCACCCTACAACCTAGAAATAAATCCCACTTTTTCTTGGTGATTAATTTTTTAATGTTTGTTGGATTTGGTTTATTAGTATTTGGTTGAGGATTTTTGCATCTGTGTTCATCAGAGATATTGGCTGGTAGTTCTCTTTTTTTTGTGGTGTCTTTATCTGATTTCTGTGTCAGGATTATGCTGGCCTCATAGAATGAATTTGGAAGTTTTCCTTCCTTTTCTATTTTGGAATAGTTTGAGAAGAGTAGGTATTAACTCTTCTTTAAAAGCTTGGTAGAATTTGTCTGTGAAGCTCTCTGGTCCTGGTCTTTTTTTTTGTTGGGATTTTTTTGATTACTGATTCAATTTCTTTGCTGGTTGTCAGTCTGTTCAAATTTTCTATTTCTTACTATTTCAGTTTTGGTAGTTTATATGTTTCAAGGAATTTATGCATTTCTTCTAGGCAATCCAATTTGTTGGCATATAGCTTTTCATAATGTTTCTTATAATTGTTTGTATTTCTGTGGTATTGGTTGTTATTTCTCTTCTCTCATTTGTGATTTTATTTATTTGATTCCCTTCTCCTTTTTTCTTAATAAGCCTGGCTAGCAGTTTATCAATTTTATTGATTTTTTTCAAGAAATAAGCTAAAAAAAAAAAAAAAAGAAATAAGCCCCTGGTTTCATTGATCTGTTTTTAGTTTCTATATCATTTATTTCTGTCCTAATCTTTATTATTTCCTTCCTTCTGCTGGGTTTAGGTTTTGTTTGTTGTTCTTTTTCTAGCTACTTTAGGTATAAGGTTAGGTGGTTTATTTGAGATTTTTCTTGCTTCTTGAGGTAGGCCTGTATTGCTATAAACTCTCCTCTTAGAACTGCTTGCATTGCATCCCAAAGGTTTTGGACCATTGTGTTTTCACTTTCATTTGTTTCCATGTACTTTTTTTATTTCTTCTTTTATATCCCGTAGCTTAGTAGCATTGATAGCTTAGTAGCATGTTGTTTAACCTCCATGTATTTGTGGTCTTTCCAGATTTTTTTCCCTGTGGTTGATTTCTAGTTTCAGAGCATTGTGGTCAGAAAAGATGCATAGTATGACTTTGATCTTCTTAAATTTGTTGAGGCTTGTTTTGTGGCCAAATATGTGGCCTATTCTGAAAAATGTTCCATGAACTTGAAAATAATGTGAATTCTGATGTTTTAGGATGGAAATGATACAAATACTGATAGTGTTTTTTGATACACAGAATGAAAAATTTTTCATCTAGGGGCGCCTGGGTGGCTCAGTCAGTTAAGCATCTGACTTCAGCTCAGGTCATGATCTCATGTGGATTTGAGCCCCAAGTCAGACTCTGTGCTGACAGCTCAGAGCCTAGAGCCTGCTTCAGATTCTGTGTCTCCCTCTCTCTCTGTCCCTCCCTCCCTCACTCTCTCTCTCTGTCTCTCTCTCAGAAATGAATTAACATTAAAGAAAGTTTTTTAATTCATCTTGTCCAATTTGTCATTTTTTCTTTTGTTGCCTGTACCTTTGGTGTCCTATTCAAGAAATCATTGCCAAGTCCAATGTAATGAAGATTTTGCCCTGTTTTCCTCTAAATAATTTTATAGTTTTAAATTTTATTTTAGGTCTTTGATTGAGTTAATTTTTATATATAGTATTAGTCAGGGTCTAACTTCATCCTTTTATATGTGGATATCTAGTTTTCCCAGCACCATTTGTTGAAAAACTCTCCTTTTCACCATTGAATTATTGTGGCACACATGTCGAAAATTATTTGACTATAGGTGTGAGGGTTTATTTCTGTGGTATCTATTCTATTCAATTGGTCTATATGTCTGTCTTATGTTATTTTGATTACTGTAGCTTTGTAGAAAGTTTTGAAATCAGTAAATGTGAATCCTTTAGTTTTATTCTTTTTGAAGATTGTTTTGGCCATTTAGGGTCTCTTGAGATGAATTTTACAATGGTTTTTCCTACTTCTGCAAAAAACATTCGTGGAATTTTGGTAGGGATTTCACTGAATCTGTAGATTGTTTTAGGTAGTATTGACATCTTAACAATATTAAGTCTTCTAGTGTATGACCATGAGATGTATTTCCATTTATTTATGTCTTTTAAAGTTTCTTTGAGCATTGGTTTGTAGTTTTCATTGTGCAAGTCTTTTCCCTCATTGGTTAATTCCTAAGAGTTTACTATTTTGATACTCTTGTTAAAGGAATTGTTTTCTTAATTTCCTTTTCAGTTGTTCATTGATAACATACTGAAATCCAACTGATCTTTGTGTGTGGACTTTATGTTCTGCTGAATTCAATTATTCTAACAGTTCTTTTGTTAAATCTTAAGGTTTTCTACTTTTAAGATCATATCATTTGTTAACAGATTATTTTACTTTTTCTTATCCAATTTCAATGTCTTTTACTTTTTTTTCATGCCTAATTGCTCTGTCTAGAACCTCCAGTACTATGTTGAACAGCAGTGGCAAAGTGGGTATCCTTACCTTATTTCTGATCTTAGAGAAAAATATCTCAGTCTTTCACCATTGAGTATAATGTTTACTGTGGATTTTTAACATATGCCTTTTATTATATATTGAGATAGTTTCCTTCCATTACTAGTCTATTGACTGTTATTTATCATGAAAATTGTGTTGATTTTTGTCAAATGCTTCTTTATAAATCAATTGAGATGATCTTGTTTTTTTTTTCCTGTTAATGTGATAAGTTTTCATATGTTGATCAGTTTTCATATTTTGAAACATTCTTGCATTCTGGAAATAAATCCCACTGAATAAAGGATTCAGTGTATAATCCTTTGGATGTACTGTGAATCCAGCTTGCTGGTATTTTGTTGAGGATTTTTGCAAAAATATTCATAAAGGATTTTTGTCTATAGTTTTGTGTAGTGTCTTTGTCTGGCTTTTGAGGTAGGGGAAAGCTGGTCTCAAAGAATAAGTGCAGGAGTGTTTCTTCTTCTTCAATTGTTTTGGAAAGTTTGGGAAGTATTGGTATTAGCTTTTATTTAAATATTTGGTTGAATTCAACAGTGAAGCCGTCAGATCCATTGCTTTCCTTTGTTGGGAGATTTCTGATTACTGATTCAGTCTTCTTCTGAGGTATAGGTCTATTTGCATTTTCTATTTGTTCATAATTTAATCTTAGTAGGTTTTGTGTTTCTAGGAATTTGTCCATTATATATAGATTATCCATTTGGTTGGATACATAGTACTCCCTTATAAACTTTCGTATTTCTGTAGAATCAGTAGTAATGTCCCCACTTTCATTTCTGATTTGAATAATTTAAATTTCTGTTTTTCTTAGTCCATTTAGCTGTTTATCAATTTTTTTGATATTTTCCGGGAGCCAACTTTTTATTTCATTGATTTTCTCTATTTTTTAATTTCTTATTTTGTTTACCTCTGCTCTCATCTTTATTATTTCCTTCCTTCTGCTAGATTCATTTGTTTGGGTTTCATTTGTTCTTCTTTTTTCTAGTTCATTCAGTTGTAGAGTTTGGCTGTTGATTTGAGATCTTTTTTTTTTTTTTTTTTCTGTTAGCACTGTGAATCTATCAGCCCACTTCCTTCTGGCCTCCAAAGTTTCTGATGAGAAATCTGCTGATAATCTCATGAACATCTCTTGTATGAGATGAATTGCTTTACTCTTTCTGCTTTCAAGATTCTCTCTTAGTCCTTGTCTTTCAAAAGTTTAATTATAATGTGTCTTTTGTGGGTCTCTTTGAGTTCATCTTACTTCGAGTGCCGAGTTCATCTTACTTCGAGTGCCTTGAGTTTCTTGGCTGTTTATTTTTATGTCTTTTATCAAATTTGGGAAGTTTTCAGCCATTATCCAAATTCTCTACCCACTTTATTTTTCTCTTCTCTTTCTGGGACTCCTACAATGCATATGTAGGCCCACTTGATTGTATCCCCCAGGTCATTTTGATGCTGTTCACTTTTTTTCAATCTTTTTAGTTTTTGTTCCTCAGATTCAATAATTCCATTGTCCTATCTTCAAATTTACTCCTTCTTTCTTCTGCTGGCTCAGATTTACCTTTGAATCTTATAGTATTCACCTATAGTTCACCTATAGTGAACTTTTCATTTCAGTTATTGTACTTTTCAGCTTCAGAATTTCTTTTTAGTTTCTTTCTAAGTTTTCTGTATCTCTATAGATGTTTCCATTTCATACATTCTTTTCTTTTTACACATCTTACTGTGGTACTTTGAGTATTTTTAAGGCATTTGTTTTAAAGTCTTTGTCTAGTAGATCCACCAGCAGTTCTTTTTTTTTTCAGAGACAGTTTCCCATCACTTATTTTTTGAATAAGTTGAATGAGTCATTCTTTCATGTTTCTTCCCATCCTTGCATTTGTTGTTGTTGAAAATTGGGCATTTGACCCAAATAATGTGGTAATTCTAGAAATCAGATTCTTTTCCTTCCCCAGGATTTCTAAGTTTTGTTTTTGATTATTGCTGTTGTTATTTTATTGTTATAGTTGTCTCTTTGCCAAGGATCAGCTTGAGGTATAAACTTAAGGTCTTTTCAGGTCTTTTCTTAGCCTGCACCCTTCCCTAGGGATGCATGGTAGCTTTCTAATGTCTCTTGTATATGCGGTTGTTTTTGAATGTTCTAGTCATTAATGTCTGTCTGCCAAGGGGGAAAATAAAAATGAAAGAAGAATGACTCACAAATCTATAATTTCGAGTTCAATCTTTGCTCTGAGACACACATGTGTATGTTCAAATGCCTACTTAACATTCTTACTTGGATCCTCTTCTGGCACCTCAAACAGCATACCCAAAACTGAACTAATCTCCTCTCCTCGACCGATTGACTAGAGATCTGTCTCCAGTGTTCCCAGTTCAATGAGTGGCACCATCACATACATAAGTTTCAAACCGACAACCTGATAATCATTCTTAACTCTTCCCTGTCCTTACCTGTGACATCCAATAAACCTTCAGTTCATGTTGCTTTTCACCTCCTGAGCATTTCTCAAACCCATGCACTTCTCTCCATCTCTACTACTATCATTGTCTTCTAATTTTTGTAATAACCTACTAACTGGTATCCTTACCTCCAGAGTCCCTTCTCACCAATCCATACTGCCACCAGATTTGCATATCCATTCCTCAGTTTATGTCCATCTCTGACGTCTGTAACATGGTTTATTAGGCCTTGTATGTTCTGTCCTCTGCCAGTCTTCTCTTGCTATTTCCCCACTCTTACCCATACTGAATTTCTTTCAGTTCCTGCAAAATCATGCTTTCTTGCCCCAAAGCTTTTGCATGCTACTGTCTCTACCTGGAACATTCCTCCTCATCTTTCAGATCTCAGCTTTAAAGTCATTTTCTCAGAAGAGTTAATCCTGGTGCCTAGATTAACTTAGATCTCCCTCAAATATGTTCCCAACACACCACTTTTTATGCAATTGCTTGTTTAATCTTTGTCTTCCTGACTAGATGAAGAGTAGTGGCCATGTCTGTCCTATTCACCGCTAGATCCACAGCTCAATGCCTATCACATAGTAGGTAATCAATAAATACTTGTTGGGTGAATAAGTGAATAAATAAATTGGCAATAGTTAGAACTCAATAACTGTTCGATGAAATGATCTTTTTTTAATGTTTACTTATTTATTTTATTTTATTTTTTGAGAGATTACAGGTGAGGGAAGGGCAGGGAGAGGGGAACAGAAGATCTGAAGCTGGCTCTGTGCTGACAGCAGTGAGCCTGATGTGGGGCTTGAACTCATGAACTGAATTGTGAGATCATTACCTGAGCTGAAGTTGGATGCTCAACCAACTGAGTCACCCAGATGCCCTGTTGAATGAAATGATCTTAAAGCAAACAAAACAAAACGAAACAAAACAAAGCAAATCCAAAAAAAACAACAAAACACTACATTTTTCTATTCAGAGGAGAGTTTTCCTCAGCAAACTTATTGCCATGGGAGATGCTATTCCGGCATCTGGAATTTTGGAATTCTTTTTGGTATTGCCTCCAGAACATGCAATACATTCCCCCCGATACCCTAGATAGTGGCAGATATTCATCCTTTGAGGTTGGATTTTATTTTGGAAGCAGTGAAATCACTCAGAGCCAAGATGGGTAATCAAGCAGGGCAATATTATCAGAGATAAAAAAAAAACTATGCATGACTATAAATTAATGAGTCTGATTCTTTCATATGGCTCATAAACTGGGTCATAAGGCAATTCTAGAAGAGAAGCTTCAAAAATGTTTTGAGCAATGGCAGGATTGTCAAAATGTTTGTATAGCTTCCCAAGGGAATTTCTTTGCAGGGAACACTGCTCACTTAGATGTATATAGTCAGGAATGTTTTGTTTTGTTTAATAATTCTTGTTTCCTTTAGACACAATTTCTACATACATGTAAGCTTTACTCAAGGCTTTAGGGAGAGCATTATATAGTAGATAGAGGCCAGAAATGTAAAGTAAGTGTTACTTATCATCATTATTGTGAACATTTAATAATGTGCAAGGTACTTACAAATTAATCATCATCATAATTTGGCCACATAGCATGATAAAGTAAAGTTACCTTAGCCCACCTACTTTAAATACCTCCCCCAGCAAAAATGTTATGAAATATAGGATAATCCCTTCCAACTAAGATAGCTCTCTAGGGTACCAACCACTGTGAGATTGGTTTGGCTCTGTTTATTGAAGTTAATGAGTGAATCCAACTGCCACAGATGGTACCTTCAGACTCTGGTCAGACTACTCAAAATTATGTATTATTGGTCACAAAGGAAATCATGGGCAAGAACAGATCTAGAGAAATAAATCTATCTTCCCTATTAACAACAACAATAATAGATCTTATTTAGATCCCCCATTATGTGCCAGAAATGCTAAGCACTTAATATGCAGGTTTTATTTTTTCATTTCAGAACCCAAAGCTAAGAGAAGTTAATTAACTTGCCCATCATTAAAAATATAGCAATTTGGAAGATCTAGACTGAGAACTAATGGTCTACATAGTTCTTAAGCCCAAGTTTTTTCCACTTTACTCAAAGTACATAATGAACCAGGCTATCACCAGATGCAAAAATGGTACATTTGACGTACCACCTCTATTGATTTGATGTTTTTGTGTGGCTCATCTTCTCATCAGTGTCTTAGTCTTCTGGCAACTTTGCTTTCTTCAAAATGAGCACCAGGAGTTTCTGTTAATCTTCCTCTCAATTTTTTACTATAATGAGTGTATTCCAGCTGTGTTCTCAACTGTCCTTATGCCTCACTTCTAACTTCATTGCCCAAAAAGTTGTTACTGAAACTCAGATCTTGCCTCCGATTACCTGCATTATGGAAAGTAACTTTCCTTGACCTTCGTCTCCTATAAAATGGTAATGCACAAATCCTTCTCTATGGGGCAGGGTGGGGGTGGGAGGAGTGGTTCTTGCCATTTGGTATTGAGTCTTATATGGGGAAGGTAACAGAGGGTGGTTGATGGAACACTTCCAGTTACTAAATCTGATATCCATACCTTGTCCAAGCACAGACTCCAATTTGGACCTTGCAACTAGGTCATTCTTCCAGGAAATGCATTGACTGTTGTAACATTTTTGTCATATCTACATGTTGATTGTGCCATTACGTTGATGGAACAAAATTTAGTTGTCATTTTTAACTTGACCCTCTTGATGAGGGTCTTAGATTTGTTGTGGGTAGGTAGCTTGACACATTATCTTTGTCTTCTAGCTTAATATTGGCAAAAAGACTATGATGCAAGAGCCTTTAATGCGCAATGAAAGAAACATCTGAATAAAGGAAATTGGAAAGGAATTAGTAAAGCTTTGTGTCATAAAAATCAGCATTACTTTCATATGCATATCAAACTATAAATCAATATTTTTCTACCTATTTCCAACCTAACACATTTTAACCCCACCTCATTGTGTTTCTCCTCTTGTCTATATTCCTGACTGATTTCATGGTGTTTATTTTAAGGTCAGTAGAGTCTGTTTTCAGCTCTTCATAATATTTTAGCTCTTTATCTGTCCTTCATTCTTCATCATGACTTAATTATTTATTATTAGCAAGCATCTCTTAAATCACATCTGTTTGTAGAGCTCTTTTTGTGTCTTAAAATGATATTGAACTCTCTAAGTCATGCTCTATAGTATCAAAAAGGAAAACCCTTTACCTAAGAGAAATATTTTTAAGGATATAAACTACATTCAGGAAGAAAATATGCAATGAAGAGAATTAAAAGGGATCTTAAAATTGCTATTCTAGCAGGTCTATCCATCCATGTGTTTATCCTACATCTTACTCAGAGCAGCCTACAGTATTATTAATCTGTTAATACTAATTATCCAAGGGTCTTGAAAGTAATTTAACAGCAGAAATTATTCTCACAAAATATGCAAGGAAACTCAATCACAATAAGATTGTACAAGGTCTTCTGACAATTATAGAACTAATATTTAGATGTCCTGACTCCTAGTAAGTTATTTACTAAAAATAAATTGATTGCTAGGGAAGCTTAGCTACATGTTCCTTCACTATCTGTTAGCATACATTATTAGTGTATGTTAGAATACTAATATATATGTTAGTATATGTTATCTGTTCATATACACAATTCTTCTTCTGCAAACTTCCAGTGTGGAAAATAAATTCCAGGATATGATGATTAATGGTAAAAAAAAATCAAGAGTTACCAAGAAGGAAACCAAAGAAGAGAAACATGCACAAAATACTGAAGAAAACTAGCAATGCCTTTTCATAATTGTTTTACTCAGAATCAGGACCTTTCAAACTTTTAAAACCATAATTCACAGTAATAAATACATTTTATCATAAGACTCAAAAGTAGTTATCCTCACTATGTATAATGCAAGCTTTGATGCTATTTCTATTTTATTTCTTAAAAATCTGGTTAGGATCTAAGAAGTGTGTCAAAGTCCATAGTTTGAAAATCACTGCCTTAAATTGTCCACAACTATGAAGAAGGGGAAGGAGGAGGAAAAGGAAGAGTTAGTGATAACATAGGCTAGTCCAACTCAAGTTTAGTAAGAGATATTTAACATGATCCTTATTTTTTCCCTTGCTGACAAATATGTACATTTTCTTCCAAAGAAACCTGGTGTACTTCAATTCATATTTTATTATAGAACTCATCTGGGAATATAGAACATTTTGTTTACCAGCTATGAATCATACAAGAAACATCTTTTCTGAATTTTATACCTTTTTTTAAACAGGGGAAATGATACAAATGGTATTCTAATTCCGTTTTTTAAAGACTTCAAAAGAAGGAAGATACATGTGCCCAACATTGCATATTTTTAGGATACCAAAGAGTTTTTACTTCGGTTGCTTGTTCTTATTTCAAAGTAATAGTCCAAAAGCAAAGATGTATCTATGTTTTTTTTAAAATCAACTAGTGTGAATTTTAAATAGCAGATTTCTACTTTTATAAATCATTTGTATCAAATTCATCTGTTCTTCTTCATATGGTGTATCACAAGTGGGTTGCAGCTGGCTGCTTTACAAACTGGAATTTGGATTCTATTAACAACTCCAGTGAAAGATTCTTCCCCAGTATCTGGGCTTCTTCATTCCTACACACACTGAACATGGCTTTAGCACAATTACTTAAAGCTCCTTCAATTAGAAATTGCAAGATAGCTGTCATCAAACTCATGTAATGTGGATCAGCCAAGCATCCGGCAGAATTCGTATGTGCAACAGATTAAATACCTACAATGTTTCCTCTTCTTGAAGCAAATGCATTGCTTTTATAGCTAATGGAAAAGTCAGAAGTGTTTCCATTATCCTGGTTTTTAAAATACACATACAATAAAGCAAATGTCAAAGTAAAATGCATGTTTTTAAAAAATTGCAATTAGGAAGTACATAAAATAGCTTTATTTGCACCAAACTAAAACTATAGCATTACTTTTAAGATATGAAATATAAAAATCACAAGAAATTGATAGCATTAGAATAAGTAGCAAAGTTGCTCAGCGTAATGAATTTTGCTGTCTGGAAAGTCTATTTAAAATTCACTCTACTTCTAAGCAGTATTGTGTCATATAGTAGAAAATGCACTAAGGAGTATAAAAGACCTGGGATTTGCTCTTAGCTCAGCCATTAACTGATAGTATAGCTTTGGGTGATCCACTTAACCTTTCTAAGACTCATTTTCTGCAATATCCTAAATTCCACAACATCTTGGGGATAGTGAGGCTCGAGATAGTTTTTTAGTATATAAATGGTAACAAACAGGAATTATCTGCTCTTTCCTTTCCACATTTATTAGTGGGCACCTCTCATCATGTAGGTAGAAAGTAAATATCTTTGCTTAAATTCAAGAGAGTTTAATAAACCTTTAAAAAAAATCTCTGACCCCACTTAGAAACTAACAGAATAGAAGTTGCTAAAAGTTTATTCTGGTTATCCAGGCAAAGTGATCACTATACTGAAAGAATAAATCACATAGGAAAACACATTAGTAAAAACTGAAAAGAATAATAAAACAGTGTGAACATCCACCCATATCACTGAAAAAAGGCAATGTGTTTTTATACAATTCAGATTGAACAAAAATTATACTAACTTATACAGCTTATATAGAGCTTATATAGAGCTACCAGAGAGAGAAAGTGGTGACCATCTGGAGTTAAGTTTTTTCTTCATATAATCACAGTGATGACATCATTCACAACTGGCAGAACATAATAAAGCGTTTATATTTCATTTGACAAGGTGATGTGTTTATGTATAAACTATTTGAGGAAGTGTTTTTATTCTGAATCTAATGATGCGCTTTTAAAACAGTTTTCTTATTTTTGCCTTGTTAGTACATCACTTAGAATCCTGCCTCTGGGTCTAGCAAATTGCCTGATGCCAATGTAGATACATGTACTTGTTTCCAAATTGATAACATATGCCAAGGTTTTCTGTAGTGCCCTCAATAAACCCACTTTTAGGGGCATTCTTGACCCTGATCCCAATGAGAACTCCAAATGTGTTCCCTCTCAGCAAGAGGATCAGCTTCCCTGTGCTTTTTACCCCATAGTTATGGCTTTTAAAAAATTAAACGAATTTTAAAGACATAATATGATCCTTTATAAATATTATTTTGTATATAGTATAGGACTAAATAAGGTTTGTGGAATAATATTAGAATATATTTATAATAGTTTTTTAAGTTTATTTATTTAATTTGAGTGAAAGAGAGAGAGAGAGAGTGAGCAGGGGAGTGGCAGAGAGAGAGGGAGATTCCCAAGTAGCTGAGCTGTCAGCATGAATTCCCATGCTGGGCTTGATTCCATGAACTGTGAGATCATGACCTTAGCCAAAATCAAGAGCTTAACGACAGAGCCACCCAGGCTCCCCAATATTAGAAGATATTTTAAAACAAAAGTTGAGGAGTTGTTGGCAATAAAGTTTGCCAACTTTAACCGAAGAATCTACTGAGAGCCTTCCAAATACCTGAGATTCTGCCTTTTCCTCTCTTCCATAACAACTTTTTCAACCAAGCCCCCTTTCAGATAAGTCCCAGATTCAGATGAGTCCAAGATTAGTCTCAAGGAGTCTAGGTTAAAGGTTTGATTGCTGATTCTTTTTTCTCTTGTTCTTATTTTATTTTGAGAGAGAGGGGGCGGGGAGAGAGAGAATCTTAGGAGGCTCTACACTTGGCCCGGAGCCGATATGGGGCTCAATTCCACCACTCTGGGATCATGACCTGAGCTGAAATCATGAGTTGGTGACTCAGCCGACTGAGCCACCCAGGCACCCCATTGTGCTGATTCTTTTTTTAATTTTTTTAATTTTTTTTATTTATTTTTTTTAACTTTATAGTTTATTGTCAGGTTGGTTTCCATATAACACCCAGTGCTCTTCCCCACAAGTGACCTCCACCAAGACCATCACCCCCCTTTACCTTTTCCCCTTCCCCTTCCCCCCTCAGTTTGTTTTCAGGATTCAAGAGTCTCTCGTGTTTTGTCTCCCTCCCTCTCCCTAACTCTTTTTCCTCC
>CM053565.1:23776570-24096215 GCA_028646485.1 Cryptoprocta ferox | reverse complement strand
GCACCATTGTGCTGATTCTTTATGTTTGCCTCCGACATCTTTGTTTCGGATACATCTGTAAACTGAATATCAGTGGTAAGGTACAGGCTTATGCATAAACTTCAGTGTATATTTAGAGTATGTCAGCCATTCATTCATTCATTCTCTCACTCATGTTTCAAATATTTGTTAAGTGCCTTCATTGTTCCAGGCATCTGTTAAGCATTAAGGAATTAAGGATGCAAAATAAAATGAACTCTCTTAAGGCTAATATTATAATAATGATAGCATTAAACCTAATATTCAGTAAGGTAAATGAGACTTAATAACTTTTTATTTTAAATATCTTTATTTCTAATAATTTTCTCTATTTTTTTGATTATCGATCATTTATCATCTGCTTTTCTGTCTTTGATAGAATTTAAAGTAAGAGTTATTTAAGGTTTAAACACTACATCCCATCAAAAAAATTATCAGTAAATTCATTTAAATATTTTAGGAGATTTTAGTGGCTCCTAGTTGTTATTCCACTCTAATTTTTGCTCTAAAATAATTTTAGATTCTCTTTGTACGCTTGAGTCTTAGAGTGCTAGAAAAATGGAGGGAAATGGTCTCTGACAGCAGATCTTTGGGAATTGGAACTTGAATGTTACTTATTTAAGGAAGATTATAATAGGTATGAGCTCAGAGATCAGGAGACAGTACACACTATAAAAGTAAATATAATTATTAATAGGACACATAATAGAAGGTTTAACTGTGTATACATCAGAACTGAGTAGTTGCTTTCCACCCTGGGAGGGACTGGTTGTCTTCTTAAAAAGTGTCCCGATTCAAATGTATAGCAAAGCCAGTGATCAAATGCTTTCCTAACTAGCGATTAGCTCAGGTGTTTACTTTTAACAGTCTTTCTACCCAGGGCATAAAAAAATGACATGTTAAGATGAAAAAACATTCTCTACACTGAGAGAAAATGATGCTGCTAAATGGTAAGATAATTCTTATTCAAACTAAAATGTCTTTTTCTTTCACTCAAATTGAGTCATCAGACCATTCAGTAGTACGCCTAAGCCAATAAAAGAAAGAAAGAATAAAATATTCTGAAGTAAAACATGTCCATACTTACACAGTTTCAAGTTAGAAATGGTTGGTTAATTATCTTATTAAGTTGCTATCCACTACAATATTGAATACTTTCTATTTCTCAAGTGCTGCACAAATATTAACAGATTGATTCCATGACACTCTTTAAAGTTTGCAGCTGTTGTCACTGTGATTTCTAAGGCAAAGGGAGAAGAGACCGTTTTATTGAGTGTACTTTGAGCTAGAGGAATGACATGTTCTAATACCTGCAGGTAAATTAGTCCTGTTTTGGAAGCAAGATATGCACTTCTGGAACAACTAGAAAATATTCAGCATTGGATGTGATCATGTGCCAAAATAGATCTGAATAGAGAGGTAGAAAACCAGATCTATGGTCAGTCTTGGAGCCAGTGCTATTTTATTCCTTAGCTATAGGAAATAATCCTCTACCATGGTTTTTTGTCTTATACCCTAACTACTTCAGTAGTTACTTTGAGACCAGGGAAGGTAAGTGCCCTTTCTCAGCTAATTCTGAACACATATGGAGCATACTATCACTGCACTCAAAGGCAGGTACTTTAGTATCTAAAATGGGTGCAACCGTGCTTGTCAAATTTTCCCAAAACAAGAGACAGTAAAAACTAAGCCATTTCCCAGGAGCAGATCTTCAAAATTAGAAAAGTGACTGGAAATTTAAAGGAAAGAAAAAGAGTTGGGGACATTTTCTTCATTAGCTCTCCTCACCACCCTCTACTCCCTTTTAAAAAATAAATTAACTCATCATGAGACTTCCAAAAGCATTCCTTTAACATATGGTAAGAGTGTAAACATACTGAATTTATTTCAGGGGAAGAAATAACCTGATTGATTCAAACAGTACCTCAAAATTTATTTAGTGATGTCAAAAGTCACAACTTCTTTTTATCACTTTGGATTCACAAAATTGCATCAGAGGAAGATATATGCTTGAGTGTGATTGCTCCCAGACATGCATTTTCCCTCCATCAGGGATCTGAAATAATACCAAAAAACCAACTTGTGTTCGTGTGGGTTTTAGTGGCACTCATCCAGAATGATTTCCCACTGAAGGTTATGTCAAACTTGTGGGACAATAAGGTTATATCCTGACACCAGTAATTTTCTCTCTGGTATCTAAAATTTAGATCCTTCTGTTGGTAAAACTGTTCTTCCAGTTTAACTTGCTCTCTTGTATTGCTTTTGCAAGGTGAGGATAAGAATGCCGAGCAGGCTAGTATGAGAGTGAACACATGAAAAATTAGAAGAATGTGAGAAATTGCTTAATAATAGAAGAGTTCTAATGCTGGTATTCTTACACTTTGAAATGAACAATGCAAAAGTCAAAACACAGTTAAATTGAATGTAGAGGAAGTATACACTGGAATGAAGTCAAGTACTGCCAGGATTAAGCCTTT
Organism: Cryptoprocta ferox; assembly: GCA_028646485.1. Classification (NCBI taxonomy): domain Eukaryota; kingdom Metazoa; phylum Chordata; class Mammalia; order Carnivora; family Eupleridae; genus Cryptoprocta; species Cryptoprocta ferox. The sequence continues at coordinate 24,093,720 of CM053565.1, read as the reverse complement.
ATTCCTTCTCATTATGAGTCCCTCCGATGCACACATGTCACCATACTAATAGGCAGCAGGAGACACTGTTGCACTGTTTTCTTCCCAACATGAGAGGCCTGAGGATGAAATCAGAGATCATCTGCTTGTGAATATGGGGGAAAGAACCTATTTTCACTGCAAGGATTTAAATGTGATGTTGATGGTAAGTGACATGATCACTGAAAACAGATGCCATATGGAGTCTCACTGATTGATGTTTAAATCTTTGACAGCAGAAATCCACGTTGTCAGTTTGCCTTCATGGTTGCCTTACTGAGATCTAGTCAGGAAAAGATCCTCTTCATTTAAAATGTTGGGACGTGAATCACTCTGACAGAGAAATAAGAGGTTCTTCTATCTGGCCTTATTATTCCCAAGTGTAAGCAACGGGAGGAGTTTTTCTAAAGGTGAAACTCAGGAATCTCAAAATCTCCTTTAACAGATTCTCTTCTTTGAATGAAAAACATTTTCACTAAATAGTTCACTACACCCTGTTTTCTTGTTTGAAACAATGTTTTATTATCCTTTTAGATGGTCGTTGTTACTTTTAAGGTGTTTGTCCTCCCTCGAGACCCATGTGTGACAACTTTGGTTTACTCGGGACTTTGTGAAATGAGGAATCATGACCCCGCACGCTTTTGTGTGAGTTTGCATGCTGCCGTAGTACAAAGAAAAAACATAACTCTCCCATGTGCAGTAAAAGAGCGACTGCCTTGAATTAGGAAACCTCTCCGGAAGCAGCCAGAGGAGCCTCTCCACCTGAGCTAAGCTTGGGAGGCTTGTGCAATTTGGCTTTAATTGGTTCAGTCTGATCAAGCAAATCAAAAGAAAGAAGTATTTATAAGCTCTAGAGTGAATGATATTCTTTAGAACCTCAAAGAACTATATATTTTGTTAGATATTAATCATATGTAATTCTGTAAAGAAAAGCACTTGGCAACGACATAAGAAATGATGGCATTGGAGAGTGTGTGTAGTGGAAAGGCATCTGAACCCAAAGCCTGTAAATATTTCATTCCAATGGTAGATCCTAATTCTATTTTATGAGTTGGTTTTTGATTGGTTGACTCATTTTATGTTTGCTGTAGTAACATCTATTAAAGATTTTTCTACTATAAAAGCAATACATATTTTTAATTTAAACATTGGATAGTATAAGAACAACCACCCAATTGAATGGTTAAGCACTCAATTCTTGATGTTGGCTCAGGTCATGATCTCATGGTTTGTGAGTTCGAGCTCCTCATTGAGCTCTGCGCTGACTGCGCGGAGCCTGCTTGTAATTCTCTCTCTCCCTCTCTCTCTTTCTCTGCCTCTCCTCTGCTTGCTCTCTCTCTCTCTCAATAATGAATAAATAAACATTAAAAAAAAGAAAAACCACCCATATTTTTACTACCCAGGACAACCAATGTATTTTTCTATGTACAGGTTTTTATTTTTTTAAATATGCCACATTTAAATTTTTGTATTATATTTTAAGATTTTACTTTTAAGTAATTTCCACATGTGGTTCAAACTCACAACCCTGAGATCGAAAGTTGCATGCTCCACCACTTGAGCCAGCTAGGCATCCCTGTATTTTGCTTTTAAAACTTAACATTCTATCACATAATTTTTGTGTGTAAAATTCTTCTAAATTTTCTTTTATTTGTTACAATGACAATCATCAATTGAATATACTATAGTGTTCTTAACTATTCCCTCATTAATATTTATCATTTCTTATGATGATAAGTAAGGTTGCAATGAACATTTCTCTGCAAAGTTCTATTTCTGGATCTTAGTTTATATTTATATAATTGGTTCCTAGGTATAGAATTATTAGGTTAAACTATAGAAACTTTTTAAAGGCAAATTGTGAAACCATTTTCCAGAATGGTTGTTTTAATTTACACTGTCTCTAGCAGAATGTGACAGTCTTAATTTCATGGCTTATGTAGATAGCTGATTATTAAAACTCTCTTGGGATTTCATGAGGCCCAGTGGAATTTGAAAAGAGATATGATTGGGGCACCTGGGTGGCTCAGTTGGTTGAGAGTCAGACTTCGGTTCAGGTCATGATCTCACGGTTTGTGAGTTCGAGCCCTGCATCGGGCTCTGTGCTGACAGCTCAGAGCCTGGAGCCTGCTTCGGATTCTGTGTCTCCCCATCTCTCTGGCCCTCCCATGATCATGCTCTGTCTCTCTCTGTCTCTTGATGATAAATAAACACTAAAAAAAAAAAGAGATGTGATTGCTGTTTGACTCTTTCCTTGACTCCCCCTTAATCTCTGCATGTTTAATTTTCTTCATTAATGAGATGATGAATTACAAAATACTTCACAAAACTGTTGTGTGAAAAAAAACAGTAAAAATAAATGGAAGATAACTCATAATTTAAAAATATTTATTAAGTACCTGCTGTATATGGGATTATTCTACATACAAATATGGTTTTTCAATTGACAACACCTAACAAATTTTTATTTCCCCTAGATGATAGTACTCTATGGAAGGAAAGAATGAAAACTTTTGGTTGGAAAATCAAGAGACCCATTCTCTATTTCACTCTTTGACTAACTTGCTGCATGACCTTGTGTAAATTACTTAACTTCTTTGGGTCTCTATTTCTTCATCAAGGACAGTGGATTTAATCAGATTATTTGTAAACTGCTTCTGGCTCTAAGATTCTTTAATGCATCCAAAAGTCATTTTTCCAGAAAAGAATGACCCTTCTAACTCCTCCTCCTTTCAAAATCCAAATGGAGAGTGCCTACAACATTTATTTCCAAAAACTTTCAGTGAGTTCAAATGTATATTGCTCTACTGGGATAACTTTTTTGTTTCTATTCAGATTTACTTTAAAGAAATATCATGATGAGGGCATAACCTTTGCTTGATCCTTTTATGAGTTAAACAAAAACAGATGAAATTTATAACAAAGAATCCCTTAAAAATATAAGTATACTGCAGAACGTGCCCAATTATGCTCTAAACTTTGTAGTGCATGGTCACTGGTATCAGTGGGCATTTCATACAAGTCTTTGACATACAATTTTGTGCTCATAACTATGACACCGAAGATATCCTACTCTAAACAGAAAACGCCATCTTATCTGAGCTGCAGTGAACACTAATTTTGTTTATTTCATTTTGTATACTCTTAAATATAGTGCTAACAAGGAAAAAAATCACATATTATTTACTAAAAGGATTTTGTTATGAGAAATTTAGATTTTTAAAATTACACTTTTATTATGATATAATTCACACTTTTAAAGTGTATAATTCAATAGTGTTTAGTATTTTCACGGAGCTGCACAACCATCATCAAAGGTGTGTTTTAAAAACAAAATGAAAGTGTGTAGACCATACACCATACACCAATTGCTTGTTTCTGTTTATTAGATTTGATATATATATATATATATTCGCTCAAGACCTTGTTTAATTGTGAGAATTTAAATTATTCAGAGTTAATAAAATAATTGGCTGTGTTATGGGAATATTTTCAGTTTAATTTGAAATCTACCATCTGCCCAATATTACTTGGAAATTTTTTGTTTACAGAATATAGGAAAATTAAAAGTGTGTGTGTTTGATGGTTTTGCAGTACAATTAAAATGAGTAAGAGGCTGAGAAGGGTTCACGTGTCTCTGAATTTATTTTGAATACTTAGAGTTTTTAAAAAGTTTTGCCTCCCTCTGTTGACTTAGAATTCTATGGACAATTAAATATCGTGCCTTAAGAAAAACACCTAAAAAATCTGAAGATGATAGAGAGGGATAATAGTTCCCTTTTCTCCTCAAGCCATGGGGAAAAAAACTGCTTGTACTTTTAAAAATCATAGGTATGATTTAAAGTCATACATAATAGTAATTGAGATATTTATATTTTATCCCTAGCATTTCATAAATTGATTTTGAAAGAGTTAACTAGATTTTTCTACCTAAGCCTTTGCAATAACCTTGCTAGTAATCTTTTCTTAACTGTTTTATAAACAAGCTGAATATCTTACTATTACTGAGTGAGTTTTTAGTAACTTGACTACTGAAGCTATAAACACACAATACTACCACTGTAAATTTAGATAAAACCTTTTTTTCTTTACATTCCAGTCTAAGTCTTCCAGTATAGCATCTCATTTTTTTCCCCCTCTCCATCTCTTGGGAATTGCATGGGTTGTCATAAATTATTTTCTCACGGTTCAATTTGAAAAATTGGTGCCCATTTTGAAATAGAAAATTTATCTTACTTTATTTTTTTATCCAAATATAGTTAACATGCAATGTTATATTAGTTTCAGGTGTACAATATAATCGTCAGATGGAAAATTTGAAGTAAACCTCTCACTAGAGAGGTAGAAAAGAAAAGGCCTAACATTCTCGCTAGGATGTCAGTACAGATCTTAATAAGAACCTCTTCTCTAAGTGCTGGTGCAAATCACTTGAAATAACCTTGAGTAAGTAATTTAACCCTTATATGCCTTATTTTTCTCATCTGCCAAATGACAGTAAAGAGCAGTCTAATTGTGTGGTTGGTTGCTTATGATAACCAAATAGTTGTATATCTTCTGTTCCTCAGAAAGACATCAACAAACTAATATTTTTTAAATGTTTATTTTATTTTTGAGAGAGGGAGACAGAATGTGAGTGGGGGAGGAGGAGAAAAAGAGAGAGACACAGAATCTGAAGCAGGCTCCAGGCTCTGACCTGTCAGCACAGAGCCCAATGCAGGCTTGAACCCATGAACCATGAGACCATGACCTGAGCCGAAGTCAGATGCTTAACCTACTGAGCCACACAGGTGCCCCAACAAACTAATATTTTTAATATGACCTATAAATTTTCTGTGATATCCTTATCCACATTTGGGAAACCAGTTGGATTCTTAATTTAAAATACCTGGAAACACTGTAAGGGTAGTGCCTCATTTCATATCATAATAACTCATTATAGTATTTTTGAAATATGATGAACATTGATTTTTGTTATTTTATCTTAAGTGAGCACTGAAATATATGAGAAGCAAACTTAGCTTGAGGAAAATAAGTGGACTCATAATGAGACACAAAAATTTCAGAAAAAATGTGGGACAGTTAGTAGAGATCAAATAATTAGCTGAGAAAAAACAAACTTGGAAACAAGTTAGACACTGCAAATAGTGATCACAATTTTCACTTTTGTAAAATTGGTTATTTCTGGGAACATTCTGTGTTTTATAAATGTGATTTATATGTTAGTTAGATGCTACTTATTGAGGCAGCATTGTTCTCTTAGAAGAAAAAAAAAAGACTGATGCCCTCTGCTGTCGTCTTACTTCCTTTGGCTTGCTGTCAAAACAGGAAGGTAAGGGCAAAGCCCAAGCAAAGTGGTCAGGAAGCAATACTGGGAAATTCTGGCAGCCTCACTGCCATGGACTGAATCACCTGCCTGTATCTGACTGTTTTATAACTTCACTCTGAAGTGAATTCACACCATCATTAGAGATAGATATAATTCTTTTATTTTTATGTATTAATTTTTATTTATTTATTTAATATATTTATTTATTAGTGTTTATTTTTGAGAGACAGAGAGACAGAGCACGAGCAGGGGTGGAGTTGAAGGGCAGAGAGAGAGAGGGAGAAACAGAATCCAAGGCAGGCTCCAGGCTCTGAGCTGTCAGCACAGAGCCTGACACGGGGCTCCAACTCACAAGCCACGAGATCATGACCTGAGCCGAAGTTGGACTCTTAACTGACTGAGCCACCCAGGCACCCTAGAGACAAATATGATTCTTTTAAAAAGATGTTGTAGTGATAGAAATGTGTGCCTTTGAAATGGAGAAAAACTAATATGAAATGTAAGTATCATCTGTTTGAGGTTTCTCCTGAAATGAAACTAAAAATAAGTTCATCTGGTAATTGGAAGAAATCTCAGCCAAAAATGATTTTGGAACCAATGAGTACCTCCTTACTCAATGAAGCAACTTAAAAGATTATTTAAAGTATATGCTGACTGGACAGGCCTAGAATTGTTATTTTTCCCTGAAGCATTTGGAAAATTCTGGCTGTAGATGGCAGCATCACACTAATGCATCCTTTCTAAAGCCTCTCACAGTGAATTTGTGAGAAAGATGCTGGTGCATGGAGAACTGAAAACCAGCCACCATTTTTCTTTGTTGAGGCTGAAAACTTTCCTTGACTCTGCCAGCGTCCACCTCTAAATTTACTACATTCAGACTTACCCTCAAAGCTCTGAGCATATTCCTATAGTTGTGGGGTTTGGAAGACAACATGAATGTGTATTTTATTAGAGCTTCTGAAAATACCAATTGTAGGGCCTTTGAAAACACAGATTTGTCAGCATTTCACATTAATGGGTCTTTTATTTGTTTGTTTTTCTTCCTGATTTATAGACAGCACCCCATTATAGAGGCAATATATCTTAATTTAAATAACTTTCAAGTTATTTATGACTGGCAATGACTTTGAGGCTGGGGTGTTTTACTTTGTTTTATTTTTGTTAACAGGTTCATTCTGGTGCTAGTGATAACAGTGGAGCCTAAAATAAAAGCAGTTTTACAGAGTTCTCTGGATGATTGGAATAATCTAGTTAATTGTATGAAAGACCCAAACTTTTCTTGAAAAGTCTGTTTTCATTTCCAGCTATTTCTGACTTAATTTTTAACAAAAGAAAGCTATAACCAATAGATGATAAAAACTCACTATGTCACAGATACCATATAAGGCTCTTTTATCTTATTTCCTTTAACCCTTGTTACAAACCCATATTATTCTTATTTTGCATTTGAAGAAGCAAGGGCAAAGTGATCCAATGACTTGTTCAAGATTTCCCAGCTAGTGGTGGTAGAACCAGGCTATAATGCAGAATTTTAAATTCTAAGATCAGTTTTTTTCAAAGCCATTGCAGCTGCTTCTCCTTGGAGAAAGACAGGCTGGTAAGTAGGACATGAGAGATTTAAGATAGGAAAATGGATATAATTTGTAAACACTTGGAATGGGTGGTGGGTGATTTTTAAATTTGTTTGTTTCTTCATTCAATAAATATTTATTAAATGTCTGGTATGTACCAAGCCCTGGATAGGAACTAAGGAAACACTGACATAGTCTATAATACACAATTCTTGCCCTTTTATAGTCTACAGGGGGAAACCAACACACAAATAGATCATTATAACACAGTGACTCTAGCTTTGCATTTAGTACATTGAAATATATGGTAATATGGGAACACAGAGAAGGCAAACCTTACCTGGGGTGCAGGGGAAGAGAGTCTTTCTGAAGTAATTGATATTTCAGCAGAGGCCTATAGGCTAGACTAGCCAACTGAAAGGGATAGAGAAAGGGCATTCCAAACAGAGGGACAGCATATACCAAAGACAGCATGGTGTGCACATTAAATAATATAGTTCTAATATTAAAGCGAAAGATCCAGGAAATAGTTTTGTTGAGTTCAAAGGGAAAGGTCAGGGTCACTATTTTCTCATCAACCCTTAACTATAACCTGAAAATATTATAATAATGCTAAATCTTTTTTTAAAATTTTTAATGTTTATTTTTGAAAAAGAGAGAGAGAGAGAGAGAGAGAAACAGCAAGTGGGGGAGGGGTAGAGAGAGAGGGAGAAAGAATCTGAAGCAGGCTCCAGGCTCTGAGCTGTCAGCATAGAGCCCATCATGGGACTCGAACCCACGAACCGTGAGATCATGACCTGAGCTGAAGTCAGACGCTTAACTGATTGAACCACCCAGGCGTCCCAATAGTGCTAAATCTTAAGAACACTTAGATGACAACCTCAACTATGAAAAATACAGTTAAAAACCTGGAAAAGGAAGGTAAATAACAAAACTGACATTTATTGAATAGCACTCATGCCATCTCAGTACTGCACATTAATTCTGTGATATTAACAGTAATGTGTCTGTTTTATGACAAGGCTTAAAAATATTAAGGACATTTCCCATAGCAAGCTAGGGAATGGTAGAGCCAGAGATGGGGCTCTGATGACTCTAAAGCCTATGTTTTTTTAATGCTTTTTCAGGGGAGGGAAAGATATTTTTTCCTCCTACCTTTACAAGATCTTGACTGGGTCCCTCTAACAAAAGAGAGAGTAACAAGAGAATAGCATACAAGTGTATTTAATATAAGTTTTATGTGACCCAGGAACCTTCATAGGGAAATGAAGACCCAAAGACATGATTAAACCAGAGTGATTTTATGCTAGGCGTGATGAAGAGTGGAAAGTCTTGGGGAAAATGTGATAGGGCAAAAAGAGTGTGAGCTCAGAGTAGTGAAGAAGAGAAACTGAGTAAGGCCTGCTTGTTGACACTCCTCATGGTGTCCCTCTGTCATCAGAGATAAGGATGCTCCCTTCCTCCAGGTACAGAGAGGGCACCTCTACATGAGGGTCTTATGATCTGCTTCAGGGGAAGGTCAGAAAGTTCTTCCTGCACATGCCGTTTCTCAAATTCCTTCAGCTTTGAAGAGAATGCCAAGGTGCCATATTTTGGGGTAGCATGTTCTGAACCCTGTCACTTTCCTCATAGTAGCCAAAAGTTAAGCATCACAAAGCTGATACAGTATAACTTCCTGATGCACTTTACCCATAGGAAAGTTCCTCAAACTCTGACTCACGTGGTTTACCTTCAGAAATCACAAATCCATTCCCATTGCCCACGCCTCATCATCTCATATAGAGATTAAAAATTAACTTTCTCTCTCTGCCTCAGTCTTACCACCAGCACCACACTCCATACCATGGATTTTCCTAAAACAGAACTATTCATATCACTTATGCAAACGAAAAACTTTACTGCCTTCCAATTGCCTTCAGAGTAAAGTTCAAACTCCTGGGTGTAGTATTCAAGGCTATTCACTCAGCCTCATGTCTTTCCATCTATATGTCTGTTTCTTTCCTTCTTTCTGCCCTTCCTCTCCTCTCCATTTCCCTCTCTCTCTTTCTCTCTCTCCCTCTGTCTTCTCCTACCTCTCTCTCATCATCCCCCTCTCATCCCCTCTTATCCCCTCCTTTAAAAAAAATTATTTATTTTTGAGAGAGAGCACATGAGCGGGGGAGGGCCAGAGAGAGAGGGGGACAGAGGATCTGAAGCAAGCTCTGCACTGACAGCAGCAAGCTCGATGCGGTGCTCAAACTCATAAACTTTGAGATCATGACCTGAGCCGAACCCAAGAGTTTAAATGCTTAACCGATTGAGCCACCTGGGTGCCCCCTCATCCCCTCCTTTTTTACCATGACCCTAGTCACACTGGAATATTTATTGTTCCCTGAGCATCGTACGATCTCTTCCCCTCAAATGTATTTCCCACCCTTTTCTAGCTGATAAGATCTGATTCATCTTTCAAGGTATAGTTTATTTATTTAGAGACACAGAATCTGAAGCAGGCTCCAGGCTCTCATCTGTCAGCACAGAGCCCAAGGTGGGCCTTTAACCCATGAACCGTGAGACCATGACCTGAGCCAAAGTCAGACACTTAACCAACTCAGCCACCCAGGCACCCCCTTCAAGGTATAGTTTAAATGTCACCAACCCAGTGAAATCTTTCCCTATCTCCCTGGATTAAATACCTCCTTCTTCATACTCCCACAACACTATTCTTACCTTTATTAGTGCGTTGAACATTTTATTTTGCAATTAGCTATATACATACATACTTGTTAAATAGTGAGTATGCTCATACTCATCTTAGAACGTGAGAGTCATCAGCTGTTCCTCAAAAACTAAAATAGTGGACACTCAGAATGTTTATGGAATGCATAAAGCTCAGTTATCTGAATTCACAGAGGCATTGAAAATAGTGAATTAGGAAGGGAAAGGTGAGATTATAAGTTGTGATAGGAACCCTGATCATAGCTCTGAGCAGGGGGAAGATAGAAAAACACGTAAAACTAAAACTACCAGTCTGAGCTTACTTGCTGTGAAGTTAAACATCCAGTTTATTTCAGTGTAGCATGAGATGGCACTGTTATAACACAGTATATTATAATTGATACTAAAAATAGTGATCCTGTATCATTATGAAAGCATTTACAGTTTGTTCTGCATGGTGTGTGTAAGAAAGCATGCTGGCATAAGAATAGGCATATAGATCAATGAAACAGAATTAAGAGTTCAGAAATAAATCCATGTGTCCATGGTCAACTGATTTTTGACAAGATGCTAAGATAATTCAATGAGGAAAAAATAGTCTCTTCAACAAATGATTCCAGGACAACTGGATAGCCACATTCAAAAGAATGCAGTTGGCTTCCGATCTCATACTGTATACAGAAATTAACTCAAAGTGGATCAGAGACCTCCATGGAAGCACTAAAACTATAAAACTTTTAGAAGAAAACTTAGGCATCAATCTTTATGACATTGGATTTGGCAATGGATTCTTAGATATGACACCAAAAACACAGGCAAAAAAAGAAAGAATAAATTGGACTTCTTCAAAGTTTAAAACTTTGTACATAAAATGACTCAAGAAGATGAAAAGAAACTGAAGAATGGGAGAAGATACTTGCATATCCTATATCTGATAAGGGTCTAGTATCTAGAATATATAAAGAACTCCTACAACTCAACAAAATGACAAACAACCCAATTTAAAAATGGGTAAAGGTCTGGAGTAGACAATGGCCAAAAAGCTCATAAAAAGATGCTCAAAATAATTTGCCATTAAGGAAATGCAAAGCTAGACCACAGTGAGATAACACTTCACACACACTGGGATGGTTATATATTTTTTTAAAAAAAGGAAAAAAACAAGTGCTGATCAGGATATGAAGAAATTGGAACCCTTGTACATTGCTTGATGTAGCTTCTACGGAAAGCAGTTTGGTGTTTCCTCAGAAAGTTATGGAATTATCATATAACCCAGCAATTCCACTCCTAGGTATATACTCAAGAATTGAAAGGATGTATACATACAAACTCTTGTATACAAATGTTCATAGCAGCATTATTCACAATAGCCAAAAGGTAAAAGTAACCCCAAATTTCATCAACTGATCAGTGAATTCAGCAAATGTTAACATTTTGCTCTATTGGCTTTAGTTTGCTTCTCAAGAAATAAAAGATTACAGGTACAGGTGAAGTCTCTTTTGTATCCCTCCTTGGTGTCCTTTCCCTCTGTTCAACCCACAGAGGCAACCACTATCCTGAACTTGGTGTCTGTGAATCTGTTCCATTTATTTTTAAAAGATTTTTTACATACTGAATCCATAAACAATATTTAGTATTGTTTCATGTGACTTTTAAACTTTTTATAAAAGGTATCATACCTATCCCACTGAATTTTGCTTTTTTCACTCAATATTTTAAATATTGTAAATTTTATTATGTAACTTTAAGGCATTAAAAAACTGTCACAGATGTCTCCTAACTTGGTCTCCCTCCCTTTGAAGGCCTACTATCTCCAGGGAAGCCCTGTTTAACCATTTCATCAGTTAAAAATTCTAATGATTCAAAGACAATTGACATAAAAGACATGACATAAAAGACAATTCTGTAGTCCAAAAGTATAGTCTTACTATATTCTATGTATTTTTCTATCACTACTGAGATTTCAGAACTTAAGCCCAAAGACATAAAGCATTCAAAGAGAATCATAGGTAAATGATACAGTAAGTACCCAAGAATCTTCAATCATGTTTCAATTTCTGGAGAACACCAGCCATATGCATAATCCAAGCATTTTATAAAAATTAACACTATTGAGAAACACAATTGCCTTGAAAATACTCAAATAATTTGGGAATAAAACTATGTATATAAACATATAAAATCAATAGTATGGGCTAGATCATAACTGTATTTGATATTTACACATGGCACTGTAGTTTGTATCTTTAGATCAGGACTTGCAACAGTTATAGTCTTAGACCAATACTTAGCCTTCAACATATTTGCTTTGAGAAACTAATTTTATCAGGAGGTGAACTTTGGTGTTTGATGGTTTTATATGTTCTTCAGGTACCCCTACACCCCACCCCAGTCTCCTAACTTATGTGTATGACAAATGCAACCTTTCCTTTGACTCAGGAAAGACGTGTGTTCTGGTATGGAGTGTGATTGCAAGTCCCGGATCCTCTCCTCCCCTCTCTCACTCTGCCTCCTTCTTTGTGCTTACATTGTCAACTACAAGAACTCAAAGATGGACGAGAGGTTGGGCTCCAATTAGTGTCCCCTGGCACCTGAGCCATTAGGTTGACAATTCATTTATACGTCTTTCTGGCTAACTCATGATCTCACTCAATAGCAGCTTTTTCCTAGGTGGTATTTTTTGTTGTTGATCTTTATGATTAAATATGGGCTCTTATTTTTCTCTGTGAATCATTGTGTCAACATAGGTGTAGTTGGTTAGGTAAACACAGAGGAGATAAATGAGCTAAATCTGAAACTGTAGAAATATTCTATTTTCAGTGCTTATAGTAATGACTTGCACATTTGTAATATTTCTTTTTGTCTTCTTCTCATGGTAGGGATTGAGTCTGGAAGTAAAAAAAAAAAAAAAGGAGCTAGGTGGAGATAAACAGGGAATGCTTCCCACTAAGAGTTCAAACACATCTAAAATAAAAGTTGCCCTTTGAGTAACAAAAATGCAAATGAAACACTGGAAAGAATATAGGTACCTAATAGTTCTCAGGTAGAATTAGTCACTATAATTTTGTAATACCTTCCAAAGTGTGCTTCTTTGAACTTTCAGTTGAAATGAGACTTGTGTTAATTAGCATGCAGCTTCTTGACTTGGAGATCAACACGTTTAAAAACCAGGTGGATACATCAATTTCAATGTTAATCTAAGGTGTCTGAAACTTCTCTTAGCTTTAAAATGTTTAAAAATATCCAACCCTCCAGCTCAATACAAAAATAGGTGTTTGTTAAGGAACTTTTCAGCTTGTTTTTCCTTCATTTTCATTGTTAGTTTTTATAGAGATAATAGTTCCTAGTAACAATTGTTTCCAGTGAAAAGAAGTTCAAGACAGATTGAAAATATTTTTGAATGAGCTCAAACAGTTTGCAATTTATATAGAGAACAGTACTCTCTTACTCATAGGTAATATTGTTTAATCATTGTTAAAATGTTAGGTATAAGATCAATGATTTCTGCTTGATAATTCCTTGCACTTGAAAGTGTATTTAGTGTTTACTTACCATCTGGTTTTAATGTGGTGGAGTCATAATACATAAAAGAGAATATTCACCAGGCCCATCTTTTGGGTTACACCCATTAACACAAAAGTTGTAATGTTTTCCAAAATGCCTTCATTTAATTACCAGTTATGCTGAACTTTTCACAAGTTGCATCAATGGTGAGTCACATAAATTAAAATCCATGAATGTGTACAATAGAACAAAAGAGAGGGGCAAAAGAAGTTTCAGCCTCTACCCAAAAGTAGAATTTTCAAAAGGTACAAAGAAATAACCTTTTGTCGACTTCCCATCCTATAGAAAAGCTGTAAGAAAAATACTAAAGAGTCTAGTACCATGTAAACATTAATAGAAACTAATATTTCAGCAGGTGTGCATGTTGCTTTTTAAATTGAACAGAGTAATCCTTTTGATCATGTCTCTGAAAAGGATTTCTTTCCCAGATATGTTGCAACAACTTTGCTTAAAGGTATAGTTTCCCTTTCTGAAAATTTCTTGATATCATTATTATTTTTTGTTTAAACACTCCATAAAATAGTAAATTGGAAAGTAATTATTGGCCATTTGGAGATGATGTGTTTTACTTTTAGAATTTCTATTTAGATAAATTTACTAAATTCTGTTATTAACCATGTCATAAAAACTGACATTAAGTTTTATTATAATCAGAATTTACTTTTCCTTACAGTCTAGTTGAAGGAGTGATATTAACATATTTAAATAGTATCTGTAGGATTTAAAATATACATGAGACCAAAATAATAAGTAAACTGTCAACAATTAGAAAAGTCATTTAAAAAAAACTATAAAATTGGTGAATACAGTAATGTGTTTTGAAGGTATCCTCATTGCAAAGTGTTTTTAACGGTTTTACCTTTTTCTGGGTTTTGTCAATGTCCTAAGCCTAAGGACAAACCTCTCCATCTCTGCTACTAATTCTCTAATTCAAATCTGCATCGCATGTTGCCTCCTAGCTGGGCTTCCTGCCTCTCTTTAATCTTGTCTTCTAAATCTGTCACCCAGAACAAGCTACCTACAACTTCCTGCTTAAAACTTCAGTATTTCCTTAATATGCATATAAGACTGTTGGCCCCTCATTGCCCAGTACTATCCATCTCTCCAACTAGAATTTTATGCTCTAGTAATATTGGATTTTTTTTATTGTTACATATACACATATGTTACTTCATATTTTTGGTGCCTTTTTTCTCATTATGTTCCCTTTACCTCTACTTCCCATGAATCTTTGCTTGGCTAATTCTTACTCATCTTTTAAGACCCCAGTTCAGGCATCATTTTCTCCTGAGGTCCTAGGTTGTACTTAAAAGTCCTTTTCTTTGGGATCCCATAATGATCTCTGCAAATCTGTATTTAACATATTATACTGAAATCATTTATGTCTATCTATATAGAAGCTCTGCCTTACTTCTTTTTTTAATGTCATTAGTGTCTAACACTACACTCAATGCATACCTTAATGCACGTCTTCTGAAGCAAACATATAGTAGCTTATAACCGTTAGTAGGTGGAGTTTTTTCCTTGCTTATAGCTTCACTACTTTTTAGCTAATTGCACTTGAGCCAATCCCTTGCTTCTTTAAAACAGTTTTTTCATCTTTAAAGTGAAGATAACAATTGCTAATATTTATTAAACACTTGCTGCTACTTTCCTAGGCACTTAGTATGTGCACACAGCAGTGCTTTGAGGTACATATATTATCTCTATTTTACAGATAGGAAAGCTGAAGCATTAGAAATGAAATTTAACCATTTTGTATAGTTAGTAAATGGGGAAGCTAGACTTCCAGCTTCAGCAGTCTGATTCCAGAATCCATTCTTCTACCAATACACTATGCTGCATCATAGGAGTGAGGTTATTAGGAGGACCAAGTGACATGCCAGTGAGAACACTTTGTAAAGCACGTAGCATTATGCAAGTAACAGTAACTACCATTTTCGGAACACTCATACGTGTTGCACAGAGTGCAAAGGAATTTGCGTATTTGATTAATTGGTATTATAATTAATTGTATCAATTATATTATACTAATTATAATTAATACTAATTGTTTTAATCCTAGACTATTGGAATCTCCACTAGAGAGAGACAAGGCGAAGAAAGTTTGTACGGCAGTAAGTGGTAGAGGTCTGAATAAAAGCACAACAGTCTGAATCTGTAGCCAGCATGCTTACCCATGAGGCTATGCTGCCTCTCAAATACTATTATCAATATGGTTGCTGTGTGCTCCCTCCACATGAGTTTTGCCACATAAATTTTCCCATTTACATTGTATGTATGTGAAATTATATATGTTTAAACAAAGTGAGTTTATTCCATTTGGAATCAAACGGAGGTGTTACAAAGCAAGATACACCTGTCACGCAAGTGAGGGCTCTCGGGATTGGCAC
Organism: Cryptoprocta ferox; assembly: GCA_028646485.1. NCBI lineage: Eukaryota > Metazoa > Chordata > Mammalia > Carnivora > Eupleridae > Cryptoprocta > Cryptoprocta ferox. The sequence goes on along the minus strand of CM053565.1, from coordinate 24,078,154 downwards.
CTATAAACACCCTGCTGGCTTCCTTAATATAGCCGTGTGTTTAAAGATAGAATCACACATACACTAAATGTACTTACATGTATGTTGTAAATGGAAAAGGAAATCAATGAAGAATTCAAAGTGTCCAGTTCATTATTATCTAACTCATTACTTCTTAAATAACAAATACTAACATATCCTTTTTTGAAGAATGACAGCCATATGAGTCAGAGACATTTAAAAAAAAATCTTAAACTGGAATCCACTGCTTAGTGAAATAGGGAGATATGAGCTCCAAACACCCTGACTTGGGTGGAGTTAGGTGAGAAAATAGAGTGATTTCATTTTTGTGCTGGTTTTTAACATTTAATGTCCTTTTATAAAAGTAGTTTGACCTTTATGGAATATGGGAAATATAAAAGGACAAAAGAAAAGCCCAAGGTATTTCCCATCCCTCCAGAACCATCTTCTCCAAAGGATCCCTAGACCAGACCACCTGCTTTAGCATTACTCAGCTGTATTCAGATGGATAGACTTTTTTTTTAATGTTTATTTTTGAGAGAGTGAGAGAGCACGCACACATGGTTGCATGCACAGTAGAGGGGCAGAGAGAAAGGGAGACCGATTCCCTAGCAGGCTCCGCACTGTTAGTTCAGAGCCCAACACAGGGCTCAAACTCACAAACCATGAGATCAAGACCTGAGTCGAAGCCAAGAGTCAGAAGCTTAACCGTCCCAGGTGGATAGACTTATATCTTCAAACAGCAAAAAATGCAAAGTGCATTTCAAACATGAGAGATCTGCAAGATAACATTGTCCCTAGCAGCTATACATTTGGCATAATATGGCATTTTTGCCTAACAGCTTGCTATGTGCCTAATATGTAAAGTTCCTTTTCATGGCTGTTTGTTTCTGTTGGACTATATGTGTTTTAAAAAAATATAAGGCCAAATTCCATAAGAAAGCATGGTTCTGATTGATTTTCCAGTCCTAAACTCTGGACCTAAGCCAGTAGGATCTGGGAACCTGGCAAGGACAGTATGCCTGACACTGTACCACTCAAAAGTGACTACGTAGGTTGATTAACTAGTAGTAAGGGTAGGTTTGGAAAGATGTTTCAACCAGGCTAATTAGCAAGCAGTTAGATATGACAGAAAAGTGAGTAAAGTATCTGCCACCTCTCTGGTAGGGAGCTAAAGGAATCACTGGGAAAAGATGGACGTAATAAGATGCATGCTGGAACCACATAGTTAGAAAAGTCAGCTTCCCAGCGTGACTCATGCAGTTTAAAAATAGAACTGGGAGCTCTTAAGCATGAGTTGACTTAGACTAAGAGATCCACCCCTAAATATATGTATTTAGCTATATAATTTTTGATGCAACTTATTATAGGCAATGTTGACTTTAAGCCCATGCATGTTAGAATTCAAATTAAGATATGAAATCTGGGGCACCTGGGTGGCTCAGTCAGTTAAGTGTCTGACTCTTGATTTCTGCTCAGGCTTGTGGGTTTGAGCCTCACGTCAGGGTCCATGCTGACAGCACAGAGCCTTCTTGGGATTATCTGTTTCTGTCTCTGTCTCTGTCTCTGTCTCTGTCTCTCTCTGTTCCTCCCCTGTTGGCACAAGCAGTCTCTCTCTCTCTCTCAAAATAAAGAAATAGGCTTAAAAAAAGATGAATTTTAAAAAAAGCCATATGATGTCCCCCAAACTGCATTAGTCTAAATTTAAACTCTGAAAGGATCAGTTTTTTTTACCTTTTTAATTTCCTTTGCAAAATAACCCAAAAAACATACATATTTGTATTGACACTTTTTGAAATTAACAGTGGAATGAAGCAGAATGAACAATCTGCCCAAGAAAACTACCTTTAAAAAATGGATTGTGATTGTAGATGATGACTTCTCTTCTATGCCTCAAACAATTAACACTTTAATCATCACTTGGTCACCCTCAAACTCAATTTTTGTCTTTTGAATTTTGGCTCTCACTTATGTTTCTACTCTGAAACAACTTTCAGTCATCAGCCTGGAATGCCTTTCTCACCTTGTTTAGCTTAATGAAATCTTATTCATCTTTCAAGGAATATTATTTCCTACAAAAATTTCTTCTTTATTTCTTACCTTCCGTTCTTCCCAAACAGAATTATTCCCTGTATTCCATGGTTCTGGTGCCACTTCTATTACTGTACTTGAAACCTTATATTATAGTTACTATGTGTTTGTCATTCACCCAAATTAATTTGTAAGCTGCTTGAGGGCAGGAATTATCTTATTTATCCTAGAACACCTAGTCTCCACGATCAAGAAATTAACATAAAGTCTTGCACCGTGTTGACCCTTCATGTTTTTGAGACCAAAGGATGTTCAAAGCAGGAATTCTTCTACTTTGAAGGTTGGGAGGGTGGAGGGGGCAGCAGGAAGGATCCTTCTAAACATTCTACTTCTTTGATCCTGAACGAGGCTCCCTATTTGCCCACGTTCTCCACAATGTAGATATGAATTTCCCTTTTATATCTGCACATCTGCTTATCAATTGTTCTCATTATGAGATTGAGCGTGTTACTTTAGATCTTTTTATTTATTCAGAAAGTATGTGTTAACCACCCACTATGGCATTGCTGAAATTTTTGTCAACATTAACCCCTCATTTTTCTCAAATGCTGATAAATGATAATGTCCACCACCACCACCATTGTTTGCGTAGCATTTTACAGCTTACAAAACACTTGCACAGTCTCCATTTCATTAAGTTTTTCAAAATGTATGAGAGCAGCTAACATTATCTCAACTTTTAAGGCTTTTCTCAGATTCTCGGCTAAGTTCATGGAATAATGCTTTTGTTTAATCACAACTAATTATAAAATTTAAGATCTCCAAGGGACCTTAATGATCGAGTCTTGCCATTTCCTCTTACAGTTGACTAAAATGATTATTGAACAGGTAAAGTGACTTCTCTGTCACATATTCTTAATAAGTGGCAGAACATAAGCTGCCTTAGAATCTGTCTTCTGAGTCCTAGTTCAGTGTTCTAGCCACTGCCTTCATTGCCTCTAGGACAAAAAAATTTGAGTACATCACCCTCATTTTTGAGAAATTCTATTTATTCATTTTTGAGAAGTGTCATTTCTGATACAGTTTGTAAAAAATTTTTCTTAATGTTTATTTTTGAGAGAGAAAGGGAGTCAGAGAGCAAGCAGGGGAGGGGCAGAAAAAGGGAGACACAGAATCCGAGCCGTCAGCACAGAGCCTGGTGTGGGGCTCCAACCCACAAACCATGAGATCATGACCTGAGCTGAAGTTGGGCGCGTAACCACCTGAGTCACTCAGACGCCCCTCTGACACAGTTTTGTAAATCTCATTCTTGTTATGTCTTCTTCCTGGATTTGTATCCTCTTTTCCTCCTTCTACTATTTGAAGTAGAACTTAGGCACACCTACACCAAGTACAAAGTTTTCTATGCAACTTTCTCTCTCTAGCAAATTTTATCTGCAGATTTAAAAGTCTCCTAGCTTTTTGGCCTTTAGTTTCCTGTTCTCAATGTTCAGATAGCTGGGTAGTTTTATAGCCTTTACACAAGGTCTGCTGAGAGACTTGGGTAATGTGATATCTGCACACCATTGCCTCATATTCCTCCTTTGCTGAGAACTCAGTGTTTTAAACTGGAATAATTCTTAGAGATGCTTGGTCTAATTCCATTGTTTTCCAGATGGGGAAAATGATTCTGGTGAAAAGAAACTTGCTCAAAGTCAAACCCAGGCTTCTAACTGGGGCCTTTCTCTTACTTGTATTGCTTGCTGAATGGAAATAAGATCTCTGAGCAAGGCCAAGGTCAAGGCTGAGGACAGAGAAAGGAAATCAAGGAGTTCATGCTGATCATTATAAACAGGTTAAATTTGATCATCCTAAGCTGGTTAAAAATGTAAACACTTTGAGGATATTGTTTGGAAAAATTGACCATAATTTGCAGCTAAACCTGAAGATACCTTCTAAAGAGCCTAGCAACCTTATCTTCCTATTCCATCTAATCAAATTATTAGGAGTGTAATCATTTTTTAAGAAAATGCCCTTCATGTGACAATTTCCTGGCACTTTATGCCATTTTACCTTTAAATATAAGCTCCATTATCCTTTTCATGGCACATTACAGGGAAATACTGATAGTGTCACAGCTGAAACTAGCTGAACTTAAACATAGTGTGAGAACGCCTTATAATTTATTAACAAGATTTTTGTAAGATTTGGTTCTGTGAGACAGAGTCTTTTACATTGATTTAGGATACCTAAATTCAGACTGAAACTTTCCAGACTTGAGAGTGTTCACATTTTTGTAGCTTAATTGTAAATCATCTTTCATTTAGAAGATTTAAAGACAGGCTAAAGACCTAAATCTTTTCAGTCACCTTCCTAACTAGGAAAAAGCCTCTAGATGAGCCGTATTATGTTTTTTTTTTTTCTAATGGATTAGAACAAACAGTTTGATAATGTTCACATAGAACAAATACCATCACAAGAAAAACAACTTTGTCCTCCAAGAGTTAAATGTAAAATTAGGTGTCATTATAGGGCATTTGGAAGACGTTTGAAAGCAGTCTAGCCCAAGCAGGCCAAACCGCTCAACTGTAATGGGCAGCAAATCAAAACCAGAGTGGTAGGCTTGTTGTTCCCCTATTTGTTTTGCTTCATTCTGCTTGATTATTTTGGCAAGGCTAAGCTGAAACGGCAATGCTCTGAAGTTCTGTAAATTTAAGCTTTTAATTAGGTAAAAGACTCTTTTGCAGCTCTCGTTGAGTGCTCATTTTGTGCTTGGAATGCTTTATTCCATCCTTCGGTATGTTTGGAAAAGAGTTGTGGTGCCCTGCTGACTCTGTCAGTAGCCATGAAAACCCTCCATGGCCCTTTCCCTAGTTCTGTGTACTTACATGTTGCTCTGGATGTGCCTGGTGCACTTGAACATCTCTGGGATCTTCTTGTACATGTGTACTGTTGAGAAGAAAACTGAATTCTGCTTAAAGATTGCCCACTTAAAATTATTTTTTAATTAAAAAAGATGTTTAATTAGCAGTGCCCATAAATGGTAAGTTTTTCTCAGAAGAGAGTTTTTTCTACTTTGCCTTTTCACAGTATTTCCTCAAATGTTTAACTGACTTGCACATGTTTTTGTATCTGTGGTTTTAAATAAAAAAAGGAACACTGGAGAAAAACAGTTGTCAAGTGATGATACAAGACCATGGCTGTGTGCTTTTCTTTTAAGAAAAATAAATATGGTCTTTAAATTGATATTTTTCATATGGATAAAAAAATCTTTAAATAATAACTCTCATATGCTAGGGTATTAGAGCCTGCCATATAAAGAATTCATTTAAACAATGTAAAGATCATAAGGGAAATCTTGATCAAAATCAGATAGGTTAAGTATGTGTGTAGAAACATCACTTTTAGTTTTTTTTTTGTATAGGGAAAATCTCTAAGTTGGTTTCCTTCTGAAATAGAAAATATATTGCTTATGAATTTGTAACTATAGTAGGAGGATGGTCTATTTATTTCCAATTAAAATCCAGCCTGCTTTTTACCTAGAATATAACATTTATCTACATTGTAGAAAAAGCAGCCACCCTTATGAAAATGAATGCTGAAGTATGTCTGTCAATATTCAAATGTTAAGAATGTCTACAGACAAAAATTGCTACCCACAGACAATCTCATCACACTTACTCTTGTGAAACAGGTGTCTGAACTGATTTGGGAGCTTGGGTTTTATTTTTGTCAGTGTTTAATTTCCTGCCATGCAGATGCACTTCGTGTTAAGGGATTTATGTGATTAAGTGGCAAAATGACAAACAAGGTTGTCTGGTGCTCATCTTCCCTCCTGAGTCGACTAATCACCTTTGGATTCTGGGTTCTGTCAATGAGTGTGTCCCTTAACGCAAGTAAGCCGCATTTATCAATCTAAACATTTGATCTGCACACGACCACATCGGCTGGAGGTGAAGTCCAAGATTAAAGTTACAGTTTAGATTTAGAAAGACATTTTATATCTTGGGTTGGAAATGGTTTTCTTGGTTAGCATACGTATCTTTCCTCTTGGTTATGTTGACTTATGTTGACGGCACCATCCCACACTTGTACTTCAGCTTAAGCGGAATCACAACACTGTTGCCAAGATTTAAAGCGTCAAGAGAGGTCAACTAGTCAAAACTGTATCTTCTCATAGCAGTGAGGTTACTTAGAATTTAGAATCATTTTCTTAGAAGCAAAATGTTCCCAGTGAAGGCTTGACGCTTATACAAAATCATTCTGACACCAGTACGATAGTTTGTACATCTCTCACTTGCCCTTGACTTGACACACAACTTGAGGGATTTGAGGTGATTAATAGCTTGTTCTTTCTCTCTCTCTCTCTTAGGTGATGATTACCTCCCTGCAGGTACTATCATCCCAGTGTATTAGTGGTGATAATGACTGGGATTTATGTAACACTGTCTTAAGGAAGATTGCAAAGTATTTTATGCTAATTATCTCCTCCCATTGTGTTACCAGCCAGAATTGTTATTTAGAGCACTCTGGTGGGGAAACTGAAGCATTGTATTTGTCCCTGAGGCCCACTAATAGGCAGTGGTATAAACAGGGTTTAGATCCTTGATTTCCTGATTGTTAACCCACTATTCCTTCAACCAGATTGTTACTCCATCTTCATTTTTCAAAGTGCATAGGAACCATTAGCTTTCCCACTTCACTCTAAGCAGAGAAAACAACAAAAATCTCCTGGCAATGTGAAAAAATACATTTATATACCAGCTTGAATTTGTATTACGGCATATGGTTCTCTGCACATGGTTTGATATATCCTTTAACAAAGAAGTTTCTGATAGAAGATGACCTAACTCTGAGTCATCAAAGGTGAGGCATGGGAGCTGTTGAATTTTCTTTGCACAGATGGCCCAGATGTACATGTTGCATGCTGTGAGTGTGACTCGATGGTGGTAGAAGTGGTGGGAGCCTCCTTTATATTTGGGGCTTCAGTTTCTCTTGTTTTGAACTTTCGTAGGATTCTTTCCCTCATCAGCCCCTATACCAAACCACAGATTCACGTGTAAGGTTAACCAAACTCTTTTGTAATTCTATCGAATGTCTTATACAAAATAGATTATGACTTTGGTATTTTATGTGTATACCCAAACCCCCTAAAACCCAATTCCTTTGGGAAGCATCAACCCAAATTTGCCTGCCTTTCTTGTGGTAAAAGCACAATCAGATGAGGAGAAGAATTTGGTTTGATTCACAGTTGGTTTGAAAATATGTTGTTGATAAAGGACCCCACCTGGGCATATTTTAAAACACAGATAACTCTTACTTTGAAGTTATTATTTAAAGTGTTCTTCAAAAAGGGAAAGGAAAGGAAGAGAAGAGAAACATATATTGAGCCTTAATTTTGGGTGAGTCTCTGTCATATATGTTTTCATTAATATTATCTTATTTAAACCTCATTAAACTTGCAAGATAGTTATTTTCTCCCATTTTAATAGAAAAGAAAATTGAGAGAGAAGTTAAGTGACTTGAACAAGTTACTTAAGAATAAGCTAAAAAATAACAGAGCCCAAATTTAAGCTCTAGTGGGTCTGATAGTTATTATCCAAAATACATCTGGAGAGAAGCCCTTGGGTTAAGGTTTATTTATTGATTTTGAGAAAGACAGAGAGAGTGAGACTGGGGGAGGGGCAGAGAGAGAGGGAGAATCTCAAGCAGGCTCCACTCTATCAGCACAGAGCCCACAGGGCTCAAAATCACAAAACTGAGATTGTAACCTGAGCAGAAATCAAGAGTCTGAGCCATCCAGACGCCCCTCCCCCCAACTTGCGTTAGTTTAAATGCTATCAATGAATATCATGGAAATAATGGAACTAAGCATCTCTGGAAGGGAAAGCTTACTGTATAGACAGCCATATCCATGCAGATATTAAATATAAACAGAAAAGAAATCTTGCCCAACCCTATAACTTGTGGCAGTTGAGAAAAGCCTCTCACAAACACCCCAGTGTAAAAAATAATTGCATGGTTTTAAAATCTTCTGAGATAATTCTGAGGAAATCTGAGGGAAAATGTGTGTTATAGGCTCAGTGGCTTGAGAGAATCAAACATCTTTTGCATTCAGACTTTGTAGGGGAGTAAACTGTAGGAGAATCTTTAGTGCTTTTAGTCAACATTTCAGCATTTGGGTAGATTAAAAGAAAAATTACCTAAAAAGAGTAATATTTCTATTGACTATTTTGCATTTCTAAGCACTAATCATTTTAGATGGAGCTCTTTTCTTTAGAGGCAGGAGATGGATTTAAGAAACACTCTCTCCCCTTTCTAAGATAGGTAATAAATTACTATTAGATAATAGAATACTTCCAACTCTTAGCATCAGTGTGGATTTAAATTGTGTAAACATTAGATTTGCTTGTAATTGTGCCTCAGAAAAGCCTCAGAAAAACTGTAGTAATCAGACCCAATACAGTCATAGACCAGAGATAGCACTAGGCTAGGGGGCGCCTGGAGGTGAAGTAGTTCCAGGAGGTAAGAGGGGACCTTGATTCAACTTTATAAGCATTTCCACATAAACTTCAGTGACTATCTGTGTGCCTCTGGAAATAATTTCTGAACTTTGGGCAGGCTGTAGATTGCACATGCCTGATTGATGTTTTTCTGAACGTTTAATCCTAACATTGAAGCCATTCACACTCTCAACAGTAGAGGTCCTCAGTACCATAGTTCTTCAGCTAAGATGCTGAAAATTTGTCCCACTCTTGAATTATCTGGGTTTATGATTGCTTGTGGAACTTAGTCATTTTAAGTGTACAATGGTCTACTTTTATGTCATTAATAAATGAAAAAAGTTAAGTTCTAATCATATTATCTTGGCTTAAATTTCATAATCTTTTCTAACAGCTGAAATAATGTGTCAAACATGAGTTATTCAGGTGGGTGGGGGGGATGGGTGAAATAGATGATGGAAATTAAAGAGCACACTTATCAGGCTGAGCACTGATTAATGCAGGGAATTTTTGAATCACTATATTGTATACCTAACACTATTATAACACTGTTAACTCTACTGAAGTTAAAACTTAAAACTTTAAAAAAATGAGTCATTTAACCGTGGGATATTTGAAAATCATTTTTCAAATAAATCATTTTCTTGAAATTTGGGAGTAAAAAGACTGTGAGAAACTATTTAGAGAATATTTTAAAGCTTTTTGAGATGAAGGACAGCAATGATTTGGGGGGAGCTAGGGGTTCAGTTCTGGTTTTCTAAAAACTACCAATTTACTTATTGTTTATTGTGTTTGGAACTAAGGATCTACAAGATTTGGAGGGGTTATTTTTTGGCTTTGTCCCAGAGATTTTTCTCTTTGTTTATTTTTATTAGGCATTTCTGCTATAAACACAATTCACTAAGAACATTCCTATACATACCCTCTCTTTTTCTCCAAAATCTGACATCATACTTTAACTCCTCCCAATTCATCACTTTCCACAGCTAAACATTATCAGTTCTACCTCCTATATATTGCTGTGCCGTTTCCCATCTCTTTAGCACTCACAGCCCTAGGTTAGACCTTAACTTTGCTATTGTAACTGTCTTCTAATTACTCTATTTCCAGTCTCACCTGTTTCTAAGCCATTGCCTGCATATTTACAAAACCACCTATTTTCCTTCTTAATACTTTAAGTGGTTTGCCATCACTACTCAATAAATCCCAAATTTTCTTAGCATAGCCTGCAAGTTCTTTTTTAACCTTGTTCCTAACTACCTCTTCAGCTTTACTGCTTCCTTCTCTCTTCACTACTGCCCTCAAATCTATGTTCCAGTCATACACTGAACTATTTAGAGTTCTTCAAATGCATCAAACTGTTTTAAATTTTCTGTCTTTGCATGCTGTCATTCTCTCTAGTATTATTAATCTTCTTTCACTCCTTGTTTGCATGACAAATACTGAACTCTTCCTTTAAGATCCAGGCCAAGTATATTCTACTTTGTAAAAACTTTGCTGAACTTAAGACAGGGTTATCCATTACCTTCTTGTGCCAGAACTCTCCTGGATATTTCTTCTGTAACATACTTCCCATATTGTATTCTTTATTTCTTCTGCTAGACCAGTGATTCTGCTACAGAAGGGTAGGGGGTGCTATATTGCAATGTTTGGAGACATTTTTATTGTCACACAGGGGAGGGGATAATATGCTACTGGCATTTAGTGAGTAGAAGCCAGAGATGCTGCTAAACCTTCTATGATGCCTTGGGCAGCCTCCCACAACAAAGAATTATCCAGCCAAAAAAGCCAGTAATACCATGGTTGAGAAACTCTGCCAGACTATACACTTGTGTCTTTTTTCAACTTTGGATCCTTAGAATGTAGAACAATGCCAAGCAAAAATAGGCCCTACATAAAAACTGGTTCAATGAGTGAAAATTTTCATAGGATTTCTCTGAAGAGAATCCATCCAAAGATAGAAAAACAAGATTCTTAGAGAAAATAGCCAGAGCTTAAACTCAATCCCATTCTAAGCTGTAATTTGAAATTTATTTTAAACTTCTCTTAGTAAAGTGTTGTGAGATTGGATTAAAATCATGATCTGTTGTGCCTACTTCCCCTCCCAACAAGTCACAGAATGTAAGAAAATATGCATTAAAAAGAAGAAACAGTTCATCAGATTAGATATTTTGAAGAATCTCTGAAAGAACACAGAGGATACAAGGAAGGAAATAATCAAAGAAATAATAGGAGAAAGTTTTCTAGATCTAAAGGAAAACAGAAGCCTTCAGATTAAAAGGGCCTACAGCAAAATACGAAGGATAAAGAGAGGAAAAAGAAATAATCTACAAAGGTATAGATACCAGTTCAACATAATATGTTTCATTACTAAGGCTGGATGCCAAAAGACAATGAAACGATATCTCAATATAAGAAGGGAAAAGTATTTTAAAGCTAAAATCTTATTGGCAGCCAAGTTAACATTTAAATGGGGATTGTAGGGTGGTGGAAATTAAGACATTTTCAGGCACATTAAGACTTAGAAGCTTATCACCCACAAACATTCTCTCTAGAGAATTCCTAAATGATATAACTCAAGCCCTCCTCCCTAAAAGGAATTTTTAGAAACATAAATGATCAACATAGCAACAGAACCTACAGTAATTCTAATAATGTTCATAAATAATGAAAAATCATTAACAACAACTTGGAACTAAAATTCCAGATAATTTCAGCATGAGAAATAGGAGGGACAAGATGACAGGACAAGGCAGTGAATGAATGCTTACTAACACTCTTTTATTGGTGTTATATTATGTTGATGCAAGAGTTATGTTGATGAGTAGACTAACTGATAGAGAAAAATGATGGAAAATAATTAAAAATCAATCTAAAGAATATGAGTAACCATCAGAAAAATATATAATTTCCAGTAAGACAGTAAAGGGAAAAAGAACTAAATCAATCCAAAAAAAGGCAATACAGAAGAAAAAAAAAACAATAAGAAATCATAGTAAATAGAAAATATAAAATAAGTTAACAAGGTTGTCTAAATATACCAGTAATCACAATTAATGTAAATAGGTTAAATTCTCCAATTAAAGGATAGAAAATCCAATTGAGCTTTTAAAAAATCTTGCCATAAGCTGTTTACAAGAAACATATAGAACATAAAATGAAGAAAGTTCAAAAATAAAAAGTGGAAAAATATATCCATTATAATAAATAAATGCTAACAGAGTAAAGTAATATTAATTTCAGACAAAATACTAGTTTCATTTAAACAAGTGAAAAACAGAAAAAGGACAAAGAAGGATTTTTTTACATTGATAGAAAGTATCATCAACCAAGAAGAAATAAGAATTTTGAACTTTTATCAAGTAAAAACATAGTTTTGAAATATACAATAGTAAGTAAAAATTGATAGAAATACAAGGAAAATGGATAAATCCATAATTAGAGTGGAATATTCTAATAGCTCTCTCTCAGAAATCAGATAATCAAGTACACACACACACACAAAGTTAAGAAATAGAGGATTTAAATTACACAATTAAGCATGCCTACTCTAAATGATACACACATAGTACACCTGTTTTCAAACAGCCATGGAAGATTCTTAGAACTTCGCCATGTATTAAACTACAAGGGAAATTTTAACAAATACCAGTATAGCAAAAATCTTCTATTCTGTAAATCTTTGGCCACACTGCAATAAAAATGGTGATTAAGAATAGTTAAAGGATACCCCCTGCCCAAATTTCTGTAAATGGAAAAAATTAAGCGTTCTTAATACTATTGCACCAAATTACAGACTACTCAGAAATGGAAAACAATAAAAACATAACATAACCCAAATCTAGAGGATTCAGACAAAGTGATATTTGGAGGAAAATTTAAAGCCTTTATTGCATTTATTTAAAAATAATAAAGATGAAAGATGAATTACTTAAGCATTCCAACTCAGAAAACTGGGGGAAGACAATGAAATAAGTAAATGGAGGAAATAATCAAGATGAAAGCAGAAATTAATGGGAAGACCAAACTAGTAGATCCAATTAATAAAGCCAAAAATTGGAGGTTTTTTTTAAGACTAGTAAAATATACAAAACTTCAGCAAATCTGATCCAGAAAAAAAAAAAAGCACAAGTAGACATCGGGAAAAATTTAAAGTTGTATTTACATATCAAAAATTTGAAAATATAAATTCACTGGAAGACTTTCTAGAAAAGTATAACTTACCAAAATCTATTCCATAAGATAAATAGTTTAATACAACAAAAATAAGAGAAATTTTAAAAGTGTGAAGAAGTCTTCCTCTAAGAAAGCATTAAGCCTAGTTTTTTTTACAGATGGATTCTATCAAGGCTTCAGGAATAACTGTTTCTTTTGTTAGATAAAATGCTCCAGAACATAGAGAATGAGCTAAAGCGCTAAAACTTTCTAACTCCATCTCCAAGGCTGAAACCAAATCCAGACAAGGGCAGCATGCAGATATAGGCAGTGTAATCCAGGAAAGATTCAAAACTTTAAATAATATATTCACAAATCAAATCCAGTGATGTAGTAGAAGATAAATGCATTATGTCTAATTAGGATTTATCTCAGGACTGTAAAGACAATTTAATATTCTATACCTTATCAGAGGAAAAATCAGTAATCTCAACAGTCCCCACTTAAAAAAAGAACATTTAACATAACTCAGTCCATTCCTCATTAAACAAATAAAAACCAACAATTTTTAGTAAATCAGGAATAGAAGTAAAATTCCTTAACTTGATAAAGTTTATCTGTCCAAAATCTACAGCAAACATATAAACATTCCCTTCAAACTCTGAAACAAGAGAGGATGCCCACTATAACTACTTTTTAATGTTATACCAAAAGCCAATGCAATATGAAAAGGAAAAGAAATGAGAATTACGGATATTGGAAAGAATGACAACAGTGTCATTGTTTGCAGACCACATGATAGTCTGCTTAGAAAAATCAACAAACTATTAAGAAGATTTAGCAAAGTAACTAAAGATCAATATAGAAAAATCAATGGATTTCTTATATGCCAGCAATTACATGAAGTAGATAAATTCCTAGGAATAAATCTAACAAGAAATCTGAATGACAGGTATAAACTATTGAACTTCAATTAAAGTCATAAAAGAAAAATCAGTGGAGATAAACACCATGTTCTTGGATTGTCAGACCCAACATTGTAAAAGTATCAGTTCTCCTCAAATTGCCCAAAAGTTTAACGCAATCCAAATCAAAATCCTAGTAAGTTTTTTTCATGGAACTTAACAAGCTGATTCTCAATTATTTATTGAAGAAAAACTGAATGAGACCATAAGAGAACTACTTGACACCGAGCAATGAAGTGGAAATTGTATTACCAGATATGAAAATACACTATAAACTTATGATAATTAAAACATTGTGACACCAGTACAAGAATAGACAATTAAGTTAATGGAATAAATGCAAAGCTCAGAAACAGATATATTCATACAAAGAAACTTAGTTTATGAAAACAATGGTATTTCAAATGAGTGAGAAAATACCGCTGGTGTAATTCATTGTCAAGTTAGAAAAATAAAATCATATCACAATCTCACATCAAATACAAAAGTCAATTCTAAATAGATTAGAAAGCTAAATATAAAAGGTAAAAACTAAATGTCAGAAAAAATATAAAAGAATATTTTAAATTTGATCTGTAGAAGTCCTTCTTTAGAGAAAAATCTAGAATCCAAAAAATAGATTGACAGTAAATAAAACTTTTGTATAACTAAAAAACATAAAGTTTTTTAACTTAAAAATTTTTTTTAATATTTATTTATTTTTGAGAGACAGAGAGAGAGAGAGCAGGGGAGGGGCAGAGAGAGAGGGAGACACAGAATTTGAAGCAGGCTCCAGGCTCAGAGTTGTCAGCACAGAGACCGACGAAGGGCTCGAACTCATGAACTATGAGATCATGACCTGAGCTGAAGTCGAATGCTTAACCTACTTAGCCACCCAGGCGCCCCACATAAAGTTTTTTTAAATGACATGAGTGTAAGCTTTTATAAAAACTTTTGAACTGCATACTTACCATATGTAAATTATACCTCAATTTTTTAAAAAAAGGATAGAAAAAATGGGAGGGAGAAAATAACTGCAACATACTTAATAGATAAAGGTAACTTTCCAAATACAAATAGTACTACAAAACAATTAGAGAAATTATAAACCAAGAGCAAAAAGGGCAATTGACAGAAGAAATAAAAATGACCAATTAACATCTGCCAAGATGTTCAAACGCACTAGTAATCAGGAAAAGGTCAACATAAGCAGCAATGAGAGGTCACTTTTGCTCATCTGATTGGCCAAAACAAAAATATAGGTAATATCCACTGTTGATGAGTAAAAGCAATTGCCACTTACATGAATCACTGAGCTTGAGAGGTGACTTCACTATTGAGAGGTGACATCAACTATTCTCATCAGCATTTCACTTGTTTCTTGGTTTTTATTCTAGATAAACACTTACACCTGTATATGTTGAAATATGTATGAGGATGTTTATTGAAGCATTCTTTATAATAGCCAAAAAGAGAGAAATAACATTAATATGAATGGAGTTAAGTTGACTATGGTTCTATAGATTCATGGAATATGATCCTATATATAAACAAAATAAAAAATACACATATATGTAAGATATAAATATGTAGAAAAATGGTCAAGAAGGATATACGAAACTATCAACAGTAGTTACATCCTAGAAAAGGAAATAGAATTGGGGACAAGAATGGGAAGAAAGAATTTTTCAATATTTATGCTGTTACTTATATTTTTAAGAATGTCATGATAATATGTTTCTTGTATAAACAATTTAAAATTTATGTAAATGTTTGAAAGACATCCTTATTATAAAAGCAATACATGCTTATTATAGAAAATAGAAAATTCAGAGAAGGAAAATAAGAAAATAAAAATTAGCATGTAACCCAGAAATAACCACTATTAACATATTGATACATAAACTGTCACATTTTTTTATTCACATATATGCATATTTCCTCAGACTAGATTCCTAAGCTAGAAGTGTTGATGCTGGATCAGATGTAGTATGCATTTTCTAAGTCTTCGAAATGCATTTTCACAAGCCTCTTAGAAAACTACTATTTAATACCCACCAGCAGTGCATGAGAGTACCAGTTTCCCAAGGCCTTAATCAACGCTGGATACTATAATTTTTAAAATTAAATTTGATATGTCTGGCATTTTGTGTTTATTTCTTGATTATGAATAAAGTTTAGTATTAAGGATATTAACCCTTTGATAGTATGTTGCAAATGTACATAAACTTTTTAGCCTCCAAGCCATAAACAGAGATTACATTTGATTGCCTTTAGAAGTCTCAGTAATATTTGTTGTTTAAACATGCTATTAAGTATGTATTATGTGGTCTGTGTGTGTGTGTGTGTGTGTGTGTGAAATACATCACTCTACATAGAAAAATAACATTACCATCTTGGCTTGTGATTGGCTCCCATATTCCCTCATAGAAAAGTTTAATTTATTTCAATCAATTAATAATGTTTTCAAAATTAAAATGTTTTCTGGAAAACTACAGTCTTTGGGAAAGCTTTCTTCATGAGAGATTAAGATCTGCCTGAGACTTTTACATGGATTTAGCTTTAAATTAGCATAGAAGAATAACAATATGAATCAATTTGATCAAAGAAAAAGTGTCACTAATTATTTAAACAAGACACTTACAACAGGGATTTAAAGGCAAAGAAGCGGATTTCCCTTGCATGTGGATCAAATCAGACGTATCCCATAATTGACTCTTTACAAGAGCCTGCTTCAGTATAATGGACTAGATATTAAAGCTCTAAGTATTTAAAGCTAGTTTCCGTCTTTCTCTAAATGGAGGCCCGCCACTAAGAGCTATTTTACAAGTCTGACACATTAGCTGCATCACCGGAAATACACCGGCTCTGCTTCTAGGGTCCGGAATTTCAAGTGCTTTCAATAGTTAAATGGTGTGAAATGGGTAACATTGAACCTGTGAGAAGCAATGAGTGCCTAAAAAATAAAATCCAGATGGGAAAGTTGATGAAAAGGGATATAGATACTGTAATGGTTCTTTCAATGAATTAATTCCAAAAAGAGCCCATACATTTTTTTGGGGTATTTTTAGCTAACTTATTTGTGCACATTTTGGGGGGGAACCCTGTAATTCCCCCCCTTCTATTATTTAACATTGTTTGGAAACAAAGGAGCTTTTGTAAACTATTGCTGTCAGATCAAACACAGGAGTAGAACAAGAGGAGTCATGTAAGGAGTATTTTATAACTTTCTTAGAGCAGTAAAGTCAAAAGGGTCAGGTCGAGACCACAGCTCTTCCTTACAGTGTAATTTTAGACTAACTAACCTCTTCATACTTCAGAATTCCCACTACAGAATGGAGGTTTGGGTAC
Organism: Cryptoprocta ferox; assembly: GCA_028646485.1. Taxonomy (NCBI): domain Eukaryota; kingdom Metazoa; phylum Chordata; class Mammalia; order Carnivora; family Eupleridae; genus Cryptoprocta; species Cryptoprocta ferox. Next base: position 24,061,191 of record CM053565.1, on the reverse strand, counting down.
TTCCACTACACTACATTATTCAGGGACTCCTAATGTGTTTCAAAGAAACTAAGTTGTTCTGATCTCACAGCATCTTTAGTTCATGTACAAAACAACTCTGAAGAAGCATTACAGGGTAATGAAAAGGGTTTTAATAGTTGACTAGATGTGGATTCGAATCCCACATTTGCCACTTAGTAAATGCGTGATCTGGATCAGGTTACTTAACCTCTCAGAGCCTCAGTTTTCTCATTTATGAAACAGCGATAGTAGTCTTATTAGGGATGTTAAGGGAATGACACAATTCAATGTCTGAAAAGCACTAAGCGGAGTGACTAACTTGAAAACCCTCAAATTCATAGCTATTGCTATTCATAGTAAAAGCTCATATTTGAATTTTCTTGTAATTTTCCTTCCCGATAATAAAATAAAGACTAATTGGCACCAAAAAGAGGTCCTGTTTTGACCCTCGAATATTGGCCATTCTTTCACTTGTACAGAATACAGAATATTGGAAAATATATATTTGCTTCTACCATCCAATACAATGAATGGAATAAAGCCAAAGCAATACCCTCAGAGTGAGTTTTGAAGCTCTAGCTTTTTATTTTACCAACACAAATGCAAAAAACCGATGGCTCCAAGGCACCACAGTGTTCCATTAGAGTAAGAGTCACGTTGGCCAGAGAAGGGGGACCACTCTGCAACTCCCACAGCTCCATTTGGCAGGAACTACTCATAAGTGAAAGGTGCTGGAGGAGTCAGGATAGGGATCTGGCTCTGACTCTAGTTAAAGTTCTCCATACTTTCATTACCAACTCCATTTTTATGGTTTAGACCTTGGCTATGGTAAACTCCAGGTTGAATAGATGCCTCAAATATGCATCTGAGACCAGCATTTAGCCTTGAATAGCAGTCAAGTTGCCTGCAGATGCATTTTTTTGAAGTGGGGCATAGAAAGGGTTTAAAAAAATGTCAGGCATCAAGCAGCCTCACAAATCATTTTTACGTGGCTTCCTGGACCTTTGTTTTTAGCAAATCCTTTAACGGGGGATTGACTCATTTGTGTATTTCTTCAAAGGAAGGATTTTGCAGGTAGCTCTTCATGAGGCCTGCTACCTTCTGGGATTCAGGAGAAAGAGAGTTTTAAAAGAGTAGAGATGTTTACTCTTGAGAAGTCATTGTTTGGTACCTGTATCCATTAGCTCACTAACTAAACCACTAGCAATCTCTGTGTCTGTATGTGTCTGTGTTAGTCTTGTAGTCTTCAGATTACAGCTTTGAGATCCCAGGACTGAGCTGGAGACAGAGCTGTAATGTTTCAGAATCTCATTAACATTATTAGTAAATGGACATGGTTCCGTGTTAACCTGAAAGCTGATTGTGGCTTAATTTATAAATAAGAATTTTATTGTATGATGTCTGTTTTGAAATCAATACTATTTAAACATGGTGAAATTATTTTTTGTCCCTTCATGTTGGGTTTTTGTTATATAAAAACATATATGTAATTTAGATGGCGTGTGCCTCTAAGTTAAAACATAAGCAAATCTACTTAGCCAAAAAGCCAAATTTATTCTCATTTTATTAGGCAGGTGGCATACATATTAGATGATTTCCCTCTCGGGTTTTACATTTATTTCATGTGTTTTTCTCCAAAGAACAGGAGTTATTCTGTCAAAAGTGGGGAGGTGAAACCTCGGTTAAGGGGATACTGCAAATTCTACCCTTTCAGCAGAAGTAATTTATAGTTTCATAATATTCCAGAGTTTCTCTTTGTCTTTTACATGACAATTTATGACCGAGATATTTTCATGTTTCCCTTACTCTTTGCTACAAGCCTGAACAAATAAACTGTGTGCATATAGGGTCTGTTTCCCCATGCTAGTTTCCAGGTATCATTATTTTTTCTCTCCCTGACCTCATGTGACAAAAACTGGATTCTGCATGGCATTATTTTAATCCAGAAGGCGTGTAACGTGAAACTTAACTAGTGGGAATGAGCTTTTGTGTTATTTTGTCTAAAACTATTCTTTAAAGCAATCCAATTGTTAAAATCCAATATTCGAAATATAAAAAAAATGTTCGTGGCTGCCTGGAGTGTATATATACCTACATATATCTTTAGTATACCTAAAGAATGAGTTTTTCAGACATTTGCCCTGGAGTTTTAAAAAAATTTATTATGACCTATACAAAACCATGTAAAACATAATACAACAAACACCTCTCTACTCACTGCCTAACTTAAGAAATGAAACATTCGCAATAAAAGTGAGGATCTCTGTGTGTTCCCCTCCCCAGTTTTATCTTCCTTCCAATTCCCTAGATGAGGAAATCTGGTGTTTACCATTTGCTGGCATTTCTGTATATTTTTACTACACATGTATGTATTCCTAAACAATATACAGCACTAATACCCATTTAAAAAACTTTATATAAATGTCATACTATGTGTATTCTTATGAAACTTGCTTTGTTTCCCTCAACATTTTGTGTGTGGAATTCATCCACATAGCTCTGACTCATTAATTTTCACCGATGTATGGTATTATATTTCATGGTTATACTACAACCTATTGATACATTGTCTGTTGATAGACATTTAGCTTGTCTAGTATTGTTTGCTATTATCAACATTGCTACTATGAACATTCTTGTGCATAGGTTTTTGTGTACACATGCAAGAATTGTTCTAGAGTATATCCCAAAAGTGAATACATATTCACTTTTTCTACTTATTGCCAATTTATTCGATGAAGTGGTAAATTGAATTATACTCCCACCAGCAGGTTCTACTTCACTATCTCACCAACAGTTGGTATTGTAAGGCTTTTTAATTTTTGTTAATCTGATGGATGTGAAATATCTCATCTCCTTGATTGCTTAGTGAGGTTTAATATCTATTTGTTTACTGGCCATTCATGTTTCATCTTCTGTGCAACATAAGCTTATGTCTTTTGTCCTTTTGGGGGGCAGGAGTATTATTTGTCTTTTCATATAGATTTGTAGAAATTATTTATATATCCCCAGTATTTATCCCTGTTTGTTCTATGTATTACCAGTAACTTTTTCTAGTGGGTATCTTTTCATCTATTTTATGGTGTCATTTGAAAAACTGAAGTTTTAATATTTAAAATAGTCAAATTTATAAGTCTTTATAATTTGTGCTTTTTGTGTCTTATTATAGTTCTATAATAAATCTTGATTTTTGGTGGCACAATTTCTCCACCCTGTTCTTCTTCACAATTATGTCCCTGGATTTTGAAAGTGTGCTTATTCCTGGCTTTTTTAACAGTATGGTTTTACTTTGCATATCTATTTCTAGCCATCTGAGGATTTCCACAAATGGGCTGAATATCTTTCCTGACTCTACTCCTCCTCAACTCCAGCTCCATCCCAACGTTTCTTCTGCCTTCTCTGATTTTCAGAAAAGTGTAAAAAATTATGAGCATCTCTATGTAGATTGCAAAATAAATAATCAGTTGCTCTATAAAGAACCAAGATTAATAAACGTTTAATGCTATTTTAAAAAATTTAATTCTAAAAGGAATCAAAGAGATTATTGGTTAAAACCCCATGATAAATGGTGTGAAGATGAGAAAATTTTAAACTAAATAGAATTTCTTGGGGCGCCTGGGTGGCTCAGTGGGTTAAAGTGGCCAACTTCAGCTCAGGTCATGATCCCACGGTCTGTGGGTTCGAGCCCCACGTTGGGCTCTGTGCTGGCACTTCAGAGCCTGGAGCCTGCTTCTGTTCTGTGTCTCCCTCTCTCTCTGCCCCTCCCCTGCTTGCTCTTTCTCTGTCTCTCTCTCAAAAACAATAAGCACTAAAAAATTTAAAAAAAAATTTCTCTAGGCAATAGAAAACTAACTCATGATCAAGTACAAAGGACACATGCTCTGGATTCACATAGCTCTTCCTCTTACTAGATACATTATTCAACCTCTCTAAACTTTGGTGTCCTCATCTATAAAATTATCTCACAAGCTGGGAATCCAAACTGGTACAGCCACTTTGGAAAACAGTATGGATGTCCCTCAAAAAATTAAAAATGGAACTACCCTATGACCCAGCAATTGCATTACTAGATATTTATCCATGGGATATGGTTGTGCTGTTTCAAAGGGGTAAATGCACCCCAATGTTTATAGCAGCACTATCGATAATAACCAAAGTATGGAAAGAGCCCAAATGTTCACCAATAGATGAATGGATAAAGAAGATATAGATATATAGATATAGATATAGATATAGTTATAGATATAGATATATATGGGAGTATTACTCGGCAATCAGAAAGAATGAAATCTTGCCATTTGCAACTATGTGGATGGAACTAGAGGGTATTATGCTAAGCGAAATTCGTCAGTCAGAGAAAGACAAAAATCATATGAATTCACTTATATGAGGAATTTAAGATACCAAGCAAATGAATGTAAGGGAAGGGAAGCACATATAATATAAAAACAGGGAGGGAGACAAACATAAGAGACTCTTAAGTATAAAGAAAAAACAGAGGGTTACTGGAGGGGTGGTGGGAGGGGGGATGGGCTAAATGGATAAGGGGCATTAAAGAATCTACTCCTGAAATCATTGTTGCAATATATACTAACTAATTTACATGTAAATTTAAAAAGTAATTAATTAATTTAAAAAATTGTCTCACAAGATTTTTGAAAGCGTTAAATGTTAGGTATCCTGAATGAGGCCTGAAAGATGGTAAGTACTTAATAATGTTATTCTCTCCACACCCTCATCCTAAATATTCCCCATGATGATAAGCATAACACTATGGGAGGAGGTAATGTGTCAGCTAAAACCTGAAGAATATGTAGTAGTTAGGAGGAGGGAAGGACCAAGGAACATTCTAGGTACAAGGAACAGCATGTGTTTGGCAGTAGTTCACAGTCTAGTTTCCTCTATGCAGGCCACAGCTATCTTTTGGTAATTCATAAAGAAAAAGACTTGCAGAAGCTTCCCTATAGGTTTTGTACTGTAGTGATAAGTTGGAACCAAGGGGTTGACCCTCTTAATGGGTTTTGGACTCTATTGTCTTGTTAAGCATTTCAGTTGGTTATGGGTGTGTTAGTGCAAAGATGGTATAGAGAACCGTGGATCTCAACTTGGACAGATCCCTGGGAATTCCCAAGATCCTTTCAGGGAATCCACAAGGGTAAAACTATTTTCTTAACAGCACTAAGACATTAATTTTCCTTTTCACTATGTTGACTTTTGCATGGATGTTTCAAAAGCAATGGTAGATTGGGGCTCCAGGGTGGCTCAGTCCATTAAGCATCCAATTTCAGCTCAGGTCTCACGATTTGTGGGTTTGAGCCCTGTGTCTGGCTCTGTGCTGACAGTTCGGAGCCTGGAGCCTGCTTAAATTCTGTGTCACCATCTCTCTTTGTCCCTCCCCGCTCATGGTCTGTGTCTCTCTCAAAAATAAATGAACATTAAAAAATTTAAAATGGTAGGTAAAAGGTAATGGTAGGTAAAACTACTGTCACCAAATTGCATAGTAGTCACTGTATTCTTCACCACCACACACTCACAGCAAAAAAAAAAAAAAAAAAAAAAAGCAACAACAAATAAAAACATAAGTTTCTCTTGAGAATATCTTTGATGAAACAGTAAAAATTATTAGTTTTATTAAATCTCAACTCTTGACTACAAGACTTTTTAATAGTCAGTGTAGCAACAATGACAACAAAAATCATTTCTGCTGCATACCAAACTATGATGGCTAGCTCAAAGACAGTTACTGTGCATCTTGTTTGAGTTGCAAGTTAAACTAGCTTCTTTTTTCACAAAATCTTATTTTTACTTGAAAAATTCCTGACAGACAAGGTGTGGTGGCTCAGATTTGGCAGATAGTTTTTTAATGATGAAAAAAGGGAGCCAGTCACTTCAACAACTAATCAGTATTTGTTGCTAATGGTAAAAGTCCAGCTTCCAAGCAAAAATAGAATTTGACATTTATTTTCACATCTATAGTGATATTAGCAACTGTGATTTTTTTATATTATATAATGAAATGTGTCAACATTTGGAAGATCTATACAACTCAGTGAACCAATATTTTTCAGATTACTAATGAATGATATTACAAAATCATAAAGAGTAGATGACCAGTTCTCAGAGCATGAGAAACCAATGATTTTAATAAAACATAGTACAAAGAGTTCACTGATAAGGTTTCAGATTCTACCTTGCAACTAACATTTAAGAAATCACCATTTGTCATTTTTTGGCATAGCATTGAAGAAAAATAGCCACAATTATCTCCAAATGCTACTTAAAACACTTCTCTTTTTTTAACTACATGTCTGTATGAGGCTGCTTTTTTCTAATATACTTCAAGCAAAACATTTCACAAGAGATCAAATGCAGAATCCTCTGTCTTCTATTAAACCAGACATTAAAGAGATTTGTGAAAATATAAAGCATTAACACTGTTTTGCTATTTTTTTTATTTTTTAATTTGAGTATAGTTAAGACAATGCTATATTAGTTTGAGGTGTGCAACATAGCAATTCAACACCTCTATATGTTAACGCTATGCTCACCACAAGTGTAGCTACCATCTGTCACCACACAACACTATTATAATATCATTGATTATCTTCCCTATGCTGTACATTTTATTCCCATCACTTATTCATTCCATAACTGGAGGCCTGTGTCTGCTACTCCCCTTCACCCATTTTGCCCATCCCCTCACCCCCAGTCTCTCTGGCAACCATCAGTTTGTTTTCTGTATTTATAGGTCTGATTCTACTTTTTGTTTGTTCATTTGTTCTGTTTTTTAGATTCCACATATGAGTGAAATTACATGGTATTTGTCTTTCTCAGCCTGACTTATTTCACATAGAAAGTATAGTTTTTAAAAATATATTATTTATACTAACATTTAATAGGTTTATTTTTAAATGAATTAATAAATATATATAATTTTCTCAGTTTTAATTTGTAATACAATAAATACTGATAGACTCACATAAGAACTCTTTGGGGTCTTCAATAATTTTTTTAATGTTTTCTTTATTTTTTGAGGGAGAGAGAGAGAGTAGGGGAGGAGCAAAGAGAGAGGGGGACAGAGGATTTAAAGTGAGCTCTGCATTGACAGGCTGATAGCAGCTAGTCCGACATGGGGATTGAACTCACAAACTCATGAACTCACGAATTCACAAACTGTGAGATCATGACCTGAGCCAAAGTTGGTTGCTCAACCAACTGAGCCACTCAGGAGGCCCAGGTCTTCAATAATTTTTCAGAATAAAGGATCCTGAAACCAAAAAGTTAGGTAACTACTAGTATAAAGGGAGAAGAAACTTTGGGCTCCAAAGAGCCCAATTCTATAATAATAGAATTATAATTAAAGGTGGGGTTGAAGATGGTAGAATTAGTATGGTTAATGGATTGTGTTGAATTAGGGCAAGACTATAATATATTAAAAGGTAGAACAATATATGTTTTTTTAAATCACTGGAGTCAGAACTAAGTTCTCCTAATTTCTACCATTAAGCAACAGTTCAAGTCAAGTAACTAAAAGTCACTTCCCTTTAAGGTTGCCAGATTTAGCAAATAAAATCTTGTAGATGCCCTATTAAATTTGTATTTCAGATAAGCAACAAATTACTAGTTAGTATAAGTTTGTCCCAAATATTGCATGGGATTTAAATTTAATTAGGTGTCCTGTATTTTATCTGGCAATCCTACTTCTTTTTCCAAGTGTTAATTTTCTCATAAGAAAAATGAAGATTCAGGTTAAATCCCTATATTTCTACTTTGGTAATTCTGCTGGTTTTTGATGGTAAAATGAAGAAAAATCAGCAATATATAGAGTATTTGTGTGCATGTATTATGTTGAGAAGGTCTACCATTTGTTTTGAAATTATTGTTCTATCATATGAATTCATAGTTTGGATGTCTACCATCTTCAACCCTACTTCTGATTCCATTATTCCAAATTCTGTTACTTTCTTCTTTAGAACCCCAAGTTATGTGTCCCTCTAATATCAGCAGTTATAAACTTTTTGGTCTCAAAGTGTTATAATATCTCCTTTTTCATAAAATGACAGGTGTTGTTTTCCTAGTGTCCTTTTTGGAAAAAATTTATGATTAATCCTTAAAATTGCTTCAAAATTTTACTTGTATATAAAATCCAAAATATCAGAAATAACTGTACTAGATAATAGGTCTAGCTTTCTCCCAGCTTTAACATTCTATGGACTTTGCCATAGACACGAGAGGCACATACTCTTTCACCTGACACCCTATGTGACTCTAACAACTTTTTTTCTAAGCCACATTTTTCTTAATATATAATATATAGAGAAAAGCTCTCACTCTCCCCTCCTGCACTGTTAGTTACTGGAGAGAAGAATGAAGTCATGTCTGGAAAGTGCTCTGAGCTCTTCAGAAAAGTACCTAGAAGGAGTGGGAGGAGACATTACTCTGTATTGGGAACAATAGTTGCGTTTTTAGATGAACTGAAAAGCCGAGAACATGTTTAAAGTATTGTTTTTGACTTGCACATCTTCAATAGGATCCTCAACAACATGTGTGCATGTGTGCAAAATTCCAGGAATTTTGTGATCTTAGTTCAGTACTGACATTTTACACCCTTCCCAGGACTTTAAGTACTCTTTAAGGAATGTATGGTTAATGTAGTAGAGAGAAAAATCCAAAATCACACCATATCTCAGAGCCAAAAAGTCCAGCCTTTTTATTGGTTTCCAATACTGACCTTAAACAAACATGACTTGTTTTTCTAAAAACACCTGTCAACTTAAAAAAAGCAAAAAGGACAAAGCCAGAATTCTTAAAGTTCACTGAATAGCTAAGTCAGACATCATTTCTTTTCTTCTAAAGGTTGTGATTGTTTGTTTTTCCATACAATTTCTTAGACTAGGCTTTCACCAAAAATAAAAGCTAAATATGATGCATCATGGGCAGAGAATTCTTGATCCAAAGCCCCAGAGATTACCTGACTTGATTATTCCACATACTCTGTATTCTCAACCAAAATAGACTTCTTTTTAAAGAGAATCCAATTTCCAATGGGTTTAACCTAGAAAAACAGCAAAAAGCTAATAAAAGCTTGGACGCTGGTCCAAGGAAAGCATTGTGGCTGCTACACATTTGGAGGCCTGGTCCAGTGGAGCGATTTGGAGTAGCTGCCAGTTTCTCTAGTGAATTTGCTGTTCTCTGAGATATGAGATGGGGCACCTGGTAGACTCTTGGTAAATTCTTGTCCAGGAATAAATTTTACTTGACTGCTTTCCCATATTGCCAAAACTTGGAATAATTGAGATACTAGAGTTGTTAACTAGAGTCTTTGGAAAGACAGAAAGATATGGAGATCAATTCTTCTCCCAGGTTCTTCCAACTCACTCTTTATCATTCAAATTAGCATTATGGCAAATTCATATTTTGTGGTACATCTGAGAACCAAATTTCTTTAGGAAAGCATATTTTAAATACCTACCACTCCCCTATCCTTTCTTTCCCATAGTATCCCATACTACCCAAGAAGTAGAATTTATAATCACTATTCAAATTTAAATTGATTTTTGTTTTATCAGTAGCTGGATAATCTCAATAAGCATTAGATGGGTATTGACCTTTCCTTTTCTCTCCATACTTAGAAGATCTCTGAATGCAGGGCTCTAAGTCCTATTGTCAGATTTAGAACCTTGCATCTACATATATTGTATGGTCTTATAGAGTAGATTTATATCCACATTTAGCATAGGGTCTGATTAGGAATTTCTTCTTTATTTCCTGCTGGACTTCAAAATCAACCTTACTTTCCTGTTCTCAGCTAGATTGACTAAAGACAAGGAGCTCATACAAATTTGGCTGTCAAAGCCAGAAGCCAGTAACATGAGTTTTTTGGGTTTTTTTTTTTTTTTTTTTGGACTAAGGACCTAATATGTTCCCCAATACTTGCTTCAGGTGTTTTTGGCTGCTTCTCCCTATCTTAGAAAAACTAATTACCCTCTCTAGATGAGAAGTTCTATCTCATAAGCAAGTGCAAAGCAAACAATTATGAAGTATCATGACCTCCAAGGGGGAAAGTAGACATCAAATACAAAATAGTAAATATCAGTATGTAAAGAAATCTGATTGAGGCTTGGATTGATGCTACCATGAGATGTCTCGTTTCTAGTGTGTTATACACATGGAATCCTACCATCAGGTAGTGGCTTAGGAGGTCAAAGGGCAAACAGAGAAGTTTTTGTTTTAGATGAACTAAACCTGTTGGGTTACAGTGGGCCTGAACGACTGAGAAAGACAAAGAATTCCAAAGCAGCTCCTAAGACAGCTTCATAGAACTTGCTTCTCTGTTGCCAGGATGAACTACTCTCTTCCTAGACCATAGAAAAAATGGACAACTATTATTATTAAAAAACATAACAAAATTCATTTACTGAAGACCTACCATGTACCAGTAATTATGCACATGTTAGCTTTTTCTTAAGACAGCTCTGCAAATTAAGATTTATTGTCCCCATTTTAGAAATAAGGAAACTTGCGTCATAGAGATTAAAGGATTTATTCAAGCTAGTAGGAGAACTGGAGTTTAAGTGGTCCTCTTTATATAAATAGGGACGGTAAATTCCAGAGAAAGAAAATAGACTTCCAAGTCCATATTGTTGGTAGTCAGAAAAAGCTAGAGTTAAAACCCAGTTGGATAGAATTCTATCATATTTGAATTATCCTTGATCTGAGGACTCTTCAGCTACAGCTTAAGAAAAGAGGACCAGGATAGACCATATGGTAGACCATAAAATTAAAGCTTCGGTAGATTTAAATAGAAAGAAATAATACAAAGTATGTTCTCTCACTGTGATAAAATGAAATTAGAAATCAATAACACAGGGCTGCCTGGGTGATTCAGTTGGTTAAGTGTCTGACTCTTGATTTCAGCTTAGGTCATCTCACAGTTCATGAGATTGAGCCCTGCATCAGGCTCCAAGCTGACAATGCGGAGCCTGCTTGGGATTTTCTCTCTCTGACCCTCCCCAGCTCTCTCTCTCTCAAAATAAATAAACATTTTAAAAAATCAATAACACAAAGAAATTTGGGCAAATCACAAATATAGGGAAATTGACACACTCCTAAATAACCAATGGATCAAAGAAGAAATAAAAATGGAAATTAGAAAATAGTTTGAGATAAGTGAAAATGAATACACTACATACCAAAACTTATGGGATGCTGTTAAAGCAATACTTAGAGGGAATTAAATGCCTAGATTTTTTTTAAATAAAAAATCTCAAATGAATAACCTAATCTTCCATCTTATAGTATAAAGAAGAGCAAACTAAACCCAAAGCAAGCAGAAGGAAGGGAATAATAAAGATTAGAACAAAATTTATGAAATAAAGAATAGGAAAACAATAGAGAAAATCAGTGAATCCAAAAACTGGTTCTTTGAAAAGTTCAACAAAACTAACAAAACTTTATTTAGATTGACCAAAGGAAAAGAGAGAATACACATATTACTAGAATCTGAAACAAAAGAGAGGACATTACATCAACCTTGCAGAAATAAGAAGAATTATAAAGGAATACTATAAACTATGAATTATATGGCACTAAATTAGATAATCTAAATGAAATGGACAAATTCCCAGAAACACACAAATTACCAAAACTGACTCAAGAAGAAAGAGACAATCTGAATAGGTCTATAACAAGTAAAGAGATTAAATTAGCAATAAAAAAAACTACCCACAAAGAAAAATCCAGAACCAAATGTCTTCTTTGGTGAATTCTACCAGACATATAATTTAGAATTAATACCAATTCTTCACCAACTCTTCAAAATATAAAAGAGGAAAGGACTCTTTCCAAATCATTGTATAAGGCTAATATTAGCCTGATACTACAACCAGATGAAGATGAAGAAAACCATAAACCAATACCTGTTAGAAAAATGAGCACAAAAATTCTCAATACTTGCAAATTGAATCCAACACTTACAAAAAGAATTATATACCATGACCAGTGGGATTTATTCCAGGAATACAAAATTGGTTTAACAATTGAAAATCAACTAATGTAACACACCATATTGACAGAGTAAAAAACAAAACCTCATGACCATCTCAATAGACACAGACAAGCATTTGTCAAACTTCAACACACCTTCATGATTAAAAACACTTACCAAACTATGAATAGAAACCAAGTACTTTAATAAAAATCATCTATATAAATCCACAGCTAACATCCATACTTAATGGTGAATGACAGAAAGCTTTCCCTCAGGAACAAGGCAAGAATGTCAACTCTTGCCAGTTCTATTCAACGTTGTACTGGTGGTTTTAACCAGAACAATTAGACAAGAAGAATAAATAAAAGACATCAAGATTAGAAAGGAAGAAGTAAATCTATTTTCTAATAGCATAATCCATGTAGAAAATTCTGAGGATTCCACTAAAAGACTATTAGAATTAAAAAAAAAAGTTCAGTAAGGTTTCAAGACATATGATCAATGTACAAAAATAAATTACATCTATAATCATATATATAATTTGCATATAATATACAAAAATCAGTCAACAGTGTTTCTATATATTTGCAATGAATAATTCAAAAATAAAAAGTTTTAAATTACATTTACAATAGCACCAAAAAGAATAAAATACTTAGGAATTAATTTAACAAAAGAAGTACAAAACTGGGGTGTCTGGATGGCTCAGCTGCTTAGACATCCAACTTCAGCACAGGTCATGGTCTCCCGGTTCGTGGGTTTGAGCCCTGTATCAGGCTCTGTGCTGACCTCTCAGAGCCTGGAGCCTGCTTCGGATTCTGTGTCTCCCTCTCTCTCCCCCTTCCCCGCTTATACTCTGCCTCTCTCTCTCTCAAAAATAAATAAACATTAAAAATTTTTTTTTAAAGTACAAAACTTATACTTGGGAAACTATAAAAATTTGTTGAAAGAAACTAAAGGAGACCTAAAGAAATGGAAAAATACCTCATGTCCATGAACCAGAAGACATACAAATAAGATAGCAATAATTCCCAAGTTGATCTATAGATTCAATTCAATCTCTATCAGAATCTCAGGTGCTTCTGGTGGAAATAGATAAACTAATTTTATTTATTTATTTTATTTATTTATTTATTTTTTTGATAAACTAATTTTAAAATTCACATGAAAATGTGAAATAGCTAAAACAATCCTGAAAAAGTAGAACAAAGTTGAAGGACTCACACTTTCCGGCTCCAAAACTTACTACAAAACAACAATAATCAAGACAGTGTGATACTGGCATAAGGATAACCATATAGATCAATGGAATAGAACTGAAAGTCCAAAAATAAACTCATGTGTCTATGGACAAAAGTGTCCATACCATTTAGTGGAAAGAATTGTCTTTTCAACAATTGGTTCTGGGACAACTGTATAATAGCCACATGCAAAAGAATGAGGTTGGGCCCTTACCTCTTATCATATACAAAAATTAACTAAAATGTGATAGTTAGAAGTATAAAACTCTTAAGAGAAAACATAGAGGTAAATCCTCATGACCTTGAATTTCACAATAGATTCTTAGATATGATATTAAAAGAACAAGCTACCAAAGGAAAAATAGATAAATTGGACTTTATCAAAATTAAAAAGAAATTTCTGTGCTTCAAAGGATACTATCAAGAAAATGAAAACCTAACCCACAGAATGGGAGACCCACTTGCAATCATATTTCCGATAAGGGAATTGTATTTAGAATATATAAAGAACTCATATAATTCAATAATAAAAAGATAAATAGCCCAAGTTTTTAAATGAACCAAGGATCTGAATAGACATTTCTACAAAGATAAATGAATGGCCAGCCAATAAGCACATGAAAAGATGCTCAACATCATTAGTTATCAGCAAAATGCAAATCAATACCATAATGAGATGCCAGGTCACATCAACTAGGATGACTATAATCAAAAAAGTCAGATGATAACAGGGTTGCTTTGGTGAGGTGTGGAGAAATCAGAACCCTCACACACTGCTGGTGGGATGTATGCGGCAGTTTTGGCAAATTGTCTGGAAGTTCCACAAACCATATGTTACCAGATGACCCAGCAATTCTACTCCTAGATATATACCCAAGAGAAATGAAAATATATGTTTTCAAAGAAGCTAGTCACAAAAGACCATATATTGCGTGAATGCTTTTATATGAAATGCCCAGAAGAGGCAAATCCATAGAGATAGAAAGTGATTAGCAGTTGCTTTGGGCTAGGGCATGTGAGAAATATGGGGGCAATAGCTAAGGGATACAGGGTTTATTTTTGAGGTGATGATACTGTTTTTAAATTGATTATGGTAGATAACTCTGAATATACTGAAAATCATTGAATTATACATTTTAAGTAGGTGAATTATATGGTATGTGAATGATATCTTAATAAAGCTTTTAAAAATGTATCAGTGACAGAGAGAATATTATAATTAAAATATTTACCCAAATAAAAATTCTCCAAATGTTTAAAAAAGAATAAGGAAAAAATTTAAAAAGAAGTTTAAATCTAAAAAAAAGGAAGAAGAAGGAGATGTTAAATAAGGTACAAATGTGAAAGCTCACAAAATCAAGGCTGGCTAGAATCAAATCATCCAACAGGTTTTCATCTCATGTATCAGAATCTTTATATATGCCACAAGGATTTCCACTGTCAGATTCAAACCCTGTGTATCTTCACACTTCTTTTAAAATTGTTGACCAAGAGGTAAAGGATTTAGATAGCGATTATAATGAGAAAAGAGGAAGAATGGCTTCTCAATTGGGGGAGGGGTGGTATGAATAGGGTGATTAAAATCCACAAAGATTTGAGAGCCTAGTGTATGTTTTGTACTAGGCTTTGTAGGGAAAACAAAGATGAATATATTCACATGGAGGTTACAGACTCCAGGAGAAATTTGATTAAGTGACCAAGCTATTTGGGCTGGAGAGACAAGAGGGAGGAGAGAATATCTACCCTGAAGTTTCCTGGCAAGTTTGCATGTTTCACAAGTTTAAAAAATTGAAAACTACTAATCTTGACTGGACATGTTCTCTACACTGTGATAGATGACTCTTTTTCATTTCTCTGGTCAGGTTGATCTAAACTTTTAGAGATTAGATCCTCCAACAAATGCAAAAATCTGTCTCGATTATGTGGTTTCTCCTTTCCTCTCCTTCTTTTTCAAATTCATCATCTTGTGTTGATGTCTCCACATCTAAATGGAGGGGTCAGAGCAGAGCTCTTCCTGACCTTAGTGATATCCAGTCCTATCTCCTAGGACAATCATAGTTTACCAGTTGGAGCCCTAAACTGTCCACTTGTTACACACAGAGTTTCTGTTACTTTTCTTTCTTTCTTTCTTTCTTTTCTTTCTTTCTTTCTTTCTTTCTTTCTTTCTTTCTTTCTTTCTTCCTTTTTTCTTGCTTTCTCTCTCTCTCTCTCTTTCTCTTCCTTCCTCCCTCCCTCCCTCCTTCTCTCTTTTTCTTTCTTTCTTTCTTTCTTTCTTCCTTTTTTCTTGCTTTCTCTCTCTCTCTCTTTCTCTTCCTTCCTCCCTCCCTTCCTCCTTCTCTCTTTTTCTTTCTTTCTTCCTTCCTTCCTTCCTTCCTTCCTTCCTTCTTTCCTTCCTTCCTCTCTCCCTCTCTCCTTTTCTTTTTCTTTCTTCTTCCTTCCTTCCTCCCTCCCTCCCTCCCTCCCTCTCTTTTTCTTCTTTCTTTCTTTCTTTCTTTCTTTCTTTCTTTCTCTCTCTCTCTCTTTCTCTCTCTTCCTTCCTTCCTTCCTTGCTTCCTTCCCTCCTCTCTTTTTTAATAGGGCCAGTAATGTTCTGGATGACTGTGTAGTTAACTCTGTTCTGACCCTGCACCTTAGTGGTTTTATTAGCTGTGTGTTTGGCTGTGGGATTCTTTCTCTAGCTATTGTCGTTATTGAGACTATTTGTCTCTCCAGTGAATCTCTCCTAAATCCCCAGCTGTTATCTGGCCTGTGTATGTGTGTCTAAGAAGTGAGTGCATTCTTCTCTGAAGTATGTCCTGACTGTCTCTGATAGCAGCCATTTCTGACCTAACTTTACTGGGTACTCAGATTGATATGATTAAGATTAATGAGGCTGACTCTCAGTCATGAATCTATTCAAGGATAAACTTGTAAATCCAATGAGTTCTGAAGATGACTAGTAATTACTTACCTTTCAACCTTTAGGGGATTTGAGGGATGATTTATAACTACTCCTTTTCCATCCAACAATATCATTAGGAAGATGTCGTGAAAGATACTACTTCACAGCCCACAGATTATCACTCACAAAAATGTACTTTTATGAATAATAATTCATAAATTATATTTATGTGTTTGTACAAACTCTACCACAAATGGTGGTTCAATAAAACCATTGCCACAAAGGCAGGACAACACATGCCCCAACTGAAAAGTGCACAGTTCTCATGATTACTATGACAAAATCTTCCTGCATTGGATTTTCTTCAAATTGTCCACTGAGATGACCATATAAGATCATCTACCAGACATACAGAAATGAAAATTATAATATCGCACCAATGTTAAAATCAAGTTGGGAAAACTGTAAGGATCTCAATTATACAGTGTTCCTCTGTTGTATATCTAGTCATCTGGAGAGTTACATTTTCCAGGAAACTGGGTGCTTGGACACTTTCCCATTAGTTTAACCAATACAATTTTCCTGGATTTTTAAACAGTTATAAATTAATCTTCTTTTAATGACTCAGAGCCTTGCTTATAAATGTAGAGGCAACATGACAATGGAAAAAGCACAGGCTGTGAAATCAGCAGACCTGTGTTTGAATACTGGCTCCTGCTCCTCATGGCTATATGACCTGGGCAAATTTCTTAAAGTGTTTGAGCTCCAATTTGTCATCTATGAAATGGAATGGTGGAATCAAACTGAACAGTGATTGTTTGATAATTAAGTGATATAATGCAGTGACTTTCCAGTATTTTTCACCCCAAAATTCTTTTTACAAAGGAAATCTTATGCAGAGCCATGTCATGAATAAATAAAAGTGGAAATGCTCTGAGTCTTGAAAATCATTGTGTCTAGCACTGAGCCTGACACTTAGTAGATACTATTTAATAATATTTATTTATCTATTTTTGAAAGAGAGAGAGAGAGAGAAAGAGAGAGAGAGAGAGAGAGAGAGAGTTTGAGAGAGCTAGCAGGGAAGAGGCAGAGAGAAAGGAAGAGAGAATCCCAAGCAGGCTCTGCATTGTCATCACGAAGCCCAACGCGGGGTTCAATCCCACAATCATGATATCATGAGGTGAGCTGAAATCAAGAGGCAGACACTTAATCGACTGAACCACCCAGGCGCCCGAGTAGATACTATTTAAACGGTAGCAGTGTAGGATGAGCATCACTGACCATGAAGCTTTTATGTCATATTTATGCTTTTATTCTATATCTGCTTTTAAATGCGGTTTTTTGCCTTACCATCAAGCTGTCTATCATTTGTCTCTTCTCGGTAATCACTGTACTTATTCACAAAAACCTTTCTCCCATCTTTTAATTTGCTACTTCTTTCTTTTTTTTAAATTAATTAATTTATTCTTAAGAGAGAAAGTGTGTGTGAATGGGGCAGGAGCGGGGTGGGGGGGGACAGAGGATCTGAAACACGGAGGATGCTATCAGCACAGAGCCTGCAGAGAGCCCGATGTAAGGCTCAAATTCACAAATGTGAATGTGAATGTGTCTGAGCCAAAGGCAGACACTCAACCTACTGAGCCACCCAGGTGCCCCAATTTGCTACTTCTTTCTAATCAGCTCTGGACTTCAAAACAAGACAACCATAATTTAGAATAAGGGCGACCAAGTTCTGCATGAGGGTTTTAGACTACTTATGTGAATAAGATACTTTGGCTTTATAGTTTGTAACACAAGTTTTGGTTATTTTCAGAAAATAGTGTGGTATAGTGGAAAGAATAAGAGTTTGGAAGTTAGATCTATGTCTGAATCATAAGTCCTCTACTTGTTAGTTGTGTGACTTGGGCAAGTTACTTGATCAATCTGAACCTCAGATTTATTAACTTTAAAATACAAAGACTAAAACCTGTATCATAGAACTACAATGATTAAATGAAGGAAATATATAATGGAGTCCTTCATTCTCTTTCTTTGCTTCACCCTTCATTTTCCTTTCTTCCTGAGTTTTCATCGGGTATCTGAAATGGATTAGGTTGCTGACTGGCTCAGGTGAGGTATATGGTCCAACGGCATACGTTTTGGAATATATTAGGAAAGGGGTGGTGGTGAGACTGTAGAGACTGAGACCTTGAGAAGCTGAGACATAGAGTATGGCTATAATTTCCCACCCATAAAAGAAAAAGGGAAGACAAATGCCAAGATAATAAGGCAATTCTGTGAATCAATAAAGCAAGCATTAGCCCAATACATGCAGTTACAAATGTGGTGTGTCCTTATTCACGCACTAGTCTGAGCTGTCGATCTTGCCTGCTAATTTTTCACATAAACTCTAAACTATAGTTGTGAGCTGGAATTCAGTTCATTCAAGCATCATCAATAGTTAAAATGTTTTGTCTGTTTGAACTCAAGACTTCATAAAGACTTTTCAAAGTTTCTTCTGAGAATGACTGAAAACATATCATAGCATGAACGATATTTCATGAAATAGTTAAATGTAAATCTGTAAGTACAATTATAGTAATAAATAACTCAGTTCTGACATTGAGCACTGGGGGATGGCTCTCTCCTGGTCCTGTGAAGACCCTCCTCTTTCATTGTCTGCCCCATCTATGGTGCACTGTCTGCCCATCTACCGTGTCCCGCTGTCTTATAGTCACCACACTTTTACCTTTTCCAAATGCTTTTAACTAATCACAGAGAATTTTCAGCTTTTCTGTCTTCAATTGCTCAAAGTTTAGTCTTTAATTACAGTCCTTTTGAACTACATTTCCACAGCACTAGCAAAACTGTTCCACATCTGCTCCTGAACAGAACCATTTAAAGCTATAACATATGAAGGTTCATTGTCTTTTACTGTGCGCCCTGCGAAATGCCTGCCAAAGCCATCCACTCTGTCTTCTACAGCTTCGACTTCTCTTGCTCTCACTTACTTGTTTGTGTTCTCTCCCTTTCTCTTTGTTTCTTTTTTTTAATGTTTATTTATTTTTGAGAGACAGAGAGAGATAGAATGTGAGCAGGGGAGGGGCAGAGAGAGAGGAAGACACAGAATCCAAAGCAGGCTCCAGGCTCTGAACTGTCAGCGCAGAGCCCGACGCAGGGCTCGAACTCATGAGCCATGAGATCATGACCTGAGCCGAAGTCAGACACTTAACTGACTGAGCCACGCAAGTGCCCCTCAGAGAGGAGCATTCTTTTAAAGAAAGAATGGTTTCCAGTTACAATCTGACAAGTCTTCTCCACTGTGCAGAAAAAATGATAGTTCTTATATCACACCACATTTTCCTTTCTTGTAGCAAACTAGGGTTTTATTGTTTAATTATTTGTGTGTGTATATATATATAGGCATCAAACTCTAAGCACATTTACTAAATTATGAAAAATTTCCTAGCAGTTTCCTTTGATTTTATGTTGTTTTATTCTATTGTTTTCTAATTAAATTCTGATCATAGAGTGAAAGATTTTATAAGATAGTTTCTGAGGGAAAGAAAATTACTAAAACTAAAATTGGAGAATGTATGAAAGAAAGAGGAATTTAGTTAGATGGTTCAATTTATTCCATTTAAAAACATGCTCATTTGAGCCTTGATTATACCAATTCCCAGGTACTTTCTGGGATTCTCAGTGATAAAGAAATGAGATATGCTTTCTTTAGATAGGAAGTGTTTTTAAAGGTGTAAAGTCCACCTTTTAGATTAAGAACCTATAAGGTGATGAGGACTCCAACATTACCATCAGCCAGTCCTTCTAGGTCCATGAAATCCATGGAATAGTGAAAAAAGCACCAAACTTAGTATCTGGACATGGCTGAAGCCTTTTTTGGGGGGAGGAGAGGGCACAAGTGAGCGAGGGGCAGAGAGGTTGGGGAGGGAGAGAGAGAAGAGGGCCCCACCTGATGTGGGGCTCAAACTCACAAACTGTGAGATCATGACCTGATCCTAACAAAGTCAGGCGCTTAACTGGCTGAGCCACCCAGGCACCCAGGTACCCAGGCCCTGGCTTTTCACTTACTAGCTCTATGGGCTATGCCACTAAGGCTCTCTTAACCTCAGTCTGTACAATGGAGATAACTTCCCTAAAAGGGATGCTCTGATTAAATTATAAGACCATACACAGTAACACACCAGGCAAATAAAATTTTATTTCGAAGTCATCAATTTCCATAGTATCTCCCTTAGTTTCACTCATGTGCAGTCTTCCCAGAGCCAGTCAGTCCTCTTAGTCCCTGACCCTGCCTCTTGATTCAGGGTGAAAGAGCACATCACTCTCACCCAGGGCTTTCTGGCTGTCAAGCACTCTGAGTATATGACCTCATTGAATCTTCAGAACAATCCTGTGAGATGGGTACTGTGTGGATTTGAATCCAGGCAGTCTGACAAAGTCTGCATACTTGAAATCATGCTGATTTGAGGTAGCTTTCAGGCAACCGTCAATACCTGTCACTCTTGCTGCCATGAAGGAAAGCATTTCTGACAGAGGTTTTCTTTCCGGATGATGCAAACTCAGCACTAGCCAAAAGCCGCTGGAAAATCCAGGGGGAGTCCTGGATACCTCAGGAATGGCAGCCTCCTGCGTCATGGGAAAGTGCTGGCTTGCCTCAGGACGGTAGCTCAGTGTAGTGCCTCTCAGGGCCACTTGGGAGATTTTAGGCCAGGGGGGCTCATAGACAGCGCCAGAGCAACACCACAAAGCTCTGAAACCAGGAAGGCTGAAACCAGGAAGGCTTCCACAGGCTGGGCTCTGCAGTCAGTCCAGGCATCACATTGAATATCTCCAGATGGGCCTGTATCTGAGCTTCCTTTCCTAGCTGGGCGAGGGGAAGGCTTGGGGAGATCTGAGAGAACAAGAGGCCCCATAGTAAAGAAAGCTGGACAGGAAGTCTCCTAGAACAGTGGAGGCCAGCAGCAGCGAGAGGATAGCACCACCCCCACCAGCACTCAACATTCTACGTTCTACGAAGTGCAAAGATTGTGTCAGCATTTCCATTTTAAACCCCTAATTTCATAGGCTTACAGCTCAAGTCATAAAAATTCACTCTGGGCTGAAGTTTGGCATCCACTCTCTTAGCTGTTCTTAAGCTGTGTGCCCAAAAATAGAGACGTTTCTAGTTTCAGACATTTTGGGGATGTCTATAAACACCCCCCAAAACTTCATTTGGTAAAAATAGGCTTCTAAGCTGCTGGTCCACAATGCATCAAAAACTTGCCTCTCTAAATATGCAGAAAACATGTTTTGAAAAAGCAGTGTTTTTCCACCAGAAATATCGATTCCCTACACACTGAACTAGGGCAGTGGAGTGATGGAATCTAATGTTATTGCATATTCAGAGTAACAGGTCTGTGACCTTCACTGCCACACTCCACCACTGGCTGGAACTGTTCTTGCCCTAAAAGACGTTTGAATTTCCAGCTGGAGGCAGCTTTGTAGAGGTTTGGAGTCAGCAATTGATTCGGATTTTTACAGGTTATTGGACCTTGACCAATATGTATTTAAACCTCAGTTATATTTTCCTTAAAAGTTTGGTACCAACAGAAAAGATAATATATGTCAATACAGCCTGACATATAATAGACTGACCTTTATTGGTAGCAAATAATTGGTACTTTAGAGCTGTGAAGGTTATCTACAGTAGCATCAGTGAAAAGTCCTCTAACCTCTTCATTTTATTTTTTAAAATTGTTTTATTTTATTTTGAGAGAGAGATAAAGAGCAAGTGAAGGAGGGGCAGAGAGAGAGAGACAGAAACCCAAGCAGGCTTCGTTCTGCGCAAAGCCGGATAGGGAGCTCGAACTCATGAACCATGAGATAATGACCTGAGCAGAAATCAAGAGTCTGATGCTTAACTGACTGAATCACCCAGGCGCCCATAACCTTCTTCACTAAAAATTTTCCACCCATTCTATTCTTCTTCTAATACCTCTCACTGGCCATTGGAGCTATATAGACATTCAAAATATTAGGCAAAGTGAAAAATAAATTCCCAAGAGAGAGCTCCCAATGTGTTAGAAGTCAGACAAGTCACGATGTATTAGAAGTCAGACAAGTGACAAGAAGCTAATAATTCTACTGGTATGGCTCTTATGCCTAAGAGCTGAGAATTCAGTCAGATGAATTAGCTCAGGTAAGTAGTACGCTGGCAACTCCGCTCATTAGAACAGCCTGATCTGAAGGAAGTTTGAAGAGTCTGGTCTCCTGAAGTGTTGGGACTTTAGCAGCTAACAAAAAGGAGCTGAAGGAAAGGCAGAATGGGAGCAGGGCAGCCACCATATGGGACTTCCTCATCCCGGAGCAGGAGGTTGCCCCCTGGTCCCAAACAGTCTGCGAGACTTGGAGAGTCAAGGCTTATCTCAGGGGAGAAAGGGAATGTCTGGCTGTGGCGCCTGGTTTGGGAGCCAGGAGAGGAATCCGTGGCTCTGAGTCCTAATCCCAAACTGCCCATATGATATCTATCTCTGGAAACAAAGGGTCTATCAACAGAGGGCTTTTCAAAAATATCTTCTTCATTAATGGAGGCACTACTGAAATGTCCATGGAGCATTTAGGGGTCAGTCACACCTGAAGTTTAACTTTCACTTTTTAAATGTCAAAAGCAAACTGCAGATCTTCCAACAGTTAGCAGTTTTACCAACTGCTGTCTAATCCTTTTATCCCCTGCAAATTCCATTCCAAAGAGAGTCATTAAGGCAAAGTAAAAGTGATGAATACTAACTGATTAGGGAGGGGAAATTAGTGAGGTCTTATTAAAATGAATGCATTTCTAAGCCCTTGATACTATTTCTTTCTTCATTTTCTTAAGTTATGCACTCAAAGGAATGCATATAAAATATATATCAGGCAGAAGAATAAGATAAACACTCTTGTACCCAAAACACAGGCTAAGAAAAAGGACACCATCCATACCACTGAAGACATCTGTGTGCTTCTTCCCCATTTCAAATCCTGCTCCCTCTTCCTTGGAGTTTACCCTATCCTGAATGTCACGTTTATGACTCCTTGACTTTTCTTTAGTATGTGGCTCACCTATGGGACTAAATATTCCTAAACTATGCTGCTCAGTTTTTTGTTTTGAGCTTCATAAAAATGGTGTCATACTGTATGTACTCTGCAACTTCTTTCATTCAACATTCTTGCAATATTCACTCATGTTGATATACATGGCAAAAGTCCGTGTTCACTGCTGTATAATACTCCATTGTTTAACTATACTGAAATTTATTTAACCATTGTCCTCTTGAGAGATATTTGGACTGATTCCAATGTTTTGCTATTGCAAACAATTCTGCTTTGAATATTACATGTTCCTGGGGAACATGGCAAGAATTTCTCTAGGGATTTATTTCTGCTGAGTCATAGAGTTTATACATCTTTAACATCCCAAATAACACCAAACTGTTTTCCAAACTGTACACAATCACCAGCAGTGTGTATTTGTTCCAGTTGCTCTATATCCTTTCTAGTTCTTGGTTTTATTTGACATTTCAAGTTTTGGCCGTGTAATGAATGTGAAATGTGATCCCTTTGTGATGTTAATTTTTAGTTTCTTGATTTCCAATGAGACTAAGCATCTGTTCATATGTTATCAGTCCATCATATTTATTCTTTCATGAAATGTGTGTTCGGCTTTCTGTCAGTTTTCTATGGAATTGTTTGTCTTTTTCTTATTAATTTGTAGAAATTCTTTATATACACTAAATCTTTGTCACTTGATATGATGCAAATATATTTCTGACTTGTTCTTTTCACTTATTTTAGCTGACCTTTGATAAGCAGAATTTTAAACATAGTTCATTATTGCTATCTTTGTTCTTCTTTTTACATAATTTTTTCTCACAAGAGGAAAAATAAGCTGGAATTTGGTTCATCCTTAGTGAATGGCTCCCCTAGTCCCAGTTGGATAGTATTGGTTGGGATGAATCTGGAGTTGATTCAGTTCATTTTGCACATATTTTTTCCAAAGCAGGAGTCTGTCCCTAGAGGCCTTCAAAAAGTATGGGCTTTTGTTGATAACTTTCACCTGTTTCTGGGGGAATTCTGCTTAGTGTCAAATAGCCATCAGAATCTCATAGAGATTTTTTGTTCCTGAGAGCCAGTAAGAAGTTGTAAAAAAGAATCTCCATCCTTACTTAGGGTTCATAATGGTATGGTAATATAGAGCTAACAAACCTGGTATCTAAACCAAGTTCCAATCTTTACCCACTGTGTAAGCTCTCAGACTCTCAGACTTCTTGTTTGTTAAAGGAAGATAATCACACTTGCTTTATTCCCATTGTGAGAATCAGTAAGATGATACGTCCAAGAGCCCACATGACACATAGCTCTCAACAAATGTCTGTCCCCTTCACCTTAGGAAGGGGGACCCTTTGGTCAAAAACCTTTCTTCCACCACTCTCCCCAAATTTGCATCTGCATCTTTGGCATGTATGAAGACTATAGTGAACAAATAATTGTTGGCCAGGGGTTCTCATTGTTTTTTCCTTGTCTTTAAATACTCAGAAATATCAGCACCATCTGCTTAACCATTCCAACTCAACTCAGTCACCATGTTCTTTATACTTGTCAAATGAAAATCCAGTATTATTTTTACAAGCACAAAATCTAGGGAGGAACACTTACGATAAATACAATCAGACATTCTGATTTTCATCTTGTCAATCACAATGGTTCACTCACAAATGCCACATAGACATTCATTCATATTCTTTCTTTCCCTCTCTCTCTCTCTCTCTCTCTCTCTCTCTCTCACACACACACACACACACACACACGCACACATGGGTGCACACATGCAGACACACACACACTCCTTCCTGCTTCTTACATTAGTATTTCTTAGTTACCATAATGTACTCAGAGTAGCCAGTTATGATTGGAATGAATCAGCAGCAAGGTTTTAGTTAAAAGCCTCCAGTTCCATCTTTACTGCTCCTTAGAATTTAAGAAGCTTTCTAAGACCTTTGTCCTTGATCAGTCTTCATCAATTGACCTCACCCTGGCTAGCACCAGGGTTTGTGATCTTGGTAAAGTAAGGAGATATCCTAGCATCTATGCTCTTCATTCTCTCATTAGTCAAATTTATTTTTTAGCCAATGTATCAACTCAGGATCTCAGACACTCTTTGTAAGCCATCCATTCCTTTATTTTACAATTTTTCCTGCTTGATTAGTTGCACTGGTTCATTTACCACTCTCCCATTCTGAATTACTTTAACAAATTCTTCATTCATCATTTATTTAATCAACAAATGTATTGTTTCACTTTTAAAAATGTGCTTTTAAATTTACTATTGCAGAAATCACTGTTATAGTTTTTAGTAACTCATAGCACATTTATCTGTGTGTTGTTGGTATGCACATTGCTTTTATTATATATGCATTCAGATACTTTTATCTCATTCTACTTTCATTAATATCAAAGCCTCCCCTTGATGTGGTGATTTTTAATGTTTCTGTTTTCCAGTTCTGTACTCCAATAGTTATTTGTATATACCACTCTTATGGCATGTATTTTATAGTGCTTTGTATCATGATTTTACTTGTATTAATCTCCTTTCTAGATTGTAGATGTAACATAAGTGCCTACCTGCCCCCTTTCAAAGATTACTGTCTTCTGGGACACCTGGTTGGCTCGTTTGGTTAAGCATCCGACTCTTGATTTTAGCTCAGGTCACAATCTCACAGTTCATGAGTTTGAGCCCCACGTCGGGCTCTCTGCTATCAATGCAGAGCCCGCTTGGGAATTTCTGTCCTCCTCCCTCTCTACCCCTCCCCCATGCTCTCTACCTCTCTCTCTCTCAAAAATAAATAAACATTAAAAAAATAAAGTAAAAAGATCACTTTCTTCTAATATCCTTGATGAAAGGGGTTTTGCTTCAAGAGAATAGCCTTGAATTGTCCTTCCGCCACACACTGCTGGTACTGGCCACTCTAGCCTTGAGGAGGGTGATATAGTGAAAGGTTCATTTATTTTTATTGCACTCATCCTAGTTTCCTTCAGCACCATTTATGCAAGGCTGTTATGGATAGTATGTTTTATGGGAGTCATAGAAGGGCTAACAACATAGCACAACAAACAACTCAGAAGTGAACATCACTGTCCTATACTCCCTAGGCTATTCTCATTACAGAGAATCTCTCAGAAAGAAAGGAACTTTCCTTTGGTTCTAGCTTACTGGCCTTCTTGTCTCCTAGTCCCTCTTTGCATCTCTGGACATCTCCATCTGGTGCTCCCACCCACTCTCTTTCACAATGATTCTCTATAGAAACTCAAGTCTTCTCCCTTTTTTCCACATAAATGTTCAGCTCTCTCTTTGTCTAGCACAATCTAAGCTGTGCCCTTCTCAGCCAAAACGTTCCATCAAAGTGTCTTCCCAAACAATAGTGTTATGTACCCTTAAAATCAATTTTGCAACTTCCCTATTAGTAGAAGGGGCTGTGATGTGTGTGTGTGTTTTTTTAATAGCATTTTTTCCTACCACCACAAATGTGAGAATCTTTAAAAAATTTTTTTTAATATTTTATTTATTTTTGACAGAGAGACAGAGACAGAGTGTGAGTGGGAGAAGAGCAGAGAGAGGGAGACACAATCCAAAGCAGGCAGGCTCTGAGCTGTCTGCACAGAGCCTGACATAGGGCTCAAACTCACAAACTGTGAGATCATGACCTGAGCAGAAGTCAGATGCTCAACCAACTGAGCCACCCAGGCACCTCACAAATGTGAGGATCTTATTTCACACCATTCATAATACCTTGCACATGAGATTATTTAATTTTGCTATTCCAATTTTTTTAAGTTTATTTATTTGTTTTGAGAGAGAGAAAGCAAGAGCAGGGAGGGGCAGAAAGAGTGAGAATCCCAAGCAAGCTCAGCACTGCCAGCGTGCAGCCCAACACAGGGCTGGAACCCACAAACTGTGAGTTCATGACCGGAGCCGAAGTTGGATGTTTAACTGACTGAGCCACCCAGGCGCCCCTATTCTAACTCTTTTGGCCTTATTTAATAAAAACATTTGCATTTCAATTGTATATGAGAAGGAGAGGGCAGGATGAGGAAGGAGACAAAACTAAGTTTTTTTCCTTAGATGGATGATCAGGTGATTGGTAAATCATCAGCTTCTGCTTAGGACACATAGGAGAAGGAGGTTTTTGTTTTTGTTTTTGTTTTTGTTTTTGTTTTTGTTTTTGTTTTTATGGGGAAAGGATTTCAATTTTGAACCTGTCAAGCTTGTGGTATCCATAGGACATCAGATAACAATACCCAGAAGACACTAGACATACAAATGTTGGTATTCAAGACAGAAGTGGATTTGTTTCTTGATTTGGAAATCATTAGCATATAAGGTACTGGTTAAGCTGTAAAAAAAATCACTCAGAATACCAAGGAAAAGAGAAAAAGAGCAATGAGAGACAGCATGATAGATACAGAAGTTAGTGGGAAAATGATGCTCCTAGAAAGAAGAGAACAAATAGAACAGATGCAATAAACATATAACCTAAGAAAACATAAGGGTAAAGTACTAGAAGGATTTCAAGAGAAGTCAGAGTCAAGACAAGAAGATTCATTATCGCTACACTTACTTAGCATTGTTTTTAAAGTAAATTCTATCCAATAAAAAGATAGAAAGAAAGAGAGGGAAGGAGGGATTTTATTATTTGCAATATTATCAATGTTTGCAGAAGATAAGATTGAGTAACTAGAAAATCCAAGAGAATCAAATCTACTAGAACAAAGAGAGTAATAGTACCCATTTACAAAATAAAAACTGTTGTCCTACCATATCTGAGAAACCACCATTTAGAAAATATAATGGAAAGCTATTGAAATAAATATCATGCACAATAAAAACATAATAAGGCGGGCACCTGGGTGCCTCACTCAGTTGAGTGTCCGACTTCGGCTCAGGTCATGAGATCTCACGGTTTGTGAGTTGGAGCCCTGCATCAGGCTCTCTGCTGTCAGCACGGAGCTTGCTTCAGATCCTCTGTCCCCTCTCTCTCTGCCCCTGC
The DNA here is from genome assembly GCA_028646485.1 of Cryptoprocta ferox. Lineage (NCBI taxonomy): Eukaryota > Metazoa > Chordata > Mammalia > Carnivora > Eupleridae > Cryptoprocta > Cryptoprocta ferox. The sequence goes on along the minus strand of CM053565.1, from coordinate 24,033,021 downwards.
CCCATGTGTACTCTCTCAAAAATAAATAAAGCATTATAAAAAAATAAAAACGAAAACTAAAACAAAAACAGAAACAAAATAAGGAAAGAGCTGTTTGGAAATGCAGAGGAAAGAAGTTAAAGGTACTCTTTCTTATGTCCCATGTTAGAGGTGGTAATTACATTCCACATTTTTGCTGTTGCTTCACATGTGCTAGTTGTGAGTCTCCAGTCAAATAACCAGCTCCTGGACTATAGAGCATGTCTTCCCCTCTGTTTCTTATCTGAAATCTACTGGAAAGCTAACCACAGAAGAAGAGGGCTAAAACCATCTGACTCATGTTGTTTTTGTGCATTTTTTTCCAATTTGACTTAAACTTTAAGTAGAGAGTTAACAGGAGAAAATAACCACTTTGAGAACTAACGAAAACATATCACTATATCAAAATTATTCTTCTACTTCCCCTGACTCTGAGAACTAATAGTTCCACAACACAAGATTTAGTGTCCACATTCCTGTTAAATTTTTCTTGCTTCAGTGAAGCACATTTTATAAAAAGACCTTTTAAAAATGAATCTGCTGGAATGCCCATAAGAATCAGCATTCTCAAACAGACTAGGGTCAAGGGAAAGAGAAAGCAAACTCTTTCAAACCAGAGTTTCCACCTCTCCTGTCACTTCTGTCTCCTCATCTTCTTGCTGACTGGGGGATTACCTGGTGCAACATCAGTACATCTAACTCCTAAGAAAGTAAGGTTCAAGGCAACAAGGAGGATAATTAGTACATCTAAGTCAGGCAGAGAAAGACAAATACCATATGATCATGCTTACATGTGGAATTTAAAACAAAAAATCAGCAAACAAAACTTTTAGAAAAAGAGATCAGACTTGTTACCAGAGGTGGAGGGTATGGGGGGTGAAGGAATTGGAGGAAAGTGGTCAAAAAGTACAAACTTTCGGCGTGATACATGATGAATGGCTAGTATTACTGTGGAAAGTCAAGAGAGTAAATAAATCCTAAGAATTCTCGTCACAAGGAAAATTTTTTCCTTTTTCCTTTTTTTAAAAAAATTTATCTATATGAGAAGATGGATGTTAGCTAAAGCTATTGTGGCAAGGTAATCATTTCACAACATCTGTAAGTCAAGCCATCATATTGTATGCCTTATGCCTATATAGTACTGTATGTCAATTATTTCTCAATAAATCAGGAAAAACAATCCAGGTGAGTTCAGAGTGATACATGAAGAATTGTTTGCTAACTTAAGACTAAATCACTGGTGTCATTGCCTCATGGTTGACTGAGTTTAGATCCCTGTCTTAATCAGAAGAGAGTCACTTGAGAAGTAAAAATGCTTAAGGAAATTTCAAACAAGTCGGGGTGTAATAGTATTGTATTATAGTTATAATTTGCATTTTCCTGATGTCTATCGAAGTCAAGGATCTTTTCATAAAAGACTTCTGGTTTTGGCAATATTATAACCTTAAAAATGCTCCACCTCAAACATCTTTTCAAAGATGAATTAAATACAGTAACTTTCTGGATAAGAGAGTAGATCTTAAAGGTTCTTATCGTGGAGCTCCTGGATGGCTCAGTCGGTTAAGCAGCCAACTTCAGCTCAGGTCATGATCTCACAGTTTGTGAGTTTGAGCCCCCTGAGCTGTCTGCTGACAGCTCAGAGCCTGGAGCCTCTTTCATATTCTGTGTCTCCCTCTCTCTCTGCCCATCCCCCCACTCACTCCCTGTCTGTCTCTCTCAAAAAAATAAGTAAACTTAAAAAAATTAAAAAATTCTTATCACAAGGGAAAAAAATTGTAACTATGTATGGTGATGGATGTTAATTAATTAAACTTATTGTGGTAATCATTTCACAAGACAAGGGTCAACGGACCCTTGACCAACATGGGTTTGAACTGCATGGTCACTTATATGCAGATTTTTATGGTACAGTAATGTATTTTCTCTTATGATTTTCTCAAAAACATTTTCTTTTCTCTAGCTTTATTTTTTTTAAGTTCAGTATAGTTAACATACAGTGTTATATTAGTTTCAGGTATACAATATAGGCATTCAACAATTCTATACTTCACTCAATGCTCATCATAAGTGTACTCTTAATTCCCTTCACCTATTTCACCCATCCCCCTACCCACCTCCCGTCTGGTAGCCATCCATTTATTCTTAAAGTTATAGCTGTTTACTTTAAGAATACAATATATAATGCATATAATATACAAAATATGTGTCAATCAACTGTTTATGTTATTGGTAAGACTTCTGTCAACAGTAAGTATAAGCAGTTTTGGGGGAGCCAAAAGTCATATGTGGGTTTTTGACTGTGTGGAGGTCAGCATCCCTAACCCCCACATTGTTCAAGGGTCAACGTCAACTGCACATACATATATCAAATCACTATGTTGTACACCTAAAACTAATATGATGTTTTATGACCATTGTATCTCAATTTAAAAAAACAGAGGAACTTTCTCTTAAATGTATGGCTGAATTTTAAGAAAGTAAGGAAAATCCTCAAAGATGAAAAATGTAGGAAGAACTAAAGACAAAGTTGTAAATTTAAGCTGATGCTAGGGCTACCTGGGGGTAAAAAATCTATCTTATTAAGCCAGGGGCTTGAATTTTGTTTTTCCATTGGTTATGGAGTGTCTTTTTTAAATAAATAATTTTTTAGTAAACTTTTTAAAAGTATGATATGCACAAATCATAATTGTATGCTTTGATTAATTTTAACAGTGTGAACAGATCTATAAAAGCAGTACTCACACCAAGAAACAGACTTTTTGCCAGCAGTCCAGTAGCCTCCCTTATGTCCTGCTTAGTCACTACTCATCTCTCCAAGGGAAATCCTAACTTCTAACAGCATCAAATTAGTTTTGCCTGTTTGGTCTTTATATAATGAAAACACACAGTAGGTACTCATCTAAGTCTGGCTTTTTTCTCTTAACATTATGTTTGTAAGATTTATCTATGCTTTTGCATTAAGTTGTAATTCACTTACTCTTATTGGCATGTAATAGTCCAGTGTATGAATATACTGTAATTTGTTATCCTTTCTACTACAGATGGACATTTGGGTTGTTTTCCTTTTGAGTTATAATGAATAGTGCTACTGTTAACATACTATACCTAACTTTTTGTTAGCATCTGCACATATTTTTGTATATATACTTAAGAGCAGAATTGCTTGGCCATAGAGTGCATTCCTACATTCCTACTAAACATAATTGTAGGATGCTGACAGTTCAGTAGATACTGCCTAATAATTTTCCATCCAAAGTGGATGTACCAATTTATATTCCAACCAGCTATGTATGAAAGCTCCACCAACACTCAGTATTGTTTGTCTTTTTCATTTTTTTCATTTTGGCCATTCTGATCAGAGTACAGTAGTATTGCATTATGGTCATAATTTGCATTTTCCTGATCACTATTGAAGTTGAACACTTTTTCAAATGTTTCTTGGAAATTAGGATATCCTCTTTTGCAAAGAGCCTGTGCAAGTCCTTTGCCCATTTATCTTTTGGGTTGTCTGCCTTTTTCTTATTGATTTATAGGAGTTCTTTAAATGTTTTGAACTTAAGTCTACATATATACAAAAAATGTCTTTTTTTTTCCTATTCTGTACTTGGCTTTTCATTGTCTTCACGATGTCATTTGATAAACACAAGTTTTTAATTCAATATGGACCAGTCTATCAGTTTCTTTCATTATGGTTAGTGCTTTTTGTGTCTTTAAGAAATCTTTGCTTAGCCCAAGGTCATGGAGACATTCTTCTATGTTTTCTTTTAAATATTTTATTGTATTTCACATTTAGATCACAATCCATCTGGAATTTTTTGTTTCTGTATGGTCAAATTTCATTTTGTTTCAAATGGATATTCAGTTGACACAGAACCATCCTTTTCTACTGCAGTGTACTGTTTTTCATAATTCAGGTACCATATATGTGTGGGTGTGTTTCTGGACTCTATGTTCTGTTCCACTGGTCTGTCATCTATCTTTGTACTAGAAACATGCTGGTAAGACTGGTGAGATAAAGACTGGTGTAGAATGAATTCTTACAAAATTACAAAACAATAGAAGAAAATCCTGTTGTGAAACGTCAGCAGACCCAGTACTGGCATGTCAGATGCTTCCCCCAAGAACCTCAGAGAACAGAATTACCATCTAGAGATTATTTTAAAACATATTTAAGATACATAAGAGATCACAAACAGAAAAAAGCAATATTTTTTAAAAGACTAAATTGACTGAAGAAGGAATCAAATAGAATTTTGAGGAATGTAACAATAAACTCCTTAAAATTGAGAGTATTCATTGATTCCATGCAAGTGGCAAACCTTAGTGAAATATGTGGTGGGTTTTAACTGTAGAAGCATAAACATGACCCCTGATTATTGTCCTTTCCAACTGCAGACATCAAACAACCTTCCATCTTTAAAAAAAAAAGTTTACTTTTGAGAAAGCACAAGCAGGGGAAGGGCAGAGAAAGGGGCATAGAGCATCTAAAACTGGCTCTGCAGTGACAGCAGTGAGTCCAATCTGGGGTTCGGACTCACAAACCTCAAGATCATGACCTGAGCCGAAGTCAGACGTTCAATCGACTGAGCCACCCAGGTACCTTCCATCTTCTGTTGTGACATGCTTAACGCAACAGCAGATATGAAATAAGCAGAAAATATTCTGAATGGACTGGGCATTCCTACCAATTCATCTCCAGGGTATTTGTCTGTCTTAAATGTTAAATGTCTTAAATGTTAGTGAAACGCCACTAAGAAGGTAATACTCAAAAAAATGACCCAGCAAAATAGAAATTCAAAGGGAGCTTTCCAAGTGGTTAAGCAGTGAGTGTTGGCAGGGTTTTTTTTTTAACGCCACCTAAGCAAAATAAGCCCTATCTGGTTGATTCATGCTTAGGTTGTGTTACAGGAGATTTATGGAGACATAATTCTCCATATTTACTTTCCCCAACCTGGATAGTAGAACTAGCTTTTGGAGTCAATTCTGGATTTAAATTCTGGTTACGCCAGTTATTGCTATATCCGGACCAGAGTGGACATCCAGTTCCTGAGGCCTTCCTTCTCCCACTCCAGAAGCCTTAACAAAGCCCGAGTACACACAATGATCAGGCTTTTGCCCATCTGAGTCATAAGGACTCTCATGAAATAGTAATGGTAGCTGTTTACAATCACCAGGTCGGTCACTGCACTAGATATTTTACATATATTACTTCATTCCAATCCTCACAATAACCCTGAGATAGATACAGATACAGATAAAGATAGATTTTCCCATTTTATTTGACCAAGATCACACGCTAAATTGCACCAGAAATGAGATTTGAAACTATGTCTGTTCTAGGTTCTTTCCATAACACTAAATTGCCCGACTTGTGGTTTATTTTGATGCTTTTTACATTCCTCTTCCTTCTGAACAACGTATTTTCACAAATTTTTACACATTGGCAAGTAAAGGACTCTGCTGATTTTCCTGTAGGCGGCTTTGTGGGGCTTCATGACAGTCAAGTTTCTGTTGCAGGTCTGGCCGCTCCCCTCAGCTTACATGCGGCCCACTCTTAGGCAAACCCCTCCTCCAGGACAGGCTTTATTGATTTTTAGTGATGCTGCCTTCAAAGCCAGGGCAGCCATCTGAGAGGATGGAAGAAACCAGTAAAAGATTGGTTTCTGGGGAGCCATCCCAGGTAGAGTTGGGTTTTTACACACCAGCACATTTGTGGAGCAAATTTGGTGTGCTCAGAACGGCAATTAATGAGCACAAGTGAAGTTCAGTTCTTTGTGTAAACAAGGGAGAGAGCATGTGTCTGAATGTAATTCCGACTGCATCAAGGTCATTTTAGAGCTGGTGGAGCTCTATTTGTCTTAGGAAATCTCGAAAACTTTTATAGGGAATTCGGAAAATATTTTCAGCCAGCAGGAAAGATAAAATCCCTGCACACAAAGTACAGGCATGGACCCAGAGACTGAACAGACAGACTGCTGTAAAACCCCCGTTTAATAAGGCATTAAAATGCCATCGACCTGGACACATTAAAAAAAAAAAAAAAGAGCAATGAAAACAAATACCATTCAAATAATTAGGATCTTATGCCTGAGGCCAGCCTTGATGCCAAGCAGGGACTCCCCTGCAGGAATCGGCGCTGAGCCCGATCCCCGGAAGGAGGGATCGGCTGAGACAAAGGCAGTTCTGGCCCCGGAATGTTTTCCAGCCCCCCTCCCACCCCGCCCCTTGATGCCGAAGGCAGTGCATTTTGAAGTAGCGTTCCTCGCCGCCGACATCCTGGGCGACTTTACGGCCCAGTAGCTCACGTGGGGCTTGGGTGCTCGGGAGGATTACCGAGCTGCCCCAGAGAAGGGTCGAGAGCACTCTCCCTACCGTGGCGGTGAAGCCAGCGGCGCCGTACTCTTCTGTTCCATGAAGGACAAGGAGGCATTTGAAGGCCTACTTTATTGGGTAAATATGCTCCAAATTGGGGTGAGGGTTGGAGAGTGAACATTTGTTTACGAATGTAGCTGTGAGGGGAAAAAAGATGTCTTTTCACTAGCTCCTGCAAATACGGAAGCTGCCCCCGGGGCTATTTCCTGCCGCCCAAGCTCCTGAATAGCTGAAGGCCAGGTGCACAGCGGCACATTTCATTCCCACCCTCCCCCAAGGTAGTTCCCCAGGGCTCAGCCCGAGAAATTAAAAAAAATAAAGGACTTGTCTTCTCCTTATTTCTGTAGTGATCATTTGTTTGCTTGTGGCACCAGCGTTGTGCAAAGTTGCTGTTACAAAATGATGCCTCGCAGGTCTAACTGGAAGAGCTTTCATACAATTGAATTTTAAATCCCATTATGTCTCTGGTACAAATGGAGAGGGTCTGGTGCTTTTCACCTTTTCATTTGCTTTTAAAATTTTCTCATGTGAATCTGTGTCACTGATCAGTAACTTTTATTAAAGACTCCTGAAGACCAACTTGTGACTCCCTGAATATGTTTCTAAGATTTTCCTTTCTTGCTCTTCTTGTATATTTCCTTTTCTTCCAATAGATTGTAATCTCCAGCAAAATTTGTAGATGAGAGGCTGGAGAAAGGGAGAGAAGAGAGAGAGAGAAAGGAAAAAGAATGAAAGAAATATAATTAAAGTCTAAGCATTTTCTGGGGTTCATTTGAATTGGACCAGTTGGTTTCATTTTGCAATACAAAAGAAAAGTTCAGGCCTTGGGGCCTAAAACTTTCATTACATTCAGCTTTTGGTGAGTTCTAATAATACAGCGGTTTATTAAAAGCGTGAAAAATGTCATTGCAGAGACCTTCCCTAAGCAGCAGCCTCACCTCTTGGGTATGACTCATGCTTCCTCCATGGCCGCCTGAGCTGTAAAGTTGTGGGCAGGATATTTAAGGTCCAGTGAACCAGCTCCTTGAATCTTTCTTGCCATTTTACTGGGATCATGTCCCAATTAGCAATCTTGCCATCCAGAGCAGTAGCTGGACAGCAAAAGTGAGAGAGGGGCTGGGTGCTTAAGGCTGTTGCAAATGATTAGGCCAAAAGAGTAGCTAGCGTAAAACTTAGAACTTAGTCCCCGGCAGGAGTCTGCTGGAGGAAATGAAGGGATCAACAACGCAAGAGGAGCACTGTGGTCGATTGTTCCCAACCACAGCCACAGGCTTTTCTGTGTGTGCCGGAAATTGACCTCATCAAAAGCTGAGGATGCAGGCTGGGCAAGGATGATGATAAAGCAGGTGATGATACTAAATCATCCACCTCTCGGAGCTGATGAGATTGCTCAATACCTTGCCAACCGTACCCCCTCCTTAGTCTATAAAGAGTAGTGACTTTTTTCATGAAAATGCAGAAATTAGCGTGGGCTCGTGCTAACTGGACCAACAGGAAGCTTAATAATTGCAATCCCTTTCATTTCTTAGTATTTTCATGCAGAGCATCTCATTTGACCCATGAGCCATGCCAAGCCTAGGCCGTTGGCAGCACAGATAGTGCTCATCCTTCTTTGTAAAGAGGAAATCGGAGCCAAGAAAGACTGAGGGATTGTCTAAGGCCTCCAACAAAATAGTGGCAGAGTTGGGACTTTCTTTCAGGAATAGATTAATGTCCAGTGTCACTGAGCATGGCAATGAACTTTGAATGAAGGAGCAAAAAAACTCAAGCTGTCTCTTCCTGAAGGCACAGGTGAAGACGGTTGGCTTCTCCACTGGAGGGAAACCCTTTCCTAAATGTCCTTGAATGGTATCCTGAATCCTGGATGAGCCCCAAACCCCTGGGAGTGTGAGGTGCTCAGAGGGCTGGAAGACAGAGCAGGATTCTTCCCAGCATAGCCTTCCGGCTCCCCTTGGCACTCTAGACCTAACTGTGCGTAGGCTTTGGCGTCTGTTAAAGAAGGCTTAACTGTGAGACAGGAGAAGCTATAAAGTCCCGAAAAGCAATAACAGGAATTTCCCAGAAAAGAAAATGTCTATATTTTTTCAGCATCTAAAATGAAACCCGTGCAGACGGGCATCCCATGTTAGGGAAGGGGGACAGCATTAATTGGGCACAGTTTTATCTGTGTTATCTCATTTAATCTGTTCTTTAACTTTGGAAGATAGGTAGCACTTTATTACCCCTAATTAAATGTAGAGAGATATTGGGGCTCACAGAGATGAAGCATACAGCTAATAAGTGATAGGGTTTCAGACCCATTCTCTCTCTACTACCTCACTGTGCCTCTCCATCCGAAGCTCTGGCAAACCATCTCTGGGAGGTCACGCAGAGCTCAGAGCCTCACAGTGACTGCTCTAGCACCCTTTAGTCTCCACCCATCCTTTTTTAAAAATGTTTTTTTTTGGGGCGGGGGAGGTCACACATGCGTGTGCGCACAGGGGGAGGGGCAAAGAGAGAGGGAGCAGAGGATCTGATCTGGGCTCTGTGCTGACAGCTGAGAGCCCACAAAGCCACAAACCTGAGATTATGACTGGAGCTGAAGTCGACGTTTAACTGGCTGAGCCACCCAGGTGCCCCTCATCCTTTTATAAAAATCTCACCTCCCTTCAGCAAAAAGCTTTAAAGCACATATCCCAATAGATTATTTATTATTTATAAAGTTATTTATCAATTATACATATTTACTACTATGCTACATTAGATATTTGAAAAGGATGAGACAAATATAAATGGAAAAAGAAGTTTCTGTATTTCCTTCCACTACTCTTTTTTGGAGCAAGTCCTGCTATAGATCCAAACAGAGCCCTGGTTATAACTAAGAAACTCATGAGTGCAGACATTATTATTCACGGACTTACAGACCTTCAGTGATGCAAGGGAAATGAGGAGCTATGCAGAAGAAGAGAAAGAGGCTCAAAAAGAGGGCAAGCCACACAGCCAACATTTGATGGAACTGGACTAGAACCCACATCTCTCACACCCTGTCTCAAGTGCTTTTCACTGCTATAAGAAAAAACCAAAAGCTCATTTTCTTGGTCTAGAAAATTCAGGTCTGCAATGTGACAGGACAGAGCTTAATGCCTGAACCTTCAGTGCCGTGTCTGGACTAAATTCAGGTCCATCGACTGCCCTGAAGAGACAGCCCTTGGCTTTCAGTCTGGGCCACAGAACATGTGGGCCAGGCCATCAGCACGTGGGGTCTCGGGGAAGGAAGACTGTGCTGTGCTGTATTTGGTGTTATTAAAAGCAGCTCACATAGTTTCCATCATTCCTAATGGAAGCACGTCATTTTACAGACCCAGCCCTTGCTTCAGGCACCCTAGCTAGGAATTCTTGGTGTAAAGAAAAGTGACTCCAGAACAAGTCTCTTCCTGGTCATCCCGAGGAAGAGCTCTGTGGGCAGGAGTTGCAAAGGCAGGGGAAAGATACCCTGGCTCTGCCACCCAAGCCAAGGGGGTCTTGAGGCCATCCCCCAGACACTTTAAACAGTTGTTTTAGAGGTATTTGGATTATTTACTAACTCTGCTAGTTTGGACCAAGCTGACCTAGCCTCATGGAGAGGATGAGACCTAATGCAGTGACAACCTACCTCCCTGTGAGGTGGAGGACAGCAAGTTCATGGCCAGCTTGTGGGAGTATAGGCAATTATAAATCAAGGTACCACCAATTGTTCACCAAATTATATTTGGAGGAATCTCCCATTTCCTTAGACCTAACTAAGGAACAGCATCATTTCCTAAGCGTGCACCCTGTTCTAGGTGCTTTATGCAGGGAGCCATGTTTGGGGACTTATTGTCTTTGGTTTGGTTTTTCTCTTCTTTTAAAAAAAAAAATTGTGAGGCGCCTGGGTGGCTCAGTCAGTTAATCGTCCGACTTTGGCTCAGGTCATGATCTCACAGTCCATGGGTTCGAGCCCCACGTCAGGCTCTGTGCTGACAGCTCAGAGCCTGGAGCCTGCTTCAGATTCTGTGTCTCCCTCTCTCTTCCCCTTCCCCGCTCACTCTCTGTCTCTCTCTCTCTCAAAATAAAATAAAGACATAAAAAAATTTAAAAAATAAAAAAATTGTTTATTTATCTTGAGAGAGAGAGAGAGAAAATGTGCACGAACAAGGGACGGAGAGGGAGAAAGAGAATCCCAGGCTCCTCACTGTCAGTACAGAGCCAGAACCAGGGCTCGCTCTCACAAACCTTGAGAGCATGACCTGAGCTGAAATCAAGAGTCAGACACTCAAGTGACCAAGCCACCCCAGTGCCCCTGGTTTTTTTCTTCTTAAAGGAGAGACAAAGCCAGTCCTATCTTGGCACAGGATAAGTGATCTCACATGGAAGTGCTTGGGAGAGGGGACAATTTGGAATCCCTGAAAGAGAAAGAGATATAGGTCCCTGAGGGCAGATGCTGGAAATAGCAGCTATCTGGTACTCCTGGGGCTCATTTACCCCCTAGCAAGCAATTGGAGAAGTTCACAGAGAGTTGTCATTGTGAGCCTCACACTCTCAATGCTGGCCTACAGGGCAGGCGCATGCTCAGATAGCTTGTGACCCTGGGGTCTAGCCTGTGACCCTACAAAATGAGCTGCAGGAGGGCCCTGCTTTCTCACCACCCCCATGGTGGCAGCCAGAGCAGAGGAATCAGGCCACACCAAGCTGAAAGCAGAGTCACCAATGAAAACAGCACTCCTCCCTCCATTTGAGCAGCCTCTTGTCTTCTGCCTGGGTAGTTCCCTGCATCCACATGTCTGCACAGCTATCACACCGTGAGCAATGTTTTAGTGCCCTGAAGTGCTGCTCCCGGCAGCCCAAAGCCCCGCAGCCTCCCACAGCTAACACTGGAGAGTTGGCAGCCCAGACCCAAGGATTTGCCTCCCTGGTGGACACCGACAGACTTAATGAAAAAGAGAAAAAGTATACAGATGTAAGCGATCTTTAGAAAATAGAATCTGCACAGGGGTGCCTGGGTGGCTCCGTCGGTTAAGTGTCCGACTTCGGCTCAGGTCATGATCTTACCATTCATGAGTTCGAGCCTCATGTTGGGCTCTGTGCTGACAGTTCAGAGCCTGGTGCCTGCTTCGGATTCTGTGTCTCCTTCTCTCTCTGCCCCTTCCCCACTCATGTTTTGTCTCTCAAAAATGAATAAAAGTTAAAAAAAAATAAAAAAAATAGAATCTGCATAAATTAGCAAGTGTTTGGGGGTGGGTAGCTAGGGAACTGAAGCCCAGGTTTCTGACATGAGCAATGAGACATTGGCTGGCAGTGTCATTTACCAAGACAGAGAAGGCAAGGGGATGTTTGGAGGGCTCAGGTTTGAACAGGGGGAGTTGGAGATCCTGAATCTCTTCAACAGAAACATCCGGAGACAGTCTCAGAAGAGGGAAATGAGATTAGACTGGAGATTTGTCTGTATGTTGGTGAAAGAGCCATGGGAACAGATGGCATCACCCAGGGAGAGTACCTTGTGAGAAGACAAGGCTAAAGCTCCAGTCCGTGAGCAAAAGGACTGGGCAGAAGGACAGCCCCAGGATCAGGAGGAAAACAAGGAATGTGAGGGGGCCCAGAGGTCAGTCTCTGTCCACCTGACTCGCAGCAGCAGCCACTTCGCAGGGTTACAGCCGTAGCATTGGATGCAGTTTCTTCTTCTTGTTTTATTCCAGGCACTTCTATAATCACAACTTATTTTTCTGATCTTTAATTAAATCTTTTAGTTCCGGAAGAAATACATGCTCATTGTAACAAGGAAAATAAAACAGAGATGTATGGGGGAACTATCAGAAAAAATTCCCCCTAAGTCTTCTATTAGCCCCTACCACACACACATACACACAGACACACACACACACCACACATGCACACACACAGAGGTTTGATTTTTTGCTTTATATTTCACACAAATGGGAAGCCACACCTATTACTTAGAAAATTTTTTTCACATAATATATCATGAACCTATTATTTATATATTTTATTCTCTTGTCGATTGCTATTTAATGATCTGTAGTTTGGCTGCACCAATGTATTTTTTTCATTCCCAACTATTCTTGAGATCATACTCTATGTTATGATCCTCTTTTTTTCACTTAGTATTAAATCAATTCCCCATGTCACTAAACACACTTTGTAAATATATTTTCAATGACTACATCACAGTCCAGAATATGAGTATATCATAATTTATTTAACCATTATTTACTTTCTGCCAATTTGGGCTATTAAAAATAATACCATAATGAACATTATAGAACATAAAGCCATGTCCACATTTCTGGTTATTTTCTTTAGGATATGAACACTTTTAGGGTCTTTGTCCAAGTTACCAACTTGCTTTTTCTAGAGACTGTAACAATCTGTGTTCCCCCAGCAATGACTGAGAGGTACTCTTCACACCTTTTCTTAAATGTTTATTAATTTGTTAGATAAAAGTGATGTTTTCTCACTTTAATTTGCATTTTGGATTATTAGTGAGGTTGGCTTTGCTCAAGTTAATTATTATTTTGTAATTCTCTTAAGGAGGAGTTGATCAGGGGTACCCACGGCTCTTCATTTCTAAATCAGCCCTTCCTCTTTAACTGTCACCCCTGCCTCACATGCTTATTTCCCACCCAGGGCTCTAAGAGAGCCCTCTCCTTCTGGTTCAGCATCCCTGGCCATCTCATTCCCTCCTCAGTCCCATAGCTGGTGTCTCTCATGGCTCTGTGCCTGTGGGGTGCTCTTTTTCTGCCTCCCCTGCACTGGAGAACCAAACACAAGCCTAGGATATTCAAGCAGGCTGCCAGGATCCTTCATCAGACTGGGATCAGTGCTGACCTTGGGCAGACACAGCCGGGGCCCTTTCTGCCCTGCACTGGGCCTAGGTAAATGGGGGGCCAGAGTTGGGGCCTAACCAGCTGGGACTTTGTACGACTCTGTCTCACCTTTTCCTTTCCCATTTGCCTCCTCTCCCCATTATTCCAACTTGGGCTTTAATTTTCACAAATGATACAATTTGGTGGTTTGGGGTTTCTGCAGGAGAATTTCTGTGATCCTCAGAGTGCTGGGACCTGTTTGCACTCGTTAGGGAAGAGAGACTCTGGACGCTCTGCAGACCCCGTCAGGCTGTGGTAATAAGCAGGGGCTGTTTGAGCTGCAAAGTGTAAACCTGGTCCTTCTTAGTGAGACTCTGCAGAAATCCCACTGGAGATTTTTCTGCCCCTGCCCTGTCTACTTTCCTTCATAATGATAAATGGCTGAAAAGAAAACTATCTAATCTCCAAACTACTTGCTTTTTTTCTACTCTTTCTTCAAGGAGAGAAGGAAGAACACAGTCACATAAAACAGAGTCCTTCATCGCCTGCTTCTCAGGAGACAGTTCTTTCCCTTTTCATCCCAGGCCTGTTTCTGATCTCTGATGGGCTCGCACTGAAAGCTCCAGCCAGCCCCTCTAATCAGCTGCGACAGATGCTGCAGTTGCTTGGGTTGCCCATCGAAATTGAATTGATTACCCGGCCCCTTTGCCATTTTGTTCTGCACACAATTGCTTAATAGCTGTCACCTTGGCTTTCAGTCCCAGCCGGCTGCAGGCTGACTGGTTCCCATTACTCAGGATGGCCAGTGCAAGTTCATCACCTTTACAGGATGCTCCTGATTGATTCCGTATGCCTGGGAGACCTGTAATATATTTGCATAGGAGGGAGCAGGGCATCACTGGGGGACGGAATAGAAATCTTTGGGCTGCAGGGACTGCCAGGTTTAGCTGCGGGCTCGCCATATTTGAATCATTACAGGGCTTCTTGTCGGGAGTCTGGCCTCTGCTGACATAGCTGCTAATGAATTTGTAAAATTTCTAAAAATACAAAACAACCCAGCCTGTCCTAACCTTTGCTGTCGCCACCTGCTGCCTGGGTGGGGAAGGCGAACAGAACCACGCTTTTCCTGCCTGAGCTCTTGCTGGTCTTTTGAAATGACAGTCTCTCCCTCCCCACTCCCTTGCCCTGCCTGCCAACTGGGGCTTGGAGGGGGACATCTTTCAAGTGAAATCCTTTGCACTGGGAACTGCTTCAATTAGACAGCAGGGGGAATGTTAACATGCCCTCCGGCCTTTTAAGTGGGTTTTAATTTTATGTTGTAAGATAAGACCCTGCAAGGCTGGGGCTGCTACTTCTCCAGCAGGCTCCATTAGTGGGGAGAGCTGAGGCCTCTTGACCCCCTGAGGCCCAGCCAAGACTGGAAGTTGGTTTGGTTTTTTAACAATTTGTCAATCTGCTTCAGCTTCTCTTTCATTCTCCCTTTTGTTAGTCCAGGCTCTCCTGTTGTTGGAGGGCAGTTGGGTAGCTGAGCTGCAGCTGAGAGCCTAGCCCAGCTTCCCCAAATGGCTGGCCCTGGGCTGGCGAGCAGAGCCCTGGGGGCTGCCTGCCCATGGCCTCACAGCTGAATATTCATCTTTCTACACCGTGGCCCACCCCCCCTCTCCCAGGGAGGGCACTGTTGAAGCAGACACTTTTCATGTGGCAGGTTTCTGGCCCGATGATGTATGACCTGTTGGCGCTACTGAATGGTGCCCTTTGTTCCAGGGTATCCCATGTGCCCCCTTTTTATTGACTTGTTGATTCAGAGGGGCAGGAAAGTTCCACAAATCCCACTGCAGGCCCTGCTCTCGAGCCATGCCCAGGTGGGAAAGCCTCAGGACCACATGCTTCCCAGAAAGCTGGTAGGAAGATATGGGCTGCCCAGAGGCAGAATATCCCGTAAGAGACAGCTTTCTTTACCTTGGATTCAGGTAACTGTGTGTATGGAGAGAGGCTGGGAACCCATGTCTAGCTCCGAGTCCTCTGCGTGGGGTTCTAGAAGGTGTGGAGTGTCCCAGAATGCAGTCCACCCAGAAAGAAAAGAACAGAGCAGGTGTGAGTTAGGATGCACCCACCACTTCCCTATGCCCTAAGCCAGGTTCAGTTAAGTTTTTCTCTGTGACCAATAAGCTCAAGGTGGGAGCCAATAAGCAAGGAAAGAAGGAGCTTGGCCTCCTTCTGCAGGAGGAAGTCCACCCAGAGAGCAGCCCTGAAGCCACAGGGAAGGACTCTGGGGAAAGAGGAGACAAAGTTGACTTTTTATCCATCAGGAAATCTCATCTTCATCCTGATGAAGACATGAATTTAAAAAACACCCTTACCTTTGTGGTCTTCTTTTCTTCTGGCTTCCTAGACCAGCTTGCAGTGGAGATGGTGGGTGACAATGAGGGGAGGGGACAAGAGGCCTCAGCTCGCCTGAGGCACAAAATGCTCAGAGGCACAAAAGAACCAACACACCTCCTTCTCTTCTAATCTAACAGGGTGAACCCAGACTGGATTCATCTCCTTTTTTGCCACTCGATCTTGTGGCCAAGCTTTAGGGATCTGGCTGAGGAGGAGGGTGCAGAGGTCTCTGCCAGGCCTTGACTCCTTTCTCTCGGGTGCATGTGGCTGACGAGCTCATACGTCTGACTGCTCCAAAAAGCCTCAGGTTCTCACTCCCACCTGCTCTTCAGTTCCTCATCGGAAGAAGCTGCACAGATCCCACTGAGAGCTCCCTATGTGTAAGACCACCTCCCCCAAACCACCAGGTTGTGTGCTGACTACCGAAAGGTGACACATTTTTGTGTAGTGCCTGCCTTGCCCTTCTGGGGTTTTTGTGGGGCCCGGAATCCAGACCCATCATCTGCCGGAGATCAAAGTTACAGCTGTTCGGTGGTCCTAAATCCTTCACTCTAGGCTCAGAGGCTCCCTAGTGTAAATGCTCAGAGGCACAAAAGAAGTACCAGCAAAAGGAAGGATGAGACCGTTGCTGAGCCAAGAAATGACAAGTCAGTAGTAAAGAGCATCCACACACTTCACAGTTGTAAAATGGCTTTATGTTCTGATATGTAAAATAAAATGTCCATGCTATATAACAAAACACTTGAAGTTCCATACCCCCTGTTGGCTAATGTGTCTTTCTAAAAGTTTAATCTGTGCTGTGTGTGTTTATATAGATATATATATTTATATTTATATATATTTATTTATTTATATGTTTTATCTAAACCATTCTTAGTTTTTAACATCAAATGTGTAATAAAATTTTAAATAGATGGCTTTCCAAATACCCCCTCCAGCGTTCATTTTATTAAGTTTATTCATTTGTAAAAAGCAAAGCTGAATTTGACATGTGGCCTGCATTTGTGATATATATATATATATATATTTATTTATTTATTTATATAATATATAAATAGCTATTCAGCATGCAAAGAGTTTAGTGATTTCCCAAATTTGATTACAGAGTTCACACCAGCCACAGGGATGGTCTGGTGACGTTCGATGCTAAAAGAGCTGGGCTGGGGACTACATGGTTCACCCCACTGGAGAATTATCCTTGCTCCTCTGAGCTCACTGGCTGAATTTACTGGAAGAAATGTTTTCTCAATTCTTGTTTTTATTTCTGTTGGGCTTTCTTGCTCCGGAGGCGAGGATTTTCTGGGAGAACAGGCTCTGCCTGGCGGCAGCTCCGATGTAACCTCCTGGGGACGTTGCCAGGTGAAGTGTGTTTCATAATTGCCAGTCATAGGATGCAGGTGGTGCCTGAGAGGCTGAGTCTTGTGCACCGGAGAGTGAAAAACTGTATGTTGGGGACGGAGGGGAAGGGCTTTGTACTGTATAAGAAAACCTGAATGATGACAGAGATGCTATTGGTTGCATTTTCCCTCCTCTTGAAGGAAAATAAAAAAAACTTTTTTAATACTCATCAGGTAGCACTTAGCACATGACCTTCTCTGAAAGTCATCCCTCAGACCTCAGAGCAGGCTTCTGTGGCTTAGCTGAGTGCACGTCTCAGGGAGTCTCACAGAATTTCCAGAAGCCAAAAGAGCGGGACTCCTGCCCTGCAAACAAGATTTTCAGCTTCTCTTGGTACCAGAAGGCCAGGAGCTCTAAGATGTGCACAGAGCCCTCCCACCCTGGCAGTGAGAATCTTCCCCCAACTTTCCCTATGAGACCTCACCACCTGGCCCCTGAGTAAATCAAAGATTATATTATCCAAATCTCTAAATAGCTCACATGAACTCTCTAGTTCCATCCCATCCACGCACATGTCAAGAGATGTGAGATAATAGTGGACCCAGGTCCTGCAGCCAAAATCACTTCTTAGGTAATTGTAGGTTTTTTCCTTGTCATGGCCTCAATTGTTTATCAGAAGATAGTTGTTCTCCAACTGTGCACATGTACACACACACACACACACACACACGCATACAACCCACCATCTGAAATACCTTCCTGTGTTTCTTGGTAGTGCAGGCCACCCACAGAGGTTAACACTGGATGAACATGGTCCTGGGGCTGTCAAGAGACATGGGAGTCATCCATCAGTCCAGTTCTCTACAGTTCCCATTCCTGAATGGTATTGTAAGGAAGCTTCCCGGGACAAGGAGAAGCTTTGAGAGTAGAGAAACTCGTTGGCAGCATTCAGGTGTGGAGAGGGTGGCTTCCTCTCACACACTGCAGGGAGGCCTCGCTCCCTCGGGAAGGAGGCGGCGGGCCCCCTCTCGCGGACCTGAGACTGTGAGAGCTGATTGTAGACGCTGAAGTGGGTGTTTCCTGGTGGCTGGGAGCTCTGCGCAGAGATAGTAGGCAGCCGAGGCACCATAGTGGTGGCGGTGAAGTGCGTGGGGAAGGATTGGTAAGGCACAGTCTCCATCGTCTGAACGCTGTAGCTTGTGTACGGTGAGACGGATGTCCACATGTTACAGCTCAGCGGGGGTGGGGGCAAGTCGTCCACACCAGACACCCCAGCTATTTCGGGCCCTGAACCTGAGTACATACAGGCTTCTCTTGGGGTCACCTCACTGCAGTAGGAGGGGCTCAGCATCTGTTGGTCATAGGGAGGGGGAGAGCGGAAATAATGCTCCTCCCCCACTGCAGGGGGAGCCTCCAGATAGGATCGCTTGCAGGGTAGGTCCAGGTGGCGGGCACTGTCTGCTGGAAGACAAAGAAAGCTTCAGGAAGAGCCATTTCCACCAGCCCGGGGCCCAGAACACCCCTTGTGGATGCAAGACGGCCTACTCTTGCCATTCAGGGCTTGCCCTTGCCCCGTGTTGCCATGGTACTCCCAGAACCATTTTAATCAGCAACAGCTTTTGTGAAGTGGTGGCAGCCAAGAAGTGGTCAGATTATGGACACTGCTCAAAGGCCATGGGGGATACCACATCAGTGGACACTGAGTGATGTGGTTAGCCAGGCAGCATATAGCTTTCATCCTTTGCCACCCTGACTCTTGGGGATGCTAAGAGGCCTTAATGTGCACTGGCATTCTTAGGCTAGGCCCACCCTGGCCAAGGAAAGTGGAGGCAATTGCCAGGCCAAACCAGGCCCAGAGGCCACATCTGTCTGAATTAGCCAGAAAATTAAAGCCACAATGTTTCTGCCTTAATCCTCAGCTCCCAGGAAGGCCTTAGCAAGCCAAAGCTACTCACAGGCATGTTCCTACTACTTTTAGAAGAGGAAGTAAAGCCTACATATGTCCAAAGAAGTCCCGGCAGATTGTTATTATACTTATTCCAACACAACAGTGTTTACAAAATTAAGAAATGGAACTGATAATAAGTAAAAGGTGACTTCTAATTTTTGGGCTAAACTGATACTCTCTTTGAAGAATGAAGACATCAGCTGCCCCAAACCATGTACGAGTGTCTTTCAACATCCTCAACCAGCTTGACTCTCTGGAGTGTCACATCCTCCCATGGGACACAGGGATGACCCAGGCCTGAGGACTTGGGCAACAGACCACTCAACAAATTTAAGAACACTTGTCCAATGACTTAACTTGGCCTCCCTCCTTCTGTTTTCTCTAGGGATTCATTCTGGGAGCTATGTGTGTATGCACAGGGCAGGGTGGCCTGGGGGATGAGTGGACTGAGTTTGAAGGCCTGCACTCACCTCTCCCCTCTGCCCCTCTGGAAGCATCTTCCCTGAAGAGAAGAAATTTGCCTCTCTTTCTCACTCAGCTCTCTCATCCTTACTCATCCCTCCTCTCTCTCTTCTCTCCTAATTCCTCCTTTCTCTCAAGAGCACTAAGCTCTTAGACATGCAAAGTGGCCCAGTGACTCTAGGTCAGGAGTGAGCAATCTTTTCCTATAAAGGGCCAGATAGTTAAATATTTTAGGCTCGGTGGGCCATAGCAGAAGCTGTTGCAGCTATTTGACCCTGCTGTTATCACACAAAGGTGGCCATGGACAGTAGTTGAGCAAATGCGTATGTCTGTGTTCCCATAAAACTTTCTTTATGGATATTAAAGCTTGAATTTCATATGATGTTCACATATCATGAAATAGTCATTCTTTGACATTTTTTCAACTACTGAAAAATGTAAAACCATTTTTTTATGGCTCACAGGTTGAACAAAAACAGACAATAGTCCGGATCTGGGTTAAGGGCCACAGTTTGCCAACCCCTGCTCTAAGCTATTCATTCTGACAGGACCGGAGCAGGATACTCAGAGCTCTACCAGCTGCTCCCTAGGAGCTAGAGAGAACATTCTGGATTGTAAGCAAAAGTTCCCAAACTCATTCCCAAGAGAATCTCAGTGGCCCTGGGGGTTCTTCTGGTGTAAACACTAAACATCTGTATTTTATAGATGGAGAAACTGAGACCTGCTACCAGAGCAGATGGGCCAGTTCCCAGCTCTGGGCTCTTCTTCTCCAAAAGAAGAAGAAAACAGTTCTTTTGTTTCTTTTCCTGGGCCCCAATCTACATCCACAGTAGTTTATTTACATTCTCAAGAAGCCTCTGTAGATCCTGGCATGATGAGGTGGGGAGCCTATTCTCATAACTCTGGGTCATCCTTATTTTAGGATTGAGGTTGTTTTGATAAATGACAGCCCCAATCCCAAAACCTCTGGGCTATGATGCTTCAACCTCCTCCCATGCTTAGAGACAGAGCCCAGCTGACTTTGTGTGATCTGCCCATCCCGTGGAGGCTCTGAAAGCAGTGGCTGTAAAGCAACATCTGGAACTGGGGACGGGCACCAGTGTCTGGGGACACCAAGGCCATAAGCTGTCTCTGAGAATTCTGAAGTCTGCATTAAAATCAAGAATCGGGGGTCCTGGGTGGCTCAGTTGGTTAAGCATCCGACTTCGGCTCAGGTCATGATTTCACGGTTAGTTTGAGCCACATGTCGGGCTCTGGGCTGACAGCTCAGAGCCTGGAGCCTGTTTCAGATTCTGTGTCTCCCATTCTCTCTCTGCCCCTCCCCAGCTCATGCTCTGTTTCTCTCTGTCTCAAAAATAAACATAAAAAAATTTTAAATCAAGAATCAATATTCCCACACAGGGCCTGACCATGGTCCCTAACCCTCCAGGCTTATTCTCTCAGGCCACACAATACCGTGTGTGTATGTGTGTGTGTGTGTGTGTGTACACACGCATGTGTGCATGCACCCATGCATTAGTGGAAAGTGTTTGTAGGAAGAGCTTTATCCCTCCTCTGACCCTCCAGGGCTTCCATACTCGGAGAGAACTACCTCGTCTTTTCAGGCAGTGATAGAAGAGGCTGGAGTCCCTCTGGGCTGGGAAGGTGTTGAGGGGAAGGTCCTGTGGCTCAGCTGCAGCAAACTGCATGTGAGCGCCATTCTCATACTGGTAGTGCTGGAGCGCCTGGTGGGCACCATGCAGGGGACTGACGTCAGGCTTGGCTGAGAGCTGGGTGGAGACAAGCCTCTGTCTCATGATGCTTTTGGAGATCACAGGATATTCTTTGCTGCAGGTGTGGGGAGGACGGTCAGAGGGAGACAGGAAGGGAGTAAAGATTCTTTGAGCATTACCGGGTCTGTGTGCCTGAAGCCAGCCGGCCCGCCCACCCCTATCCCCAGGCCTGGCAGCCCCACCTCTGCAGCCGGGCCACACGAAGGTCGCTGTCGTCACTGCCCCGGAATCCCTTGGCAAAAGGGTTGTTCTCAATTTTCAGCTGTGTGATCTGTCAGGAGAGGACACACAGAGTGGCTGGGGTGGAGGGCTGGGGTGGCTCCGGGCCCTCCCCCACTGCCCCTGGCATGGTCAGAGCCTGGGGAAATTGCACACCCAAGACCAAGACCAGTGCAGTCTTGCTGGATCCTCCTCGGCCTCACTGTTCACATCTGGCTCCTCGCTAGCTTTCATCCATTTGCAGACCTTCGGATTCTGTCTCCTGTCCTCCTGTCCCACTGTGTCTGGAACACCTTCCCATATGTGTCACGCTTGTCCAGGGCAACTGCCACCTTGACTTCTGAGTGACCATACAAATCTGTCACTGTTCTGCCTAAAATTGGCCACAGCCTATGGCCCTTCCTCAGGATCCCCAGCCCACCTCACCAGTCCCAGTATGCATGATGTGAAAAGAGCCCCAAGAAGGGTAGCACAGGCAAAGGCAGAGACACAGGGGAGAGCAGCCCGTGCAGGGGTCTGGAGGCAGTCTGGGATGGTCAGGCTAGGGAAGGGAGAGTAGGGTAGGAGATGGACCCCTCTGGCCACAGCCTGGGAAGGGCCTCCAGAAGGCTCAGTCTTGGAGCCTCCACAGCTGACAGTGTCCTGGGCTCCTTTTCCCACCCTCTCCCCTTCCTCGGCAGGCCAGAATCAATCTCTGAATCCCACAAGGGAGAAGAAGGTTGTAGAACAAAATGGCCTAACCCTCAAGCTCCATGCTTTTGGCTTCTACAATTGCCAAATTTGTCCGTTCTCCATAATTACTTTGCACTGGAGATTTAGGAAAGTGGTCCACTTTCCTGCTCCTCATCCGATTTCTCACTACTCTGAGGCACAGTCAGGTGTCTGGGGCATCTCTTCCTCACTGCATGGGGGTGTCACTTCCTGCATCTCTTTGGTAGCACAGAAATTCCAGGCAGCCTCAGCAGTGGGGGCTATGGAGGTGGCCATACCTTGTGATTCTGGTAGGAGGTCACAGAGATGAAGGAAGTCTCTGGGAACACATGGGTGCAGAAGGCTGTGTTTTTGGAGCCAAAAGCATTGTTCTCATCAGCCTTCACGATGTGTAGCCGTGGCTGGTACTTGTGCATGGAATTGAGGATGATCTGGAAGAGAAGTGTCTTTTTCTGAGCTCCAGGTCCCCACCATTTCTGGTTCCTGCTCTCAGCTGCCCTTGGACTGGCTTTCATTCTCCTAAAAGCCCAGGCTTCAGGGCCTGACTACTAGGACTGAGGCCAGAAGGTGTTAACGCTCCCAAGTGAAGAACCAGGCCCCTGAACCCCAGCTCAGTCACCATGGTCCCCACTCAGCCTCTCTGCTCTGGAACCAAGACCTGGCCTTCCTAATGGCACAGATTGTTTTACTGCAGTAATGGAGAACCAGAATGCTCAGATGACCTCAGTACATTATAGCAGGTGGAATTCCAAGCTGTAGGCAAATGTCCAGGGTGCCACTGACTTGCTGTGTGATGTCATGCAAATCACTGGACTTCTCTGAGCCTCAGTTTTAATATTTGTATTAAATATTATATATCCTAATATATAACTTACCTCCCACAGGTTTCCTTCTCCAACTGACTCTTTACCCAGATCCTCTTACTCCTTTCCCATGTCTCCTGCTCCTCACCATCCTCCACTGTGTGACCGGCCTTCCTTAGAGATACCTGACCGGGTGTGCAGAATGGCAGAGGACTGAGGAAACGGTCCCACTCTGACTTTTTCCATCTGTCTCAACATTCACAGAGGCCTGTGGAAAGGGTGCTGGGAAAACCCAGATGCATCCTGCCCTCAGACCTGCCCAAGGCAGCTCACAGCCTGGAGGGAAACTCCATCATGGGCTAGAATTCCAGGTGCCAAGGCAGGAGACAGCAAAGTTCTAGAAATAATGCCAGAGAAGGCCAGAGGCCCCAGGCACCTACTGGCCCTTGGGGATGCCTGGGGCTGGGGAGGCGGGCCACCCCACCAGACATGAAGAGCCCAAGAGGCTTGGCCCCAGAGCCCTAGGAGTAACAAACAGTAGTTGCTGCTCCAAACCTGCTTCATTGGGCTGTGCCCCACGGTAGCGGCTGCATCATGTGCCATTAAAATGTATTTTTTTATCGTTGACATTTGCCAGACGCCCTCCCCATTGGAGGCAGGACCAGGAATTTGGGGCATTTTATCAGCACTGCTGCTTTTGTTAACCCTTTGGCTCCTATCCTGGCTGGCTGGGCAAGGCAGGCCCTCTGGCTCCATTACTCTCTCACCTCCTTTCTTTCCTTCCTTTCCTTCCAGGAGTGCCCCCTCCTGGGCTAGCCCTGCTGGCTCCCACTCTTCTCTGTTCCCAGGGACAGGCCTGATGCTGCAAGATTAAACCCTCGAGCGACCCAAGTGCCCAAAGAAGGGCCAGAGCCAGGCTCTTCCATGGAAAGCCAAGGCAGCTGAGAAGGCTCCACTTTCGGTGCATGCTGGGGACAGAGACAGCCCAGAGGGCAGGCTCAGCGGCAGAAGTGGGTGGGTCAGGAGCTGGGCTATGATCTCTGGCTTTCCCTGGGCTCCTCAGTTTGGCTGGGTAGCTCCATCCTGCAGGAGCCTGCTTTTTTGCCTTCTGCACTGGCTGTGCAGGACAGAGCCTAGGCCCCCAGGGACAAACCTCTAGACCTTCTCCGGGCAGGTAGAGAGCACCCCAAACCTTAAGCCCTGTCCTGTGGCTAGGGACCCACTGCTCAATCAGGAGCCAGCCAGGTTAAAAAAAACAAACAAGCCGTTGGGAAACCTCAATGGACGTCCATTTCTAGGAGTCTGGGGAGAGGGGCTGGATCTTGGGAAACACCCCCCAGTCCCTTTGGGTTATTCCGTCACCATGACCTGCTCCCAGCTGCAGGAATTCACAAAGGACCTACGTTCCCAGAACTAAATACCTGGGAGGTGGCCTGGATGCCTCCAGAAGTCCCCAGATTCCCACCTCTGGGCCTTTTCACCTGCACTTCCTTCTGCTCAGTCTTCTTTTCCCATTCCCTCTCACCTTCTAGGGCAATCAACTCAAGGCCCAACTCTTCTGGGACACCTTCCCAGATTACTAGGTCCTGTTCTGAACTGATGCTGGAACTTCCTCCCCATGCATTGTCTGCTTGCTGTTGTGCTGCTTCTAGTGGCTTCCTATTTCTTCTTGTCCTTTCAAATAAACTATAAATTCCTCAAGAGAAAGGGACAGATTTTTCACTCCTTTTGTACCTCTAGGCTCCTTTACCCCCAAACAGAAACTAGTAAGTACAAGGCAGGGTTTCAAGAGTGGGGAGACTTGGGCCATGACCACAAGCTCTCTGTCCCTTCCTCTCCTATCTTCCTTTGCTCACTAGAGACAAGGTAACCTCTGAGGCATTTTTCAGGTGAAACACAGTGATTAAACATGTGTGCAGACAACCTTCCCATGAGCATTTGCACGCTGCAGCTCCCTGGCCACTCTGGCTCTCCTAGGGCAGGGAGAACACAGACACTGGACTGACAGACCCAAGGCAGATGCAGGCACCTGCATGGTGAGGCAGAGCTGTCCCTTAAGGACACCTTCAGACCAATGACAGCACTACCCTGCTCCTCTGCCAACTGGACAGTCACCGGTTGTGTTGGTCCAGCCAGAGTCCTGGGTGTTATCAACTCCCCTGTTCCTCACTGTCACTCACCTCCAGGTCCAGTCAGTGACTAAGTCCTGTGACTCCATCTGCAGGATAAAAACCTCTCCATTTCCCCGCACAGTCTTGATTCAGGCCCTACCATCTCTCTCCGGGTGTGTGATCACCTCTTCCCTGTCTCTATCTACTTCCTCTCCATCTTCACATGCTGCACATCAGATCAGGTCACTCCTCTGCTTAGAACTTTCCAGTTCACCAAGGAACACTGCACACTGCTTGAGAGCGGCACCTTTTGTATTTCCTCCTCTTGCCTCCCATGTTCCCCTCCCCCGATTCCTGCCAGCATTTAGAGCTCAATAAATGTCTTGTATTTATAATGCCACCTTTGATGGTTCTCTCTTGCCCCTTGGGATAAAAGCGAACTCCTTAGCCTATCAGACAAGGTCCTCTATTGACTGAGGTGGAGAGATTGCCCAACACACCTTCTAGGGGAACCAGACTGGTTGGCAGGGAAAACTGGGAAGAAAGAAACTGCCTGCAGGGGCAGGAAGGAGCCACTAGGCATCAAGAAGGGTCCAGAAGTTTTTATGGATCTCTGCTCACCAGCTACAAGTCTTGAACAAGCTCTTCCCCTGCAATCATTGGAGTCCCTGTCTATAAAGTGAGGCTGTCAAGTAAGAAGTGGTCCCAAACACCCCTCCTCACTTGGACAGTCTGGAACCTGCACAGGTGTCTGGAAGAAAGTCCCCTCATTGAACCAATGCAAAGATGAACTGGAGCCTCAGCCCCAACAGCCCAGGAGAATGTGAAACCTACTCTGTGACTCACACCTGGCTTTACTCGGAAGTCCCACAGGCACCACATTCATCTCTTTTGCCAGAGTCTCACATTTATATTTGTGGCAGAGGATATTGGGCCAAATGGACCAGCCACGTCAACAAACCCCTCAACATGACTGGTCCCGTCATTGTTTTAGAGAAATGGGATTCATTATGTTCTGGCTACAATTCAGAAGTCTGTTCTATTTTAACAACTGTGATAGCGCCAAACATCCATCTCCTCGAGAGATCACCATAGCGTGCTTGGCCAATGAGGTCCAGATTTATCTGCATTAGAATCACAGAGCATTAGGGCATGGAGAGGCAGACCTTAGAAATCATTCTAGTCCAACCTCCTAATTTACAGATGAGGAACAGGAGGCTTGTAGTGGGAACGTGACTTGCCCAAGAACACATAGCTGGATGGAGACAGAATCCTGAGAAGATTCCAGATGGTCTTCGAGAGAGTACACACTGCTCTCAACAACATGTTTGGTAATGAATAATAAAGTGTCAACCAAACACTGTACAAGATGAGGACTCAGCAGGCCCTAATGTCCATCATAGAATGCAGCATATCTGGATGCTAGCCATACAAGTTTGGTTAATGTCCATTTTGTCATCTATTAAAACCAGATTTTCCCCTGCATCATAGTTTTACTTTCTAAGACTACCTTCTCCATCATCCTTCTTACCCTCTCCAGTCCTGCAAAGAGGGAAGGACAGAGACAGGATCGACAGCTTACACAAAAAGAAGAGGGGCACCTGGGTGGCTCAGTCGGTTAAGCATCTGACTTCGGCTCAGGTCATGATCTCATGGTTTGTGGGTTTGAGCTCCACATTGGGCTCTGTGTTGACAGCTCAGAGCCTGGAGCCTGCTTTGGATTGTGTGTCTCCCTCTCTCTCTGAGAGAGCTCTGTCTCTCAAAAATGAATAAATGTTAAATTTTTTTTAAAGAAGAAAAGCAGAAAGGTAAGTGATTGACTAAAAGGATATCTAAACTAGAACTAAGTTAGCCAACTGATCTGCTTTAGGCCTCACTCCCAGGGCAATAACCCAGGGGTCCAGAAACCCTTCTGCCTTCTCCCACAGTCTCTGCACTAGCAGCCAATGTTTACGGGGCATAGCCTGAGTGCCAGGCCCTGTGCCGAGGAGCCTACTCACATCATGTAATTACTCTTTACGCCATCTCTGTAAAGCAGGCATTATTATTAGGCCCACTGACTGTGGCTCAGGGAGGTGAAGGAATTTGCCCAACCTCAGACAGCCAGTGGGAGGCAGAGCTAGAACTGATAATAGTTTCTGAGCCTGAGCTCATATGCATACTTGGCCGGGAGCCCCAGGCCTGATCTGGAGTGTGTGGGGCGTCTGTATCTCCCAGAACACCCAGCAAGGGTTTGGCACATTGTCAGGGCTTAGCAAATGTGGGAGAAAAAGAGGAAAAGAGGGAGATCAATAGCTCTGGGTCCCCACAGACAAGTTGACAGCATAAGCTTTGGAGGGATGTCGGTCCCTGGTGGAGGACATGCTTTCTCTGTCTACGTACCAAATACCACCCCCTTCAGTGGGTTCACTCATTTGCTTACTGCTTTCCAGCATCCACTGTGCCAGACACGGTACCAGGCACTGGGATACAATGGTGATTTAAAACCTTATGGTTTCTGGGGTGCCTAGGTGGCTCAGTCAGTTAAGCATCTGACTTCGGCTCAGGTTTTGATCTCATGGTTTGTGGGTTCGAGCCCCATGTTGGGTTCTGTGCTCACTGCTCAGAGCCTGGAGCCTGCTTCAGAATCTCTGTCTCCCTCTCTCTCTCTGCCCCTCCCCCACTTGCGCTCTGTCTCACTCTCTCAAAAATAAATACTAAAAATATTTTTTTATAAACAAATACTCCCCCCCAAAATGAACAAAAAAACCTTATAGTTTCCTATGGTGGAGGAGTCACACAGTAATGCAAAAACCAAGCAAAAGTACATAGTGAGAAAATGTACTAGAAGAAAGACCGCATTTATAATAGTAATGAACAAGATGAAATACCTAACAGAAAACATGTGGGACCTTATGAAGAAAATTTGAATAACTTTGGAAAGATAAAAAGAAGACTTCAACCCAGAGAAGGGTATTCCTATTAATCTTCCCTAAGTAAAATTATAATTTCAAGCAATTCTAATAAAAATATAAATAAGTTTCTTTCTCAACAATATAAGCTGATTCTAAAGCTCATATGAAAAAATAGATAAGACTAGCCAAGAAAAATCTTGAAAAAAAAAGAGCAATGGGGGACCAGCTCTGCCAGACACTAAAACCTATCATGAAATCTCAACAGTTAAGGCACTGGCACATGAACAGACGCAAATTCATATGGGGATTTAGTGCACAGAAATAAGGCATCCTAAGCCAAGTAGGAAAGAAACCCAGTCAATTATTGGTGTTAGGACAACTGGATAGCTCTTTAGAAAAAAAGAAAAGTTGGATTCACACCTCATATTGGATGCCAGAGTAAATTCCAAAAGGATCAATGTTTTAAATGTAAAAATAAATCCATAAAATACTAGAAGAAAATACAACAAATTTTCCTTATAAGTAAGGAGTGGATAATTAGTCAAAATCCAGAATCCATAAAGAAAAGAGCAAAACAGTCAGTCAAAAACTTCTGTGTAGGAATACCACTATAGGTAAAATCAAAAGGCAAATGACAAACCTGGAAAACACTGAGCAATCTCTAACACATATAGAAGCTAAATCCTCCTAATTTATAAAAGCTTCTAGAATTGATAAATGTCCAAAACTCTGAGATAAAAAATAAGCAAAGGATAAAGACAGAAGTTCACAAAAAGGGAAAAAATATACCTAACCTCACTCATAATAAAGGAAAGACAAATTAAAACTACAACCAGTATCTACATTTCACCCATCAAACTGGCAAAAGCCCAAAACTTTGCTCTCCCACCTTGTTGGTGAGGCTACAGCAATGGTGGGAATTATATATCAGTAAAACCCCGATGGAGAGCAAAACTACAAATTACAAATCCAAATACCTTCTGAATGAGCAAGTTATCACACAGATATACTTGACACAGGTGTAAAATGATATATGTACAAGTTTAATTAAAAGTGCAAAAATAGGGGTGCCTGGGTGGCTCAGTCAGTTGAGCATCTGATTTCGGCTCAGGTCATGATCTTGAAGTTCATGGGTTCGAGCCCCGTGTCAGGCTCTGTGCTGAGATCTGAGCCTGGAGCCTGCTTCAGATTCTGTGTCTCCCTCTCTCTCTGCCCCTCCCCTGCTTGCATTCTGTCTCTCTATCTCTCTAAAATAAATAATAAACATTAAAAAATTTAAAAATACATAAAT
Organism: Cryptoprocta ferox; assembly: GCA_028646485.1. Classification (NCBI taxonomy): domain Eukaryota; kingdom Metazoa; phylum Chordata; class Mammalia; order Carnivora; family Eupleridae; genus Cryptoprocta; species Cryptoprocta ferox. The sequence goes on along the minus strand of CM053565.1, from coordinate 24,003,882 downwards.
AAAAGAGCAAAACTTGGCATGTTAATTTCTTCAGTCAGGACTGGCTACATAATTTCTGGAACAACTGCGCACTGAAATTCTATGCAGCTATAAGAAAAGGAATAAGGAAGCTCTATACGGAAAGATCTCCGTTTTATACTGTTTATAACGCAAGGTGCAAAAAGTGTTTTTAGTATGCTACCTTTTGTGTATAAAAGAAAGGATTTGAGATATTGTATGTTGCTTGTATATGCAAAAAGAAATGCCAAAATGAAATTACGAACAATAGTTACCTGTGGTGGGGATTGAAAGAAACTGGGCAGACAGGGAACCGAGAGGAGAAAAATGGTTCACTTAGAGACATTTTTATTTATTCATTGATTTATTTTTAAACCATGTGACTATATTTCCTACTCAAAAATAAATCTGATAAGTATAAAATTCTTAGTGTGGCAAGTACTAGGACAGAAAGGTGTGTGGCTCTGAGAGCATATAAGGGGGACCTTGAACCGTCTCCCTGAAGACGTGGCATTTGAGCTTGGATCCCAAGGCTCAGGAGTAGTTAACTAGGTGGAGAGGTATGTGGTCAGAGGAGGAAGTAGCACACGGAGGGGACAATGCACGTGCCACTTTGTGACCAAGGAGCTGCAGCCCACACCCCAGCCTGGAGCTAACTCAGCCCCTGGAACAGTTAGACTTTCTATGTCAGAAATCATACACTGGTCTTCCTCTTTAGCAATCTGGGAGTCCTGGGACATAAGAGGTGGTGAAGGCCATTCCTTTCTCTCTCTCTCTCTCTCTCTCTCTCTCTCTCTCTCTCTCTCACACACACACACACACACACACACACACACACCACTGCACCATCGGCCCCCTGCCTCCAGATCAGGAGAAAAGCAAGACTCACATCCCAGCCATCTCCATATGCTGCTGCAGGAGGCAGGCCCTGTCTCAGTGAAGCCCACCTCAACTTCCTGAGACAGCTTCTCTTTCCATTTCTTGGTTACCTGGCCCAGGACCCTGCTGCAGATGGAAGTGGGTGGCAGACAGGGGGCAAGGGGCAGGCAGTCTCTACCGCCAGCAGAACAGAAGTGGAGCTGAATTGGGGCCCTAAGATGGCCGCTCAGTCCTGCCTTAGCCCCCAGGATCCTTTCTGTCCCTGTTTGCACTTACTCCCAGAAACTGGTCATCATCCCCTGTACCTACCCCAGGAAGGAACAGAGGGCCTTCCTTGACTACAACAAAAACCCACAAGGAGTTTTCTAGTCAGAACCCTGTCCCAAAACATGTGACCATGTGGTCTGAGGGGTCCTTGTATACTGTATGTAGGACAGGCTGCCAAGCCCCAGATCTCCCCAGAGCCCTGGCCCCTTCTCCTGGGGAAAGGCTGCAAATGAAAGGCAACAGCTAAAATCCCTGAGATACTCTGAGACTTGAGGGAGAAGCCCAAAGCTCATTTGGCTGAGAAAAAGGTCCTCAAGGTCCTGGAGATTTTAGGGAAAACTGAAACTGGAGGTGAGCAGCACAGAAGGAAAGGCTTGTTTGGCGCAAATTCACAGTATACGAGATGGCTCTTCCCCAGGCGCCTGCACTGAGAAGCCAGACCAGTGATGAAGGGCTCAGCACTCCCACCGGTGCAGGCCAATGAGCAGAAAGCCATGGTCCACGTGGTTTATCTAGGAATATTTAACTCATCTCCACAGCCCTCGCCTGCATGGTTAGAAGCTGTTCCCTCTCCAGTGATGCTCTGAATAGCTGAAGATATGCCAGCTCAAGCCTGGGTGCAGAAAGACAGGTGGACAAGCCAAAAGAATGCGGGAGGAGAAGGTGTAGGTTCAAGTACACCTCCTTTACTCCCAGCCCCTGCAACAATCATCTCATCTCAGAGTCTGCCACTGTACATGGGGTGCTGTGACCAATAAGCTGCCTGTGCTGGGTAGCTGGGGGGATGGGGAGAAGAAAGATGCTCTGCATCCCAACCCTCTGGAGAGAGAGCTGCATTTGTGTCAGGAGTATCCCTATTGCTGAGGAGACGTGAGATCTAGGCAGGCATGGCAATTGTAGCCAGGGGCACCGCCCACATCACCAGCCCATCAAGCAGCCCCATTGGCTCGGACTCAAGACCATATGCAGGAATACTGCAAACCTCTCATGGATTCTAGCAGAGCCACCAAAGAGGCAAGCCAGGCTGGGAAAATCTACTGCCAGGCTACGAAGGCCTGGTCTCTCTCCCGCTTTAAAAAGTCCAGCTTTTCAATCACTTGAGTCCCACCCTTGCCACTTTCTGGCAGGGATTTGGGGAGGTAAAGGTGCTCTGAGACATCCCTGCAGTTGGGAACCATGTGAGCAAGCTGTGCATCCGAAATTCTCACCAGAACTTTGATTTTTGCGTACTTTTGGCCACTCACCCAAACATCAAGCTCTTGCCCAGGTCTGTGCTCTCCCCAGTGGTCTGTCCCATGGGGCCTACAGGCACCCTTGTGGGCAGAGACCTGCTTACCAGCTACACTCCCCAACTCCCAGCACAGAGGCTCTCGATAACTTTTCCAGGTTGGTGTCATGGCCTCGGCAAGCAGAGGAAGACAGGTAGGCGTCAACTGCGAGCAAAGCCTTGGCCAGGATAGTGCCCAATAAAGACCCAGAAGACCCTTCTGTCCCTCGGTTAAAAGGCTCTGTGCTCTAGGTGATGGGTGCTTGGCCAACACTTCCCATTAGATCAGTGGCTTATCTCTGCCCCCATGAGAGGCTGGGGCTGCACATTTCTGCTCCCCACCCAACAGCATCGGCCTGCCTTGCTTGGGAAATCCTGTGCTGCTCGCAAGATGGAAAACTCAGGGGCTAATTACATTAATTAAGTATTCTCCTACTTGCTTGTTTATAGATCACCAACTCAGAAAAAAACTGAACAGACTCTGAGAAAATTAAAACTAAGAGCTGCCTGTCAGTTATATACCAATCAGTCAGAAATGACCCATTACTAGCATTTTCCATGAGGAACTATGATTCACAGAATTTTGATTTGTGCACAACTCCCCAGAAATAGAATTTAGGTATAAGAGAGGCACATACCTGCACACCCCTCACCCCTGCTTCCCCTACCACCATCCACACCCTGAGTGTTACATGTGCAGCCTGGACGACTGCATCTAACAGCCTCTACTGCACTCATGCTCTGCCCCACCCCACCCTGTACTTCCAGGGTACCGATGGGGAGTGGAGAGGGGCAGGGCCTGTGCCCTGATGGATAATACCAGGTCCCCAGGCTTCAGTTTAATACACACTTTAGCTAAAAATTTCCACATAAAACGATTTTTGTGGGCCTGCCAGAGCCAGATGGGGAAAGAATGAGCCTCAGCAGCCTGGATGGGGCGTCAGCAGCAGCATCCCTGGGGCTTCAGAGTCTCTCTGGCAAGAGCCAGGTCCCAGGCAGGGCCAGGAAGGAGCTGCCATCCCAGCCAGAGTGAGGCCTTCCCTTCCAGAGGGCAGGGGCTGCCAGACCAGGCAGGCGACACACTCCAGAGAGAGGCTTCGGAACTCATCAGTGACTCTTTCCCAAGAAAGCTGACTTGTCTTATACTGCAGCAAGGTGAAATTTGGGAAACCTGAAGCCGAAAGACTTGACCCAGCATCATTGTCCTTGTCATAGCTGCCATATTTAGAGCCTCCCATGTGCATGGCGCTTCATGCATATTCTCTCAGTTAATTCTCACAACCATGAAAGGTTTCTAGATACAGAAACTAAAGCTCAATCAAAAACTTGCCCAAAATTACCCAGCCAGCAAGTGGGAGGGGAAGGATGTACATCAGAGGGACTCAGGCTCTGGGCTCCTTTCTCCAGCTGGCCTGGCAAGTGCCAAAGCCTGGAGTAGGATCCCCAGAGTGGATTCTCCAGAGCCTCATCCCTACCCAGCCCACCCCCAGCACTGCTCCAGGACTCGGTCTCAAGGCCAGGCAGTCTCTTTCTTACATGACCGAAGGGGTCCAGGTGGTTGTTTGTGAGTTTCAGCTTCTGGAAAGAGACTAGCTGCCGCATCCAGTGGGCCCCAGTGGCAGGAGAATCAGGGTGGACATAGAGCCTTCCTGGCATGGCAGGCTCAGCCTTCCCGGCCACCATCCTGCCAACAGAGCAGATGATTATAGCAGTTGATTACTCTGGGTCTGGAAAAGCCCAGATTCCCTGTCCCCTTGAAAGCAAATTCCCATAGACCTGAGGGGGAAAAAATCACTGCTTGTCCTATACTCTCAATTTAGGAGAGTGAGTAGGAGTGAGGGTCAGAGGAGAGAGTGCTGAGGAGGGGGAGCAATTATGAACCTTTTTTATTTTACTGCAGTAGAAAGAGAAAGGGAGGTTACAGATTAATGTGATTATTTACTTCAAAGAATGGGGCTAATCACAAATATATTGTGGGGCAATTTAGGCATCTCTGTGTAAGTGTTATAGGTACAATTTAAAAATGTTATAAATTATATTATTTGGAGGGAGCTTCTCAGAAGACCTAGACAACTTTCAGATTGCTTGGCCCCAAAAGAGTGCTCACCCCCAGAGAAATTAATTGGTAACTCTCCCCTTAGCTAGAGCCTGCTCTGAATGATAATCCAACCCAAAGAGAGAAGAAATAGAAACATGGTCCTTGGCAAGACCCGGTCACCGAATCCGGCCTCCTCAGCCCAGTTTCTGCTGGCCCTACTACCAACCTACTGTGGAGCCCACATCCTGGCTAACTGCTAATTCATTCAATTCCTCTCTCTCCTTGAGTGCTGTTCTGGGCTCTGGAGGCAGACAAGGTACTAAGGAAGTGACCTTAAGAAAAGTAGCCCAGTGTTTACTTACCCAGCCCCAGTTTTGCCCTACAGCCCACTTGTTCCCCCTAGCCTCTTGCCAAAGGGTCCCATCATCCAACCATCAGGCAGTTGCCACTCACTCTGGATTGACAGTTTAAAGGGAGGGCTCATAGCTAGACAATGGGAAACTAAGTGGAAAAGCAGCAGAGAGACATCACTGGATGTTTAGCCATCCAATATCAAAGCAAACAGCTCCCATTCTCCTCCCCAGTGCAGCACCTCCAGAGCCTAAATCCATCCGGTGTTGGTGTTCATCTGTCACCCCATGGCATAGTCACCAATCCTGCTTGTCCATGGCTGTAGGGAGAGAACAGACTCGAAATCCACTAAACACTCAAACCCTGCAGCTCACTTTCAGCTGTAGTAGGTGTGCAGACACTGGCCAACCCTGCAGCCTCTGCAGGCTCAGTTCCCAAGGCTGCGGATCTGGGCAATCATATGAACTAACCGGTGAGACCCTGGACCAAACATCAGGTGGGGATGGGTGTGGTGAGTGAACACAGCAGTTCAGAGAAGGCAGGTGATGTGAGGGTCCCAGGTTCTTACCATTTGTTGTCACAGAACTTGTAGCGGTGGTCATCTGCAGGGACGATGTCAATCAGCAGGATGTACTTGGTCTTAGGGTTCATGCCTGTGACTTTTACCTTGTAGCTGGGGAACATCCTCCTGGGGGAAGCCAAGGTGTGAGGCAGAGGCATAGACAGAGCATCAGAAGAGATGCCACCCGGGATGAGGGATGAGAAGGCCTTCAGAGACACTGGACCTGATCAGAACAGTGTGGCCTGGCCTCAGCCTCCCCCTACACAAGGGAAGGGCTGCACTAGCTGCTCTCTCTGGGTCCAGGTAGCTTCATCTGGTCTGCATGCCTAGGAAGAGGCTTTACATGGCTTCCCCAATGCAATTCCCTCTCCCCAACAATCCCCTAATATTTAGGCCTACTGGTTGTAAGCAGCTAAAGCATAGAAACTTTCGGGATCATGTGAGAGGATTTCAACACCAACCTGGCTGCTTAATTTCCCTCCTGCCCTTTGCCAGTCCATACACAACTAAAGTTCTGGGCTGCCACTACAGGGGGTCAGAGCGAAAGCCTTCGAAGCCCTGTCAGTTGCTTCTGTCATCAATGGGGTATCTCCTCTGGGCCTTGTCTCTGTGGAAACACTCAGGCCTCAAATCAACTCACAGAAAAACAGGAGAGTGCTTCTAGGTCTTTGGATTCCTTTGGTGCGTTTAGCAGAGGTGTTTAGCCATGTGAAGACCTTGCACACTAACTGGGTACCAGGCAAAGTCAGCTCAGGAGCCTCATGGAGAAGAACATGGATTCTAGAACCACTCTGCCATGATCCACCAGCCTGGCTCACCCCTGACAAGTTGTGAGGCATTGGGCAACTTGCTTGGATCTCACTCTCTGTGCCTTGGTTTCCTTATCTCTAAAATGGGGATATTACTACCGATCTCATAAGTTGGTCTGTGGATTAACTGAGTCCATTTGTGACTATTACCACTGACCCCCACTGCACTCACTCCTCCCTCCTCAAACCAGTGGATGTCTTACCTCTGTGAAAATGGACTCACCAAAAAACCAGGAAGTTTTCCAGTTTCTACAGCTCATGCTAAGACTATCCAGGATCCTGAAGCTCAGTGAACATTCTAGAGATAGGTTTCCCCAGACTCCTCAGCACACACACAGGTACAATAGCATATACACATACCTGCAGGGGCACAGCTCTGCCCCCTGGTCACCAAGTCCCTGACACTGGACTTCCCCAGAGGGAGCAGACAGAACTGCACCACAGTCCTCCTCAGACACCCCCACCCACTCCTAGCTAATCTTCCACAAAGGTGTTTCCCCAAGAGAGAGGCAGGATCCAAACCTAACTGAAGACACTAAAAGCATCAGGAATCAAATCACCTGAGTTGGGAAAGTGCCCAACCAGTCCACTGGAGGAAAGCCTCCCTAAGAGACCCTAAGGGGAACCTCAAGAGAAGCTGTCCTAGACACATCAAATCCCCATTTCGTCAACATGGGCACCAGCTTACTGGGGTTTTCAGAAGGGATCAAGGCCACTCAAGCCAGCAGACCCTACAGCAAGCCAGGCCAGGACCCTGAGGTGGAAGTTTCAGTTCTATACCTGGCCCAGCTCCAGCCTGTTCACCCTCTCTCTTGCGGGAGGAAAGGCCCGTGAGAGCACTGCAGCAGGCCAGGGATGTGGGAGGTATGTGGCCATGTGTATGCACAAGGGCATGTAGTGGAGTACACGGTGGAGTGCGCATGTGTGCATGTGTGCGTGCCTGGAGGGAGGAGGGAAGTTCTAGCTGCAAGTCTAGGGACTTATAAACCGTGTGGAAGAATTTGTCTCAGATGTCAATTGAAAGCATTTTCAAATGTCCACCCCACCCCCTCTCCAGGAATGGGGGAAGTGAGAGGGCTCAGGAACCCAATCCTGCCTCCTGCTTACCAGCCCCTGTCCAGCCTGGGGGCACAGCTGGAGTCTGCACCACCTTCTTTCCTGGCCGAACCTCTCCCCTGATAGGTCTAAAGCTGAAGCACGGAAGGCAGCAGCAGCCTCACCTCCCTGATCCCCGGAGGAAGGCCAAGAATCCTGTCCCCTCCAGGCCACCATTTTGTAACTGCTACAGAAACTGCCACAAAATGGGGCAGCCCTGGTTGTGCTTGGGGCTGACCTGGCACCAGTGCCCTGCACTAAGCCTGTTTCTCCTTAATCACTCCAGGTGGCAACAGCTGAAGGCAGACATGGCTTCCCCCCAGGCCAGCATCCACAAAGGGGGCCAAAAGAAAATGGCCCGCTGCCACTTAAATAGTCTTCATAACCTAGACTGAGAGGAGGTTGAAGACACTGTCCTTCCCCGTCTCCTATTCTTTCTTCATCTCATCAGCTCGGGAGGCCAGGCTGACATCCACTAAATACTTTTTAGAAGGCCTGTTAGTAGCCTGTGCTCAGCTCCCCAAGGCACAGAGCTGGTGTCCTAGGATTTGGCTTCTCCCAGAAGCTGACTAAAGACTGGATTCCTGACCGAAAACACCCTCAGGGAGGTTTTGCCAAGAGTTGGGGCAGGGAAGGAAGGTATCTGCTAGCCTCTGCCTTCCCTGCCTACTAATCCCACCCCCTAACCCTTCTTAGGGCAGCAGCCCTTAGAAGCAGGGAGGGGGGATGGGATATCTGGTCTGAAAGGGGACACTGCTCCAGGCTGAACTACCCAGGAGCTCAGTGAGCTCCATGAGAACCTGTTTGGCTTTTGTGTCAGGGTCCAGTTTGGTGACTGCTTCTGAGAACATGGGCCTTGGGGACCCTAGGCACTATCATTTCCCCACCTAGGGGGCTCTAGTGGAATGAAGGGCACACCTGGGTTGGGGAAAGGCTGAGTGCCAAGGGGAAGCACATGTTCCACCCACCCCAGAAGCCTCCTGCCACAGCTGAAGGCATCTGCCCTTGGTTCCAGAGGGGGCTCAAGTTGGAGCCCAGAGGCGCGGCATGGGAGCATTCATCAGGTGGGCATGACTTCTGCCACAGAGGCCAGGCTGGGTCCGGGAGATGTGACATCCTCTCTGCCGGCCCTACACTATAAAGACCCTCTCTACTGAAACAGATGAAAAGGATGGGGTGAAATGTAAGTTGTTTTTGTGACTTAGAACGTAAAATGTCCTTGAAAACCAGCATCTATGGGGGAAATGAACACCTGGGGGAGCCGGCAGGAAGGGAGGGAGGGACTCGGAGCCTCCAGTGTCCCGCTCTGCCCCGCCGCCAGCTCAGGCCGGCATCACTGGCTCGCCTGCCCCGGACACCCCACGACCCTCCAGCCCCGCGCGGCCGAGCCCTCGCCCCCGCCCTGTCCCTGCGCCCCGCGAGCCTCGGGTCCGCGCGCCTGGCGCCCCCTCGGGGCTCCTGGACCCCCAGGCAGAAGGGTGCTCCCGGCACCCGCGGAAACGGCTCGGCCGGGTATAAACAAGCCGCCCGCCCCGCCGGCCGGGAGGAGATGAAAGCCCGGGGTTTCTCCTCTGATCACGTAACAGGCTCTGAAAGGATGAGGGCTGGAGCCTTTATCTACTTCATACTCGGAAATGGTTTTAGAATGAACTGCTAAGATAAGCTTCCTTGGACGTTTCTCGGTGTGGGAGGCTTGCGGGGCGCGGGGCAAGGATTCGGGACATTGTGATTTTGGCAACCACCCTTCAAATGCTCGCTGGTTGCTGAGAGGAGACGCGCAAGTTCAGCTGGGCTCGGAGAGCTGCGGGGGCTCCCGCTCCCTGGCCAAAGCGGTCGCCAAATTCCTGGCCTGACCTACTAGTCCCCCATCAATTCAGAATGGGGGTGCAGGGAGTAAGTAGGACCTAGGAGACCAGCCAGATTCTCTCCACTTAGCCGGACCCCCAAGTCCCTAACCCGATTGCAGCCCGACTTTCTGTGGCGGCCCGGAAATCCCAGGAGCAGCTAGATGTGCCTTCCCTTAAACTAGGCACAAAACCAAATAGAAGCGGTGAGAAGTCTGGAGAGGGGTTTCGAGGGGGGAAGGGAATGTTGGGGGGTGGGAGGGCACACAAGAGAATTCTTCCGTGTTTCTTTATCTGGGTGGTGGTTTGCACCAGCGTATTCATTTTGTGGAGGTCTGTAGAGCTGTACAGTTAAGATTTGCTCACACTTATGCAGGAATGTTCCACTTGAATAAAATTGACATTGAAAATTATACATATATTTATCATATGTGTGTGTCATGTACACACATGTATATACATACACCAGCCATGGAGCCCAGAGTATAAAAGAAACCAGCTGCAGGCAAAGGACAGGGACCCCCAGAAAAGCCCACCCTTATTTCTATCCTTAGCATCTGAGGGGGATTTCTGGGTATGTTGGGAAGAGACTAAGGCCCATCCACCAAGGCTGAGTTGGCTGGAGGAGGTGGGGGCTGCATAGCTGGTGCCGCCTATACGGAAACCAAACCTTCTGGAACCAAATGATTTCTGAGAGTGATGCCAAAGCTTTGTAATTTAGTCCCACTTCTCTCTCTCTCTCTCTCTCTCTCTCTCTCTGACACACACACAATTTTTTAATTCACTCAAAGCCTTTTTAAGAAATATTTTCCCTGAGGTGGGACTGGGGGGCAAGAGTGAGGGTGTATGGAATGGATGCTGTTTTGGAAGATCAGTTGCTTCTCAGATTTTTTTAAAAGACACTTCCTTCTGATAGACTTTTGCTTTCAAAAAATACTTTAGAAAGAGATCAAAGGACTCTCTCCCCAGCCCACTTTCCCAGTGTCTTCAACCCTTACTTGTCTTATCACCCACGCCACTGGGCTCTGACGCTCTGTATACAGAGCGAGGGCAATTGGCTTTGAAGCCCCGGATTAAGCCGGGCCAAATCCTTGCCTCAGAATAACAAACAATACAGGTTCAACAGGAGTTCTCATCAGTAGCTCATTTTTCAAACGCAAATTCACTGTCACTAACACAAGCAACATTGAACTCAACAGGCTATGAAGGCTGATAGTGGAGATTTATCTGGTGGCAAAACCATGACCTAGGAGTAGAGCAGTCAAAGGGTTAGGAAATTTTCATTTTAGGTTTATATTTAAATTTTTGTGGAGCTCACTTTTATCTATGTTTGGGAGCAAATGCAGTTTCTCACATCTTTCAAGCTTGGCAGGGATGTGAAGGAGGTAGAGAGAGGAGGGGGTCTGCTCTCTGTGGTAAACAGCCTAAATTTTCTGGATGCAGGGGCCTGAAAGGGACAGAAACAGGTTGGGAGGATTCTGGCCTCATTTTACACCTGACATTAGGGGTTACTGAGCATTCAGAGATTGATGTCTCCCAATGTGATTGACATTTTAGTCCCCAGATCAAATGGTTTGAGAATCTGAACTTACTACCCAATGAAGGGGACTATTCTCTACTTTGGTCTTCAGACTTTCAAGAGCTTAAGGCAAGAGGCTTGTGACTCAAAGATTCAAACTCGCTTGAGAAACATTATGGTTCCCCTTGTTCGGGGTCTGCCTCTGCCTAAGCCAGACAGCAAGTATCATGCCCCTAATCAGTCAGGGTTTCTAGGGCAGAGCAACAACCCCATATTGGAAGGCCCTTGTACATAAGGGGAATTTCTCAAAGTTGGGGTTTTGTTTGGGAGTGGAATATCATCTGCTTGGCTTGTATAGACCCGGCAACTGCCAGATTTTGTTTCTGTCCATAAGAGCCAAGTGCCTTTCCTTCTCTGGGGTCAGGCTTATGTTCCCTCAGTTCGCCAGCAGTCTAGGAATCTGTGATTCCAGGTTTAGGACAAGGGATCAGGCCATCTGCTGAGAAATGCAGGTGTTTCAGGAAGGGTGCTGGTAGAGACACAAAGAAGAGAACTGAGACTCCACAGGATGTTGAAGAACCACAAGCCCAAGCAAAGCAAGCTGCCTTCCGAGGCTGCCTATGGAAGAGAGGCAGTGAAGGGGGAGGGGACCACAGGGATCAGAGCTGAGAATGTGGTCTCCGAAGTCAGTGAGCAGCGATGCAGGAGGAAAGAGGGTCTGTGAGAACCATGGGGAGAGGTGATGAGGCTAGTGACCTTCTTAAGGACTAGACCTCGTGCAAGAATAACTTTCTGCCAGAGAAATGAAAGGCCAAGACCGTGATGAAACCATAATTGGTCAACTTCATCACAGCCATTTAAAAATTTTATTATCATCATCCCCTGAGGCCCGTCTCCACTAGGATCAGGCACAGACATCTGCCTGAAGCTGATCACCTCTGGAAATGTGTGTGTGTGTGTGTGTGTGTGTGTGTGTGTGTGTGTGTTGGGGAAGGGAGGGAGGAGGACCATACTGATGCAGGAAACCCCACTGAGGAGAATCAAAAATGTATTTTGTTTAAAATGGCAGAGGCCAGGCAAGCCCCAAGAACATGCTAGCCATTTATTTTCAAAAGAGAAGGTTATTTCTGCTGCCTAAAAAGAGACATTCTGGATCTTTCTCTTTCTTCTTTCCATCCCTCCACCTCAGCAGTTCCAGGAAATAAATTCCCCCTCTTCACACCTATAATCCACTCAACAATTTACCATACACAGTTCATGTGACTCCCATTTGAGTCTCACAGTAACTAAGAAAGGAAGGACGGCAGGTAAGTCTACAGTCACCAGCTCCATTTTAGCCAGCACCATTGAGCCACGGGAAGTTTAGAGACCTGCCCAAGGGCACTCAGCTTGGAAGAGGCAAGGCTCGAGAGACCTGGCTCCCCACTGTCTTCAAGGACTATCCCAAGTGGCACCCTCTACCAGGCTTCCCTAATGCATCCTCCTTCCCCAGCTCCCAAATGCAGCAAATTCAGGCCCTGACATCCCCGTGCTCCTTCTCTGGATAGAGGCTCCAGGTGGCATTGCCACCTACCAGGGCAGAACGGCCAGTGCCCAGAACTTATCCCCAGCAAAACAAAGGAAACCTTGCAAGGCCTGCCAGTGAGCAAACAAGAAGGGCCACAGCACCCCTTCACTACACACTGCAAAACTACCAGCTTTTTGCTTCTTTTCAACAGCCCACCATTCTTGTTATCGCAGTTCAGCAGAGCTCTCTAAGAAGACAACTGCTGAGTGGATGCCAGACATTTCTCTAATTAGAATTATTTTTGGTTCACATGTATGGCATGCTCATATGTGCCAGGAGCTAGGCTAAGTGCTTTACATACGACTGTATGTATTGTTTTGCAGAGGAGGGTGAGGAGAGGGCAGAGACCCTGAGGCACCTTGCCTGAGGCTTGCACAGATGGAAGCAGATGAGTGGAACTGGAAGCCACTGTGGGCTGACTCCCCATCCCTGGCCCGTGAGGCTCCACCACCTTATTCCTTTAAAAACCCAATTATGGGCCCACAGACATTTTCACACCTACCCTGTCCCCCAGAGACCAGAATCAAATGTGAGCAATTGGGGAGAGGGCAGTTCCTACACCTGAACTTTCCAGCTTCTCTGTCTGCAGCAATCCGCCTGCACTGATAACTGCTGGCCTTGCTGTTCCTGCCCCACCTGGGACTCCTGGCCCCGCCGGTCCCAATGAATCTCTCATCTTGCCACGTCTGCATCTCTCTCCTCTCACCCTCTCCTCCAGGCTCTCCCACAGACACCAGCGCATTTTAAAGATGTTTCCACTTCATAAATCATCATCTCTGGCAGCCACCCGAGAGCTGCTCCCAAACAACATACATACACACAGGGCCCAACGGTGCCTTCCCCTTGGCTGAGGTGAGGGGGCTGACAATAGAGGAGCAGCACCCCACCGGATAAGAGATCTGGGGTTGCCGCTGCCAGGAAAAGTTATGGAAATAGGAAAACATGGTCCCGTCCCCTTCCTCCATCTCTTGAGGGTCATCTCCGGGTCCCCAGTCAAAGCAATCCTGAGAAACTGGGCAGGTCCCCAAAAGGAAGAGGACAAAGCAGCCCCCCAGGGGGCCTATAGTGCTGGGACTGGAACCTCCTGAGGAGCGATCCTTATTTGCATTTTATTTGCATAGCGCTGCCCCTCCCATCCTTCCCTGCCTCTGGGCTCCCTCAAGGTGGAGAAATCGCCCCAGGGAAGGTCTGCGGCCCAGTCAAAAACCAAGGTAGAAAGGTTAAGACTAGAGTGTGGGAGGGAACTCCCGGTGCTCCTTTGGCTGGAGCCCAAGAGGACTGTCAGGAGTGCTCCTGGGGGATTCCCATCGCTCCCATCAGTCATCCCCCATCCCCCAAATAAATGTCCCAGCTCTGACCTGCCCGCCTTGGTGATGATCATTTCAGTGCCTGCCTCGTGGAACTTCTTCCACAGCTCCTTCTCATGCAGGCCCACCTTGATGTTCTCGATGGTCTAGGAATGAGAGGGAAGGGGTCTTATGTCGACCTGGGCCACGGCTCCATGTGGAGTCCACAGAACGGAGAACACAGATCCAAGGAACTATGCAGAGTCCTGCCAGCCCCCCCGAGCCCATGCCTCAAGATTTCGTTTCATAAAATTATCCTGTACCACTGGTGAATTTTTAAAATCTAATCAGTAGCTGAAACCCACTCCTTCGGAGCCGCACCTATAAATGGTCCGCAGAGGACACATGGTGACCGTGCCAGGGTAGATGACACACTACATGAACATAAACACTCCAAGTGGCGGGACAGCCACAGGCTTGCGGACACGCACACAGACATAAGAGGGACACACGCCCCCGCGGCCAGGCTCGCGCACCCACACACTCTACACAGACCCACGCAGGTCGAGGGTGCCCAAAGACGGATTCCTTTCACTGAGATCATCAGATTATCAGAGTGACCCTCTCAGCGAATTTCCCACGGCGGCTCCCGCTCGCACCCGACCGGGATCTGTTCTTCCCTCCCGGTGCCAGGCTTTCACCCAGGCCCTCTCAGCGTCGTCGGAGCCGGGCACTTGGCTCGGGCTCGCCCCGCTGCCACCAGGGTCACCTCCCCCGTCTGTCCCCAAGTAGCCCCGAGAGCGAAGCAGAAGAGGGACGAAAGGCAGAGGGCGCGAGCCCTGCCCAGCGGAGCAGAACGCGCAGTCCAGGACGCAGCCAGGTCCCCCGGGGAAGCGAGTCTTGTCCTCAGTGGGGCGGACTGGCAGACGCAGGCTGCCCTGCAGACAGACCGACGCCCGACCTCTGCCCGACGGCCAGCGCGGCCCTACCTGCTCGGCGACGGCAGCGGCAGCGGCGGGCTCGGCGCCTGGGCCCGGGGGGCTGCCGAGTGCGGCTCCGCTGAGGCCCGGCGCGGCCAGCGCGGGCTCGGGGTTGTTGGTGACGTTGGAAGCGCTGGCCTCGCCGAGCGCCGAGCCCGGGGCCCGGAAGGCCTCCTCACTCTCCGACAGGCCCTTATCCTGCAGCATCTCCTGCGGGCACAGCACACACCGAGTCACATGCCCAGGTACCCACTCGCCAGAGCCCCCGCAGCCCGCTCCAGCCCAGCCGGGGGACTCCGGGCTGGGCTGGAAGGCTGCCCAGGCACACGTGGACGCCGCCCCCTTCTGAGCTGGGGGAGGGAGGAAATGCGGAGTGCAGGACCGTTGCTTCCTCCTTCTGGGTTCTGGACCTGGGAGAGTCTGTGTGCGGTTCAAGGTCTGCCTGCCCCTGGGTGTGGGGTTGTGTGATGAGCAGGTCTGGGGGAAGGACCGCCCTCTCGGCATTGCCCCAGATGCACCCCCAGTCCCTCCCTCCTGCTGGGCTCCAGCGGAGCCTGAGGCCTGGGTCTCTTTTTGCAGTTGCCTAATAACTGGGGTCCAGGCTCACTCTTGGCCCAGGGCAGCCACGGACAGCGAGACCAGGAGGGCAGGGCCCAGGCTACTGGGGCTCCACACCTGCAGAAAGGGCCTAGCGCTGGGCTGTCCCTCATGCCCTGCTCACCCATCTGCCCTCACCCTCTCCCTTAGACAGCAGTCAGGTAGAGCGTTCCTGAGCCAAAGGCTTTCACTCCTGCACATTCCCACTCCCACAGCGGGAGTGTGTGTCACTCACACAGATACACACTTCACACCCAGACACAAGGACCCACACAGAGTCTTCTGGTCACTCAAGCAGCCACACTTTCCTAGGGCAGCTCTGATTTAGGCCCTGAATTCAGCCAGGGGCCTCCCAGCTTTGCCCACACATTCACATTCGCTGGCTCACTTAGTCACACTTTAGCTCCAAAGGGCTCTGCTTTGGGGAAAAGGACCCAGACCCTTCCCAGCTAAGGACCAGGCCGGTTCGGTAGGTCCAGTTCACAGGCACAACCTAGTCCTGACCCCTCCTACAGGTGTCTAGAACTATTCACCAGGCTGTCCAAGTGCCTGCTCCCTTCCAGAAGCTGGTCCTGGGATACAGGATGAGAGCCCAGGCTGCAGAACCTGCTTTTCCTGCCTCCATCATGGATGCAACCCTTCATTATATCAGCTTCTTTCCACCTCCCTGCTCTTCTCCCTTCTTTTGGCTCTGTTGCAGCTTTCTATGTACCTGGCTGCCTCTCTTGTGAAGGAGTGTTCCCCCTTTCTCCTGTCTTCTTTCTGTTCTCTTCTGGATCTCCCTGAGCATCCCAAGGCCCAGGCCTCTGGCCATCCTGCCTACTCGTTTCCCCATCCCAGGTCCTAGACATCGGGCTCCCAGGGCCTCACAAAGTAAACAAGCCAAGTGCAACAGAGAGAGATAAAAAGGGGGCCTGGGCCAGTCGGGGCTGGGAAAAGCCCATAAAGATAAAGCTGACAGCCCTCCCAGTCCTTGGTCCACAGGCAGCAGGAAAAAAAGTCTTGCCCGGCATGGCCAGCCCCAGTACCAGCCTTGGGCCACGTGCGGGTTCCAGTTGAGCCTAGGAAACCCGGATCCCTCAGGCAAGGGGACACTGCACGACGAGGGTAGTTACACGCTCTGGCCCAAGACGCTGGTTCCGACTGTATCTGGGGTCAGAGGGATGAGCGCCGGCGATCGGCTGGTCCCAAGCACGACGGACCACTGGGGCAGGAAGACGCGCCGCTTGGCGCGATGCTGTTTGGCCACCGGGTCCTCTACGGAGCACTTGTCACAGCCGGCACCGTGCAGGACCGCGGTCTGGCTCTCGTCCGGCACTCTCATTCCTGGGCACTGAGCACGTCCGCGACTCGCACTGACTCGGGTCCACCGCTCCCACCTGGAACGAGGGCAGCGTGGTCCTCTCCTTCCACTCCGCCGGCTTCGCCTCTTCCTTTTCTCTCGGCCACAAAGACACATCTCGACATCGCGACAACTTGCCCTCACCCTCGATGGAGCTCCCCGCTAATTTCCTTTCCTTCCCTCCGGGCTGGCCGAGACTGGCCGTCCCCTTGGTTCCCCTCGGACCCCGAGCTCCGGAGCGCTGCACGGCGGTGTTCTGCAACCGCTGGACTCGCCCCTCTTGCGGACCCCTCCGCGGACCCCTCCGCGAGCGCGCCAGTAGGCTCCGCGCCCTTTCGCTCCGTCGGTCGCTTTCAGCCAGCTCGCTCTCTAAAGAGAACAGCTTTTTTCTCTTTACTCTAGATTACTGGTGATATTTTCCTTGCACTGGGGCAATTAACATTTTGTATTATTTTAAATATTTTAATTATCTCTATTATGAGAGTAATATTCGGGTCAGTTCAATAACATTAAAATATCCTATCACATAAATTGTTAGCACTTTTTATTTTTAACACTGTATATTTAAAGTACTGGTTTGACTCGTTAATTCATCACTATTAAATATGTTGTTGCTCTCTTGTCCCTGCTCCATCATTCTAGGGCCTCCTGGTACATTAGTGACACTGTTACTAATATCTAGGTAATTACTAAATATAGTATTCCAGTAGGTCATGTTAATCTATTGTTATTTAAATTTTTATTCTGTACCCCTAAAATGCTTCTGTTGCTGGCTCCTCAGTCTCTGTATATTGTCACAGTTTTAATAACTTATTATTTACCATAACTTGTAATATCATTGTTCTCAATATTGACTTTAGTTTTCTTCACATCCTTATAATACCTCTTGTTATTGTAGCATTATTTGTTTTGTTAGAATTTTTCACAATACTCCAGGTATTCTTCATCACATCGTTACAATATCTTGTTACTTTGTCATTATTTGTAATGTTACAATCTTAATTCGCTGGTTATTTTTCATCACATCATTACTCCTTGTTAGTTTGTCATAATTTGTGATATTGCTGTAGTTCTTAATACTCTGATTATTTTTCATCACATTGGTACGATATTTCTTATTACCCTACCATTATTTATAATGTTGGGACTATTAATACCTTGGTCATAAATTGTCATATTATTCCAGCAATTCTTGTTGCTGTCTTTGTTTATATGAGTATTGCTCTAAAGATTTTGGTTAATATTTATTATAATAATCCATTATAATATCAATAATAAATTATATAGTATTCCATCAATACTAATATTAGTATTTCCCTTAATGATATTTTTAATTGTTTACCTTTTTCCTACAGTTTTATCATTTGTTACTATTTCCTATACTATCACTATTGATTTTATTTTATTTTATTTTTACTATTGATTTTAATACAATGGTTCTTATCACATTGTTCCTATATTTGGAGTTACTTTGTCTATTATCCTTTTAAGTTTGTGATTACAATTTCGCTTGGTTCTGAAAGTGACTATTATTTTACTGTTGTATTAAAGTGGGAGTGCTGTATTTGTTTTGCCACTTAGCCCTGTTTCTTTGGTAATTGCTCACATTCTGATACTTCTTGATCATCGATAATTATATACAAAGTTCCTTGCTTTAATTTTGAGAGCCCGTTGCATCAAAGGCTCTGAAGTCCAGGGTTCCGATCACACATTTCTTCATCGATATCGCCGCAAGTACCCGGGCCCTCTTCTTGGCCTTTCTTATTCTGCAAACACAGTTTCTAGACCACTGCTCCGCTAGCCTCGGCTTAACCATGTTCTTTTGGCGCTGGCGCTGTTGTTTCTTTGCCCTTGGGTCCCTAGACCCAATTCATCCTGTTACTCAGTGGAGATGAGGGCTTGCGCCCCAAACCGCTGGGAGTAGGGCTGAGGCGGCCGCTTGATCTGAAGCATTTCGCGTCACCCTCCTGCAGCCTTGCCTTTTCCTGAGGTTCTTGCCCCGTCCCGTTACTCGCCTCTTTTCCAGTTCGTCCTTCTCTACCCTGCAGCCTAACGCCGGTCTCGGGGTGGCTCCTGTCCCGCACGCCCGGCTCACCCCCATCCCCGCCGGAGCCCACACTCACCCTAACTGCGCTGCAGCATGCGGAGGCGCCTGCGGCCCGAGGTCCACTGTAGGGTCGGGTCCGAGGGGCACGGGACGGCCGGGGCACCGACTCGGGGCCGCTGGGTCAGTGTCCCGTGGCCCGCCGCGCCCTCGGGGCCCGACACATCCCGACTCTGGAGCGGGCCCTTGATCTCCGAGGCTGCACTTTGGGGCCTCAGCTCCCTCCTCCTTCCTCCCTCCCTCCGGGGCCGCCACCCCCCTGCGCTGACGTCGCCGCTGTCAATCAGTCTGCGCCCGCCGCCCCCCGGGGAGGGGGGCTCCAGGGTCCCCAGGCTCCGCGGCCCCAGGACCCCGAGCCCCGAGCGGGCCGCGGGCTCCCCCACCGCGTGGCTCGGTGCCCTCCCTGCGGCCCTCGGCCCGGCAGGCCCGGCCGAGACAGGGAGCCTCGCATGGTTTAGATTAGAGGGGCGGGAAGAGGGAGAGCGGCCTGGCGGTGCCGCACGGCTCTCACGGAGACTCGACAACCAGGACCGAACGCCCGGAGCCAGGGCGCAGCCCGCACACTGGGGCGCGGCGCGGCCGGGTCTGGTCGGGCCGGGGGCCCACTTGCAGACAGCCGCCCTCCGCCAAGCCTCAGGCCGCGGGCTCGGCGCCCGCACACCCCGCGGTCCGAGACCCGCTCCCGGCAGTACACGCAGCGGCTCGGTAAGCACACGTCCCGGGAGGCGGGCGCACCGCGCCCCACTGCCCCGCACTCGTCCACAGACCATGCCCCTCACACATTCTCACACCTACGCGCTCCGGCCCGCGCGCTCCTGCTCCCGGGCTCTGGGCGCGGGCGCGACGGCCAGGGCGCGGCGCCTCTGCTCACCGGCCCCCTGCGCGTTCGGGCCTGGCGGGCAGCGGCCGGCGGACCCGGCCTGGCGCGCCTCGGAGTCGGCCCGCGGAGGTCACGGTTGAGGGCAGGCCCTTCGCTCAGGAGGGGAGGAGGCCGGGCGGCCGGGCCTGAGCGGCGGCCCCGGAGAACTGCCGAGCCGGCTTCTTAATCCGAGCGAGGCCCGGGCTTCAAGGTGCCAGGGCTTGGCAGAGTCTCTGGGGGAAACTGCAGCGGCGAGGGCCAAGACTCCGCCGGCAGCCTCAAGATCCCAGAAAGCTGACGAGGAAGCCCAATGCCTGGCCCAGTCTAGGAAGCTGAGACCACTGCGCTGGGAGCTACCCTGGCCTCTGTGCCTCAGAAAGTCAGAAAGTGAGGCCCCTTCACTGCCTAGACCTCCCTGCCCAGCCTCTGATTCTCCACTCCCTCTGTCTCCACTTAACTCTATTTCTCTATGTCTGTCTGTACCTCTCCACAGGACCCTTGAGCTCGACAGGCAGACAGACCCATGTGGACCTCAATCCATGTCCAAGCCTCACAGCTTGTTACAGCCCAGAAGACTGAGGCAAGGCTAGGTCTGCCCACCTATCCCAAAGGCCCCAGAGTCCCCTGTCAATAGAATTCCCAAATTAGCTCCTTGTTCCTGACATGGGCTACATCCCTACCTCCACTGGTGTCACCAACAATTCCAATCAGCCTCTGTTCCTATCCAGATTTTTACCTCCACATCGGATTGAAGGGAACAGGACAGGGAAATTCCTTCCTTGGATGGATCTGTTCCTTTTCTAATGCTTAGGAAATGGAAGGCCAACATCAATGCCTCCCCCCCTACCCTGCACTCAAAGGAGGAGGCAAAACAGGAACTCAGAAAAGCCAGCTGCTGCTGTCAGGAGCCTGGGAACCCATCTCCACAATGGGCTCACAGCTCAAGAATCCCTATCACCCTTAGCAGTACCAGATTCTGCTACCCCATCTTCCCTTCACAATTTGTCTCATGGAGCCCCAAACCAGGAAGGGGAAGTAAGATCTAAAGGGATGGAGAAGTTTAATCTTCCTCCAATCCTGCCTTCTCCTGGAGTGGAGAAAGGAAAGGCCCTGGTGTTTCAGAGATGCCTGGGGAGTCATGTTTCCTGTGTTAGGGAGGACTGGATGGCATGTCTCAGCTTCTGCTCCCAAGCCCCCTCCCATGCCCTATCCAACAACCTGTAGGGAAATCTCTTGCACATAAATAGTGTACAGACTAACCAACCAACTACTGTGTGGAATGGTGAACAGGGAGGGCAGTGAATCACCAGATACCATGGGAAGACTACATCTAGGCCAGACTCTGGAAAGAATTTGTTGACGATCATTGGAGGAAGTTCATAATGAGACCATCTAGTGTTGCTCTTTAAAGAAACTAGACTTTCTGTAAGCGCAAGGCTTTCTGGAGACTCACAGGAGATACTCCAAATCAGTATCAACTAGTTCGTGATGACATGGAGAAATGAGATATGGAAGGGACAGGCAAGATTTTGGCAATGAAAAGGAAGGGGCAAACCAGCCAGCAAGTAAAAGAGAAAGGGAGGTTATGTATACACATTCCCCATTAGTAGAATGGAATTCTTTCTTTCACTGATTAACACACACATTTATTTTCACATTTTGACATCTTTGAAATTGAGATGCATCTTAGAATCAAAGGTAGTTTAATTCATTGTAGTGTTGTAGTTTAAATGGTATTTTTTTCTTCTTAGTAGTTCATAAAATAATAGAAAATAGGCTGATAAATGGCCTGTGGGGGAAAAGAAAAAGACCAGTGTTTTTGTTTTTGTTTTTCTAAAATGGATTTGAGGTGTTCAAAGTATAAAAGCTCTCCTCAACTAGCTAAGCAAATAGTTGACCAAAACCAAGCATCTATCACACAGACTTGGGTTGGCTGAGGGGAAAGCCCTCAGGTTTGGTGTCAGGCTTACCTTGGCTTTGAAACCTGGCTTTGAATCCTGGCTCATCATTTAGCAACTGTGTGACCTTGGGCAAGTCCCTTAACACTTTAATAAAATAGAGATAAATCACACCAACCTACTATCTAATTGTGAGGTTTGGCTAAGTTCATGCATGTGAATTCCTGACATGTGGTAGATAGTTAATATGTTAGTACCCAAGTATTTCTAAAATTTCTTTTATCCCACCTCTTTTCCAAAAAGGCTTGAGGTGGTGTATAACCAAAATAAGCTAGTAAAAATACAAATAGAAAGATGAACTAGGATCAAGGAGAAAGGAGAGAGAATACACCCTATAGCTAAGTGTTGACAAAGTTGCTATAATTGAGAGCAAAATCTGGCTTATCAGCAGCAGGGCAAAATGGTAGTTCTCCATTTCAAAAATGTGGAAACAGTATGTCTTTGGTGAAGGGTAGGGAACAAACTTTCTCCTAGCCTTAAATTTTAAAGTAGTTTCTTTTGTCAACTTTTATTCTTATGTCTGTATAGTGTCTTGCCATTTACGAAGTAGTTTCACAGCTACTATCTCATCGGATGCTATATTAATTCCATTTTATCTCCATTTTATGGATTCATTCATCCAAAGTCCTTACTATGCTTACTATGTAAGTAAGTGCTCACTATGTGCCAGACACATAAAAAGGAAAGGCCAACTAATTGGTAAGTTTATTAGTTAGTCAACTGATTGGCTAACCAACAACTAACTGCAAATTCACTAAAGAATCACTTGCAAACTTACTAAAATCAACCGCAAGGAGAAACTGGGGCTTCAGGACTGGGAATCCCAGTCAGTGCAGTAATGTGGCTTATCCAGAGGGGAGGGGAGGTTTGTTGAAGATGACTACTTGAGCTGGCTCCACAGTGTGGCGAAAAGCTAATTACAATTAAAAAATAAAAATAAAAAAAGCTTTTGGAGTATTTAGTAAATACCAATGTCAAGACCCACCCCAGACGAACTGAGTCAGAATCTTTGAGGATAGGATCAAAGCTGAATCACTGCTGTATGTCAATCATGGAAATCCCGTCCCCTCCTTTCCTAGTCTCTCTTCCTAGCTAGCAGTGGGCACACGATCCAATGTTGGTCAATGAGGACTGAGCAGAAAATTGGCAGGAGGAAGGTTGGGAGGGAATTTTTTGCTTTCTTGATAAAGGGGAAGACATAATCTTCTTTTCTCCTATGGATGAGATCCTTGGAATTCTCACCCTCTAGAGACTCTGATGCAAGGATGAAGGCCAATATGCTAAGGATGTCAGAACAAAAAGAAAGAGCCTGGGTTCCTGATGGCATTACTGAGCCAGTAGACCAGTGCCAAACTGCTTCTTGCAATGTGAGGAAAATAAACCCCATTTCTTTGCTTCGTTGTTAGTTTGGGTCTCTGCTACTCACAGCCAAATACACTCCAGAGACATGTGTAAAGGTCCCAGCTCAGTGTTGAGTGAGTCCTTAGGCACTCCGTAATGACAGATACGTATCTGAATGTGTGTCCTTGTGTATTTGCACATACCTTCCCATTCAAATCCAGGACACAAAATTCCTCCACATCCCCTTCCCAGCCATGTTATTTAGGGTGTGCTATGATCCAAGGCATGGGGTCTTTAGTAAGTCCCCAAAAGGGAAAAAGATGGCCGAGGAAGCAGGGAATTCACTTGTCCCCTGTGACTATTGTTACTGAGTAGCCCCAAATCTTGGTTCTAGATTTTCCAGCCCACATCCCACTGGGTTTATCAAGCTAAGATAATGGGGGTGGTGGGAGCAGGAGCTTGAGCTCCTTCTGGAAATTGGAGGATGGAGCAAGGGGAATGGGTAGTAGGTGGCAGCTGCTGCATGGGCTTCCCCTCTGTCTGACCACAGGTGCAGTTCTGCTCACCTGATCTCTCACTCTGGCCTCCCAGGCCTTCTCCCACAAAGAGAATTAGGAAGTTTCCAGTTAGAAGAAACTGAAGACTGTGCTGCTCTGATCCCTGACCTGGGTAAGGTAAGCTGGTCTGAACTTCCTCAGGACTGAAGGACAGAGGCAGTGATTTATCAATAGCACAGGTGAGTCCCTCCTATCACTCTCAGTTGAGGCACTACAGAGATAAGGAATGAATGATCATATCTGGGTTTTGCATAGTCAGGGCTAGAAATCTAGACCTTCTGTTCCAGAGTCCTTATCCATAGGTGGATTCTCTGCAGATCAGACTTTCTCCCCCTTACAC
Organism: Cryptoprocta ferox; assembly: GCA_028646485.1. Taxonomy (NCBI): domain Eukaryota; kingdom Metazoa; phylum Chordata; class Mammalia; order Carnivora; family Eupleridae; genus Cryptoprocta; species Cryptoprocta ferox. The sequence goes on along the minus strand of CM053565.1, from coordinate 23,980,323 downwards.
TATATGCTCTTGCACTGCTACTTCTTTCCATTTCTTCCAGTAAGACTTTTCTGAAATACACACTTATTTTACTGTTTCAGGAAGTTACATCTGCTAGGGTCATGTTGGTCAAAAAAATATTCCTAAGTCAGAGAATCTATTTCATTCTTTTCTCCTCTTTCCGCCCTCTATTCTTCCTAAGCACACACTATCCAAAACTGGATCCTCAGGGGTTTTTAATTTGGGTCTTCAAGTGTTTCTTTTCTTTTCTAAATGTTTATTTTTGAGAGAGAGAGAGAGAAGAGAGAGCACAAGCAAGCACACAAAAGCAGAGAAGGGGCAAAGAAAGAGGGGGACCGTGGATCTGAAGCAGGCTCCATGTTACGTGGGGCTCAAACTCACAAACTGTGAGATCATGACCAGAGCCAAAGTCAGACTCTTAACTGACTGAGCCACCCAGGCACCCCGAGTTATTTATTTATTTATTTACTTACTTACTTACTTACAGAGAGTGAGGTGAGGAGGAGCAGCGGGGCGGGGGGGGGGGGGGGTGGTGGTGGAGAGAATCCCAAGCAGGCTCTGTGCTGTCAGCTTGGAGTCCGATTCCAGGCTCGATCCCACAAACTGTGAGATCATGACCCGAGCCAAAATCAAGAGTCAGATGCTTAACTGACTGAGCCCTTTGAATGAAGGGCTGAAGCAAGTTAGGATTCAAGAATGAAAGAGTACATGAGCTACCAGAGAGTCCTTGGAATTTGAATTTAAAAAACCTGAATTTAGGTCTTCAGCAGACTGTTGACAGAGGGACCTAGAATATGATATCCTTTAAGCTTGTTTCCTCATCTGTAAAATGATTTTAATAATAGCCACCTCAAAGGATAGTAGAAAGGATCTATTTATCATATAAATAATCATGCTTGAAGGGTTCACAAAAATAGCTAATGTTTATTGAGAACCTACAATGTGCTTGACAGGAATCTAAGAGCTTTTATGTGCTTACCCTCATTTCAACCTTAGCACCTCATCAGGTGAGTACTATCATAGTCCTCATTTCAACAGATGAAGAAATTGGGTAATATGCCCAAGGTCATACAACCAGGAAATAAAGTCAGGATTTGAATCCAATTAGTCTGGATCTTCAGTGACCATGCTTTTAAATACACCGCTCTATGGTCAGTTAACCTAAATTCATTTCATTTGTTAAACAAGGATAATAATACCCCCCCACTGGGTTGTTGTAAGAGTGTAAAATACTGCCAGACACATAATAACACTATTCTCATTATTGTAAACAGGAGTTGCCCAAGGTCTCACAGTAAGAAAAGAGGTCATTGAACCTCGACTCAAGAGCCCAAGATCTTAGCTATCATTATGATTCGTTTTCTAAAAAATAAAATACCTACCTAGAGACCAAAGACTTAGTTTCTCTTTAGACTCCCCCAAGAGAGACAGTACATCTTTCATGGTCCCAGGAATGTCATGCTGTGCCTCCCACTGACCCCACCAAGCTGGCCATTGAAAGAGTCAGCAGGATTCATGGAGTCACCAGGACACTTGGTAGTGGAATGGAGAGCACTGTATACACAGACTCTACCACAAGCTTTTCTTACCCAAAGACCATGTGGGTGGCCCCTTCTAGCTGGTAACACCATATTGGCCAAAAAAGGCAGTGTGCACTAACCCAGGCACAAATGGGGATAAGGATAAATGTGCTTTTATCTGGAATAAAATCCTCTATAACAGGCCTTCTTCCTTGCTTCCAAGATCCATATACTCCCTCCACCTAGCTCATGTTTGGGAAGTGCCTCCTAACATCTAGCTTCAACCCTTCTTGCTGCAGTTGGTCCTTTCTCTGTCTTTAAGGAATCAGAGGCATACTGGGGCTCTGTTACCTGGTCAGACCTCCACAGTAAGTTTCCATTCCCTCATTCAGCCACCAAAGCTGGGTAGATGGAGCTATTCAAAGAGCCTTGAGTTTAAGAGCTATGCCAGCACTGGCACTGAACAGGGCACACACCCCGTGTGCATTTTGGGGAGGCAAGGCCTGAGGCTGTGGCTCACCTAGAATTGAACAGACGTAGAAGGGGAGGGCAGGGAGGAGTCCCCAGGCTCGATCCCCATGTCCCTGTAGTTTCTGAAGTTCCTCCTTTGAACACATCCCTTTATTTATTGGGTTTCACTTTAACTTCAGCCTTGTCTTCCCGAGATCATTTATTTGGTAACTGTCACTCACCCTGCTGTGGCATTAACTTCATAATCCTTTTGATTTCTTTCAAGCTAGTTGGGGGTTTTCTGGATATCATCCTGGGTCGGTAGGAGCTGATTCCCAGTTCTGGTCATTACCGAGGAAGAGGCCCCAGACCGTTAAGGATTTGCCCAGAGGCCCATCCCGGGGTTCCCTGTTCCACCCTTGGCCCTTCTCAGGATGCAGAGATTTGGATTTTCGAGGCTGCCTAGGTTGCTTAAGTGTGAAGTAAAGCGGCTAGGTGCCCACCACCACTGCCAGAAGCTTCCTGAGTGGCTACTGAGGCCGTCCTTCAGCTCAAAGGCCTGCGCTTCACCAATCGCAGCTTTGCTTGGCCTGGAACCCCGCCCCCTCCGCCATCTTGGAGGGGCCTAATCTCCACGGGACGGGCGGGGGGAAGCGGGTGAGGGTGGGTAGAGGCCGCCGCTAGCACCCACGTGGCCGCCGACCTGCGCCTTCCCGCCACCTGCGGCCGGGGCCTGGCCCCTGTCGAGCTGCAGCTGCAGCTCCCAGACACCACCCCAGCCCGTCGCCAGGGGATTAGTGTCCGTCTGTGGGTTGGGACAGTCTCAGTGGGGGTTGTCCTGGCCCAGACGAAGGCTCCCCTTCACCCTTCTCCAGGACCGCTTTCCCAGAGTCCAGCTTGGGCAAAGGAGATTGTGTTGGGGGGTCTGACAGCCTGGGATGCTGATCTCTCCCAGAGCTGAGGTGTGGGGTGACAGGAGTCCCCCTCCCCGCCAAGCCTGAGCCACATGTGCTGGGAAGTTCATTTCCCCTTGTTTTGCAGAACGGGCTCAGGGATTGACCCCAGGAGTGACCCCAGTGTCAGGAGGCATTAATGATCTCCATACGGGCAATAAACAGGCAGACCGGCTGGCTTGGTGTGGAGGTGCCCTGGAATGGGGCCGCCTTATTAGCCTCACATTCACTCATGGGTAGAGGCTTAATTAGCAAGAGCTCCCTCATCTGCCTCCCCTCCCCCAAACATCCTTGAGCTCAATGGGAACAAGGTTGGAGACACTGGAGTTCTCTGGCTGGTTCCTCTGCTCGGCATGGGCCTCCTCAAGAGGCCAACTCTTCAGGCTCGTCGATTTGCCTCTAACAGGACTTCGAACTTAGTCCTACTGATAAAGTCTCTCTTGTTTTTAACCCCCCCCCCCCCAGAAGTCAAGTCCATTTATTCTGAGTCAGCTCACTTTTTTGCCTGGAACAAGAAGGACTTGCTCTTCTTTAACTTAACTCTCTCCTGACTATTTGAGTTTGAGCCCAATTTTCTCAAAGGGAAATTTCCCAAGGGAATAAATAGGAGGTTACCAACCTGTATATGGGTGGGAAGTGGGGGGCAAACAGTCCTTAGCAACTGCCTAGACTATAAAAAGCACCATCTGATGTATGACATCTCTCTCCAAATCCCTTACATTCAGATTGGTTACTTCTAGGTGTGTGACTTAACCTCTTTGGGCTTTCAGTTTTCTGTATAGTTCATTTAAGATTCACCAAATCCTACATTCTAGGCATAGTGCTAAGCGCTAGAGGAATGAAGCAGAGGAAAACCCAGGCCCTTCTTGAGGGGAGCTCCCAATCTAGTGGGGGAGACAGACTTGTAAACAAATGCAGTAATAAAACGTGCTCAGGGCTGTAATCTAAACCCATTCTGGGTATGATGAGAGTACAAAACAGGGAGTTACCAATTCATCCTGCCTTGTTAAGGAAGGTTCCATGAGCAGATAACATCTGAGCCCATCTTTGAAGGATGAATATGTATGGGATCCTGAGAGACAGGGAATGTGAAAAGGGTATTTCAGGAAAAGGAAATAACCTGTACAAAGGCACAGAAGACATGTTTGAGGAGCAGCAGGGCTGCAGTGATGGAAAATGAAGCTTTGTGGGAAGGTGAAGGTTTAGAAGGGCCTTGTAAGCCATGTTAATAACTTTACCTAGACAACCAGTGCAGTACATTGAGCTCCAAAGAAATAGCCAGGGCACTTGAGCATCAGACAGGCCCTAGGTGACCTGAGCCTCCCTGAGGAAAAATAGTGAAACATGGACAAAGGAGGTCTTAAGGATTCTGAGAGGCAGAATGTCATCATATGCATTCTTTCTGCAAACTTGCCAGGAGGAGCACAAGACAAAGTGCAAAGATACTTCAGTCAACTTTTCGAAGTTTTCTAAGTAGTGCTCAGAAAGGTGGAAGACTTCTTCTAAAGAGAAAGGAAAATTTGAAGACAAGGTAAAGACCAACAAGGCTCAATATGAGACATGAAAACCTGTATTTATCCCCCCTAGAGGGGAAATAACAGGATCCCAATGTATCCAAGAGGCCTCCTTTGGCCTTCATCTTGTTTTGTTCTGAGTATCATCCGCAAATCAAAGAACATCTGGGCCTGTCCGTTGGTGATGTTGGACCTGGGAGAGATGTGGAATAGCACTGCTGCAGATGACAGGCACCCTCATGAGAAGAAGGCTGCTACGCTGGAGGAAAAGATAGGAAAAACGGATACTGCTGCATACAGAGCTACAGGGAAGCTGATGAGGCAAAAACGGAAGTCATCCCAGCTGAAAACAAGAAAAAGAAGGAAGGTGCAGAAGATACTGATGATGAAAAAGTTGGTTCTAGTGCAGTTTTTCCCCCTGTTCATAAAATATTTAATCCCCCGGAACTCACTCCTTTTAAAGAAAAAAATGTACAACTGTGTAAGATTTGTTGTTAAACTATACACTGTCTTTTTTTTAAAATAGAGTTTACACACTACCGAACGTGTCTTTAGCTAGCCCTATCCCTATGGTTATTTTCAGCAGATACTAGCTTTGGTAGGTGCAGTATGGGGGCTGTAAATTGGGACAGGAATTTAAAGCAGGCTCTTGTTGGTGCCCAGCCAAAATTAGATATCTATGGGGATGATCGTTTTTTCATCTTTAGTTGCTTCTGATACAGCTTCTATGAAATGTTTTTCTGTTCACTCTGCAGTTGGGGGTGGGGGAAAGGTTGCAGCTGTTTTGTGAACATTCTGAGTGCTTCTAAGTAAATACAATTTTTTAAAACTAGTATTGTCCTTTTCATAGATCTGACATTTTTCTTCTTAGGAGGAAGCTCTAATCCTTTTGCTTTTGCCCTTATTGGATCACATGAATTATGTATAGTATATATCTTTTCATGTAGTTAGCTGATAAAAACCTTTTGTCTACACACCTGCGTATAATGAGGGTAATAAAAGTGGAGTTGAGACAAAAAACAAAAAAAACACCGTTATCTACGGGGAATGGAAAGCCATAACAGGTTTTTAGGAGGGAACAGGGCTGGACTAATCAGATTTGTATTTTAGAAGATGACTAGTGGTGGGGCAAGAAGATTTGGGGGTGAAGAGTGGCAGCAGGGAGATCACTTATCAAGGCAGGGAAATTATTAGAATAGTATTTAGGAGAAGTGGAGCAGGAAAGAGGCAGGAGTTAACGATGTTTCTGGGCAGGGATATGTTAGACATTTGTCATTTTGCATCCCCCGAGTCCACTCCCCCTTTTCATGTTCAGAACCCCAATATAAGGGCGCTGGGTGGCTCTGTTGGTTGAGCTTCCAACTTCAGCTCAGGTCTTATCTTACAGTTTGTGAGTTCGAGCCTCTCATCAGTCTCTGTGCTGACAGCTCAGCATCTGGAGCCTGCTTCGGATTCTGTGTGCGTGTGTGTGTGTGTGTGTGTGTGTGTGTCTCTCTCTCTCTGCCCCTTCCCTGCTTATGCTCTGTCTCTCAAAAGTGAATAAACCTTTAAAAAATAATAAAATTAAAAGAACCCCAGTATAGTTTTAGGGGGAAAAATCATTTCCACTGAGGATTTTGGTGGGATTCTCAGTGAAGGGGATCTGTCTGCTCCAGACAAGACCATATTAGATGCTTTCTTCCCAGAATTCTCATCTTGAGCATAATGGCAGAAATAATGAAGGAATGGGAGTTTAATCATGTTTGGGAGCCTCAACTTGCTTATCTGTACAGATCATTTAAGATTCAACAAACACTGCATAGTAGGTAACATTCTTATACTACATTCTTCAGTCTTCATGCCTTGAAGGAGTTATTCACCTGCACCCACTGGGGAGTCCTGTGGCTCCCCAGAACTGCTCCAGTCTCCATCATTTCTAAGCCTGGGTCTTCAACCTTTCCTTCAAGATGGTGAGTGGATCCATTCTTCCAATAGATCCCCTCTCTGCTTAAGCCAGCCAGAGATTCCTTTCAGTTGTGACAAGATTGAAGTTGGAAATACAGGGTCTCCGGGAGCCTGGATGGTTCAGTTGGTTAAACACCCAACTTCGGCTTAGGTCATGATCTTACTGTTCATGAGTTTGAGCCCCGCATTGGGCTCTCTGCTGTCAGTGCAGAGCATGCTTTGGATCCTCTGTCTCCATCTCTTTCTCTCTCTCCCTACCTCTCAAAAATAAAGAACACATTTTAAAAAAAGAGCCAAAATACAGGGGCTAAAGATTTGGAACACATTGATGCGTGGTGGGGAGTTTATACTGGTAGTTGATGAGTCGCTAAGGGTGAATTCCTAGAAAGAGAAAAGAAGGAGGCCAAGAAGAGAGTCTGGAAGGTGTGGAAAAGGAGAAAGGAAAGCAGCAATGCAACCCAAGAATCAGTTAGAGCTGTCCAAGACAGAGTGTAGTCCCGGCAGAAAAAGAGCAAGGGAGAGGTCAGCAGTGTAAAATACTTGCAAAGGTGTCAAGGAGGAGAATGTAAATGATTAGAGGAGGGGGGCAATTAGAGGTCACCGGGGACCTCAGGAAGAGAGCAGATTGAGTGCAGGAGAGAGAAGTCTACCTGCTTCCCAGACTGTGGGAGAATCAGATGAGCTGGCTCTAGTAAATGGGGAGGGGCCACCAAATCAAGAGAGGCAGGCACTCTGGTTTCTCTGGGCTTCTGGAAAGAACAATAGTGCTGCCCTTCTATATCATCCTTCCCTCTTATGGGTAATGCCTAAAATTTGCCAGCAAGTCCCTACACACCACCAGAGCCCTCACTCACCTGGATGGCCTGTACTGGGGGGCTCTATCTCAGACTCACTTAGTCACCCAGCTGAAAGGCTGAAGACAGCCTTGCCATCGTCCTGGATTCTACTCTTGCTGCTTTAGAGTAAAATATCCTCCTTGTAGAGAATCTGGCAATCAACAGCAAGATGCAAAGGAAAGAAAACAGATAACCAGTGTCAACATCTTTCCAGATTATCTTCTTTTTTTCTTTATTTTTAGAAAATATTTTTTTAAATTATGAAACAAAATAGATCTAGAGAAATCAGTCATTGGCTTTTCAGATGAGGGTTATTTTGATGAACCACTGAATATCCTTTGTGCCTATTTAAGCATTAGTGCCCAGTTTTTATAATTTTTCAGGTTTTCTTTTTTCTCCCTAATTAACCTATTACTTATATTCTTGACTACCTGTAAAAGCAAAGAGTTGTAACAAAGCAGGAAAATGTTACTTAATTTAATTATGGCCACTTACCAAATTGTATATATGGTGTAATCGAAATTTTACAATTAATAATATCTGAAGGGACCTACCCGCAAGGTATGATTGATAGTTGTGTCAGACAGGGTAGGATTGTGGATGTTCTTTTTTTCTTTGGTTAATGTTTTTCTTTGATTTGTATGTAAATTTTTATATTATGAGTATGTATTGCTATTTTATTTTATATATTTTTAAATGTTTATTTATTTTGAGAGAGAGAGAGAACACATGTGGGGAAGGAGCAGAGAGAGGGAGGGAGAGAGAATCCCAAGCAGGCTCTGCACTGACAGTGCAGAGCCCAATGCGGGACTTGAACTCCCAAACTATGAGATCATGACCTGAGCTGAAATTAGGAGTTGGACATTTAACCGACTGAGCCACCCAGGCGCCCCTATTTCAATGAGAAAAATAGAAATAGGGACAATAATGATAAGTAATAGCTAACTTTAAACACTTACCATATGCCAGTATGCTAAATGCTTGATATAAATTCCCTTACTGAAAGCAACAACATAACATAAACACTATTATCCACTTTTTTAAAAGTTTTATTTATTTAAGTAATCTCTACACCCAACATGGGGCTCAAACTCACGACCCTGGGATTAAGAATCACATGCTCTTCTGACTGAGCCTGCCAGATGCCCCATTATCCACTTTTTATTTTATTATTTTTTTAATTTTTAAAAATGTTTTATTTATTTTTGAGAGAGAGAGAGAGAGAGAGAGAGAGACAGCGTGAACAAGGAAGGGTCAGAGAGAGAGGGAGACACAGAATCTGAAGACAGGCTCCAGGCTCTGAGCTAGCTGTCAGCACAGAGCCTGACGTGGGGCTCGAACCCACAAACCGCGAGATCATGACCTGAGCTGAAGCTGGACGCTCAACTGACTGAGCCACCCAGGCGCCCCTATTATCCACTTTTTAAAATAAACCTTTTATTTTGGAATAGGTTTGTGGAAAAGTTGCAAAGATAGTACATAGAATTCCCATATTGCTCACACTAGTTTCTCTTATTGTTAGCATCTTACATTAATATGGTATAATTGTCACAACTAATGGATTGATATTTTACATTATTATTAACTAAAGTCCATATATACCTTATTCAGATTTCCTTCATTTTAACTTAATGTCCTTTTTCTGCTCCAGGATCCCATCCAGGAGATCACATTACACTTAGTCGTGTCTCCTTAGGCCACTCTCTGCTGAGACAGTTTCTCCAACTTTCCTTGTTTTTGATGACCTTGACAGTTTTAAGGAGTGTCAGTCAGGTATTTTGTAGAACGCCTCTTGATTGGGGTTTGTCTGATGTTTCCCTCATGACTAGACCAGGCTTATGGGTTTGGGGGAGAAAGGCCTCAAAGGTGAAGTGCCCTTCTCATCACATCCTATCAAAGGCTTGTATTATCAAGATGACTTATCGCTAATGATGTTGACCTTGACCACCTGGCTGAGTGTTTGCTAGGTTTCTCCTATTAAGTTCCTCTTTTCTCCCCTCCCCTGTAGTAGTTGGGAGGAAGTCACCATGCATAGCCCGAATGTCAGGAGTGGGGTTATGCTGGCCTCCTTGAGGGAGGAGCATCTACAAACAGTATTTGAAATTCTTCACAGTAGATTTATCTCTTCTCTTCCATTTCTTTATGTATCTAGTCATTTATTTATATCAGTACAACCTCATGAATACTTAATTTATAGTTTGGGTTAAAATCCAATTTTATGTTATTTATTTTGTCATTCAAATTGTTCCAGTTTTAGCCATTGGGAGCTCTTTCTCTGGCTGGCTTCAGTGTCCCTCTCACATCCCATCATTATTATCCACCTCTTACAGATGAAAAAACCAAAGTCAAGAGAAGATGAATAACAGCCCAGGGTTACACTGCTGGTAAATAGGTGTCTCTTTCTAACTTCTGGGCAGAAAGTACGACCACTATACTCCACTGCCTCCTCCAAAAATCATTACACACACATACACACATTTCTACTTATGTCCTTCACAGGGATTTGAACTGTGCAGGTCCACTTATGTATGGATTTTTTTCTTTGATAAATACAGCACAATACTGTAAATGTATTTTCTCTTCCTTATGATTTTCTTAGTAACATTTGTTTTCTTGCTATATTGTAAGATTACAGTGTGTAGTATATATAACGAACAAAATATGTGTTAACCGACTGTTTATGTTATCATAAGCCATCTAGTCAACAGTAGGTTATTAATAGTTAAGTTTTGGGGGAACCGAAAGTTATTGGCAGATTTTCAACTGTACAGGGGTGGGTGCCTCTAACCCCTGTGTAGTTCAAGGTTCCAAGCCACATGTGCATTAGGAGGTCAGCCTGGGGAAGGAGATGATGGAGTGAGTGAGTGCTGTGTCATTGACCCAATGCAGGTTGACTAGCGGCATGGTTGTGAAGTGATGAACACTCACGCCCACAGCTGATGTTCTTTTTTTCTTTTTATAATTTATTTTTTTAAATTTTTTACATTTATTTATTTTTTGAGAGAGATAGAGTGAGACAGAGCATGAGCGGGGAGAGTCAGAGAGAGAAGGAGACACAGAATCTGAAGCAGGCTTCAGGTTCTGAGCAAGCATTCAGCACAGAGCCCGACGCGGGGCTCGAACCCACCAACAGTGAGATCATGACCTGAGCCGAAGTTGGACACTTAACTGACTGAGCCACTCAGGTGCCCCCACAGCTGATGTTCTGAACATATGCATATTTTTAGCTCCTTGTGAAGTGATTTTGCAAGTTTAGGTGTCTTTAAGCATTTCTGTCCACCTTTTTAAGGTGTTTTAAATCTAATTTTAAATTTCTAATTCTTTTGTAGCCATTTATTCTCTGTGTTGTATATATTCGCACAAATTTGGAGTAACTGAAATGTCTAATAATAAAACATTAGTTGCAACAAAATTAAGTATTTAACAACAGAAATTTGTGGGAACAAACTAGATGTTCTCTTCCACACACATGCATGAAAAGAAAACCATAGCCAAAGATTATGGATTAAGAGAAATTAGACAAGTTTTATAAGTAAGAAAATTTTTTCCAAACTCCTAAATTCCTAAAAACTTTGGGGCTCCTGCCCCCTCTGTGTGAGAGCTACAAAAGAAAACAGGATCCTCAAAGGAAGGCTCTGTCTGCCACCCAGCACTGTGCTGTCGGCCACCCGCCCATCCCCCCCTCTCCATCCAACACTCCTCCGTTAGTACCTGGTTGTTTGTAATCCCACAGGCTACCCATTCTGATCTCTCAGCCCAGAGTCATCCTCCGGCCTCCCGCTGGCCACCTGGGAAACTCCTGTATCCACACCCACAGGGCTACTACGTGGGCTGCCTGACCTTTGAGTTTTCCAAAACCCAGTCATACCTTTCATCTCCCCTGACCCTCACAACAATCCTGTGAGGAAGGCAAGAACAAGCACCTGTGCCCAGAGGAGGAACTGAAGAGACTGAGGCACAGAGGTTAAGTGACCAAGTCAGAAGCAGAGTCAAGCAGAACTAGAACCCTCCAAATCCAGTGCTCCTCCCTGCCCCTTCCTGCAGCTGATCTCTGCTCTGGACACTCTTCCGGGGAGATACTGATGCAAGAACTTGCCTGACTCTCATCATGCTTGGGTTGGTTCCTGGGCACCTCTTCAAAGGCAATTGTCTTCTTACATCTGCTGACAAGAGAGGAAGTGGCAGAAAGCCGAGGGGCCCCAAGCCTCCCCCTTCTCACAACAGCGTCAAGGCCAGGACCAAAGTAAGTAGGACAAAAACCAATGCCAGGGCCAACATGCTGGGGTCCACAGGTACAGCACCAGAGAGCCTACCCCAGGACTTTGGACCTTGGCACAGTCTGACATTTAGGCTGGCTGATTCTTTGTTGTGGGGCTGTCCTGTGTATTGTGGGATGTTTAGCAGCATTTCTGGTCTCATCCTTATCCTAGGTTGTAAAAACCAAAAATGTCTCCAAGTATTGCCAAATGTCCCTTGGGAGTCAAAATCACCCCCATTTGAATCATTGGCCTAGATTTTTCAGGACACTGTCTTGTCTTGATTGCATTCTTTTCTAGAAATATAATTTATTCAGTATGTAACTATGATGTAATTTATATACCTTTAAAGGACTTTTTGCATCAATCAATCTACAAAATTTTTTATCAAGCATGATGTCCTGATTTGGGATTTTATTTTATTTTATTTTATTTTTATAGGTTTTTAAAAAAGTTTATTTATTTATTTTGATAGACAGAGAAAGAGAGAGTGTGTGCATACACGAACGGGGGAGGGGCAGAGAGAGAATCCTAAGCAGGCTCTGCACTGTCAGTGAGAATCCCAACACAGGCCTGAACTCACAAATGGTGAGATCATGACCTAAGACAAAACCAAAGGTTAGACAGTTAACTGACTGAGCCCCCAGGCACCCCTATTTTAATTCTCTTAATGTTTATTTTTGAGAGAGAGAGAGAGAGAGAGAGAGAGAGAGAGAGAGAGTGTATGTGTGAACAGGGGAGGGGCAGCAAGAGAGGGGGAACCAGAGGATCTGAAGTAGGCTCCGGTTCTGAGCTGACAGCAGTGAGCCCAATTCAGGGCTCAGACTCACGAACTGAGAGATCATGACCTGAGCAGAAGTCAGATATTCAACTGACTCAGCGCCCCCTGATTTGAGATTTTAAAATATGGTCACCAAGGTATGTTCTCAAAGAGAGGACAGTTTTCCTCTTCTGGGAGAAGGATAGCAGCTAAGTCCTGAATGCTTGCCTTTTGCCCAAAGTCCTGGCATCCTAAGGAGGAACCTGGCCAACTCTGGGAAGGATGTCTAGCTGCTGACCCTAAGGTACTGGGTGATCTCTAGCTCTGATATAGACCTTTTCTGAATGTTGTGTCCCATTGCTACCACACATCCTCCTGATTGTTGGGGCTTTACCCATGAAAACAAAATGGCTGCCTGCAGAGTAGAGAGTGCTCATTGACATGGTGACCACCTCTCCCTGTGGCCTGAATGAGCAGAGGACAGAATTACTCCCCCTCCCCCCAGCCCCCGCCACAGCTTCACACCCACCACTCTCAGCATGGGGAATGTGTTCACTAGGTTTACTAGGTTAGCACTGAATTCTCAGGCCAGAGGAGCAGAAACACTTTCTAGTCAAAGGGCCGATATGTTTGACCCAAGTTGCAAACTACTTAATAAAACATTTACCCTTCTGAAAGATGGTGGGATTTGGGGAGGGGGAACTTTTTTTCTATTTTTCCCCAAGATGGACCAAAAAGTCAGTAGCTTCTGAAGGAGGAGAGAGTTAACTAAATAGGGGAATTTCTGGCAGACAACCTGAGACTCTAGGAGCAGAGAGGAGGGAGGAGTTGGCAGATTCCCATTGGTCAAAGGTAGGTAGGTGGGTGGGTGGGAAGTGTTACCTTTCACAGGCCCTTCTAGTTTAAAGTCCTCTAATTGGTTGGGGACAGTGATTCCCACCTCTGCCTGAAATGGAGACCCAGTTAAAGCATTTTCTCTAAATTTACCTGATGTGAAGGTTTCCCTGGGACACTTATTAAAACCAAAGATTCCTAGGCCTTTTCAGCAATTCTGAGTAAGTCAGGGATGGAGCCCAGGCATTTTTAATACTCGTAACAAGCATCTCAGGCAAGGAAGCACCGATGTTCTTTGCCCTTGGCACATTCTTTTCATCCTAGCTCACTCTCTTTGAGAAATTGGCAAGCTCTGTTTCAGCCCTGGCCTCCTGAGGGCACAGCATACATTATGTACCTCCCAGTGCCAACCAGATGCCCACACACTGGTCTGGTGTTCAATACATATCTGTTGTCTAAATAAGTTCTGGGGGCACCTGGTGGCTCAGTTGGTTGAGTGTCCGACTTCTGCCTAGGTCATGATCTTGCCATTCCTGAGTTCAAGCCTTGCATCAGGCTCTTTGCTGACAGCTCAGAGCCTGGAGTCTGTTTTGGATTTTGTGTTCCCTCTCTCTCTCTCTCTGCCCTTTCCCCACTCATGCTCTGTCTCTCTCTCTCTCAAAAATAAACATTAAAAAAATTTTTTTAAAAAGTTCTCAAGTAGACTTCTTCACATACAAGATGCATATTTTATTTATACTGGAGTAGAGGATGTAGTATTGATTTGATGAGTTCTGATAAATGTATACATCAGTGTAACCATAACTGTGATCAAGATGCAGAATATTTCCATCACCCTCAAGAGTTCCTTCCTGCCCCTTTGTAGCCAGTCTCCCCTTATCCCAACTCCAGGCAGCTTCTGGTCTTCCTGTCAAGATAGATTAATTTGCCGTTCTCTAGAATTACATGTAAACGGAATAGTATAGTATGTATTCTTTTGTGTCTGGCTTCCTTCATTTAGCATAATGACTTTGAGATTCATCAATACTGCTGGGTAGATTAGTCCTTTTATTCCTGAGTAGTATTCCATTATAGGGATATACCATCATTTTTTAATTTAATTTACTTTTAAAATTTACATCAAGTTAGCATATAGTGCAATAATGACTTCAGGAGTAGATTCCTTAATGCCCCTTACCCATTTAGCCCATCCCCCCTTCCACAACCCCTCCAGTAACCCTTTGTTTGTTTTCCATATTTAAGAGTCTCTTATGTTTTGTCCCCCTTCCTGTTTTTATATTATTTGTGCTTCCCTTCCCTTATGTTCATCTGTTTTGTATCTTCAAGTCCTCATATGAGTGACGTCATATGATACTGTCTTTCTCTGACTAGTTTCACTTAGCATAATACCCTCAGTTTCATCCACATAGTTGCAAATGGCAAGATTTCATTCTTTTTGATTGCCAAGTAATACTCCATTTTTTATATATACCACATCTTCTTTATCCATTCATCTATCTATGGACATTTGGGCTCTTTCCATACTTTGGCTATTGTTGATAGTGCTGCTATAAACACTGGGCTGCATGTGCCCCTTTGAAACAGCATACATGTATCCCTTGGATAAATACCTAGTAATGAAATTGCTGGGTCATAGGGTAGTTCTATTTTTAATTTTTTGAGGAACCTCCACACTGTTTTCCAGGGTGACTGAACCAGTTTGCATTTCTACAAGCAGTGCAAACGAGATCCTCTTTCTCAACATCTGTTGCCTGAATTGTTAATGTTAGCCATTCTGACAGGTGTGAAGTGGTATCGCATTGTGGTTTTGATTTGTATTTCCCTGGTGATGAGTAATGTTGAGTATTTTTTCATGTGTCGGTTGGCCATCTGGATGTCTTCTTTGGAGAAGTGTCTATTCATGTCTTTTGCCCATTTCTTCACTGGGAATATACCACCATTTGTTTATTCAGTCACCCGTTGATGGCATTTGTATTGTTTCCAGGTTTGGCTATTGTAAATAAAACCTCTCTAAACATTTGTGTACAACTCTGTGTATGGACATGTTTTCGTTTCTCTTAGAATTTTCTAAAACTAGGGTAGAGGTGGGGACATCAGCAAAACCCCTCCCTCATCTCTTAAGTCAATAAACATTTATTTGGACAATGATGTGCCAAGCCTACACTCCAGACCAAGCAGCACAAAGAGGGCTCTCATGACCTTTCAGTCTGGTCAGTGTTTGGGTAGAAGTACCCTCTGCAGAGTGAGCCAGCCCAGCCAGGGAGACCAAGAGGACCTTGAAAATCTTCAGACCCACATTCCACCAAGAAGGCTTCATTTGGAATGCAGGTGTGTGAGGGAAAGTTTTTAATGGTCAGAGGGAAAGACTTTTTTTAGCTAAATTATCATATTTTTTCCCACTTCACACCAAGGTAGTTTTCCCCAAGAGGGGGGTGTTTCTGCTAGAAGGAGAGAAATGTGAACAGGACTTTGCAAGAGAGAGTGAGCCTGGGTAGGGCCTCTGGATAATCAGAAAGAAAGGTGTACCATTTTCCAGGGCTGCCATGACAACTCACCAAAGACCTGGTGCCTTATTTATTTATTTATTTTTAATTTTTATTTTTTTACATTTATTAATTTTTTGAGAGACAGAGAGAGACAGAGCGTGAACAGGGAAGGGGCAGAGAGAGAAAGAGACACAGAATCCGAAGCAGGCTCCAGGCTCCGAGCTATCGGTTAGCACAGAGCCCAACACGGGGCTCGAACCCACAAACCATGAGATCATGACCTGAGCCGAAAGTCAGAAGCTCAACAGACTGAGCCACCCAGACGCCCCCTGGTGCTTTAAACTATAGTCATTTTTTCTCTCACAGTTATGCAGACCAGAGTTGAGAATCAAGTTGCCTGTAGAGCTACACTCCCTCTGAAAATTCTAAAGGAGAATCTTTGCTTCCTCATTCCAGCTTCGGTGACTCCACTTCTTTGGCTTGTGGTAGGCATAAATCTGATCTTCACATGACCTTCTTGACTCTGTATGTCTCTTTGTGCCCTTTCTCTTATAAGGACACCAGTCATTAGATTTAGGGTTCACTCTAAATCCAGGGTGATCTCACCTTGAGATCCTTAACAGCCTACCCAAATAAGGTCAAATTCACAGGTACGAAGGGATGGGACTTAGATATACCTTTGGGAGGGGGAGACACTGTTGAACCGACTACAGATGGGGAAATATCATTAGTTCAAAAAACTCTGACCCAGAAACTAATAGTAATGAAATCAATATTATTAAGAGTTTCCCATGTGTCAGGATCTGTCCTAAGCACTAGCCATAAAGTATCATTTAATCATCTCGGCAATTCTGAGGCAGGTAAGATCATTAGCTTCAATTTGACAAAGGAGGAAACTGCGTGGTACCAGGAGCTTCGTTAATATATCCATGGTTGCACAGCCAATAAACAAGCAGTCCAGCCCCAGAACCACTGCATCGTTGTACACGCAGCAGGCTCTGCCCCTACAGTTCTTGGAGGTCTTGGACATTTTTCTCCTTTTAGGGTTTGGGAGAGTTGGGGGCAGACTGGGGAAGCAGTGAGAGGGGCCTCTCAGGCCTAGGCCTGTGAACCTGGGAGGGGAGCAGAGTTGGTAGATGAAACTGCTGCCTGGCTGGCTCTGTCCATCAGTCCTACTCAACCTCTGAGCCTGAGGACTGCCACTGAAGCAGAAGCACCAGGCAGGAACAAACAGAATATTGGGAATAGAAGTGACATCTCAGTTTTAAAACATGCATCTCAAGGGTAAGGCAGGAAGCCTGGCATCTGAGGTGTGGCAGGAATGAGGATGCTCAGGGTGAGGCAGGGGGCTGCTTTGGGAGTCCCATCCATCTGGGGCAGAGGTTTACCCTGCCAGGGAGTCAGGCGCACCCATCTTCTTGACTTGCTATCTATGAGTGGGCTGTGGAAAGTTAGATTTTGACAGTATTATAAGTACCCAGCTAAGAGACAAAAGAGAAACAGAGGGTAGAGGAGTCCTCTCCCAGTTTAGCCAGTGCTCCTTCCTCCCACTTGAAGGATTTATTCTCTTCTCTTCATTCTTTATTAGTTAATCAATCTACTTTCTTCTGGTAACCAATTTTGAAACGTACCCACTACCCAGATTAACCCAAGAAAAGCTGAGGCCAGTAACTGACCAACTCTTGCTCCAGTGTGCAGATGGATGATCTAGTAATGGTCTGTGAGCAGTTCAGAAAAGCAGCCAGCACAGATTCATTACCAAGTATATTAATATGAGCCAATGTTTGTTGATCACTTATGTGCTAAGCACCGAGCTAAGTGTTTTTATGCATTCCCTTTTTAATCCACAGCTACCCTATTAGGTGGGATTATTATCTTGATTTCAAGATGGTAGCCTTACCATCACTGGGAATTTACCAGAAATGCAAGTGCTGAGGCCCTACTCAGACCTCCTAAATCTGAATCTCTTTGGGCAGAGCCTAACAGTCACCCTCCAGGTGATTCTTATGCATGCTCAAATTGGAAAACCATTGCCCTGGATTATCCCATCACTTCAAAGATCCAGGCAGGTCAAAATAATCTCATTTTCTTTTGTAATAGGATGTTCAGACTGGCAGATGAAGGAGATACCCTGTCTCTGGAGTTTAGTAAAGACTTTCATCTATTTTTAAAGAAATCTTTGAGGACAGCGTGGGAAAATGTGGAGAATACTGGCAAGAAAGGAGGCAGATCACAGCATGATGATATATGTATTATTCTGGAGGCACAAGAAGGACAAGTCATACCCTAAGGGTGTTAGCTGACAAGTCAGCAGAAATCTGCCAGGAGGTCTCTACTGAGGAGCCACAGAGTTCTGCCCAGTTTGACTTTTCAATCAATGGTGTGGAAAATGGCATAGTATCAGTTCAGTAGGTATTACCAAGCTGGGGGAGATGGCAAGTATATTGGATAACAGAATGAAGAACCAACATGATTTTGACCAACCAGAAACAGACATAAATATAAAATGTGGCATATGGTCACTATGTATGGTTGTGTAGGCTGTTCACTTCCCAAATGCATCTTACAGGTTGAGAGACAAAATGGGAGCTGAAATGAAGGTACTCCACTCGATTTCACACAGAGGAAGAGGACCCTTTTTGAAGTTCACATTGAAGGTATTTTATGAACTTGCAGCAGTGCTGACCCATTACTTTTTTTTAACTGGGGTAAAATATATACAGTATAAAAATTGCCATTTTAATCATGTAAAAACATTTTTTAAGTTTATTTATTTATTTTGAGATAGATATACAGAGAGAGAGAGAGAGAGAGAGAGAGGGAGGAGGAAAAGCAGAGAGAGAAAGAATCCCAAGTGGCTCGAACCCACAAGCCCTGAAATCATGACCTGAGCCAAAATTAAGAGTCAGAGGCTTAATCAACTGAGCCACGCAGGTGCCCAAATCATGTAAAAAATTTTTAATTGTGGTAAAACATATATAATATATAATTTACCATTTTAATAATTTTTCAAGGTACAGTTCAGTGTCATTAAGTACATTCACATTTTGTGTAACCATCAGCAATATCTATTTCCAAAACATTTTCATCATCCTAAACAGAAACTACACCTATTAACAATGATTCCTCATTTCCCGTTTCCCTCAGCCCCTGGTAACCCCTAACCTACTTTCTGTCTCTAAAAATTTTCCTATTCTAGATATTCTGTATGAGTGGAATCACACAATATTTGTTCCTTTGTATCTAGTTTATTTCACTTAGCATAATGTCTTCAAGTTTTATCCATGTTGTAATATATATCAGAACTTTGTTTCTTTTTATGGCTGAATAATATTCTCTTGTACATATGAACCACAGTTTACTTATTCATTCATCTGTTGATGGACACTCAGGTTGTATCTACCATTTAACTCTTGTGAATAATGCTGTAATGAACATGGGCGTACAACTGTTTGTTTAAATCCTGTTATCAGTTCTTAGGGGAATGTACCCAAGAGTAGATTCCTGATCATAAAGTAACTCTTTGTTTAGCTTTTTGATTCCCAACAGGATATGCGAGTGCTCCGATTTCTCCACATCCTTACCAACACTTGGTTTTGTTTTGTTTTAATTCTAGCCATCCTTGTGAGTATGAAGTAGTATCTAATTATGATTTTGATTTGCATTTCCCTAATGATTAATAGTGTTGAGCATTTTTTTCATGTGCTTTTTGGTTATTTGTATATCTTCTTTGGAAGATCTTTTGCCCATTTTTAAATTGGATATTTGTCTCTCTGTTGTTGACTTGTGGTTCTTTATATGTTCTGGATATTACAACTTTATCAGATATGTGATTTTCAAGATTTTTTTCATTCTTTTGGTTGCTTTTTCACTATCTTGATAGTGTCTTTTGAGGCACAAAAGTATTTAATTTTGTGAAGTCTAACTTATTTATTTTTTTTTCTTCTGTCACTTGTGCTTTGGTATCATATTTAAGAAAGCATTGCCAAATCTAAGGCCATGAAGATTTCCCCCATGATTTCACTTAAGAGTTTTATAGTTTGGGCTCTTTGATCTATTTTGAGTAATTTTTATATACAGTGTGAGGTAAAAGTCTAACTTCATTATTTGCATGTGGATATCCAGTTTTACCCACACCACTTGTGGAAAAGACTCTCCTTTTCCTATTGAATAGTTTCCATACCGTTGTGGAAAATCAACTGACTATAGATGTGAAGATTTATTTGGGGGCTTTCAATTCTATTCCATTGGTTTATACATCTGTCCTAATGCCAATACCACACTTCTTTGATCACTGTAATTTTGTAATATGTTTTGAGATTGGGAAACATGAGTTTCCTTCCTTTTTAAGATTGTTTTTGGCTACTTAGCGTTCCTTGAAATTCTATATGAATTTTAACATGGGTTTTATCATTTCTGCAAAAAAGAAAAAGCCACCATTGACCCATCATTTCTTTTCTTTTTTCTCTTAAATGTTTATTTATTTATGTTTAAGAGATAGGGAGAGTGAGAGATTGTAAGCAGAGGAGAAGCAGAGAGAGGGAGACAGAATCCCAAGCAGACTTCACACAGAACCTGACATAGGGCTCAAATTCACAGATTGTGAGATCATGACCTGAGCTGAAATTAAGAGCTGGATGCTTAACCAATGGAGCCACCCAGGTGCCCAAATCATCATTTCTGATTAAAACAAAAATCGGTGTCACTTGTCCCCAATGGAGAGATGATGTGGCCAAACAGCAGACCCCATAGAACCAATTTAAGCCAACAGTGCTTCATGGCTGCCAAAAAGCCAGTGATATTGGGTTCTATTCAAACCAGTGCAGGAAGAGAGAGACCCCTGTGTTCTGTGCTCTACCTACTGAGGCCCACATTTTTCAAAGGGTCTCTTGAGACCATAGATTCTCTTTAGTGGAGAGCAGTTGAGGAAATTGGGGAGATAACTGGGTGGGTTAGAGGAAAAAGGGTGCATGACAACGTTCAAGTATTTGGATGGACCTCCCTCTAGTTTTCTGTCTCTTCTTCCACTTATAATGCAAAAGCTTTCCTACAGATGAATGAAGACAAACAAACAGTCAGGAGCCAGCCCAAACTGCACTCTTTCTAATCATTGGGGATGTTTCTAGCCATTAGACTAGCTCAAGTCTGGAATAAGCTGCCTACCTTGAGAGGTGGTGAGTTCCTTATAAGGGCAGTGTCCACACAGAGGCCAGGTGATGAATTACTGACTCAGTGATTCAGTATGGCAACAGGAGTTAATGACCTCAGAGACTCTTTCGATCATGGAGCAGGGCTTGTAAAAAATTTAACCTGAGAGTGCAGCCACCCCCTCCTCCCAGGGCATCCTCTCTGTGACAGCTGCAGCAAGAGGTGCTGGGAACAACATAGCTATCAACAAGAATCCACTTCATCAGATGACGTTTTGATATCACTTTAAAAGGGTGCAGGGTGATGTTCTAGGAAGAGCAGACAGACATAGGTTTGAATCCCAGCTGTGTCTCTGGCCCTGGTGAGTTTCCTAATGCCTCAGTTTCCTAATTTGTACAATAGGAAAATTATACCAATGATAGCTGGTCATATGCAATCTGTTTGCTCCTTCCCAATTCTTGTGGCACCACTGTCCACAGGTCTATCCTATCTTCTGACTGCAGGGGTGGGCATGTGACCTGGCCTAGCCAATTAGAGTTGCCCTTTCCCTGTCCACTGAATAGATATGTGACCTTCTAGGAGCCCGAGTATCCCCAGATAGTTTGCTCTGCACACAGAGAAAGGGCCTCTCTCTTCCTCCTGGGATTGAGGGTTGTAAAGGCCATCCAGGCTTTGGATGCCTTGGGCATCTTTCCAGCTGTGTGGGCAGAATGTTCCAAAGCCAATATAGAGGGGCATCAGGTTAAGAGTTGGAGTTAATGAGGGGCACCTGGCTGGCTCAGTCAGAAGAACATGTGACTCTTGATCTTAGGGCTGTGAGTTTGAGTGCCACTGGGTGTGGAGATTACTGGAAAAAAAAAAAACTTAAAAAAAATTGGAGCAGGGGCACCTGGGTGGCTCAGTTGGTTTAACTCTTTAACATTTCTTTTAATGTTTCTTTCTTTATTTTTTAGAGAGAGAAAAAGGTAGAGTGTGAGTGGGGGAGGAGCAGAGAGGGAGACTCAGAATCCAAAGCAGGCTCCAGGCTCTGAGCCATCAGCACAGGGCTTGAACTGCGAGATCATGACCTGAGCCAAAGTAGGACGCTTAACCGACTAAGCCACCCAGGCGCCCCAGTCTGACTCTTGATTTCAGCTCAGATCATAATCCCAGGGTTGTAGAATCGAACCTGCCTTCAGGCTCCATGCTGACTACTTGGGATTTTCTCTCTCTCCCTCTGTCCCTCTCCCCTACTTGCATTATCTCTCTCTCTCTCTCTCTCAAATAATAATTAAAAAATAATAAAAGAACTGGAGCTAATGAGAGACAGCCCAACTAATCTGACTCCCTAGATCCAGCTATGCCTAAAGTCCACTCCTGTTTTTATCAGTGATGGGAGCAATAAATTCCCTTTTTGGTTTAAGCTAATTTGAGCTGGGCTTCTGTCAGTGGGAGGCAAAAAAGCCCTGACCAGTATATCTTTCTGCAGGGCAGTTGTGTGCATTAAAAGAAATCATATTGCCAAGTAGCTGGCATCTAGTAGGTATTCTGTGAGAGACTAACAAGCCTGCCTGGTTTTTGATATAACCATACAGACCACAGTGGCAGATGGGAATGGATTATTTTGTGTGTGTGTGTGTGTATGCGGGAAGTGAGCATGTCATCCCAGCTGGGCCAATCAAACTGTTTCTCTGGGTTGTTCTGAGGGGGGCAGCAGGGCCACGAGGCTAAATTCCCTAGCCAAGCTCCCTGTCCCATGAAGAAACCCATCCTGTGGTAGGAGAGAGTGAAACCTGTATGCGAAGAAAAGAAATGTGAGAGAAGACCGAGAGTGAGAGAGCCAGGGATATTTGTGTCCTTCATCCCCTGCATCCTGACCCTGCACTTCCAGGTAGCACATACTCCAGTGAACTGCTCCTTCTCTTCCACTTGATTTCTGTCCCTTGTAACTGAGGGATCCTGACTAATGTGCCCAGAGGCCAGCTGAGATGAGGCCATAAAAGACCCACTGGGTCGGCTCTGCAGCTGCCATGGTCTGTCCCTCACTGCTGGCTTGGGAAAGTCCAGCATCCTTTCCAGTCAAGCAGCTCTCACATCCAGTGTCTGAGGCAGACTGGATCTGGAGGGGGCCAGACAGGACTGATACAGGGCACTGATGTCACAGTCTACTGCCCTCTCCAGTGGCCACCTTTCAAATCCTTGACTAAACTGTTGCCTGACGGTGTCCTGACAGGTGGATCCATTTAATGATCGCATGGTGAACAAACTTGCTTCTGCCACCTTCTGTCTAGTTTAGGGAAGAGGTCTGGTCCCCAGTCACCTTGGCTGATGAGAGTGAGAGCATGAGTGATCTGGGCTGAGCCCCCATGACAGGTTTGACAGGTGGAGGCAGGGGGCCCTGAGTGATGCTCGGGGCACCCCTCTGAGGCTTCGCCATACTGTACACTGTGTCCCTGGCACAGTGCCGTCCATGTCTTCATGCATGTGGCACTCCACAAACATTAGTTGAGCAGGTGCTATGTGCTGGGCACTGTGCCAGGAACAATACAACAAACAAAACAAAGGTCACATTCTAATGAGAGGAAAAAATAAATAAAATAAAAAATGCATAGCGTGAGATGTCAATAATGACAACAGTCACAGGAGGCTGAGGAGGAGAATGGGGAGGGTGAAGGTGGGTGACAATTTGTAAAGGACAGGACGGACTCTCTAAGCAAGCAGTTGGGGAGCAATGAGGTGCATGCCTGGCATATTCAAAAAACGGCAAGGAATTCCTGGTGGAATATAAAATGGTACAGCCACTTTGGAAAACAGTTTGGTGGTTTCTCTCAAAAAGTTAAACAGTTATCAGAGTGCCTGTGTGGCTCAGTCGGTCTGACTTCAGCTCAGATCATGATCTCAAGTTATGTGAGTTTGAGTGCCACATCCAGCTCACTGCTGTCAGTGCGGAGCCTGCTTCAGATCCTCTCTCTCCCTCTCCCTCTACCCTTCCCTCACTCATGCTCTCTCTCTCTAAAATAAATAAACATTAAAAAAAAAAGGTTAAACAGTTATCACTTGACCCAGCAATTCCACTCTTAGGCATAGACTAAAGAGAAATGAGAACATATGTCCACATAAAGACTTGCACATGAATAGCCACAACAGTATTATTCATAACAGCCAAGGAGTGGAAACAAACCAAATGCCCATCGACAGACAAATGGATAAACAAAATGTGGTATATCCATGTCGTGGAATATTTTTCAACCTTAAAAAGGAATAAAAGCATGATTCATGCATGAATCCAGCCACAAAAACCCTACAAATTGTATGATTCCATTTATATAAAATGTCCTGAATAGGCAAACCTCCAGAGGCAGAAAGTAGATTAGTGGATGCCAAGGGCTGGGGGCAGGGGCCGTGACTGCTAATGGGTCAGGGTTTCATTTTGGGATGATGAAAATGTTTTGGAATTAGATAGTAGTGATTGTTGACGACATTATGAATACCATAAAAACCACTGAATAGTACACTTTAAAAGGGTGGATATTATAGTATGCAAATTGTATCTCAAATTTTCTTTAACTTTTATTTTTTAGAGAGAGAGTGAGACCGAGCAGGGGAGAAGAGCTGACGGAAAGAGAGAGAATCTTAAGCTGGCTCCATGCTCAGCAAGGAGCCTGATGCAGGGCTCAATCCCATGGCCCTGGGACCATGAGCCAAATTTAAGAGTCGAATGCTTGGACCACCCAAGTGCCCCAAATTATATCTCAGTTTTTGAAAAGAATGAAAACAGCCCAAGTAGACCAGTGCCTCCGAGAGAGAGAGGATGAAGCCCAGTGAGTTGAATGGGCCCTCACCCACCATTGCTCCAAGGGAGGGTGCCCTGAGAAGGGTGAGTTTCCACCAGGGAGGTGGGAGAGTGGGGAAGGTTTGGAAAACAGGAATTGTCCAGAAAAACACTTAGGGGGGCAGCATGTAGGGCCATGGGAGGGGTCCTGAGGACAAGCTATACAGATGCCACAAGACAGCCTGAGGCTCAGGCTCAGCCAGGACCAAGGCCCAGCCTCCACTTAAGGCAAGTTGGGGGCAGAGCAGGGCAGGGGTGGGGAAGACCTGGGACCACTGTGCAGGGGGCGGGCACTGCTAGGGGTGGAGGGCAGAGATGCTTAACATAGTCTACTCCTGGGCCCTGGGGAAGGATAAAGGGCATAACCACTGTGGTAAAACGCATTGGCTCCTTAAACCTTAGGACAACATGGCGGGGAGAGGCGGGGTGCTCTCATGAATGTTTCCAGGGTGAGAAAACACGCTGCTCAGAGATGGGGAGCCACTTGCCCAAGGTGACCCAGCTGAGGGATTACAGAGCTAGGTGGAAGTGGGGTCCATCTGACCCTATAGTCCAAGCTCTTCCCACTCTGTCCCCTGGAAAACGAAGCCCGTGAAAGAATTGAAAACTGCCCGCAGGAGGGTACATGGGGAGCTACCTGGGCTGCCAGCCTCATCCTGGGTTTTGGCTCCACTCATTTCTCCCTAGGTGGTGGCTGAGGAGGAGACAGGGCATGGTGGGGTGAGGGGAGCATAGGGGTGGTGTCATGATACCCAGAGAAAGGCTGGACTGGTCCCGGGCCCTTGCCCCCAGCACTGTGGCCAGACAAGCTAGGAGTTTTGGTTTGGAGGCTCCAAGGAAACCCTCTAAGGAACTAGTTCCTTTCCTCCCCAGGTCTTCCAGCTACCTCCACCCTCCTGAACCTGCCTTCCTCTCCGAGCTTTTGCCTTGAGCAAGTTCACATCTTTTCCTGAGCTGGGGATGGTGCCGCCTTCCCCATACAACCTCAGTTCTCTGCCCCCTGGGCCTTTGAAATGCCCTCCCATCTTTTCAGGTCACCTCTCCCTGAAGCCTTCCTCGTCTTCTGGCAGTTCTTCTATGTGCATTAAACATCTTCTCTGAGCCAGAAGCCCAAACCCAGCCCCAAATCTCTGGCCTGAGGAGCTGTTACCAGCAGAGAGGGACATACCAGGACTGGGGGACCCCAGGGCTGGAGGGAGGAGGAGCCAGATAAGACATGATGAAGTAAAGGATTTTTGGCCTGAGCCTTAGAAAATAATGACGCATTCAGAGGACATGGGAGAAGGGGCAGAAGGGCATTCCAGCCAGAAAGAATGTGGGGCTGCCCTATCTTGGCGGACAAACAGCCCAAAGCCCTTTATTCTCACCTCCCTGTGGACCTGCCAGGTTCTTTTTTTTTTTTTAATTTTTTTAAAAGATTTTATTTTTAAGTAATCTCTACACCCAATGCGGGGCTTGGACTTAAAACCCTGAGATCGGGTCATGTGGGTGGCTCAGTCGATTGAGCATCCGACTTCGGCTCAGGTCATGATCTCACAGTTCGTGGGTTTGAGCCCCGCGTCGGACTTTGTGCTGACAGCTAGCTCAGAGCCTGGAGCTTGTCTTCAGATTCTGTGTCTCCCTTTCTCTCTCTGACCCTCCCCTGCTCGTGCTGTCTCTCTCTGTCTCTCAAAAATAAATAAAAAACATTAAAAAAATTTAAAAAAAAATAATAAAACCCTGAGATCAAGAGTCCCATGCTTCACTGACTGAGCCAGCCAGGTGCCCCGTGCCATGTTCTACCCTATGCTTGCCTGTGGGGATCAGACCATGATCTTTGGAACCCCACAGAGCCCTGAGAGCAAGGAGCTCCAGGGGAATGATGGATGAGAAAATGGGGACTGTCTCACATTCGGTTTCTCCTCCTGGGTCAGCTTGTTTTATGTGAGCATGAGCACGACCATTCCCCACCCTCTCTGTGTGGCAACCAGGGCAGCCACACTTCCTCTTGCTCTTTGCAGAATAATTAGACTCAAGTCTTTTTTAGAGATGAGGACACTTGAGGCTCAAGGAGTCAAAGCCACAGAGCAAGAGGTGCAGCTGGGATTTGAACTCAGATGTCTGGCTGCACAAAGTCTGTGGTCATTCACTTCCTTTAGTGTCATTGCCCAGCAGCAGGACCTAGCCAGAAATTGGAATGGAGGCACAGGAAGTAGGCTTGGATCCCCAGAGGCAACAGCCAGGCAGGTTGGGAACCCTTGATCTGAAACAGGCCTAAGGCAGGAGGGGCAGGGACTCTGGGTAAAAGCCCAAGTCCCAGACTCCAGGCCTGGACGACTCCAGATCTCCATCTAGTGGTACAAGGCAGCCACTGCCACAAGGCCCAGGCAGCACACTGCCACACTGATCCAGTCAGGTCACCAGCAAACAACCCGCCAACTGGAAATGCGCCTTCCCTGGGCCTGAGTTCCATAGAGAGAGAGAGGAGGCCCAACAGGGTGCATGCACACTGGGGTTCATTGCCCTTGGCATTTCTCTGCAGCAGCACAGTTGCTGGTGGGGGCTCTGTCCTCTGCCAGAAACCCCAACACACAGGTCCCCAAGTGGAGGCCAGATTCTTCAGGTTCAGAGACTTGACAACCTGTCACCCCAGAAGGCAAGTCTCACTGGCCTGTGCTGGCCTCCAGGGCAGGAGGGGTCATCTAGCTCTGGTAGGCTGAACACTGGATCCTGCCCAGGATGGAGGGGAATTTGCTTTGCCTCTAGATTGTTCCTAGGACCCCATCCTTGGAAGCCCCTAGGCTCCTCCAAAGGGGCAAGCCCTCCTCAAGAGGGGCAGGGAAGCAGCATTCACTGTTCTAAACAGCATTTCAATCAAAACACCCCAAGAGTGAGGTACTATTATCTCCATGTGGAAGAAGTGATGGGGGAGGGGTAAAGTAATTGGCCCAAGTCACGTATTCATTGAATACTAACTATAAAACATTGTGTGTGGGCACCCTACCCAGAAGGGAGAAAGTCAAGGGGAAGCTTCCTGGAGAAGGGACTAGTGGGCCAAGTTTTGAAGGAAGACAGGAAAAAGATTCCAGGCAGAGAGAAGAGCATGTGAGTGTGAGGACATGAGGGAAGATCAGCAAGATTAACCTAGGTAGACCTGGGCAGGTGGGCAGTGTGGGTAGAGCCCTGGGGTGGGGGTGGGTGAGGTTAGCAGGCAGAACCCATACAGACCCCCTAACAAATTAAGGATTCTGGACTCGAAGATCATGGGAAGCCTTTAAATAGGGCAGTGACCTCATCTCATCCATGTTTCAGGAAGGTCCTGGCTGGCAGGCAGACTTCCTTTGAGGCTCTCAAGAGTCCCAGGTGGAGAGGCTTGTCCTGGAGCTGGGGGTGGCAGGTAAGGTTGTTACTCAAGGCGGGGGCTCAGCAGCAGCAAAGGCCCAGAGGCCAGAGGGCCCCAGAGCCTCTCAGAAACAGAGAATCACCCAGCATGGCTGGAGAGAAGGGTTTGAGGGCTGGGAGGACTTGGGTGTGGCTTCCCTTTAGTCCACTTGGGCTGCTGTAACATAATGCCACAGACTGGGTACCTTATAAAGCACAGAGATTTATTTCTCACAGTTTTGGAGGCTGGACATTGGAGATCAGGGTACCAGCAGGGGCAGGTGAGGGACCTCTTCTGGGGTGCAGATGTCTCCCTGTATGCTCACGAGGTGGAAAGGGGAAGGGTCTCTTGTAACAGCACTAATGCCATTCATGAGGTCTCTGTCCTCATGACCTAATTACCTCCCAAAGGTTCTACCTCCTAATACCATCCCCTTGGGTGTTAGTTTTCAACATGAATTTTGGGGTGATGCACACATTCCGATGACAACAGTGTGGACTGTTTTCCTGCAGAGGCGAGTCCTCGGGCAAGATAGACAGCTTCCTTGGATATCTTATGAGGAGAGAAAGGAGGCCCTCTTGGCTGTGACTGAGCCCCTGAGGAGGGGCTCTCTGCGGCCAATGTCAAGTGGACTTGGAGCAGGGGCTTGTGGCCCAGGACCTAAGCAAGCATATCCTGGAAGGACCAGGTTTGGACCCTGCTTTTGCAGTTTGTATTTCATTCATTCACTCATTCATTCATTCAACAAACACTTTCTGCACCCCTGCCATGTGTTAAGCAGCTTTAGGTCTGGGGACCTAGCAATAAGCACAACAGACACCAGCCCTGCCTTGAGGGAGACACTGATCTCATAGGAGACAGAAACCTTAAACAAATATAGCCCCTCCTGGAGGAGATGTGGCAATGCTGAGGGGTGGGGTGAATGGGCTCGGCTCCAGAAAACCGAGGGGAGAGGGGAGCCTCAAAGAGTCTGGAGAGGTGATTTCTCTGAGGAAAACCACCAAGCGTCTTTGTGAAGGCATAGCTTTGTGTGTTTGTATCCATGGTTGTCTGTGTGTGTGCATAACTGTGTGTGTTTGTATGTATATCTGTGTGTTTGTATGTACTGTTAAATGAGTGTGCCTGTGTGTGTGTGGGGTGTCCATATATGTATACATTTGTGTGTCTGTGTGGGGGCGGTGTTAGTGTGCTATGTGTGAGTCTCCATGGGTATGCATGTGTGGGTGTCTGTGTGTGAGAGGTAGGGTGCCTGCTGGGTGACTTCCAAGGGGTTTCTCAGACCTCAAGATACAGTAATAAAACTAGAACTGCCATGAACACACTAGGACAGCTGTGGGAGGCTAAACTGGGAGAGTGGACAGCCCCTCCAAGAAGGGAATAAGACTCGAAGTTGGGGCAGGGTGAAGAAACAGACCATCCAGACCAGGGGTGAATAAGAACCAGCCCCATAAGAGCCTGCCACAGGGGGGCTGGGCCAAATGCCTAGTGGGACTCAGAACCCCCCAGGGCTATAGAGAAGGAACTCTGAGATCTCCAGGAAAGGGTATGGGTTTGGGGGCAGCCAGACCTTCTTAGCAGCTGCATGACCTTGGGCATGTCCAAGCCTTGGTTTTCTCCCTGTAAAATGGGAATAATCATACCCACTGCCCAGTGCCTAGAACATTCCTTATTAGGAAATGCACATGGTGGGTGTTGCATAGCTCCTCCCATCAGCTTCTCCCCATAGGACCTGAGGATATCTTATTTTCTTTGGGATGGAAATCAATAATAATAAGGAAAGTGAACATGAGCCATGCCTGAGCTAAGTACTTGCCATCTGACATCTCAGATAACCCATCAACACCCCTGCTACTGTTTTACACCGAAGCCCCTACCCCCACCAGGGGTCCCGGGCAAGCCCTGCTGTGTTGATGTGAAGCAGGGAGGCCACACTCTTCCTTGCTTAGGCTCCGAGTCCCGCTGCTTCTTTCATGGACATACCTCTGGGTGGGCCAGAGGGCATTCTCCCAGCCTCTCTGCCCTTTCCCAGCTGAGGCTGACTCTTACCCATTACCACTTATCAGCTAACATTTCCAAAGATCAGTCCCATGGGGGTGTGAAAGACCTCTTCCTTTATTTACTGGATAGCCAGGGGTCATTTTCCTTTATTTCTCTGAACCTCGGTGTCTTTGTCCTTGAAATAGGGATTCATAATTAACACTCTGCCAGTGAGGGTTCAGCGAGAGCTCATATGTGCCACTGCTTTGAACAAAGCCTTCCACCCAGGTAAGGAATTAGCCCATTGGGTATCCCAGGTGTGGGGGGAATCCTTCAACGTGGGCACCTGAATATCCTCCAGTCATGCTCCCTTGCTGCTTTGGGAAGACGTCACACTTAACAAACTGGTCTAGGTGGCAAAGTCACCCTCCACCTGGCCGTGCCTCTCCTACAGTTTGCTCCAAGGTGGAAAGCAAGGCAGGAAATAACCATATCGCACAAGGAGTAGAGAGGCAGCTGGAGCCAGCTGGTTCCTGAGGGTTTCAGGACCTGGAATGCAATTTCCCAATTGTGAATTCATCCTGGCCACCAGCCCCACCCCCACACCGAGAATGTCAGCAACAGTATCCTCAGGCTTCCTTTCCTCAGACATTAAGTAGAAGAATAGCCCCTGCCTCTTGTATGAAGAAGTTGAGGCTGGAGATCACTGGGAATTGGACCAAGGTGGACTGGTCACTCACAGGTCAATTTGATTTTGGCCCAAACCACTTATTCACAGGAAGAGGATTCTGGGGCCCAGAGAAGAAAGTCACATTGTCCAAGGTCACCCAGCTAAAGCCAGAGTTTAACCTTGTACCTATCTCCCATGCCAGCAGTAGATGAATGTGTAGATAACTACTGAACTACCAAATGTTTGACCCTACCCTGCATTATAAATTGAAGAACTGGAAGCCTAGTTCAGGGAAAACACTTGGCTGGGGTCACAACAAGCTGGTGACTGTGTCCTGGTGGAAATTACCCTAGCTGGTGTGGACTGGGCTGCTTTCTAGCTATGTGCCCTTAGTTAATAATAAAGGAGATAATCTCCCAGAGTGCAGAGCTCATCCAAGGACGTTAAGGGTCAGCTGGAATCAAAAAGCCTTCCCAGAATCAATCTGGCAATCCGGCCTCACACCTTTCCCCCTACCATTCAAACCTGACCGAGAGCTTTGGTGGCTTTTAACCCAAGGGAGAGATTCTCAGGCTGACCCCCTGTGCTTTCCCCATTTCCCACCACCTCTCACTGGAATAATGCAGACCCAAAGCCTCCCCAGGGCTTCTGCGTAAGGCTTGTGGACCAGGTGAGCAGCTCCGCCAGATTCGCTCAGGAGGCCCAATCCTACACGCCCCGCCCCCTGCGCCCCGCCCCGCCCCCTAGCTCTCGACCTGGAAGACCTCACTGGGAAAGGTGAGGAGCCGGAGGAAGGAAGTTAGGCTGACCTCTGGGCAGGAGGAGCATTGAATTCGGCCAGTAGGCCCCAAAGCAGGCCAAAGCAGTTTTTCCGGCAGGTGGAGGATCCAAGCCCATAGCCCTGCTTCTGAGAGGCGAGGAAGGCCAGAGTCAGGACCCCAAGAAGGCCCCAGCCTAGCCGGGCACACAGAAGGCTGCGGGGCGGTATTTGTAGCCAGGGTCGAAGGTCGGGGAGTTGGCACCTCAGGACGGTCCCAAGGAAAGGAAAGAAGCCTCGTTGCAGTCCATGTGTCTGCAGGCCCACCGCAGTCCCATTCGGGCTCCGCGGAGCCTCTTGGTCCCTCCGATGCTCGTACCCGTCTCTAGGCCTGGATTTATGTCAGTTTGTGGTTCTGTCTCCGCGCCTCTTTGCCGATCTCTCTGTCCACCTCCGGCTCTAGCCCGCGGCCGGCTGTCCAGCCGCGGCCTGGGCCCTGGCCTGGAGCGCCATCTCGTGGGCACTTAGGGACTTGTCGCGGCTCGTGGACCTGGCAAGCTGCAGGTCGGCTTTGGGCGGGGAGCTTCGGCAGCTACCTAGGGGAGGGGCTGGGAAAAGAGCAGCGGAGGTCGGCTTCCGGAGTGGGTGTGGGGTGGGGCGAGCAGAGGTGCGCCTCTGAGAGACCAAAAGGAGCTCCATGGGCAAATAAGAATCCCAGAATCTGGCACTGGCATCAACGCATTCACTGACGGATGACCAGACTGCACGCCCAAGGGCGCTCCCTGGGGAATCCAGATCGGAACCCAGAGTTCAGGTTCCTTTCCCTTTGCCCTCTTCCCCGGGCGCACAACGGTCTTCCCTCTGCTGTCCAGTCCCTGGAACCCGACCGCTCGGCCCCTCGCCGGACCCTGCCTGCTGAGCTGGTACTCCAAACTTTGAGATGGAGGATCGAGAAGAGAGGAAAGAGTGGGATTAGATCTGGGGGTGCTTTCCAAAGCTGGGAAGAAGCCAAAGCTCAGCGTTTAAACTTCGGTCTCATCGAGACTGTCCCTCGAACCATCCAATATCTGGGAAAAAGGGGGAAGGGGACTCAAACTGAGGCGTTCACCTGTGTGTGCCCTGGGGAGCGCTAAGCTGAAAGTTCCCCTCCAGCTACAGAGGGTGCCCTGCGTGGACGTTCACGGTACGCGGGGGAAGCGGACCCCGGTTCAGCGCCTCTGGGTGGGGAGCGGGGCCAGGCCACTCGTGCCGTAGATTTCCGCCACCGCAGCGTGAGTGGGGGTGGGGGAAAAGGAATGGCTTGAGGGGATTCGGTAGACTCCGATTAACCCAGGAGAAAATGAGTTCCCCTAGGTCTGGAGATCCACACTTCTTCAGCCCGTAGCAGGGGGTCTCTCTGAGATGCCACATCCACACCCCCCCCCGTCTCCAAGATCCCCTGTGAAGTCACACTCAACCATCCCACACTGACAAGCACAGTTCTCTCTCTGACCCCACAGTTCCAATGCACATAGGCCCGCAGTGACCCTTCAGTCTCCACCAACCCAAAGACGCCCTCCACATACAGCCGTGCTCAGGGGATTCTGCTGTCTAGGGCCCCTAGTGCCAGGCCCAGAAGGGTTAAGAAGGCCTTGGGGCACCAGAGCGGCGGGACGCGGAGCGCCTGGGCTAATTGGCGACCCGGGGAACAATGGGGGATGTGAGGCGGGAGGAGGGGAGTGGCGGGTGGCTTAATTGGGCCAGGGAGAGGCCTGGCCTTTGTCTGGGACAAAGCCTTACTGCTGGCCGCGCGGTTCCCGAAGCCGAACTCAGGTTCTCAGCTGAGACCCAGCGGAGCGCCTCGAGGGCGACTCCGGGACAGGCTTTGCCGGCGGGAGGCGGGGAATGGGGAAACGATTCCCCAAGCTGCACTCAGCGCCGGCCCATCCGAGGTGCTGCAGCAACGAGTCGGCGAGTCTGCGGCCGCAACCAGGCCGCCCTGCCTGGCATTTGAGGCGACCCTCTTGGAGTTCCCCACTCTGCGCGCGGCCGTCACCGGGGTTTTAGGTCGGTGCTGCCCCCTGGTGTCAGCAGTCTGCGGAGCACTCGCAGCCTCTGCGCAACTTTCCGTCTTAGATGTGCGGGGAGAAACCGGAAGAAGTGAACGCGCCCCTGCTCTTCGAATTTTAGAGGCGTTTTGAGCCGAAAGAGACCTCGAATAAACACACTGTCCACGAGGGATTCTTTGTGAGCGGAGAAAAGTGATCTTTCTGTCCTGCCCCGTTCCTGGTCTGCCCCATTCGCTGTCCTGTCTGCGTAAGGTCAGAGAGCAAAGAAGCAGCCCACCCTCCGAAACCTGGGACAGTCTTTTTCGCCCTTTCGCTCGCTCACTGGCCAAGCCCCTTTCCGAATTGAGCGTAGGCTTGGTCCAGCTCCCTCCCTGGAAGAGGCGGACACAGTTCTCTTTCTTTGCAAATGTGTCGGCCCACGGAGGTGTCCTGGGCACTTGGAGGCCCAGGGACTGGCAGTTCCACCGCCACCCTTTTTTCATCTTTTTTCACCAGGAACATTCCTGGTGTTCCTGGTGAGTTGGGGACCTGTGCTCCCCACCCCACAAAGTTCCCAAGGTGGGCAGGCAGAGCGTTTGGCCAGAACGGCACAGACTCCCAAGGCTTAAAGAGGAGAGAACTGGGAAGGAGGTGGGGGCTCGGTGACGGACAGACCCAAGGTGGGTTAAAGGAGTAACCTCCCATCTCTCACCCCTTCCCACTACTAGGATTTGGGGGGCCGGAGACACCTGTTGGCTGTGAGAAGCAGAGACAAGCTCAAAGGATGCGGGTGGGAGGCCCACTTTGCAGGAGTGGGCCACTGGGAAGAAAGTGCCTAATGGAGACTGACACAATGGGACTCCCAGAGATACCCCAGCCAAGCCCTTTATTATACCAGGGGAAACTGAGGCAGCAAAGGAAGTAGTAGCCTATTGGCCCACACTTCCCCCGCCCCCAAGAGAGATTTAGATGAGTTACATGGGAGAACTTTCAGGCTAGACTCTGTCACTCTCATCAACAGCCCTGACGAGAAATATTTTTCTTCTTTTTAAAAATGTAATTTCTACGCCAAACGTGAGGCCCAAACTCACCACCCCAAGATCAAGAGTCTTATTCTCTACCGACTGAGCCAGCCAGACGCCCGGAGAACTGTTTCTTTTTGAGGTCCAGGAGGCAGAGAGATGGAAAAGGATTCTAGGGTCCGTGGTACTGGGTGCACCACGGCCAAACTCCTCCTCTGAAGGGAGAGAGGGAGTAGGGTGCACCCATCTTACCAGATCCGCCTACCCAGAGGCGCTAAAAGGGCATTCGTTTCTACTCTGGAGCCCCAGAAAGGGAGTCAGGAGTCCCGGTGCGGAGTGGCTGGGACGGCGGCCGGAGGAGAGTGGCCAGCAGAGGGAGCCCGGCCCCTGGCTTGGTAGGCGGCCCGCGCCGGGAGCGCGGGGTCTCGAAGCGGCTCGGCGCCTCCCGGCCCAGCCAGTGGCCCGCGCCGGCGCCGCCCGGCCTCGCAGCTCCGCCCGCTGCCCCAGCCTGCTGCCGCCCCCGGGGTGCAGCTGCCGCCGAGCTGGGGGCGCCCGGACGTTTTGTCCCCGCCTCCAATCCCTCCTAAAACGCTTGCTGCGCCCCTGCCCCACGCGGCCCACAGAGCGCACAGCGCCGTTCACTTCGCATTGCAGCGTTTTATTGTTTTCTCGAGTTTTTGTCTTTTCGTCTCGCTCGGTAGCGAAAAGTGAAAACCTGAGGTGGAGCCCGCGGGCCAGGCGAGCAAAGCCCTGGCGGAGGGGCCGAGGAGCTGGCGGGGTGGGAGCCCCTCCGGGGGTCGGGGCTTCTCCCGCAGCCAAGGACCCCCCAGCCCTGTACAATATAGATGCTTATGTAAAATGAAAAGAAATTTTAAATGCTATGAATTAATCTCTAAATATTATGTACACAGCAATGTACACCTTTGAATAAATTAATACCAATTTGTATATTCTGGGAACCTTAAAGCTTATTTACACAAATTACCATTTATTTCATAAATATCTTTTTTTTCCCCCCTGGGGACTCAAGGCAGAAGTGCCACTCCCTCCGCTGACCCAGGGGTGGGAGGAGCGCCTGTCTTTTGGGGGAAGAAGTGGGAGGATTAAAAGAACAGGTCCCTCCCAGCTCAAGTCTACACTGACTTCAGTCTTCACTGAGCCGGCATCCCTTACTGCAGATTCTCAAGCGGTCCAGGCCCAAGGCTAGGGGCTCTGGGGTTCCCAATGAAGCTCCCATCCCTGACTCCTGCACCTTCTGTCTCCCGATGAAACCACAGGATGGGACGATGAGGCCTCCCCACAGCGCTGGAGGACTCGGAGGGGCACCTGGCCAATACCACCGTGACACTGGAGCAGATCTGGACAGTGACCAGTGGCTCCTAAGTGACTGTGTTCCCGGCAGCTGGGTTCTTCGTGAGGCCTAAGGGAATGTCCCAGGCTCTGGCTGGCTGGCCGGGGCTCTATTCCCGCTGCTGTAGCCCGCTTTTGCTCCTTTATTTAAATAAATACCCATTCTGTGCTGTACACGTCCTAAGCAGCAGGGGCAGGCAGCCGGGGAGGTCTGCGTGGCAGCCGGGCAGCCCCCTCACTTGGGTGACTCCCTGCCGGGGGAGAGGGCTCGCTGGCTCTCCAGCCCACTCACCAGTCTCTGGATGCTCTGCAGTTCACTGGCTGCCTCTTTGGCTGAGCCGCTGGGTGACAGGGCACCGCGGGACGGGGCCCCAACCTTTCGGAGAGCCAGCTCCGGTAGCGGGCTGGGCTCCCGGCTGTTGCTGCCTGCAGCCTTGGAGCCCTCTGCCGCCAGCCCCGTGGTGAGCAGGCTAGCGCTAGGCGGGATAGTGACCGGGATCTGGT
This sequence comes from Cryptoprocta ferox, assembly GCA_028646485.1. NCBI lineage: Eukaryota > Metazoa > Chordata > Mammalia > Carnivora > Eupleridae > Cryptoprocta > Cryptoprocta ferox. Next base: position 23,944,143 of record CM053565.1, on the reverse strand, counting down.
AGGGGCTGAACCGCAGGCGGGGCCGGGCATTGCCCAGAAAGTGGCTCCGAGATAGGGAGCCCGCGGCGGCAGCAGCTGCAGCCGCAGCACTGGTGGCTGGCAAAGCAGAGGCCGCTGCCGCAGCGGCCGCCATGTAGGTGTAGGGGTAGGGGAAGAGGCCTCCGAAAGTGGGCATTGGGATTCCCTGAAAGACAAGAACAAGACAAGGGTTAGGCATCCTGCCTGAGGTGTTCTAAGGGTGAGCTGGGTGCTGGGGCTGGTGCTACCACCAGGCATCCTTGTCCTACTATTTTAGGAATGTAAGACTGGCGCTCACATAACTATAACCCCAAGCAACACAGGTAGATGAGAGCCACAGTATGCCTATGGCCAAACCCAGTTGGAAGGGAGCTCACTTCAGGTTATGATGCAAAGGTCTGGTGCCATCAAGCTCTGTGCCAGGCATTACAGTAAGAGGGAGGGAAAGACATGCCAGGTGGCTGAACTAGCAGGAGCAAGGGCCTAGAGGGAGGAAACTGGGCAGGCATAGAGCCAGGTGGCAAGTAGGCAGCTTTGGCTGTCTTGGGAGGTTCTGCCTATTTAGAACAGTGTCCTTCCCAACCCTTCTATCTGCAGGTGCCCCAAAGGATGGAGGAAGCCTGGGCAGGGGAGGGGAGGAACTCTGTACATTCTCCTTCTACCTGCCTGCCTGCTCAGGGATCTTCTGCCCGGGACCAGAAGGGCAGAGATGACAAACCGTTTATGAACTGGCCTGGACATTCTACAAAGAGCTCCTGGCAGCACCTCAGTGGCAGCTGAGGAAGGAATGCAAAGTCTGCCTGTGAAAAGCACAGTAGCTGGGAAATCCTGACAAACATCGGCTGAGTCCGTGAGGCCCGACTTTTGAATTATCTGACCTTTGAGATAATGGCTCACTCCTCAGAGTATGAGGGTGTGGGGGGAGTGCAGGGAGCTGGCCGTGCGCTGGGTTTCCAGGGAACCTCAGGCCTGGCTCAGGTAGGGGGAAGGAAAGAAGTAGCCTAGTCAGGAATGAGAAAATATCCTTCAGAAGGTCAAGTCCTACTGGGCATTCAGTCCTGGTATCTCAGGTGGAGAGAAAGGAGGGAGGCTTCAAAACTCCCCAAATTTGGCTCTAACCTGATGGCCAGGGGCGGGGTCCTCAGGCATAGGAATGTAACAACTAGCAGTATACCAAGTGATGCCTCCTGAGTTCTGGGTACTCTCAACCTGGCCTTGCACCTGTTGACCAGGCTGTGTCTAGAAGCCGACTTCCTGACAACCTCTATGTTTCCCATGCAGGGGAGGAGGCATTCACATACATACAGAATCAGGGATGCAGATTAAACCTCCAGGCCCTGAGCTCCATTTTCCAGAGGATGCCTTGCCATCTCAAAGCCACAGATATGTAATGTTAGTGCTTCAAACACACCCCCCACACATCCCTGACACAGAGCTCTGTTTAAAACCCATTTCAGAACCCCTCCCCCACTTTAAAAATATTTGCTTCTGAACCGAAGGAGCCTTCTCAGACCTGAACTCCTATTTTCCTTCCCTTAAGATAAGATCTCAAGGGTTCAATTTGCCAGAAACCTCAGAGGGAAGAAAATGAATGTAGAGATTCCAAATCTTTCCACAGGGAATATTCCACCCAAGCAACCAAAGAGGCCGCTCTCCCCATTGGGTCTCCTTATTTTGCTGCTAGTCAGTTTCATAAAATCTCCCCTGGGAGCTCAGAATTTCAGCCTGGGCTTGGGGAACTGAGCCCCTCTTTCCTGAGATATGCGGTTGGGAGACCTAAGGTGGGGGAAGGAACAGCCCAGTTCTTTGTCAAGTCAGAGGACTTCCTGGAGGGCCTGAAAGGGGCTGGAGGCATCGGAGAGGTGGGTCATTTTGGCAGTCAATTGTCCAGAAAATATTGCAAATCTTCCTACTCCCTTTTTCCAGGCATCTTAGCCTTTCAGGGACTGACAGTGAGCCAAAGGTTTTGTCTCCAAGAGAAGTGTCCTGAGGCCAGGAAAATGGACTTCACAAAAGCCAGAGGCAGACTCTATCAGAGGAAGAGTCTACTGGGCACCACTCTGTGCTGGAGTTAGAGGGAAGGAAACAGGCCCAAAGAGGGCCAGGGACTTGTCCACAGTCACACACAGTCAAAACAGCACCCTGGCCAGACTCTAGTCCTACGATCTTAGTCTCCCTGAATCTAGGTGTGGTGGAGTGCCGGGTCTCCGGGTCTCCCCAGGACAGAGTCATTGCCCACTAAAAACTCAGAGCACCTTTGGCAACCTCAGGCCCTATGCCCACCTCGCTCTTTTTCCCTTCAAGTCTTACCTGAGATGCCAGCATGTGCTGAGAGAGGTGGAATGGGAAGGGCGCGGCAGTGCTTGCCGCGCTGGCCGCGGGACCCAGCCCGCCTGCGTCCAGCCCGGTGGCGGTCCCTGGGCCGCCGCCCCCACCACTGCTGCCGCCGCCCGCCACCGATGCCAGCAGGTGACCCATGCCCATGGCGGAGAAGGCTCCGGGGCCCATGGCAAACTGTCCCGGGTGCAAGAAGAGCGGCTGGCCGGCCCCCAGCGGCCCGAAGAACTGCTGCCCGTGCAGATGGCCAGAGAAGGCCAGGCCCGGCAGGTGTCCGGCGCCCAGGGGGGACGCACTGTCCGTCTGCACCACCAGCGGCGCCAGGCCGGGCTCCTTGACGTCGCCCGCCTCCTTGCGCCCCTCGTCCTTTCGCCTTACTTCGGCGCGCTCCTTTTCTAGACTCCGCAGGCCAAACGGACCGTCCCCGCCGCTCTCGGCCGGCTCCTTGCCCCTTTCCGGGCTGCGCCGCTCGCGGGAGCGCTCAGGTTCGGTCAAGCGAGGGGAGCTGGCGCTGTCCAGGGCCGGGCTGCGGCCGAGAGCCGGCCCTGCGCGCTCCTCGCTCAGCCTCTCCGGCTCTGGGTCGCTGTCCGCGGCGCACGACTTCTCCTCGGCTGCAGGGAGAGAGGACGCACGAGGTCACAGGGGTTCCGGAAGAGACAGCCGCGAGGCCTCCCAACCTCCACCGGTGTCTGGGCCGGGTCGGAGAGACTGGGAAAGGCCTGCTCCCGAGGAAGCCACGTCGGAGGAGCTTCCAGATCCTCGTCGGGCAAGGGGTAGCTGCAGGTCACTTAATCTAAGGCCCCGTATTTACAGCTGGAGAAATTGAGCCATGTAGAGAAAACTCACTGCCAGAGTCTGTCTGGGAGTCCAGCCAGATCTTCTAGATACCCGGACCGCCCTCACTAGGAAGGCCTTGGTCGGTTGCCCCATCCCAGACACACTGCTGACGCTTCCCGCAGGTTTTTCGGTTACCCGGACGCTGAGCAAAGAGCCAGCCTGAGGTCCAGAGGAAAACCTTCCCCTTCCTCTACCCCGGGTCCGACTACCCGACTCTCACCTCTGTTCCGATGCAGGCGTAGGGGGCTAGGCGCTGACCCCGGGGAGGGTGGCAGTTCCCGCGCGGGGGCAGGGTCGCAAGAAGAGGCGTCCGACTCGGCGCCGTCGCGCTCAGGTTTGCAGTGCTCCTCGTACAGCCGCAGAGACGGCAACGTCAGCTGCTTCCTGGGGATGAGCGTAGGGAGCGGGTCAGAGGCGAGCTCACACCCCAGCCACGTTCTGCTAGCTCAGTCTCCCTCCGCGCAGCCGTCCCCCTCACCCCTCACCTTTTCTCCCGCCGGCCATTCCCCGTGTCCCGGAAGCCCTTGGCAAACGGGTTGTTGTCGATCTTCAGTTGCGTGATCTGCAGGGACCGAGGGGGCGGCGCCAGGTCAGGATGCGGTTCCTCCAGCCTGGGCTAGGGCACCCCGAGGTCAGAGGCTGCCGCTCCAGAGGAGAGCCCCGCGAAAGTCCACTTGATACCCGCCCGCCTATGATAGGGCGCTCTGAGCTGTATAAGACGAGTTGAGGCCGGCAGGACGGCCTCGTGGGAAGCCACAGGGTCTCTCCTCTTCCAAAAACTTTATTCGAGGCATATTCCCTTATCTTGCACACACAAGCCCAAAGCTGTGCACAAAGAGTCGAAATCTGCCCAAGCATGCACACAGGCCCACTCGGTCACTCAAGTTAAACAAACCAGGCATCTGAGCAGGCGCACATGGAGACAGCAAAGCACACGCAAGTCCACACCACAGAGACAAATCACACTCACGGCCCATGCACACACAAGTACACGCAGACAAAATAAGCAAGTGCCCACAGAACCGAACAAATTCACACCCCTCCACACGAATCCGAGTTTCCCAAAATGTTGCCCACATACCCGCATACACGACATTTCAAAAAGACAAAAAAGAACTACCAGTACGACACTTGGACACTCTCCAGAGAGTGGTATACATGGGCACAGGCCCAGAGGAAGTGTGCTCTGCACCTCTAGAGCAAGGTGATAGAAAGGCAGCAAGCAGAAAAAGTCTCTAAGCACCTCCCAAGGGGTTCGCGGCCTGGACCGTCCTAGAGTGGGGGTGCTTTGGGAAGCTGTGTCACCTGTCCTGACCCCTTGGTCCCTGGAGAGAGTGAAAACTGGGCCCCAGGTTCCTATCACTGGTATCCATGAGTCGGGAGAGCCAGGATGAGTTGCCTCGGGCTCCCTTTCTTCATTTAAATTCCCATCCCAGAGCCAAGAAATAAACGAATAAAACGTAAAAATGTCTGCGAGGGCCCAGAGTCTGGGCTATTTGCTAAGTAAACATCCCCACCCCTTCTAGCGCCCAGCTGTTCGTGTGCCCGGGGAGTAGTCTGTGTATACGTGTGGCCGACTTGGGAGGGAGCCTGGGGGATTTCAGTGGATGCTGTGGTTAACAGATGCGGGACTTGGTGCTCCGGAGTGAGCTATGAGAGCAAGGGATGGGTGCTGGGGCTACCTATGATTGTGAGTGAAGGGTTGGGGTCTGAAGGTGTAAGGGGCATCAGTGCAGGGGCTGGGCCCACCGCCCCCCAGCGCACCTTATCGTTCTGGTAGGCAGTGACTGCGATGAAGTCGGTCTCCGGGAACACGTAGGTTCGGAAGGTGCTGTAGGGCAGCTTCAGGATGTCGTTGGCTCTCACAATGTGGAAGCGCGGTTGGTACTTGTGCATGGAGTTCAGAATGGTCTGTGGGGAGAATGCGGGTCAGTCGACAGCCCCCAGTCTTTGGCCGGAGCATTTCTACTCTCTGGGGACCTGACCTCTTTCCAATACTCTCTGTCTCTCTCTTCATCTGCCTTCCATACCCCCTCCTTTGCTATTTTCTCCTGTCTTCTCTGCACTTTTTCTTGCCTATATTTCTTTTTATTTTTTCTCTCAGTTTTCTTTATCACAGTTTCTCTCTCTTTCTCTCTCTACTTAAAAAAATTACCTCAGCTGAAAACAGAAATAAAACAAAATAAAACCCCCATAAAACTCCACTCTTAACCTCTCTTCCTGGGCTCATTGCTAAGCCCCTCGTAACTCCACAGAGAGAAGCTTTGAACCTTCTGGGGCTCAACGAGAGCCCTACCTCTGAATGGACAATCCCATCAACCCCCCACCTCTCCCGTTCACTGGGGCCCTGGTTCAGGCAGAAACGGAGAGAACCCCCAAACTCCCTCCTCCTGGTGGGGCATCTGCCTGTGGGAGGAGGGAATGGAGATTTAGAGAGGATGTGGAAGGGGCTGGTTTAACTTTTAAATCTCCTAGTCTGGGTTGGGGGGAAGGGAAATGGGGACACAGGTCATGGGGAAGGGAGAGGACCAGCTGAGGTCGGGGGCAGGACTTCTAAGCTCAGCACTTAAAGACCAGAGGTTGCACAACTGAGTCGCACCTGCCTCCTGCTGGGCTCTAGGAAGAGCTTTGGAAGACCCGACCCTAGCCGAGATTGTGAGCAGCCTGGGGCTTTCCACCCCACAACACAGGCTTGCAAAATGGAGCCTTCTGGGCCCAGGATCAGCCTGCATAGGCCAACTGGGCGGTGACCCGAGCAGGGGCACTTTGAGAGTTTGGCCAGCGCTCCCCTCTGGGGAATCCCGCTGCCTGCCCTCTTGCCCCTACCCCCTACAGAGCCGGATTCGCAGTCTCCGACCCCCATCCCCGTGCCGGCCCAGCACTCACGAAGCCATGCTTGTCGGAGATGTTGTTGGTCAGTTTCAGCTTGTGGAAAGCCACAGGCTTGGCCATCCACTGCTCTCCCGTGGCTGGGCTGTCTGGGTGGATGTACATGCGTTTGGGCATCTCTGGGTCGGCCTTGCCTGCCACCATCCAGCGTGAGTTATGGAATTTATACCGGCAATCATCAGCGGCCACAATGTCCATCAGCAGGATGTATTTGGCCTTCTTGTCCAGGCCACTGACTCGCACCTTGAAGGGAGGAAACATCCGCCTGCGAGGAAGGGAAAGGGCAAGACTCCATGGGACCTGGTTTTATGTCGGAGGACCCCACTCCCCAGGCACACACCACTGCCAGGAGCTTCCCCATCTGTGTTTCCCAGTTGTCTGGACTCTGCCTCCATATTACTGTCTGAGAGACCCCACCTGTGGTTGTTATTCCTGGGGGATCCCATTTCCGCTTGTCAAACTCTCTCTTATTATATGGTTTCCCATCAGCTTTATCCTCAGATCTGGGGACTCTCTTTCTCCCTCATCAGAGATGAAAGCCGATGTCCAGGAAAGAAATCCAGCCCCCTAGAAATACACCTGCGTCTTTTGAATCTCCCCAAAATTCATTCAGGAGATATGCCCACTGGGACTGAAACTCCCAAAAATAAAATCAGATGTTTGCTTGGATAACTGGGTTGCAGCCCAACAAAAACCTTAAGTTTCGGGTGAAGAGGGTGAACCTGAGGCCTGGATTCCCGGTGGCTGAGTCAAAGTGTGGAGGGGCTGGGGGCTGTGATTTTCTTCTGGCTTTAAGGCCTGGAGCAGTGGGTGAGTACGGAGCTTTTCGCTCTTTGGGCCAGGACAAGGCTCCCAGCCCGGGTCAGGCTGCGGCAGGGCCGGCTTTGGGCTTACTGCCGGAATGGAACGGCCAACTGGAATCGGCTGGCCAGCCGGGGCCTAGCATGGTACGAGTCTCTTTCTGGGCTCCAGGGTCAGAGGACAGTCCGGGAGACAGTGAATCTCCCCGGAGCTCCAAGCCAGACCGGGAGGCAGGAGAGCGAGGCGGCGAGGCTAAGGAGTTGCAGCCGAGATGTCTGAGACCCGCCCGGGGCCGAGCTGCGGGGCCTCCTCGACTTTGGGACTCAGAAAGGTTAGGACTGTTCTTCAGCAGCATGTTTTCGTTTTACTTTATTCGGGAGATTTTGATGTTTTAGTTTTTAAAATTTCGCTCCGTGCCAAATAAGAAAAGTCAACCTGGTTGTCTGTGGGAGCTAAGCGTGGCGCCGGGGCCAGAGCCCGGAGCCTCGAGCAGCGGGCTCGGCGCTGATGCTGTCGGGTCCCTCAGCCCGCCCGCCCGCCTGCCTGCCCGCCGGCCAGCCGGCCGCCCTACCTCCCAGACTTGGTGATGACCATCTCGGTGCCCAGCTTGTGGAATTGGTCCCACAGCTCCTTGGCCTCCAGCGTCACCTTGGGGTCGTCCTCCACCTCGTCCTCGGGCTCCAGGCTCTTAAGCGAGCGCAGATGCGCGGCGGGCGGGTGCGGGCCGAGTGCCGAGACGTGCAGCCCCGCCTCAGCCGCCGCCGCCGCCGCGGCCGCCGCGGCCGCCGCCCCCGCCAGGCCCGGGTCGGGCAACGGCTTGGCTAGCGCTCCGGGCGGCAGTGCGAGCGCCGGGAAGAAGGAGGGCTGCGCCGCCGCCAGGAAGGCGGACATGGGGAAGTCGGCCGGCCGTGGCGCGTGGAACGGGTGGTAAGCCATGGCGCTGGCCGCCAGCGCCGGCTCTCTCATCGGGACATCCGGCCCAGGCGCCCAGGGGCCGGGGCCGGGGGCGCGCGGCTCGGACCCCCGGCCCGGGCGGCGGCGCGCGCGTAGGAAGGGCGACCCTGGGTGGCAAGCGCAGCGGCGGCTCCTCCCGGCTCCCCGTCCGGCTCACGGCGAGGGGCGCGGGGCTCTGGGCGCGGGGGTGGCGGGGGCTCTGCGCAGGGCTGGGCTGGGCTGGCCCGCTCCGGCGCCGGGGACCACGCGCGACTGGTTAGATCTTGTCGTGATCTCTGGAAAACTGTGACTATCTCACATGTCCTGCCCTGCTCGGATCCCCTGCGCTAACGAGCCAGGCCCCCCTTGATTGCTGATTTTACGCTTTTTGGACCAATTGTGGGTCTCCGGGGGCGGGGTTTTGACAGCTCAAGCCAAGCTCCGGCCGGGAGGGGGGGCCGGGGAGAAGGTGTCGGAAGCCTCAGCAGTAAGAAAACATGTCAACAGAATAAAATATTAACCAATGACGGGCTAGCGGGCCCCGAGACCCCTCCCCCTGCCCCGGCCCCCACCCCACCGCCCGCGCCCGCGGCTGCCTGCGCCGGGACGCGAAAGCGCAGCGGGCCGACCCGACCCGCCGAAAGGGCCTGAGGCGGGGGGCGCCCGGGTCCCAAGGCCCTGGGGAAGGACCCCCAGCCGCACGCCGGCTCCAAGTGCAAAGCATTGACATGGCCCCGAGAGGAGAGGGGGCGCCCTCCTTCTCCCTCGCCCGGCGGCTCAGCCTCTCTGGCCTGCGCCCCAGCTTGGCCTCCGACCCCGCTCTCGGTGGAGGCGCCGCCCGGGGCCCCTGCACTCCGGAGGGGGCTGGAAAGAGAGGCCGGTGGGCGGGCGAGTCGGGAGGCGAGGGCGGCCGAGGTCCTGGAGAGGAACCCAGGTGGCGGGAGCCGGTGAGTGGAGCGGTGGTAGAGCCCCTCGGTGGGGCCGGCTTGGGCGGGAGTGGGATGGGGCCTTGTACTCGGGAAACTCGGGGACCCCCCAGTCCGCGCCTCCCCCCTCCCCAGGAAGACGCAGAAGGAACTTGGAGTTCCGGGCAAGCCCTGAGCTCAGCCCAGTATCCTGCCTCCCGGATCCAGCCCTGAGCCCTCCGACGGCCAGGAGAGCCGGATCCTCTGGGCTAGGAAGGTGAGCACATCTTTTGCCGAGCACAGGGCGGCTTGGCGCGGGCTGATCCCGGTCCCCAGATTCTTGATCCGCGCAACGAATTTTCGCCGTATCCGGTACCGGAGACACAAGTCTCCCTTATCCTAAACAGCGGCTTCCTTTCTCCGCTCTCCGCCACATTCCTAGAGTTTGTTTCCGGCCCTCAGAAGCGCAAGTCTCCAAAGTTCAGTAGTGCGGAGCAACGAGTATGGGGGTCGGAATGTTTGCACTCACCTGTGGTTGAATCCATCCCCACCCCCGACTATCGGCAGTCTACGTTCTTCCACAGCCCCGGTATTTCACCCTCGCCACACGGTGTGTGTGTGTGTGTGTGTGTGTGTGTGTGTGTGTGTGTGTGTGTGTTGTGCGCTCTGTATGGCGGTGCCCACTGTGCGGGGCGCGAGCGGCAACTTAAGGAGTGCGCCCAGAGAGCGAAGCCATCACACACCTGCCTTGAATCGGGCTGGGGCGCTGACACTTAGACTGATTCCTGGTGGTCGCATTCCGAAGGATTAGAAGGACCCCATATTGCATATGGGTGACACTCCTTCCCGCACAACCAATACAAGTGCGGGTGAGTTCGGCTGGTGCGGGCCCTGTGCTGGCGTGGTAGGTGTGTACAGCCCCCATCCGACAGTGATCTAGGCAACTCTGGCCGTCCACTGCGCACACCCAGTCGCAGGGTACCTTGTCGCTGCACACTTGGACCTGGCATGTAAAGCCTGCTAAGTCGAAGGAGTGCGTGTTCGGGATCGGCCGGAGTGGTTTGGCCTCCGCGACCTTTTTTCTACTTTTCCAAGCCAGTCCCTGAGCCCCAAAAGCTCCCTTACCCAGCTCGCCAATGAGCGCCGGCCCTATAGGGTTTTTCTTCAAGACCCCGCTGTGGTGGGGTCGCTCCTTTCTTAGTGCCTCCTCTCTGTCCTGAACGAATCTTCGACTCCGCTTTGCGCAGTCTACGAAGATGTGGCAAGATCCGTTGCAGCTTTGCACAGGCAAAGTCCTGCCGGCTGCATTTAGGCGGGATATGGCCCCCTCAGGGAGGGACGTGTGTGGGCAGGTTTGCGCAGTCAGTGAGGTGACCAGATAAAAGGGCAGCGTTACTTAGCCGGGAATCCGGGTGCGGGCCCGGGAATATGTGAATACATTTGCAGAGTCGTCCGTGTACACATACTTTCGTACCCGTAAGAATGTGTGTGCACATAACTGTGTGCAATTTGGACATTTTCCTGGGGAAGATCTGTAGCTGGTCCAGGGATCCAAGGCCCGGAGAGTTCGAAACACGCTGGCCTGGGTTGTTTGCCGAAGAAACCCGGCGACGGTATAGCGGCTGCATTTGGGGCCACGATCCCACCTGGCCACAGCTCCTGGGTCACGGACCTGCCCTCCCGCGGCCACAGGCTCTTTCCGGCCAGGCCCCTGTCATCTGCCCGGCCTTGCTGCCCCGCAACCACCCCGAGATCCTGCTACATCTTCCCTCAAGATTCTGAATCTACCGCCCCCACCCACAGCCATACTCTCCAGCGAGGGATATCCTTGGCTCCTCGAAAACCCACGCAGGGGAGGCCCAGGAGGCCTCGGAGCGGCGCCTAGGCTCCCAGCTCCCGCTCGGCCCCTCCCCCACCTGGGTCTACCCCACTTCTCCTTCCCGGGAACAGGCGCCTCTGGGAGGGGGGTCCCCGGGGCTGAGAGTTCGTGTCTCTTTAAGAGGCCCCGGGGAGGGGGGGCGCCTCGCAAGCCGCCCGGGGCTGGAGAGGGGAGGGCACGGGCGGGGGCGGCTGGCGCCAGGCGGCCGAGGCTCCACAACAAAGCTCCGGCCCCTGTCACTTCGCATCGGCCGGGCCCCGCAGACGGGCGGGGGACGCGCGCTCAGCCGCCCCTCCCTCTCCCAGGCAGTACTGGGCCCGGGCGTCGGGCGGGCGCGGGCCTCCCAGCCTCCGGCGGGTGGTTGTGCTCCCTCAGTACCGTCCGCGCTTCCCGCAACCAGGAAATCGGGAGGGGATGGCCTGGGTGGTGTGGTGCCTCGGTCCTGAGCCTCGCTGGGCTGCCCGTCTGTCCTCGGCCCCATAACATTTCGCGTGGTTAAGGGCCACTGATGGGACCTGCCCCAGGTTGGGCCTCGCTCGTGTCTTTGGTCTGTGTGACTGGGCGTGGATTCGCGTGCGCCCGCGTGGATGGCTTAGTGGTCGAGTGGGGACGTGCGTCCTGCGACGTAGCTGGGGGCTGTCGTGAGAAGAGTACTAAGGATATGAGTGTACCCGGGTTAAGCTCAGGTGATGTGTGTGGCCTATGCGTGTGACCAGCAGTGGAGGTGCCACTGGGCGCCTGATCCCCGTCTTGGCGTGTATATGTGTGTGTGGTGGGGGGTGGGGACGCGGGGAGACACAGAGTTGCTTCCCATTCCCACTTCCCGGACCGACCCGCGCCTCCCGGAGTCTTGGCGCCAGCCAGCCCCGTTTAGCGGCCGGCCAGGCTCCCCCGCGGTCCCGGGTCTGGCTGGGGTGGGGGCCGCGGCCTCGATGACCCTGGCCCGCAGCGACCCGGCCTGTCCCGTCCATTTAGACAAATTGCGGCTGACAGGCGCACAGTCTCTCTGGAGTCGCCGCCCGCCCGACGCCTCCCTCCCAACCCAATTACCCCGCGCAGGGTCGGGCCAAGTGGCTGAGATGGTTTGGGGGGCGTGGGGAGAGCCGGAGGCGCGACCTTTTCAAGCCCGCACTGTGGCCCCGGCCTTGAGCCAGGAAAGGCGGCGGGGCCACTTTTTTCCGGTTAGGTTCCGGGAAGTGCCTGAGCAGCCACCACCTGTGTGGCCCAGTCTCCAGTCTTCCAGGCTAATGCGGAGGCGAGGTCCCGCCTGGCTGCTCTGGTCCAGGACAGACCTGTCTTTGAAAGGTGTCGCTCTACACCCGAGGGTGAGGGCGAGGTCAGTCGGCCGGCAACCGAGGGCGCGTCCCCTCTGAACTTTGGACGACTTCCCCAGAGTTTTGGGCATCCTTTAACCCTGGGAGCTTATTAACTGCTCTGGGGTCTTGGTTGCCGCTGTCCGCTTGGGAGCGGCGGGTCGGCAAAAGTGAGGTGTACCTCTGGGAACCTGAGTGTGCAGTGGACGTGCCCAATTGTGAAGTGATGGGTGTGGATGCTTGGGATCACGGCAGCGCGAACAGGCCACGCTCCGGTGGCGCTTGAGAGAGGGGCAAATCGCAGAAAAGACCCCTAGGACCAGCCCACCTGCGAGAGAAGGGCGGGGCCGGGCTGTGAGCGCACCAGGATCTGGATTTGCTTTCAAGAAACGCTTTCGCAGGGAGCGGGCCCAGCGAAGCGTACGGGGGCTGCGCACCACAATCAGGGCTCCAGCTGTGCCACACCCGGGCCCCCCCACCCCACCCCGAAGTAGAGCTGCCTTGCCTGTCTGGGTAGCCTCCAGGCCTCAAACCAACCTTTTGCCTTTTTTGACCTGCAACTTCCTTTTTACTTGCTTTAGCCCGGCTCCTCCTCTTGGCAGGGCGTGCACCTCTCTCCCCACTTTACAAATGAGGACCCTGAAGCCCAGGGTAATTTACCCAAAACCATCTGGCTACCAGTGGCCCAGCAGGGATGGGACCTTGGGACCTTAAAAGAGAGCAAGGCTCCATCCGCTCCTTAGAAGCTGGTGATGTCATTGCTGTCCTGATAGCTACCCCTACTTCTACAGCAAGACAATACTGAGACTTCAGGGCCCCACTCTCAGGCTGTGCTCTTGCTTTGAATACAAGATATACAAGATGCTTTCTCCCGTTGCCCCTAGAGTTTCCAGCTCTAAGTCTGTAGGAAGGGGCTGCCTTTCCAAGTTACACAGGGACAGGGAGCAGCTTCAAAGTCACTTAGGGGCTGGGTCTGGAAGCTCTTAGGGGTAGGGGGTGGGGTGGGTGGGATCAGAGTCTTGGATTGTGTGTGTGTGTGGGGGGAGGCAGACCAGTGCAGAATCAGGCCCTGTAAGGGAACCAGCCAGGGTATGTGAGGCAGCAAGGAGCAGACAGAGGTCAGACTAGCTGTATGACTTTGTAACCAAGGGGAAGGCCAGGGCCATCTCTGGGGCTCAGGCCTCTCATCTGCAAAATAAGGACCAAACAGTGCTCTCTAAATGAGCTTAGAAATTCTCTGATCTGTGAAAATCAGAAAAATGAGCACCTGAGAAACCATTTCCAATCACAGACTGGCAGCTGCTTGCTCTGGCCTCTCTCTCCTTGCTTCCAGAGACGATACTACTGTTTGGCAGAGCGCTTGTGTGCTTGAATTTGCCTTGGGATCACTGGGCCTTGTCTCAAATCAATCCCAGACAGTGCCCTCCCTCCTTGAGCTGCCACCCCCAACTCCCATCAGCCTCCGTACAGACCATGAAGATATTTCTTCCTGCATCAAATTGAGAGAAAGTCCATGGTAATTTGCCCGTTGAGCAGGTAGCACTGTGAGAATCAGGGAGATCACATGGCTTCCTCAAGGTCACTTGGTCAGGCCACAATTAGATGCATGTTCTAATGGCCTCCTAGGTAATGCCATCATGGAGGTCTGCTGGGCTTCTGGGGGGGGGTGAGGTGGAGATTGCCCTTGGTGTTATCTCTAGAGGATAGGAGGCTGGCTGCTCCAGGGCCAGTGGGCAGTGAGGTCCCCCACCCGGGGGCCCAGATCTCACTTCCAGCTGATTACAGGCTGTGGCAGGGTCCATAACCTCCCCAATTAGCCGGGGGCCAGGCCCAAGGCCTCTCTGATAACCTGAGCTCTGTGACAGCCGCCATGGGGCCAGCTTATCTGGCCTCTCTTATCCTTCCCCTTCCCCCACATACTCAAAGAGTTGCCCTGGCTGTGAGCAGATGAATAACCAGATTGTCCTGCAAGCTCAGCCAGCAAGTCCAGTCCTACACCCACCACTTTCCCTGACTAGAGGAGGCCACAGATGTTTTGCACCCCCTGGAGGGAAAGGGCTGAGCCAGGGAGGACTCCTGACTCTAAGCTGCCAGCCAGTTCCCTGTGTGGTTGGAGAGAGCTCCCCATCTTTGCCCCATCCATGAACGCACGTGGATTCAGAAGGGCTCATTTTTCCTAAAGGTATGGACCCATCCCCAGGGAGCCAAGCAATGGGTAGTAGGCACTGGCAGCCTGGTGGCACCCCTCTCCCTGTCCCTTTTTGACCTCTGGCTGGGGGTTGGGGATGTGCCAGGCACATCAGTGTCTCTGATTCAGCTGAAATGGGGAAAAGCTGCTGCTAGTCTGACAGCCCCCAGTGGCTGCGCCCAGACCTCTTTATGTGCCCAGCATGCCTTCTAGGGCATGTGATTCCTCACCTTGCAGGTCCCAAGACAGGAGGGACTGACTTAAGCCACCCCATGGAAGGCCATCTAAGCCTATGGAGCCTAGTTTGATTCAGGTCCCGCTTCTCCCAATATGCCCAGCTGACCCGGTGGAGGGAACTGAAGATGATATCTCTTCTCAGATGTGAGGACTGGATGGGGTGCATGGGAATCCCTGCTTGTTTGTGAATTCAACTCTTTTGCAGCTATTACATTAAACTGTACCCCAAACCATACCCGGCTCAGTGGGTTTCCTTCAAACCTCCCAGGTTTCTCCAGATTCTCAGGGAAGAGGTGGAACAAGGGCTAGCATTAGTCTCCTTACTGCTCAACACCCCTTTCTGCTCCTCCTGTTCCTGTCTCCTTTCTGCCATTCAGAATTGGGAAGAGATAGGGGAACAAAATCAGGAAACTGTCATCCAAGGTTCTGGCCAGGTTTCATGAGACCTACCTACACTTGACCGTCTTCCCACCTCTGAATTCGAAAAGAGAAGCAATTACAAAGTGCCTGCCTCAAAGATAAGGCTAGGGTCTTCGTGAGGCTCTCCTTCCCCCAGCAGCCCTCCCGGGCCCACATCGAGGACCTGACTGGCCCCGACTGCCACAGTGAGGGAGGCTTCAGGCCTGTGGTGCCTCCAGAGCTCACCTGCTCTGGTAACAGGCAAGACATTTGGAGAATGAATTTAAATCAGGCTCTACTAGGGGCATCTGGGTGGCTCAGTCGGTTAAGCGTCCGACTTCAGCTCAGGTCATGATCTCACGGTCCGTGGGTTCAAGCCCCACGTCGGGCTCTGTGCTGACAGCTCAGAGCCTGGAGCATGCCTCGGATTCTGCATCTCCCTCTCTCTCTCCCCCTCCTCCACTCACACTCTGTCTCTCTCTCAAAAGTAAATAAACATCAAAAAAAATATTTAAAAAAATAAATCAGGCTCTACCCAAACTGCAGAGCAAATATTCTCCTCCTTCTTACCCCCTCGCTGACTCTCCAATCAGTTGCTCATATTGTCGAGGCAGGGGGTGCTGGGAGCGGGGCCACATGGTCAGGCCAACAGGACTCTGCTCGGCGTTTGGAGAGGACCCTGACTGACCCCAGCAACTCAGGGATGGACACCAATTGCAGCGTGATTTATTGGACAAGACGTGCACTTTTTGACAGGGCCTTAGTAACCACGGTTTCCTTCACTCAACAGTACAGGACCAGGGTAAAAGGGCTTACAGACAAGAAAGACAAATCCTTCCCATGAGCCAAAGGGGAAAGGAAAGAGGAAGGGGGGCTTCTCCTTCCTTCCTCCTTCCCTAATGCTCTGGGCCTCAGTTTGCCCTATGCCAAAGGGAGGCTGGCCAAGGGAAACTGGGCATATCATAACCAGGAGTGGGCTAGGGCTGTCCACGCAGGGTCAAAATGCCCAGGCAGGCCCATCCACTCTTGTTCCTCCCAAGCCCCCTGTGGGTATGGTTAGAAAATACAAAAGCGGATCCAATGCAGGACATCATGTGCCGAGGAGGGGACGCAACTTCTGCAGAGTCTCTTTCAGCCACAGCCCCACTGATGGGGGACAGAGGTCAGAGTGCGCAAAGGTGCTTTGGAGAAGGGTCTCTTCTCCATCCAGGGAGGGTGGGTGGCTGTTGTCACTAAGCTTGGGGAAGGTGGTTGGTGAAAGAGGAGCAGACTGAAGGGTAGGACCAAGAGGGGGGCTTCTCCCCCTCCCTCCAGCAGGTGAGTGGGCTGGCCAGTCAGAAGCAGGTTGCTGGTACTACGGGAAGCCGGTAGGGAAGAGGCTGAGCGGCTGACTCTCATTGGTGGGCAGTGGAGATCGGTAGCCATCAAAGTTTCTTGGGATGCTGCCGCTGGTGGAACCTGAGCTGTTACTCAGAGTCTCGATGCTTCCCTCTCGCTGTAGTTCTGCAAGACAGAGGAGAGGACCAGGACTGGTCAGAATAGGGTCTGGGGGGTGGGGCACACCCTGGGCTGGGCTGTCTGCATGGAGGCACCTTCCACAGGGGGTCTCCACCTGCTCCCCAGATGCACCAGGCAACAGCACAGGTCACAGGGAGCTCAGCCGAAGGAGGGAGAAGCTCCCTTGGCTGGCAAACTCCAGTTTTAGGCCACAGTCTTTCCCTCGTTGTGGGAACCCAGTTAGGCCAGAAGTATGGCCGCCCTGCTGATTTGTCTGGACCACACTGCCATACATGGGACATGTGTGCCCCCACCTGCACACATACTCCTGCTCAGCCAGCATGCTCCCCAATTCCGTAAGTGGCTCTGGTCCTGCATCTACCAGTTAGGCAGGAAGAAGACAGACCACGGCAAAGACTGCAGCTTCCCTGCCTGCTCTGTTGCCACCTCTCCTCCCTGGCCCTGCCTGTCCCCCAGAGTTCCACCCTGCTCAGCAACTCACTTGCTCACATATTCTGCCCCATAACAATCTGCCTGCGGTCCAGGCCTTGGCTCCTCTTTGGCACCTCCTGGAAAGTGTCCTGTTTCCCTGCAGGAGGGAATGCCTGGTTTGAGAGGGGCCTATTCCAATGGAGGGAAGGTCCCTGCTTGCCTGCAGTGTCTCCTTCCTCCCTCTCTCATATACCCCAAGTGTCCTGGAGGCCCTTCAGAATGTACTTGCTCAGGGTTGCCCTGGGAAGCAGGCAGGGAGGCTCTAACCCCTTCAACTGCCCTTTCCCTGGCCCCAGCACAGCCGTGCTGCCATCTTGGATACAGCTCATTGAGTGACGGGCACCTTAACCGCCCCCACCCCCATCTCGACTTAAGATAGGGACTGGAGCAGGTGAATTGGGAATAGACTTCTTTGTGTGCTGAACGCAAGGAAGAAGAAATTACATCTTGGCTTTTTGCAAGTGGCTAGTTCCTATCCTCTTTCAGTCCCTCATAGTGGGCTCTGAGATGCAGGCACACACATTCCTGGTAAGACTCTGGGAGCCTACCCCAAGCCAAGATGTGGTGACCTGCAATTTCTCCTCTTTCAAGGTACACTTGCCTGGGACAGAGAGGGTCTTCACTGTCCACCCCGGGATCTCAGGACCTCAAAGCTGTCACTTGAAACAGCAAGGTGTGGTTGAATGTTATACTTGTCTGGTCTGGCTTGAGACCTTCATCTCCAGCTTGCACCTGCTCCCAGGCCCCCTGCCACCAGACACATGCAGCACAGCTAGCTTTGGTTAGGGAATGAGTCATGGTCTTTACTCTTGGGCTGGCCATCGGCAGCCATCCAGGCACTAACCACTGACTCCCACTCCTTATAGGTCACCCCCAAAGCACAGACGCTGCCCAGCAGTAGCAGCCACAGAATGGGGTAGGAAAGTGTGTGCTCCCCCACTTCAGAGCAGGTACCTGGACCTGGGTGTGAGGGACCATCAGGCTGCACCAGCCATGTCTGGGCCCCAGGCCCAGGCTGGAAGGGTGCACTGGATACTGGAAAAATCTCAGCTGATAGGGGCAGTGGAAGGAGGGGGCTGTGGGCCCGATGATGGTCCCAGTCTCCAAGAGACACTGGCTTCCCTGTTGGGCCAGAGGCCCTGGGATATGTCAAGAGTTATGTAGATATGGACAGAAAACAAGGCAGGTGACTACTCCGTGAGCTCTGTCTTCCTGCTCATTCTCTTGTAACTTGGGAGTACAGACCATGTGCCAAGAGAAGGACAGGATGGGAAAGCAAAGAATAGACCTTGGAATTCCTACATGGAAGTGTCAGACTCCAAGAAAGCTTCCTTCTTTCTCTTCTGTCCCCACAAGCAAGCCAAGGAGTGTGTGGGGGAATCTCTGAAGCCCCATTGGATTTCAGAGACCCTTGCCCTCATGCACAGCTGTCCTGGCACTAGGGGGCGCTGATAGCAGGGCCAGGAGGGCAGGAGAGAGGAACACTGGCAGTAGCAAGGAGAGCAGGGCTTCCTTAGGATCCAGACACCAAGCCAAAGCAAGAAAGCCCCAGATGAAGGAGCAGGAATGGCCACTAGTATGGGGAAGGCTGGCCCCTTTCCAGAGCTGGGGGACAGGCCTAGAGTTCTCCATGCAAAGTTCTAACACATCCACGCTGCCAAGGAAGCTGAGGAGACTGGAGACCAGGACCAAGCACAGCACCCCCACTGCCTCTTGGCACTGGCCCAGGGCAACCCCCTTGGCAGCCCCAGGGGCACCACTCACACCTCATCCCATCTATGTGACAGTGCATGGACCATTCCCAAAGGGACTTATGAGTTTGCTGCTTTTAGGGGGCCAGATTTAGCCTGATCTGCCTGGCTCCCGTTTTCTCTTCACCAATAGGCCTGGGGTAAGATGGGAGGGGGCAGGCTTCTCCCCTGTCCCCAGATCCCAGGTGGTCAATTTCTGCCCAGTCGATCTCCTCCAGCCTCTTCCCTCCTCTCCACTCTCACTGCCACTGCCCAGTTACGCCTGCGCTTCCCACTTAGATAATTTCAAGAACTCCCTACTGGCCTCCAGCACCCCGTGTCCAACTCACATACCAAAGCCAGAGTGGCTTGTCTACAGCACAAACCTCATCTCGCTTTTCCTCTGCTTAAAAACCTTTTTCGCTCCCAGTAGTACTCAGGATAAGGCCTAAACTCAGCACTACAAAAATGGCCTTTCATGACCTGCCCCCGGAAACCCCACCTCACCAATGTCACCCGTTGTTGGATTTGAAGAACCAAAGTAATGAACTGGTGCAGTTTTTGGATCTCTCCAAGTTGCCTCAGGCCCCTGGGTCTGTGCTATTGCAATTTCCTTTGACTGAAAAGCCCTTCCCAGGCTCCCCAGGCCCTCAGAACACCTACTCGTCTTCCAAAGGTTAGCAAATGTGTCCACTCCTCCGCGAGCCAGTCCCGCTGCCCTGCAGAGCTGGCCAGGCCCCTCTGTGCTCTGTCCTTCCTCCTGCCCCAGGCCCTCTAACACTCTGTGCACCATCTGTTCACACTGTGTGTCCCTATCCAGGTGGAGAGCCCCTCGGGGCTGGGTCTGTGCCTTATCTCCCCATCCCTAGTGCCAACCACAGGGCCTGGAAAAGAGTCGGTGCTTAGAAAACATTTCTTGGATGAATGATGTGGGAAGGGGAATTGGGAGCTTCTTCTCCAGGATCAGTGAAAGAACCAGGGCCAGGCTGGGCCTGGGCACTTTTCCATAGACCTTCTGTCAACCCCCTTTTCTCTCCTCACTACGACAGGGCAATGAGTGTGTGTGTGAGAGCAAGTGGAGGAGGGCTGCACACAGGTTCCCCCACCTTCGAGTTACCCCGGCCGCCCAGCCCTAGGACCAAGCGGCAAATGGAAATGTGTGGCCTTACCTTCCTCCATCCCGAACACCTGCTTTGTTACTGTTGGGTTGCTCACGGACGCTGGGCTGTTGGCATTGTTTTTTTTTTCCTTTTTTTTTCCCTTTTGAAAAGAAAAGCATTGAGGAATCTTTTTGGAAAAGATATGGACAACGATTGAGAAGTACACTGATCTCTGCAAGCAGGTGGAGAAGGAGTAAGGAGATGTGGGGTGTCACGCTGGGAGGAGGGTAGGCTTGCAGCAAAATCCTGCAGTCAAGGAGAGTAGTGACATGCACATGTAGGGGGGCGAGGACCAGCCAGTCTTTAGGGTCCCAGAGATGGAACTGGTGTGACAGAGTGGAGACCCCCTTCAGCACGGGGGTGGGGAGAGGAGCTGCACACGGAGCATGAGGGCAGCTGTGGAAAGGGGAGAGAAGGGCGCCGGGAGACACCCCATGTGGGCAGGTTGCTAGAAGGAGAGGAGACAAAGGCAGACTGCAGAGTTCTGGGGACACCTCCAGACCTTTGGACTCAGGGGCCCAGCCTCTGGGCTGCTGCCCTCCTCCTCCATTCCCGAGCCCCCAGTTCTAGGCAGCTCTGCCACTGTGGAGGTAGGCTTGGGGGGAGAGTCCACCAGCCACCTGTCAGGGCCGCAGAGGGGAGCTGGGGGGTCTGTGCGAGGTGGGGGGTGGCTAAGAAATCACTCCCAGCAGCCTCTCTACTTAGAAGAATGCAGATTCTGGCCAGTGGGAGATGCCAGCTCTAAGAGAGGTTGCTCCCCAGGCCTCGAAGCACAGTAGGGGATGAGAATAGTTCCCAGACCAATTGCTGGACTCAGAGAGAAGATAACGTATTGTTGCTCTCACATCCTCCAGCGACCCTGTGTGCCTGGGAGTTGGGTGCTTGTCTCCCATCTTACAGGCAGCAAAACCAAGGAAGAGTAGGAAGCCACTGGCTCTAGGTATGAAGTCTCCCTGAGCGAGAACTGGTGCTGGTGCGGCCCCAGGATGGAGATGTTGGCAACTCCAGGCATCACTGACAGGGTCCCAATGCCCACCGCTGGCTGTGCCCACCCTACTGGCTCTCATTGGAGAGTGTGTCTGCTACCCACAGATGCCCCTAGATGCCATGGCTAGGATGGGCAAGCCATGGGGGATAGGGGCACAATGGAATGAGCAGCAACTACAAGGGAGGCACCTGGGCTCTCACGAAATAAGTGAAGGAAAGAGAATGCACAAGCCTCATGTGCTCCCATTCCACTTGGAGTCTGGCAAAATGTAAAGGTGCAGAGGGGGCGGAGGGGTGGCTGCCCTTGTTAGAGGGAGGCTACTCTGCTACCTGGGCATGTATGCAAAGGAGGCCTAGGGAGGAGTCACTGTTGGTCTGTGTGAGGAGGCAGGAGCCTGGCTGGCTGCAAATGTCCACCCACCCGGGCCGGGCCGTGCAGAATGAAGGGGTCTCTGTGGCAGTTCACTCCCTCATCCCTCAGCTGGATACTTTGGCCACCTTGCAAAGGTCCCCACTAAGTGCCATGGTCTTGGTTCCCCCATTCCCTGGGAGGGGGTGAAACACTGAGGACACAGGTACTAGGTGAGCCTTGGGGGGAGCTGGGGAAGCCCAGGTGGGCAGGGGACCCCAGTAGAAGGCTGGGAGTGAAGTCTCCCGACTTCAGGTTGAGAAGACAGTTGGGCTTTACCGTCTCCAGGCCTTTTCTAGGCCGGATGGCAGTGGGTCCGTTGGCCAGAGACCCTGAGGGAAGCCCCTGAGGCTTCTGGTAGGTGGTGGGTATCGTGGAGAGCTCAAGGCTCAGGACTCAGAGGCAGGCCTGTTTCTGGGATCCGGCAGTGTCAATGAGGGCAGTCCTGTGTGTTTGGGAAGAGGGTGCCGGGGTCCCCTGGTTCAGCCTGCAGGCAGCCCTGGTACCTCCTCCACCACAAAAGCAGCAGCATCTACCAGTGGCCCCTCTGCTGTACTCAGCAGCCAGCCCTGCTCTGTACATTTAGAGCCTCACGATGCTGCTCATTAAAGGGATTAGCAGAGCACTTTTATTGGGCCCTGGCTGCAGCCACACAGCCCAGTCCTAAGCTAACCACCCAAGAGGCTGGTGGGAGTAGGATTAGACCTCAAGGCAGAGTCTTACCTTGCACCCACAGCCTGTCCACTTCTGGCAGTGGGAGGGGACAAGGCTCCCCCCGCTGCCATCCCCACTCCACTCCTACCCCGCAGCCTCAGGGGCCTGAGAAGAGGGGAGGGGCAGTGTGGGGCCCGAGTGGGGAGGCAGTTTAGGGAAATGGTTAAGAGTACAGGCTCTGGCCTGCTGCTACCTGGGAGACTTTGGGCAAGTTACTCAACATCTCCTGGGCCTCAGTTTCCTGTGCATGAGAATAACAATGTTTGTTTCATAGTGTGGGTATAAGAATTTAATTAAATAATGCAATGCATGTAGAGTGCAACACAAAGTGCTTAAAGCTTCCAACCAGCAAATGTGAGTTATTATTATTGTTGCAATTGTATCAGTGATTGTGATTATCCACAGGATCCTCTGGGTCCCCTCTCATCTTCCCTCTCCAGCAGGTGCCTCTGCCAAACAGGCCCCTATTGGTTCACCCTCCACTGGAGCTTGGGAAGGATTCTTTCTTTTTTAATCAAGAAATGGCCCGCTGAGGAAGATGTGTTTACCGCTTTTCATTTCCCTCCTTGCCTCTTTGTAAATACCCTTTTCCAAGCTGGAAAATAAATTTCCAACCCTGTTGACATGCATTGATTTTTCCCTCCTGTATCCACCTTCCAGTTCTTCCCTATCAGAAGGGCCTGTGGTTAAGCCCCTTGCCTGGGTTGGGCTCAGTGGTACCCCAGGGGAGTGGGTGGCCCCAGAACAGCCAGCCAAACTGCCCTGTCCTGCCCACTGCCTCTGCCTGGCTCAGAGGAGGTCTGAAGACAGAAATAGTTCCAATTCCCTTTTTGGCTAGGAAGTGAGGTTGGGGTGGGCAGGAGGGGGTGGCGGTCTGACTGGGAGGTTAGAGATTTTCAGAACTTCTCCGGAGGGGATATATGGAGAGGAGACCAGGGGACCACCGGACTGCTGCCAAGTTCAGCAGATGGATCCAAAAGGGGTCGGCCTCAAGCAATCAACTTGGTCAGCCAGGGGCCTACCAATAGGCTGGGACCAACCAAGCAAACTGGGACTTGGAGACAGAAGAGTTAAGCAGGTAGGGGGCTTGAATGCATCCTGTGGGGCTGAGCAGGACTGGCAGCCCCCTGACGCTGGAATCCAGAGAGATGCCCTGGATGCCAACCAGGAGGTGGTGTAAGACAGCTTTGGGCTGCTTGTCTTACAACAGTCCTGGGTCTGGAAACTACTGTTCTCTCCTCCAGAGCGTGGTGGAGGGAGGCAGAGGGAGGGAGTTGGCTAAAAATGTTTCCAGAAACCCCGAGAGCCCTGTCAGAGACCACACTCTGGGGTGGAGCCAGCCTCAGCACTGGCAGTTTTTAGGAAGACAAAAGGGAAGCAGGTAAAGGAGGTGGCCTGTGGGCGGCCTTGCTTTTCTCCACATTCAGAAATGCCTTTCCTCTTCCCAGCCCCCTGCCAGCCCCACCCTGCCATGTCGGGCTCCTCCCCCCCCCCAGCAACCCGGCAGGCAGAAAGGCTGGCAGAGATGCCAACAGATCAGCACGGACGTCTTGGGAGGATGGGGCTGGGGGACACAGAAGGTCACCCTGCCCTTCCCAGGCATGCTTGCAGAAGGAAGTAGGGCAGCTTCTTGAAGCTGAGGGACTGAGGACGAAATGGCCCCTCCACATCCAGATAATAGGAATCCTGGTTTGGGGTCATGGAATCTGGGAGTAGAGGAGAAACAGGGCTAATTCTGGCCTGGTTCACACCTATGCCAAGGGCAGAGCCCTGGCTCACTGATGTTACATACTTCTGGTGACCTGACCGACCACACACAGCCTGTACCTTCCTTCCTTCCTGGGGTCCTTTTCAACCCACAGGGCTCCCACAAATGTGCTTTCTCTCCCTCTTGCCCACTTCTCATTCCTGACCCCTGCACGTACTGAGGCCCAGAAAGTCACAGAATGAGGCCGGGACCACATGGCCTGCCCTGCCCCCCAGCCCTCAGTTCCTGCCTCCCCAGCCCCTCAGTTTCAAACAAGAGAGTAAATATCTGGTGCTCTTGGCTCAGGAGATTACAAACGATTTCCCTTGGCCACTGGGGCCATGCATGTGCCTAATAATCTTAGGGTTCAGGGGGGAGATCTGAGGTCTAGGGAAAACCTCAGATCCTCCCAGGCATCCACTGGCTCCTGGAAGATGAAAGTTGTGGCCAGCTGTGGAAAGTTGTGGAAAGGGTGATGGTTGAGGAGACTAGGCAAGCAGACAGCCTCCATCCAGGAAAACTGGGGAAAAGGCACATCACCTTTCTTCCCCATCACCCCTTCCCTCCAGTAGCCAAAGAGGAAGGCTACTTATAACAGCAGGCTGGTGTAGCATTAATATCATAAGGTGAAGGCACAGAGGTAGCTAGATCCCTAAATTCCTGGTGGGCCCAGTAGGGAGAGGGGGGTGGCAGGAGCAGAGCATGCTGGAATGTTGGGGAAGGGAGAATAAAAGTAGAAACAGAGGGGGAGGGAGGCCTGAGGAATGAGGAGGACTTGGGAGGGAGGGTCCATGTTCAAAAGACCGGTCTTTTATCACATCCTGTGCCCCCTCTCTCCACTGGAGCTGTGTATGCATGTGTGTGTGCGTGTGCGTGTGTTTGTGTGTGTGTTGGGAGAGTGGAGAACAGAGCATCTGAGTTCCAACAGAGCAGCTCATGCCTGCCTCCAGATTCCTTCACAGCCTTTGAACAGCTGATGAGCTATGGCAGTAGGTAGGGTATTAGCCAGAGGGCGTGCTGGTCTGGTTGGGGGCTAGAGCCTTTCCCCAGGACCCCCCAGATAATAGCCATGATGAGGTAACCAATCCCAGGTAGGGAAAGACTTGAACTAGAAATGCTGTCACACTCCACTTCCAGGAAGCCCACATCACCTAAGCCTTCTCAAGTCTTGGCTTCAAAGCACAGACAGCAGGACCCCCCACCCAGACCACCTGGACTAGTACCGCATGTTCAGTGACCCTCTCAGCACCACTATGTTACTATAACTTTAAATCCTGCCCCATCACAACCCATTCTACATGGGGACAGCAAAGCCTGAGTGGACCTGGCTCACATTTCCCTGGTTTTGAGGTATCTGGTAAATCTGGCTGCAGCCACACTTCGGGAACAGCCCTGCACTGAGCCCTTCTGTGGACAGCAGGAAGGAAGAGTAGGAGGTGGAGGGCTCGCTCTTGTGCCAGACCTGCTGCCCACGCCCTGAACGACCTGGGCGAGTCACTTCACTCCTTGTCTGCTTCAGCCTGTCAGGGGTGTGGGGAGGGGCTGCTCTGGCAACCTCATGGGGTGTGTGAGGCTCTAAAGAGAAAGGAATGTGATGGGGCTCTCAGAAGCAGAACACACACAGAACACGTGTAAGAGATCACTATTACTGTGGTGGTGTTTTGGCTGGCAAATCAGTGTTGCGTCTCTGGTGTTTCAGCAGGCTGAGACCGCTGGAGAAGGGCTCCCCATAGAGGAGGGCCTGGAAGGGCCTTTCTAGCTCTGGGTCACGGCACAACCTTGGGGGCTGAGCCTTGGCAGATGCCATCTAAGGTAGACTCAGGGCTGGGTGGTTGGGAGATGTGTCTTTGATGGTAGAGAATGCCCAGCCAGGTGGGGGGACATGAGTTCTTTGTGTGTGTGTCTGCGTGTGGGGTGGGTGAGGGTGCTAATGAGGGCCCTGCAAACATGCCCACTCAGCATGGCTATGAGGAAGACACAGCACTTGGAAACTCTTGCTTGGCACCTAGCCTTGACCTGCCTATCACCTACAGTCCAGCCTTGAAGCTCAGGAGACCCCACTGAGCTCCCAGGCAGGGTGTTCCCGAGCAGCTCTCCAGGGCTGAGAGACAGCACAGGGGTCTGGAGACCACAGGAGAGACGCAGCTCCTTGAACCCTGCTGGCCTGATGGGGGCAGAGCCACATCTGGTTCTCATTCAAATGTCCAAACATAATTAAATTCTCTATGATGCAGCGGAAGAGTTTGGTAAGATGTGGCTTTCCCCCCTTTCCATCAAGGTTAAGAAATCAGTCTCTCATTCCGCCAGCCGGCCGACTCATTCTCCTCCCTGCCACTGGTCTGTCCCATTCTGCAAACCAGAGGCCTGTGTTCTGATCTGATTTCTAGAGCTGAAGGGGCTGGGCCAGTGTGGGCTACAAGAAGCCCCTCTCCCCTACTGGCCTACTCACCCACCTGAGAGGATTAACAGCTGAGGCCAAAGCAGCAGGCTGGCAACTAAGAAAGTTAGTGAGCTGTGGGCTGGGCAGAGGTGAGGAGGTGAGCCACCATGAGGCAAGCCACCACGAGGAGGCAACTGTCTACCCAGGCTGTGCCGGGACACACGCCTGTCCTCTCACTGACTAGAGGCAAGGATCCCCTCTTTGTAGTTCCTCATAGTGGGAAGCCCTCGAAAGTCTCCAGAGTCTCTGGCCGGGCCCTCTAGTCCCTCTGTGGAAAATGGAGCTTCCCACGGTCAGGCAGGGTGAGGCAATCCCCCCTGTATCTCTTCCCTCTCACCTTGCAGCCCAGGGACTGCAGCAAGGCAGCACCTGCCCCTGGCCCTCCTCCACACACAAAGGAGGGAGGCATGGGGAATGGTGAAGCAATGCAGAAGGCCAGGAGAAGCACTGAGCCCTCTCAAAGAATCCCTGGGACCTCCATGTCTCACAGGATTCCTGGTTGTTTCTGGCCTGTTGAGGCTCTGAACAGGCTAATGGGCAGCAGGGTCCAAGGTGCAGTCCTCGGAGATGGAGGGCAGCCTGCTCAATAGGAAGGAGGCCCACTAAACTGAGGCTTTGATGCCTCTCCTCAGCTGCCTGTTCAGGACTTCCCGAATTCAAGCAGAATAGCCCCTAGACGGGCTGCCTTTTCTAGCTCCTCTTCCCAACCCGGCATCTTCTGTTTATGGCTTTTTTAGTTTTAAACTTAGGGATTTATGACTTTCATGGTAATGGGTTCCATTCTACTTCCTCTATGCCTATTTTTCTAATCTTTGTCGTATAGGTTTTACAAGAGTTTCTTAATAAGTTGGGATATTTTCCCTTTTGAAACAAGCTGTCCTGCAAGTTAATGACTTATAGTGGGTGTGGATGCTACCCAGAGACAAGCGGGGGCTGGGAGGAGGATAACCAGGGTAAGGGTAGGGAAGAATCTTCTAGACTAAACAGAGCTATGAGGAGGGCCCTTTAAGACCCTGTGTTAGAGGGTCCTGTACTAGAGTCCTCCCAAGGTTCACCAACATCACTATCAGAGAACCAGGACCCTGTCAAGTGCACGTGGCATTTCCATGCCAGAGAATGCTCGTCCTGGGGACTGGGGGGTGCCTGCGCGCGCACACACACACACACACACACACACGTACACACACACACACACACACACACACACTCCTAACATTGTTGACCTGGCTCTAAATAGGAATAATTTTGTGTATCTTTTTCCAACGGTAAACTTTTGTTTAGTAATGAATTTAATTAATTTCTTGGTGGCATTAGTAGTGCCAAGGCCATGAATCTGGTGCCTTCATAGCAGTGGAGAAGGTTTTAAGGAAACTTAAGCCAGTTGTCCTAGGCCAAACCTAGCAAAGAGAATGACAGTGGAGCCAAGTCCCCACTGTCCCCGTTGGGGTCCCAGCCCGCACTCCAGCACCCATACTGCAAGGCTGCGGGAGGAACACGAGTCTCAGTTAATTGCTGTGGTGCCACCCATCCCGATGAGAAAGCGGGGTGGATGCAGGTCTGCCTTTGTGCTCTGTTCACAGACTGGCTGCTGGTGCCGGGGCTCTATTCATTATTCAATTGAGCTAGCTCAGACGAGCCTTTCCATTTGCTCCTCCAGGAGGAATAACAAATCTAGAAATGCAATTCCACTTTGGTGTATTAAGATATTGATTTGCCTGTCGAGTGGAAGTGCATTTGTTCTGTCAGCCCTCCTGTGGGCAGGAAGGGGTTAACCAAATGTTTATCACAAGGCTGGCTTCAGAGTTGAAAGTAATGTGATCAGTAATGAATTTTGTGTTACATTAGGTTGTATAAATGGACAGACAAGCGCAGACAACAAGTGGCCAGGAGTCGGGGCTAATCTAATGATGTAAAAATAGAGACAGCACCAATTATACTAGGGGCCAGCTCCAGGCTCCTGCAGGGACTGCAAATGAATAGGTACAAATCAAATTACTCACTAATAGACGCACTACAAGAGGGGCAGTCAATGGTAAATGCATTAGAGCCTAGTGACCTCTCTGCTCTGCACAGCAGAATCCGAAAATTTGACTTCCATCTTAAAAGTGGGGGGCAGGGAATGAGGTTCTCAAAGAAACTCTTGTTGGGTGAAGAACAGCAACTACTTCCTATCCCAAACCAGTCTGTTGCCAGATGGTACCTCCTATCTGTGCTGACCTCCTGCCCTTGTTTCAATGCCTCTGAAGCTTGAGCACCAGGGGGTAAGGGGGCAACTTCTTGAGGGACAAACAGAGAGTAGGACAAAGCCCTGCACGTAGGCCAAGACGGGAGGGTACATACCAACATACTTCACAGCCACGTGTCTCTCAGGGGTGGTGTTTTTTACTGCTACGTCAAGGGCTGTGTCTGTATTGAAAATAGAATATTTCTTTAAAGAGGAACACAAAATGGACCTTTGAGAGAGCAGCGACAGCTGAAACCAAAGAGAGTAGGTATCAGATTCTGGTTGGACCAGTGAGTGCTCGCAGGGGGTGTTTGTGGTCTGTTCCAAGGAAGAGCACATCCAGGCTTTTACCTATATATCTCACTAGCCTAAACCATTACCATCCTTCTTCCATTCCTCCTGCCCAGTGTTGCCTACTGAGTGCCCATATTCCTGCCGGCTGCATGGTGCTGGGAGCAGGAAAAGATGTGGTGGTAAATAAACCCAGCACCTTGGGTGGCCCCTCGGGGATTTCTTCCTCCTCCCGAGTTCCATGGAGGTAGAAACCAGACCTGAAGTTCAAAGGTGCTTGGCAGTGTGGCTGGACTGATTAGAGAAGGATCACAAAGAACACACTCAAAGGCATGAACTGTATGCTCATATTCAGCTTTCTGTGGCTTAGGGATGAACAAAGTGTGAAATCAAAGACTCTCAAAGCATTCCAAGGATCCAGCCAGGCCCAGATGGAAGCGGACCCTGGTAGGCTTAGCCCGCACTCTCCCAACCCACCTCTAAGGCCAGCACCAACATACACATCAAAGTGGAGTTGGCATGCTGGTCCTGGCCAACCGGAACCTAGAGATGCTGGGAACATGCCAGTAGAATGAACACAGGGAGGACACAGAATGGAAAAAGTCACCCCACACAAATGAAAAAACTGGATGTCGATTCTTCCCAAACTTAATTAAGCACACAGAGGGGTGGAATTGCAAGCTATCAGGCTACACTAAATAATATGTTGGGGGAATTGGGGAAGGTCTGTGAAGGCTGGTGCTAGAGGATTCTGCCAACAAATTAAAAAATTTATGCTTATGCAGTAGGCCTGCAGGTGCCTAGAGGCAGGGGTGGGGTTCAAAGAGGAGTGAGCAGGGAGAAATCACCAAATGTCAGAGGTTAGACAGCTGATTCTGGTACAGGTACTCAGAAATATCTCATTCTGTTCAGTTCAATCAGATTGGCATGGCTTGGCCTTCCCGGTATAGTGAGGCTCTGGATTCTGAAAGGGTGAAAGGGTCATTTCCAACTTTTATTTTCCGTGTGTATGTGTGTCTCTCCTTTGTTACCAGCCATCAGAGCTGGGGGGGGGGGGTGGTCCGTATACCTCAGACCATCTTCTGAGGAGGCAGAGGCAGGCGCAGAGGGAAAGATGGGTACTTAGCCATCCATGACTGTGTTCAACTTTGTTCAGATCTCACACCTCACAGAAAGGTCAATGGTTAAAGGTGAATTCTCTGGCAGAGGAGGAAGAACAGAGAGAAATACTCCCTTTTGTTAACCATTTACCTATGTTAATGTCTCCAGAGAAGGGCCCTAGTCTGGGGGTCCAGATGCCTTTCCCCACCCTCTTGTCCAAGCCTGAACATTTTCCACAGGGACTCCTACCTCCATGTTGGGGGCAATACCTGGAAAGGGAACTCTGAAGGTTCACCAAAGAAGTCACACTGGCACTTCCTCCTTGTTGATAGGAAATCAATGTGCTTTGGTTAAAGAATTCAAAGTAGACTTTGGGCAACTGAAAAATGTGCAGGGGAGCTTCTCAGCCCTAAGCTCCCATTATAGCTCTGCCTCTGCCTGGGACTTCTAGCAGTCTTGGGAGGGAGAGAAGGAAGGGGAGACAGAGAGAAGGAGGAGAGAGGAAGAAGGAAAGCATGGAGACGGGGTGGGGAGAGAGAGAGAGAGAGAGAGAGAAAGAGAGAGAAGCTGTCTACCTAGAATCAGATTTGACAACTGGCCAGAAACTAAAAAGTATGTCTTAAACACAGTAATTTTTCCCATTGCTCTGGCTGGCTTTCATTTACCTCTTAGGAACCACAAAAACCCATGCAGTCATTCAACAAACATTCACTGGGGCTCAGCTTGGCTCCTGTCCCAGTGCTAAATGCTGGGCAATGAGGAGGCTGGTGGTTACAGGTAACAAATATGAATCAGACTCAGTCTGATTAGGTTAAGACAAGCAGTATGGGCAGTATGGCTGAGGGAGGGGCTGAAGGGACCACCAGAACTGAGCCTTCCCCCAGTAGCATGTAGAAGGGAATCAGACATTGCTAGTTAAAGGGAAAGGCAACATACACTTGTCCAGGGCCAAGTGTCCAGTGAGTAGGTGGTTCAGAAGTTCAGAGGAGAAAGGGCATTTGGCTGTATAGTCAGGGAAGGCTTCACAGACGGGGTGAGATCAGAGCTTGGTCTAAAAAAGTGACTGGGCAGAGAGGGAGGGTGGAGGGTACTCTAACAGAACTGGTGAGCAGCGCATGTGTGGCAGATGATGGGATGGTTTTGACAGGTGAGCATGTTTGCATGAAGGTGGTGGTGGTGGTGAAGAAATATGAGTAACGGGTCTGTGGACGAGGAAGGGGGAGATCAGGTTGGAAAGGAAGGTGAGGAAGTCCTGTAAGAGACTTGAAATCTCAGGGCAAGGAGCTGAAGCTGGAATGTGGGCCCTGGGCACTTTGCAAACAGAGAGACAGGAACACAGAGCAGGCCCTGAAGGTGAGAGCCCCCTTCCTCTTCTGGGGATCCCCTCTTATTGTGAGTAAAGGGTCAGGGGTCACTGAAGTACCCTCTGACCAAGTGAGACTGATGGGATCTTAAATTTCTCCTAGGTATCTCATTTTTTTTCTTTCTCTTCCCTGTTCTTCCCTCCTCTTCTCTCTCTCTCTCTCTCTCTCTTTCTTTCTCTCTCTCTTTGAATTCTTGGGCGGTGTGAGCACAGTCTCATTATTTAATGTTCCTGGGCCTCAATTCACTTCTTGGGAGGTGGCAGCGATGCTGCTAAACCTCAGCCTTGCTTACTTTGTGGACGAGGTGAATGCATGGCATACAATGGAAACTATTTTAGACAGACCTGTTTCTCTACATATCCTGAATCAAGTTTATACAGAGCTACTTGTGTTTTGTGTAGATTCCAATTTCACAAATCTTTCTCATGAATAACTTTTATCATCTGCATACACATGTGCAACCTTATTTCCACTTCTCTAACAATGACTAAAATAACCAGTACTGTAGGCCCTTGCCCAATATTGCTTCCCCGTGGAGAACAGTTTTGTGAGCACTCAGTTGGCTGATGGGTCACTAAAGGGCCCCATTATCTTTACCTGGGGTAGAAATAAACATTCGCAGTTGGGGGTAGGGGTGGGTTTGGAACCACTACCTGTGTGTGAAATCTCAGCCAGAGGGTCACAGGTAGGACCCACAGGTGTTGGAGATCCAACCCCACCTTCACCTGCAGGCATGGGTATAGGCACATCCGGCCAGGACTGCAGCACCACCACCTGGGCTCAGAGGCCCTCGCTCCACCCCTGGAGCAGTGACCTCTGTTCAGGACACCCCTGTAAGCAGGTTTGGTCTGAACACCAAGGACACTGTAACTATGGTTGGCCCTGAGGGTGCTATTGCTATTGTCCATGGGAAAGACCCTTAATGAAAGAACTGTTCTGACACCAGAGTGAAGAAAACTCAGCTCAGCTAATTCTACTGTTTGATAAAGCTGGGCTTCTAGCACTTCCTCGATATGTCATTTTGAGCCTGTATCTTTTAGTTATGCTCTGACTTCAAATCTTTCATCTTTCCTCCATTGTGAGTTGGAGAGATGAATATCCACCTGGTGGTGGTGTGATGATTTACTCGGCTAGCATAGAGGCTGGAACACAGCAGCCACTTGGGAGGTGTGGCAGTTACTGCTGAGAGGAGTACATGAGACGCCATACACAAAGTACTCAGTATAGCAGTACGGTGGCCAGGACCCAGCACACGTGGGGAGCAGACGTTTACCACAGTTACTGGTTTCCCTCGCTCATGGGATTAGAGAAGAATGGGAAAGGAACCTACCCAAGGTCACAGGCTTCCCCCATTCCTTGATGAGGCCTTCCAAATGCCACTGAAAAGAAAAAAAATTCTTCCCAATGGCAGTAGGTGGACTCTCAGATTTGGCCTTTCCTACCAGTGGAAAATAGCTAGGAACAGGCAATCTGCCACCGGACTGAGACACAGATAGCAATACCAACAATGCCGCCACTGCTGTTGCCACCCACCATCCCCAGTCCCAGTGGCTGCTTCCTGCCTCCCTCAGCAAGAGTGCTTGTGGCCTGCGGATGGCACTGGGCTCTATGTCTGGGAGCTCTCATGTCTCTGGGGACTTACTCTTTTCTCCCCACCCTCAATAATGACGGCATCTTCACATCTTGCTCTTCACGTCCTGGAAAGACCACAGCCTGTGGGCAGGGGACCAGTCCAGACTTCTGCTTGGTCCGGCTCTGTGAGGTGGGCCCCAGTGGGCAGATGGGGATAGGAGCCAGAGAAGAACACACCCACAGTTCACTGTTGCCTCCTCTGGAGCTTTCACCTCTTTGAGGGTAGGAACCATGCCTTACTTCTTCCCCAGAGTGCCTAGCCTAGTGTGGAGCAACCAGCAGGTGTCTACAGAGAGCCTGCCTGCCCATGGCAACCACGGGAGAAGGTGCGGGCCCATTGAGGAGGTCATTGAGACACAAGAGACATTTTGTAAACGTACTGTAGGGGGAGGAAAATTCCAGGGCCCAATTAGGTAAAACAAAGGGAAGGACCTAAGCAGCTGGGTGTTACCTGGATGAAAGTATTTGCCAGAGAGTAGGGGTGTCTAAAAGATAACAGAATTAATTCACTGCCCCATGCCTGCAATTGCGGTCACCTGATCATGTGGCACCTTGAAATGGGACAGGGCTAATAGGACCCCTACTGGAAATGCAGCCTTAGCATGAAAATGTTCCCAGCTCTTAGCAATGGGGCAGGCAGGAGTTCCAAGGCCCATTGGAAAAGCTAATCCTAGAGGTAGGATAGAAGGATCAATGCTCTGGGTTATTTGTTTTGGGGTACATATCTGGTCAACTCCATTAACAACAGCTAACATTTATTATTAACATTCATTTCTATAGTCCTGAAATGAAAGATGGTATTAGCACGAAGGTGCACACACACACACACACACACACACAGTGCTCTTAGTTCTTCTTTTGTAAAACATAGGTGATCATCAGGTATTTGTTAATTAACTTACTGAAACTTTTCTCTGACCATTTAAAACCTGCATACAATGTTGAAAATGTGCTTTTCATGTTAAGAAGGAAAAAAAAGCACAGCCCTTTAAGTAAAAGCAATTTCTAACAAATCTTTGGAAGAGCTTTAGTTGAAAATAATCCTAGAGCCTTTTCTGCTAAGCAATTAATATACATATAGGAAAACTCAGAGGATTTGGCAGAATATATTAGTGCTTTGGTTTCCAAGCAATAGATGGAAATTCATTGATGTGTTGTGAAGTCAGTTTAGTGGGTCATGACCACATTCTTAAAAAACAAAAGAAAATAGAAAGTACTAGAATGCACTGCTTATCATATTGTTTTGTGAAAGTTATGCATGTTTGGTAAGGAAACAAATGTATGTACAGAAGGTAAGAGGCAAAGACTGAGCCCACAGTGTGATTCTCTAGAGTAACTGCTTCTGGACTAGAACAGAATTCACTGAAGACACAGTAGACAGAAAGAGATGAAGCCTCCTTCCTACCTTTAGTGCTGTGATTGTATAGGAGAGTGAAACAATGCTCCCAGGACTGTAGAAAGGCACAGTCAGGGGAGAGAGACAGTCCCTCTTGACCTTGAGAGCTGACTTAGTGAGCTCTTGAGGGTCAACAGCAGCAAAAGGAGGCTGCCTGCAAACAGAGACATGTCAAGCTGATCAGGACTTGTGAATGAGGCCTGGGGCTTCTGCTGTTGGACGTGGGAGAGAGCAAAGAAGAAAGACAAGGTTTAGCTAAAGATGGAAAGAGTTAAAGTTTAAAGAGAAAATGTACTTAATATGTATCCAGGTGTTTATTAGGATTTTTTGGTATTAGGTTATATCTACCTAGACTCAAAACAATTGGAGTATGTACATGTTTTGCTTATTTTAAAAATTCTATTTTTCTAGAAAAGGCAATATTGAAAGGAATGTCTGCTAAGCAGGAATTAGGTTATTTTGAGGGGGGTGATAGAGAGAGGAGGGGCTGTGGGAGACAGCATTCCGGGCAGAAGGAGAAGTATGTGCAGGGGCCTGGCGGGCAGAGAGAGCATGTGTGCTTGGGGACCCTCCAGGGAGTCCTGGAGCTTGCAGAGAACAGCAGGAGAGGGGTCTGGAGAGAAGCAGTGGCTGGTCATGAAGGGCTTTGTATGCAGTGAGATGGGGTGGACCTGGAGAAGGACAGGGTTGGGGGAGAGGAGTTCAGCATTTGGATGTGTGGAAATGTCACTAGGTGGCTGGATAAAAGGTTCTGGAGTTCAGGAGAGAAAGCCAACTTGGAGATTATTTGGAGACAGTCAGTTTGTGGATAGCAACTGAGGCCCCAGAAGCAGAGGAGATTGCCTTGTACTGAGTGAGGGAGAGGGAAGAGGGCCAAGATGGTGCCTTGAGAAATACACTTATGGCCAACAGAGAAGGAAACCTCAGAAAGTGGACTGAGAGGTAGTCAGAGGCAGAAGTAAAACCAGGAGAGTGTGATGGAGCCACAGGAGAGCCCCTCAAGATCGCAGGGCAGGGCTCACAGGCCAGTGTTGAGGTCAAGTGGTGACCAGTGGTGACTGTGGGGAGAACAGCTGTTGTGGTTGGGCAAGTCTGCAGGCAGCGAGAGCATGAGGTCGTTGCAGTATGATTAGGGTCTGGGTGCATGAAAGCAAGAGATTCCTCCCTCCCTTCCTTCCTTTCCTTTGTTCTTCTTCTTTTTTTTTTAAGTCAAGAGATTTCTTGAACAATGATCACCATTTTCTCACTGAGAGTAAGAGACAAGATGGTGGGGTTAAGAGAGGTGAGGAGAATGGGGGAGTCTGAAATACTATCCATGCAGAAGGAAAGAGACTGATTTCAAAATGATGGACTGAGGGGGACACTGGGGTGGCTCAGTCAGTTGAGCCTCCAACTTTGGCTCAGGTCATGATCTCGCAGTTCGTGAATTTGAACCCCGCCATCGGGCTCTGTGCTGATAGCTCAGAGCCTGGAGCCTGCTTCGGATTCTGTGTCTCCCTCTCTCTCTGCCCCTCCCCCACTCACGCTCGTACTCTCTTTTTCTCTCTCTCAAAAATAAACATTAAAAAAAATGACGGACTGAGAATATACACTATATGAAATAAATAGTAAAAAAGGAGGGAACATATAAAAAATAGAAAAAGCTCTTAGAGGACCAGAGATTTGTGGAATTGTCAGGAGAATAAAACCAGGCCAGAAGCCACAGCAGCAGAACTGCTAACATCTAGGTTGAATTCACTAATTCGGTAAATGGTCACTGCGTGTCTACTGTGTGCCAGCCACTGTTCTAGGTGCTGGTTTCTGCTCTAAAAGATGAGCACCAACTGAGAATCAGAGGAGGGCACTAGACCAACAGAGAAGGCCTCCCACAGCTCACTGGAGAGTAGGAGCCAGACATTTATAGAGGTGCCAATCTGAACCATCTGTGATTCTTCTCCAGCAACCTAAGGGTAAGAGCAGAGTTGGATTGACCTTGATTTGGAGTTTTGCTGAATGGGGACAATGGAAGAGTTATAGGGACAAGGGGCGTGATGATATTGCAAGACTCAGCCAGTTATTTTGGGGCAGATTTGCAGATCACACGTGTGACATAATTAGACCAATTGGTCAGCAGTCCTCATGGAGGACAGAACTAACACCTGCCTCATAGGTTATCCATGTTTTAAAACAGACCGTCTTAAATGTGCATAGAGATCTTGTTTAAAATGCAGGTGTTGACTCAGTAGGGCTGGGTGGGGCCTGACACTATGCATTTCTAACCAGCTCCCAGGTATAGATAGTGCTGCTGCTTCAAAGTCCACTCTTTAAACAGGAAGGTTTTAAAAGGTTTTGCTTTACTCTTGGGGATAATAATTTGCCCACGGTACAGCTTACCAGTGGGGTGCTGGAGCCAGCTGACTGGTACATGTTCAGGAATTCAGCTGGTCAACTGACACCATGTTCATAGTGTAAAATTGGCCATAATGAGAGTTTTTATACTACAGACATGTCCAAATGCTACAAAGCAGGGCTTTCCTGCTTCCCTTTGTAGGTGTGGTTGTTAAACAATTCCCAGAAGGCCACCAGCTAAGCCTGTATAATAGTGAGGCAGGATATAGGATGGGTTTCAGTGCTGAGAGTCACAGAGCATGTTCCATTCATACCTTGACAAAGAGGCCATCGGTGGTGGTTGCTATACTATACAAAGTGCCTGCTAGAAGGCTTTACAGGATTGATCATCTCAGCTGCCTCTGAGTACCTAACACAGGCAAATACTTAATGTCACCTTATCTATATGTTCGATGAGCCACCAAGAGAAGCAGGATTGTGGGAAGAGAGAGAGAGAAAGGCTGCTATGGCAAAGGGTGGCTTGCTGGAAATTCTCCTGTCACATGGTACTTCCCAGGCTGTTTCTGGGTGTGCTGGGCTGCCCTTCCAAGGCCTTGCTTGGGCTGAACCACCAGGCTGACACTTCATCTGGAGTTGCAAAATGTGAAAAGTGATTCTCAGCAAAGGCAGAGGAAACAAGTTAATTTCCATAATATCTGCTGTACTTATTGATCTTTAAAATAGAGGCAGATTAAAAAAAAATTGATACATTGAGTATGGTCAAAGAAAACCAAATGAATCCCTTTTGGTGATGGTTTGGGGATGAAAATGAAATCCCTCTGCCCAAAAAGGGCATCTCCTATTTTCTGACCTATGGGTCATGCAGTTTTAATTTCCTCTCTCATTTCTTTTCTTTCTTTTTTTATTTCACAAACCTGCTTAAGGCCACAAAGACTCTCCTGAATCCCTCAGCTGTCTGGCAGATGACTTGCTGCCAGTTTTGTTCAGGTTACTGTTTGTGCCAGGCTGACGTTCCCCAACTCTGGCCGAAAGCACCTTTAGATCTGCTGGCTGGCTGGTGCTGAGGGGCCCCAAGCATGTCTGAGGAGGGCTGTCCCAGAGCTGCCCCTGCAAGGGCAGCTCCCAGGGAGGGAGTCTGGTGACACAAGGCCCTGGTTTACATAGCAGGGGCTGGCAGGGGCCCCAGAGGTGCAGGGGGAAGGCGGTGCCACGGGGGAGGTTCGGAAAGGGAAAAGCTCTTCTCCCTTCCACCAGCCTCCAAGGAAAATGGGGTCAGAGCCCCCAATGATGGCAGAGCTGCACCTCACCTCCAGATGCAGGTAGAAAAATGGCGTGATGGGCTGCTATCCACAAATTGGAGGGCTGGATGACAGGGCGGAGTGCTGGTGTGAGCACGTGTGTGCACCCGTGTGCACGATGGAATTGGGACATGGCTTGTTGCCACTTCCAAGATCCACACCTCCTTTCTTTCCAGGGACGAAATGGGTGTGGAAGGGGGTGGCACTCAGAGACGGCTGTCTCCTACGGCCTGGTAAGGCACTTTTCTATCTCCAGCCAAATGCCTTCTCTCCCCTTCGTGCCTCCACTCTGTGCATTTGGCAGTCAGTGTGCAAGCACAGTGGGCAGGCCCAAAGCTGGTGCTGTGGGGGTGGAGATGAGAGTGCTTGGTCTCTCTCCTCTCGGTGCAGGAGCAGAACTGAATGGGAGGGAAGAAGAGAGGGAAAGGTTCAACTGCCAACTATTTGAGGGAGGGGGAGGAGCCACATGGAAGTGAGACGGAAGTGTGATGACGTCAGGCATTTCAAGACTTGCCAAAAATGCTTTGACTCTGATTCCTGCCCCATGGTTCTAAGTTTCTCCTGGTTGGGATCCTCTTTCCAGGTAGGCATGTGGAGCAGGGGCGGAAGTGATCAAGGTCGATAGTAACAGTCTTGAGAGGCCTGGGCAAGCAAGAGTGGGAGGGCCCATAACCAGGATCTGTTTCACCCAGTAGGAAGTAGATGGGCAGATGGGCAGTTTTTCTCTTGGGCCTAAACGTGGGCTGGAGCTGGCGTTAGCAGCACTGATATCTAGAATGAGGAGGCGCTTTGGAAAAAAGGAGAGGCAGCCTGTATTGTAGTTGTGTGGAGATGGAAGAATTGCGGGCTTTCCTAACTGCATGTTATATACGTGTGTGTGCATGTATGTGTGTACAGGCATGCATGTGTGTGTGTGTGCATGTGTATGCCTGCTTGCTGGGACGGGGCTCGCCCATCTTCTAAGGATGCTCTTTTGGCTGCTTTCCAGATATGAGAAACTGTCCTGGGCCCCAGCTGTTGGGCCCTTTCACAGGCAAGAGTGCAAAGGCAAAGGCAGCATTAGAAAAAGCAGTCTTGGGGCTCAAACCAGCCTTGCCTGCTTCATATTTGCTCTCTCCAGGTCAGCAGGCCCTCCTGGTACTTGCTAATCCATAAAGCCTCAGGCATACAGGTGTCCTGGCTTCGCACTCAGTGTCTTAGGGCTGCTGAAAACCTGAAGACTCCACGGTTGTCCCTTCCCTTGGAGAAGGTGTCTTTCTGGGAGCCACACATACAATAGTGTTTATTACAGCATGTTTTATGCACTGTTCCATGTAGGAGGGGTCAGTTCCACTGAGAACTCCTTTACATAAGGCTCTTCTGATACCAGAAACTTCAAAAACGAAGGCAATCAGAGTGCTAACTAAAGAAACACATGGTTTAAACAAACATATACCCTCTCTTGCCAGAGAAGGTCTACACCAACACGTGCCAGTCACACCCACGTCAGGCTGGAAGTGTGAGGCCACCTTTACCTGTTCCGGATCCCACAACGTCCCGGCTCGGTGACTCGGCCATGGCATCAGCGAGCCGCTCCCGCAGGCCTTCCTCTGTGTGCTCCATGGAGGACATGTGCCGCAGCCCGAAGCCCTCGGGCCAGCTCCCACACACCTCTAGCAGGGTCACACTCCGGTCAAAGGTACCTGTGACACACACAGGACACCTGACATTGAGTCTGTGTTTTCAGAGAGTGGACTGTTCTTCTGGCTGCCCACCACTAGCTCCCCTCCCCATCCAGGGCCCATTTTAGCTCCTCTACAGGCTGGATGGAGGAGAGAGCACCGTGAAACATGTGTAGGGCGGAATGACACAGCTCATGCCACTGGATCAGAGAGTGTAGACGTTCAGAAAAAGACCTTCACATCACTGGGCTAGTGGTTTTTAAAATGTTTCCTTAGGGAGGGCACCTGGGTGGCTCAGTTGGTTAAGCGTCAACTTTGGCTCAGGTCATGATCTCATGATTCTTGAGTTTGAGACCTGTGTCCAGCTCTGTGTTGACAGCTCAGAGCCTGGAACCTGCTTCAGATTCTGTGTCTCCCTCTCTCTTGGCCTCTCCTACTCACATTCTCTCTCTCTCTCTCTCTCTCTCTCTCAAAAATAAATAAAAACATTGAAAAGAAATTTTAATTGTTTCCTTAGGGGCTACAGAGTTCCTTTGAAGTCTTCAGGGACTGCTTTAGAAGACAGGTCAAGGGCAGAGAACCTCCTTGCCAGGTTCAACCAAAACACCTCTATTTTTCTTTGTTTGATACAATAGGGATTCCCCTAACAGTTCATTTTTAAAAAATATTTATTTTTGAGAGAGTGAGAGAGAGCGAGAGAGAGCGAGCATGCCCATGGGTGGGGGAGGGGCAGGGAAGTGGGGGATAGAGGATCTGAAGCAGGCTCTGTGCTGACAGGCTGACAGCAAAGAGCCTGATGTGGGGCTTGAACCCACGAACCGCGAGATTACAACCTGAACCAAAGTCAGATGCTCAACTGACTGAGCCCCCACGCGCCCCCTACAATAGTTCATTTTAAAGAGGGGTTACATAGCTTAAAATTTTAAAAAAGCTTTCTAAACCACTATATCCTATAACTTATACAAAACCTCCTCATTTGACATTTGAGGTTCAGAGAAGTAATGGCCCAAGATCCAACAGCAAGTTTGTGACACACTTGGTTCAAGAACTCAGATCACCTGATGCCTCGTTCTACTCTACTGCATATAGTCTCCTGGCTGCCCAAGGACATATGTACAACTGGGCAGCCAGTTAGGTGATAGATGCCAGTTAGGTGATAGAATCTTCAGCAAAAATCTTTCCTCAATCTGAAGCTGCTCTCCAATTCCAAAAAGTACATGGTGCTCTGCTCAGTGACGAGATTAGATTTTACATGGACAATCACTTCAAAGTCTAAAGTTAAATTATTCTACTCTATTATACAGCAAGTCTTCTGTGAAAGCTTATTTCATCTACTCTCTCTTGGAAGGAGATTATCGTCATGCTCTGTTGCTTTAAGCACATACCATTTTCCCAGTGATTAGGTAACTGAATCCA
This sequence comes from Cryptoprocta ferox, assembly GCA_028646485.1. Classification (NCBI taxonomy): domain Eukaryota; kingdom Metazoa; phylum Chordata; class Mammalia; order Carnivora; family Eupleridae; genus Cryptoprocta; species Cryptoprocta ferox. The sequence goes on along the minus strand of CM053565.1, from coordinate 23,903,520 downwards.
CTGCATTTATTGGGCTTGGTTCCTGCCAGCACCAGGAAGATGGGGAAAAAATGCAAATGCCAATGTTTCCTAAAGTTGAAAGTACGCACAACACACACTTTTTATCAGGCCTTGCTTCTCCTCTTTGATCAGCCGTCAGAAACTATCTTCCCTAGGCAGTCAGGACTGGGCAGCATCAGCACACACTCTCTACCAATGACAGGTGGTAATAGAGAGGGTGCGAGCCCCAGCCCCGGCAGGCGGCCCTGCCTCTGATAATGGCCAAAGCATTGAGGTGATAACCGTTAGTAAACACTCCGACAGCCAGTGACTCCATACATCAGCAAAGAGGGCCAGATAATCCTGAGCTCTTCTGACCAGACAAAGGCCCTTGGCCAGCCCGCTGGGATTTATATGTGTGGCAAGGGTCACCACTGGCTCCTGAATGTCATCAGCCAAGTTTGGCTTTGATTTATCTCTTGCCTAATTGTTGGGTAGATTTCTGGTGCTGGGAGGATGGGTGCCATCTATAAATGCATTTCCCCAAGAAGAGGCCCACCTTGGGCCTGGGTTGCTGGGAATCAGCTTGTCAGGTAGGACCCAGGAATGGGGATCTGCCCTGTACCACCTTTTCTCTCCATCAAGTAGGGTCAGGATGGATCTGGAGAGCCAAGCACTGATAGTGGGGGTGGGGTGCTCTGAGCATCAGCCCCCTGAGGGCCTGAACTGTGCAGTCATGCCTTGGCAGTGCCAAGCCCAGACCCAACACCAGATCAGTATTAGCAACAACTTAAAGGTGCCCAGTCCCTAAGGACACACAGGGACTGATGACATAAGCTAAGCTTCTGATTCCCCTACCTGCTCACTAAGTCATGTTAGGCCAGTCCCTCTATCTCCTTTTTCCATCTCTGAAGTAGAACTAATAACTGGGCCTCAAAGTAATGAAAGATTAGGCACGGTTCCTGCCAGGAGCCTGCGTTCCCCTCTAGTGCTGCCCTGCTCTTAACTGACAACAGCAAGGGCTATAGCATCATTGTTTCTCTGAAGAACCTGCCTGGGACATGTATGCCTAGTGATTCCCAGATGAGGGAATTAACAATAAAACACAGACACTCCTGCTCCTCGGACCCTAAGGGCTGGGGTGGCAGCTTTCTTATGGACGGACATGTCTCAGAGCCTATCTCAGGAATAGGGAATGCCCTTTCCTTTTGTCACTTCACAAGAGCAGCATGCCTGCCTCTAGAAAGGCACTCAGTCAGTGTCCGTACACGCTGCTCTTAGAAGTCAGGCCAACCAAGCAGATAGCAGGGCCAAGAGGAAAAGAAAACAAAATAAGCCAGCAAGAAAGGCTCAGGGAAGAGGGTTGACCTGGACTCTGACAGATGGTAAAGGCCAGAGGAGCAGTAGCATGTTAGGGACAAAACAGCAGTACACAGGAGGAAAGAATTATGTGCTGGTGGAGAATGGAAATGGATCTGGACTGAAATGTAGGCTCCAACACATGTTAACTGGGTGGGTTCGGCCAAGTGCTTTATCCTTCTGAGCCTCTGATTCCTCATCTGTAAAAATGGAAAAGCAATATAGTCCTACAGGGTTGTTGTGAGAATTGCGTTAGATAACACACAATCACCTGACCCATAGTAAGTGCCCTGCACAGGACGGGTGTGCTCATGTACATGTTAATAATAACAAATATGTACGACTTTATACCACTGGAAGCATCATCATACATTCTGACTATTACAACGACCTGAGAGGCAGTTCAGGCACTACTCCAATTATGGAGAAGAGCTGGACGCTCAGAGATATTAAACAGTGTGCTGGAAGTCTCTAAGTGACAGATCCGGAACACAGCACCTGGATTCTTCTTGGCGTTGATTCTATCAGTTTACCCATTGCTTCCCTGAGCTGCTTCTGCAGTGGAGAACTGTTATATGGAGAGATCACCTCTGCCTTTCCTAACTTGTTCTGAGAACTCTTGTCACCTTCAACCAATACCTTTAAGAAATCCTTCCCGCTGCTGGGCGCTCAGTTGTTTAAGCATCCAACTCTCGATTTTGGCTCAGGTCATGATCTCATGGTTTGTGAGCTTGAGCCCCGAGTCAAGCTCTGCGCTGACAATGTGGAGGCTGCTTGAGATTCTCTCTCTCCCCCTTCTCTGCCCCTCCCCTGTGCACACACTCTCTCTCTCAAAACAAATAAATAAACTTAAAGAAAATCTTTCTCACCCCCAATGAGCCCAGCTTCCTTCAAGTATCATGGTAATGCTAACGATTATCACGTAATCATCCTGTCTGTTGGATGGTACACAGGAGGGAAAAAATAGTGATAGAAAATCGAATCTGTTCTTTCTTAACATGGGCATTACGAGGATGCTGTGGGTAGGAGGCTGGGGACACAAAAAGTGTCTAGCAAAGGAGCACTGGACCATTTCTACTGTTCTGAGAACTCACAGAGAGGATACAGTTAGTGGTCCTGCTTATTGTGCTGGAAAGAATCCCATTGAGGCCCCCTTCCTTGTCCTTCCACCCCAGCCGGTGCCGATGAGGACAGCAGGAGCTCCTGCACTCTCCCAGTCTGGAGAGAGAGAGCTGCAGGTGTGTGTGTGTGTGTGTGTGTCAGCAGGGGCTGGGGTTGAGAGGCCAAGCCCTTGGAGAGTGAGGTCACCTCCTCGCTCTCAGGCAACCGCACATCTTGTCAGCGTTGTCGGCACCGCTATCATTCATCAGGCTGGCCCAGAGACACTCCATCAGATGAGCTGGCCCTCTGAGTCCCATTATGGGAGAAAGGGTCACTTTCAAGGGGGAAAGGACACTTAGTGCAGGCCGTTTGGAAAGCGCAAAATATACGTTCTTAGCAACAAACATCTTTTGCTGAAGCAATAATCTGCTGTTTGCAAAGCCCCCTCACGTTTATGATTTCAGTTAACTAACACATTCATCAAATATTGATTAGTGTCCACTGTGATTATGAGTCAAGCACTGTACTGAGACATGAGGATACACAGTGAGCCAAAAAAAAAAAAAAAAAGAATAAGTTCATGATCCTTCACAATACTCTGGGAAGCAGCAATTGTCACCACTTTCCAGATTTATCTTTCACTGAGTCTGAGGGAGAGAGGTGAGGTAGCTTAAGGGCATGGGTTTAGGGTGTAATAGTCTTCCTGGGACTCCCTCCCCCCAGGGCTGCCACCCAGCCTGCTAGTCTCTGCACAGCATTTTCTAAGATTTAGTTCAAGTCTCACCTGCTCCGTGAAACCTTGAATGACTACCCAAGTAATAATGGGTGCTGTTCCGTAAAGTCTCATTGTATGACAGGCTCTTTACCTCTCTGGTGAAGCTGATGAAAGCAGTAATCTTACCTGAAAAATGTGTGTTTGCACACATGAAATTATGTAAGCAATGTCATAAAACACTGTAAAGGGATTATGTTTCTATATGCCTCTGAAGCCCAACTTTGGATCCCAGGTGGTGTCATTCCCAGCCTGCCTTACATTACTCTCATGATCTGCTCTCCAGCCTAGTTTAGAAGCTCCTCTAGGGCATGAATTCCTCCATAGTCCATAAGTCTGTAGTAAGTACAGGACTTTGGGCATCATGCTTACTCCAAATATGTTTGCTTATCAACTGATTATGACCATCTGAGAAATAACCTTTGGAGTTGATACTCTTTGAGTAGGATCCCAGAGCCTAAACATCTAGGGCCAGGACTGAGAGGAATGGGATGGAGATAGGCAGAAAAGGGAGCTAAAACTAAATAGGAGGAAGGAAGGAGGTTATAAGTGAGGAGAAAACAATGTCACAATATCACTCTGCTGCCTTCTGTGCATTTATTTTAGATTTGAGACCCTGGGAATTGGAAGAACCAAACAATGTGTCTTGGATGGCATAGAGAGCCGGGCTCATACAGGTAAGCTTCCTGAATCCTGCTTCCCAGCTTGGCATCCCGTGTTACACTCTTTCCCCAGAGGAGAAATGGGTCAGGTTCTTGGGTTTCACAAGCCCATTAAAGACATGCTGTGACAGCTGGTAAGCCTGCAGATCCTGGGGAGCCTAGAGGAACACGTGCTCTGTCTTTTGTATACCATTGTTGAGGGGCAACGAAGCCTGAGGGAAAGAGGGGGCCTGGGGGAGGTGGGGTGTTCCTCTGAGCTGATAGTGTCTAATCACACCGTAGCTATTCAGGAGACTGTGACACAGCCTTCCCTTTGCATTAATTAGGTTCGGCCCAGGATCTGGATCTTGATGAGAGCCCATTGATTGGATTTCCAGCCACCAGGGAGACCAAGTAGAAAGAGAAAACTCATCATTAAACAATGCTCTTCAAGACATAAGCCTTCTAGGTGAGAGCTCACGACAATAATGATGTCCACGATAACTAAGAAATGAATCCAGGCGGGATGAAAGCAACCATTGGAGAACTTCCTTGCCCGTTCTCCCAACTAGCTCGCTAAACTGAACTTGAGACTGGTGCTGTAGGGGAGAGCTCCTCTCTGCATTACAGGTTCGTTCATATAAGCACAGGCTGAAGACATTAGCTTTATTTGGTTACCGGATGTGGCTGCTGGCATATTTCACTTATGTCAATATGCACTATGTTGGTTGTGACTAACAGAGATTGGTTCACTGTGGGAAGGTGAGAGAATATGAGGACACTGTCTGTCCCTCTCAATCCTTTAGGGTGGTTCCCAAGGTAACCATGATCCCATACCCACAGACATGGTACAAAGCAAAGGGGCCTAGACCCCAGCAGTGTTTTATGACTCAGATTATCTAATGTGACAGTGTGCCACGTTTGTTCCATATTTATCCATTTGGCTGTGGGGTTTGGATTTTAGGGTTGGGTCATTTTTAAAGGATTTGCTACTCCATTAGGGCATCTGGTTGGCTCAGTTGGAAGAAGAGCACACGACGCCTGATCTTAGGGTCACTGAATTCGAGGCCCATGTTAGGCTTAGAGATTACTTATATAAAACTTAAAAAAAAAAAAAAAGGATCTGCAACCCCAGTTCAGAAGTGAATTGAGCAAGAGAAAGGGAAGGTACCAGCAAAGTAGAGAAACGCCTTCACTAATGTTGGCAAGCCAGCAGATGCTGACGTGCCAGATGTGATGATGTTGTGCACATCTGTTCCTACAGGCCCTTGGGGCCACTACTGGGAAAGGATTATTCATCATTCATCATAGGTCCACGAACAGACTGCCACGTGTGACCAACATATCAAGGGGTCCTAAGCCAGAGAAGAGGAGTTCAACAGTAATGAAGACGCCAAGATTTCTTTGCAATTTAACAGAGTAGTTGTTTTGGCAACTGTCTTTACAAGTGCACTGTACGATCACAACTCCCATGTTAAAGATTAGACTACAAATCACAACTCAAGACATCTAGGTTACAAGTAGACTTCTCTCATGAACTTTTCTGGTTATTCTAGTCTTAACTTCCCCACTTGCCACATGGACAATAAATGACTGACCCCCACATAAGGAGTTCATTACGTTGCATGAATGGTTTCAAATGTAATTAATAGTCATACACGAACAGAGTACTGGTGAAATAGTGTTTGATGTATATCCTAGAGTAAAAGGTACCACATTTCATCTTCTGGGAACCAGAAAACATAATTAAGCATTCATACCATAAGTGTCTTTTTGTTTGTTTTCTTAATTAAAGGCATATGGTAAGGAGAATACCTGGGTTTAAATGCCATTTCCTGCTGTTTTCTCACTGTATGACCTTGGGCAAGTCATTTAGCCTTTTTGGACCTTGGTTTTTTTACCGGCTGTAGTGGGTTGAATCTCATTTTCTCCCAAAATAAGAATGTGACCTTATTTGGAAATAGGGTCTTTGCAGACCTAATTAAGGATCCAAGATGAGAGTATCCTAGAGTTGGGGTGAGTCCTAAATCCAGTGACTGGTATCTTTATGAGAGAAAGGAGAGGGAAATCAAAGAATGGGAGGAAGGCCATGTGAAGACAGAGGCAGAGACCAGACTTCTGCTGTAGCAAGATGAGGAATACTGGGAGCCACCAGAAGCTAGAAGAGGTAAGGAAGGATTCTCCTTTAGAACCTTTGGAGGGAATGTGACCTTGCTGATACCTTAATTTTGAACTTGTGGCCTCTAGGAGTCTGAGAGAATAAAATTCTGTTGTTTTAAGCCATCAGGTCTGTGGTAATTTGGTATGGCAGCCCTAGAAAAGGAATACACATATAAAAAAGGGAAATGAGGGGTGCCTGGGTGGCCCAGTCAGTTAAGCATCTGACTTCGGCTCAGGTCATGATCTCATAGTTTGTGACTTTGAGCCCCGCATCGGGCTCTGTGCTGACAGCTCGGAGCCTGGAGCCTGTTTTGGATTCTGTGTCTCATTCTCTCTCTGCCCCTCCCCGACTTGTGCTCTTTCTCTGTCTCTCAAAAAAAAAAAAAAAAAAAAAAAGTAAAAAAAATAAGGGAAATGAATATTTGCCTTCTAAGGTGTTGTGAACATTTGATCAGATAGTACATGAAAGAGTGCCTCGTAAAACTGCACAGGGCCACTCAAATAGAAGAACTACCCTCAGGCTATGTGCACAGCTCTTTGGAGGGGCATGGGATTCAGTGAAAGGCTTAGAAAGTGAAGAAAGTGACTGGGGACACCTCTAGGCCAGAAGACAAGCAGCTAGAGGAGAGATACTGGTGTGGTTCTGTGTGGTTACACAGCACGGGCCTTTGATGTGGACTCACAGCACAGAAGTGGGTATGTGTTCCCCACTTCTCTGAGGATGTCTGTAGGGGGCCCAGGAGGACAGGGCAGGTGGCCTCTTAGCTCTCTGAGGTTAGTTCCCTTCCATCCTCATGATGTCCCTACACCCTAAGGCAGGGACAGGACGTTTTAGCTCCCAACTTCTTTAATAAACAAACAGAATCATCCTCAACACAGGTAAGGATAAAATGAGAGAGGCTGCTGCTGGTGGGAATATTACTGGTATAAACTACCTGAAGGACAGTTTGGCAGTAAGTACTAAGAGCCTTTTAAAAACAAGCCCAACTACTGATCCAGGGATTCCACTTCCAGAAATCTAGCCCAAGTAAATATGATGCCAACATGGTAAGATGCTAAGATGATCATGTTAGGTATGATAAGATACCTTTATGCATAAAGATGCTCCCTGCCCCCTTAACACGGCCTTAAAATAAGGTAGTTGTTAAGTAAATTATACTTGTTTTTTGCAGTAGAATATTAGGTAGTCATGAAAATAATGTTTATAATAGGAGAAATTCTTTAAGATATCATATTAAATACAAGAAGCCGAACAAAATTGTAGAGTTCGTACTACTGGGCAATGTAAAGGAAGCACAGGAAAACGTTTTTGAAAATTCATGACAAAGTGTTAATCATGGTCGTAGCTGGGTTACCAAGGACTCTCCTGTTACAGATGTGTATCTTTCTATATATTTCCTGTAACGCTGGCAATTGGTATAAAACAAAGAATCAAACATGGACAAGCTGACAGCGAGAAAAAATGCCCTGTGCCAGAAACCTCCGAGCTGGGACCAACAGCAGCCCCTTGAGGAGCACTTGAGGGGAGGGCCTGAGTGCTGAGCCATCTGCCCTGCGCTTGGACTTGACCCTGCTCGGGGCAGGTGAGCCTGCAGCTCCGTGGCCGGTATTTGACTCCTCTTCCAGTGTCCATGGCTGGCTGCACGCGATGTTGACTCATCCCTGTGTACATCTGACATATTTCCTTTTAATTTGTGTCAGGAATGTGCACCAACTTGTGTGTGAAAATGGCAGAAACAATTCTACCTCTGTACAAATTTCATACATCAGATCAGAAAGGACCAGAAGAGCAACTTTGGAAGGAGTCCCTTTTTAAATCAAGTCCCTTTATCTGTCATCTTTGTCCAGCCCTGTCACCCCAGCCTCCAACCTTTCGATAAACAGGACACAGCTTGCTAGGAGATACCCTTTCATGATTGTCAAGGAATGTCTGAGCCCCTCACACATCATTAGGAGGTCATTGAACAGGGCCCCTGACTTTTGCCTGGGACCCCAGGAGATCAGTCATCACTGAAGGGCCCAATAAGGAGAATTTCAACTGGCTCCACACTCTGCAAACCTGGGGTGCCTCAGACAAGAGCTTTCCCAGGCAGGCTGACACTGGCATTTTCCAGACAGGATCCCAGAGATCCGTTCCTCCTCTGCTTTAAAACAGACACAATCAAGATTTCTATCCTGCCAAATGGGAAGAGAAGGATCATTTTGTAGCTAGACTGCAATGAAACTATTCCCTGCAGGACGTGGTGCCCTGCTCCTGAGGATAGAGAGAAAATGTACACACGGCACTCTGTCATAGGACTCCTATGGCAAGGCTCAGAATACACTGCAAGACAAACTATATCCTTGGAAACCTAGCATCTCCTTGAATGGAAAAACTTCATGGAACTGTATCTCTCAAGACAAGCACACAAACTGCATTTTCTAGAACAGTCTGGCTCCCAAATAATTAGTTCTATGATCAGATCAGAGAGCAGGGAAGGCAAAGGAACTAACATGTATTACCTATTTTGTGCTAGGCATTGCCACTTTATAGACATTACCTCACTGAAATGACCCCAATAGGTCTGTGAGGTTGGTGCCAACATTCCCATTTTACAGATCAAGAAACCATGGCAGAGAAAAGTAAAATTTTGCTCAAGACAATGTCAAGGGTTCGGTTAAGATTTGGATTCTAGGTCCAAAGCCTGTACTTCCCCCCCCCCAAAATTCAGGCTGAATTTTAATTCTGAAAATGTGTCTGCAGTACTAATAAGGGAGTTTTCAGTTTAGTCTTCTTATTCTAGGATTCTTAAGTGGTTCTTGCAGTTAGGCAGTAGTGGGGGGGGGCAGGACAAACAACCAAACCAAAATCCTGTGTTTGTCTCAACGGGGATTTCAATGCTCCATAAATAAGCCAAATTTGAGACTCTCAACTGAAAACTTTGAAGTCTGGAACCTGGGGCTAAGAAGTCTCCTGTTTTTATTAATTAAAGAAGATGTTTCAAAATCATCAGATTTATCACGACTGGATTTCAGATGTGAAACTCAATATACACACAGACATGCATGGCTTGTCGTTCTGGGTTATTTTTGATCCTCCCTGAGGATCTGCATTTCCTCAGATGAGACCTCTCTGCTTCCTGGGCTGGCTGAGATGTCTGGAGACCCAACGTTGCAGGCCTGGGCCCCTGCTGGTCTCAGGAATTTCACAGGCCAGGGAGAGAAGGGTGGGCAAAGTGGCTCCAACTGTCATTTGCTCCTCTAAGCCCCCAAGGCAGTAGCTGTGGGAAAGAAAGCAGGAAGTCACCCTGTGCTGAAAGAGAGTCCTGGATGTGCCTGCAGATCTTGGAGCTGACTGGTTTGATGCCGTGCCAAGTTTTGGTCTTGTTATTTTAGTAGTCACCTAACCATGTGGGCTTTAAAATGGTGCTCCCAGCTTGGGCAAGACGCATTTCCATTTGTAGTGTGTGGTCAGCCTTCAGCTTCTCTCTGCCATCAAAACCCATCAGCTCTCACTCCAGGGGCAAAAAACTGAACCAGATTTTCAGCCGCAGGGGTCTTGAGATGAAGATTTGCGCCTGGCCTGCCATTCTCACACGGGGTATATTATATAACAGGATCCCTACTTTCCAGGCCCTTACAACAAAGCTGTTCAGCAGACTTGGCCTCAGGGCCCAAGAAGAGCAAGATGAGAAACAGCACTGTCTGGACAATGGGGGACACCCACTGGAGTTGGGGTGGCTGGGGACGGCTTCCATAAGTCGTGGCGGTCTGACGTGGGTGGAAGACATTCCACAGTAAGGGGGATGTCGAGTGCAAACAGGAAGGCAGGGATGTTCCTCATGTAGAGGCAGTCAGTAGAGTCCACTGGGGTGGAGGGTCCCTCATTAAGAGTAATATCTCATGTGGTTTCTCAGAATCGGTGAATATTTTCACATAATTATTTCCTTTTGATTGTGGGATCATAGCAATTTGTACCATACGCAGGATGGACATTGTTGATTCCATTTTACAGATGAGGATACTGAGGCTCCTGCTGGTAAATGACTTGCCTCAGTCACCTTAGTTTCTTTTCTTTTTATTCCAGTAGTTGACTGTCACCTTAGTTCCTTGCCTCACAGGGGAGTTGTGGAAACATCTGTGAAGGTCCTCTGTGAACAAACTGACACTACAGAAATACAATTATGGTGGCCTGAGGCAGGTGCCAACATCAGATCACAGGGTAGACTGATCATTTACCTTGCTGAAAACCTAACTAGTGTTTGCCTACGCCCCTTGTCCTACAGGGACTTCCTTGACTTTTGGCCTCGTTTTCCAGTCTAGCAGCACAGGAAGGTCTGGGTAGAGGTGGGGGTTCAGCTTGGTATCACTTGAATTTATCACACAAGGTGTGTCCATAGCTTGTTCCACACCTGAAACAGTGGGGGTGCCTGGGAATTGTCATTTCCTGCCTTGACACGTCCAAGTGTTTGTTCAGCCCTGGCTGGTCACACTGACTCCTCAGCCCAGGCATGGAAACGAGGGAGGATGTAGGGAAAGACTGAGGAACACACAGGGGGAGCAATGAGGTGTAGAAATCTTAACAATGACAATAATCCCTTTCACTGCACCTCTGCTTTACCCTTTACAAAGTGCTTTTACTCCCTCAATCCTCACAACACCCCTAGAGAGAAAGGCTAGTCCTGTTCACAGCTGAGGAAGTAAGTGCAGGGAGTTAAGGGAGGGGTGGAGAGGAGTTTGGAGAACCCGGTCCTGTTACCTTTGTTACTCAAAGTGTGGGCCACAGGCCAGCACAGCAGCATCACCTGGAGGCCTGTGAGCAAAGCAGCCCCGGCTCCAGCAAGCACAGTGCACATGTACGTCACAGCCCCAGGGGCTGTGTGTAACCAAAGGTGGAGAGTGCTGCTGACACTGCACTCCGCTCACCCTGTCCTGGTTCCTCAGAGTATATCTGGTTCTTCTTCTTCTCCTTTCAATGTTTATTTACTTATTTTTGAGAGAGAGAGAGGGGCAGAGAGACAGGGAGACAGAGAATCCCAAACAGACTCTGCACTGAGAGTGCAGTGACTGACGCGGGGCTCAAACTCATGAGTGCAGAGGTCATAACCTGAGCTGAAATCAAGAGCCGGAGCTTAACCACTGCGTCACCCAGGTGCCCAGAGTATACCTGGTTCTATCTACTCATTTAAAGACCAGGAAATTGAGGCCCAGAGAGAGGATGGGATTTGGCCTGCGGCAGAAGCAGGAGCAGAGACAACCTTGGTCTTGCAAATCAGTCCACTTAATCCAGCTGACATTCAACTGCTGTTGGCCTTTCCTTTCCTCCTCCCTCCCTACAAATTCAACCCTCAAACTGCTCTCAGCTGCCAGCCCCTTGGCCTCTCCCCTCAGTTCCAGCCTTGTGTTAAGTGTTAACACAAGTTCTAGGGCCTAGGGTTAACACTCCATTAAAGCCAATGGGGAAGCTGAGACCTCCTGCTACCATGGAGGACCCCAGCGGGAGCGTGGGGCACCCAGGGGCTCCTGGCACAGCTGGCAAGGGTCAACCAGCGCTCAGCCACCCCCCCTCCTCCGCCCCCTCCAGCGCCTCTCCCATCGTGGCCTTACTGCCTTTAGGAGAGGGCTGGGAACCCCCTGAGTACCTGTGGAGGAGATACTGCACAGGCCTTATAAAATGCCCACTTCATTAGGAAGTGTGAAAAATGCCCAAATAAACTGCGTTAAGCTGGTTATGATTTCCCCTCCACTCACTGGTCTCCCTGGGTGCCAAGTTTGGCGCCTGTGGGTAAAGTGATTCCTAGGCCTTGACGGGAGCCTGGGGCCAGGATTCCCCCTCCCTTCCCCTCCCTTCTAGTCCATTGAGGCCAATCAGGATGTTATTCATTTCCCTAGCTGAGAAGCAAGTTCAAAAGGGCCAGCAGAGCTCCTCTGCCTTGTCCCAGTGTGAGAAACGCCAATCTTTCCCATGAGGAGGAAGCCACATATTTGGTTTCCTAGAATGAATGTGTGTGTGTCTGTGTGTGTGTGTGTGTGCGCGCACGCGCATGTGCACAGAAACCTAGCTTTTTATCTCTGGACCTATCGTTCATAATAGATCCAGAGGAAGATCGGAGTCATCCACAAGGAGAGAGGTGAAAAAAGCCAAGGCGCCAAGAGGCCCTTGGAGGGGTCTGGAAACCTCCTGTTACTCTCAGGCAGACACAGACCTGTCATCCAACCTTGAGTTAGGGCTAACAGCTGAACAAAAGAATTTCTCATTGTGCTTCATTTGAGTGTTAGAAATGCCTTTAGGGTTGGAAAGCTACTAGAATAGCCTTCTTACAAGCCTCAGACTGTTAAAAAAAAGGAAATAAATAAGAACCAAGTATATTTGTTGTAGAAACACCTACCAAATAGCTAAATGAACTTGCAAATTCACCAAAATTCTCCTGGGCAAGTCACTAAGCCTTTCTGGGCCTCCCTTCAAAATAACGAGGCCTGGAATAAGAGCTCTATGATCTTCGAATGTAGAAGACGACTCTCCTGCAAGATCCAAAATGGATGGTGGCACCTGGTTTACTTGGTGAACCATCCCTCCTCCTCCTCCCCCTGCCCAGCAGCAGCTGCCTGTACTCTGCAATCTCTTCTCTTCATTTAGTACCTTCTTCTATCTTATTTTAAAAACCATTGTGAGATGGGGGTATGGGGCAGATCTCTTGGACAGATGAGGTGGTTGTAAGGTCACTGAGCTCTCTGTTGGTAGAAAGAGCACTTGCTTAAGAGTGGGAAACTGAGTGCTAGTTCGGGTGCCGTGTGACCTTGTGTAAATCACTTCCTGGCACCTGGGTCTCTGTACTGTAAAAGAGGAATAATAATGCTAGTTATTATTACGACTAGCTATTCATAATCCTCAAAATTATGATTCAAATGACAATGTATGTGATACAGCCTTCAAGACTATGATGTGTAATCAGTATGTATTGATTTTACCCTTTGAAGCCAGATGGCTCTGTGTTGGTGTTCTCACTACTTCCCTCCAGATCCTTTGAGACTTAAGGATAATGTCTAAGTTGTTTGGCTTCTGGAGGTGGGGAATGTCCACTCAGCACACTCCTCAATCCTAAAATGAGAATGTGAAGTTACCAGTCATGTCTTCACTGGGGCGTTAATACTGCATGAGACACTTAACAGCTCTCCTCCGGGGGCAATCGGACCTCACTCTGAAATTATTATTCTGATGTTCCAGAGATATCCACGAACTAAGAGCCTACAGCACAGATCTTGCCACATAACAGATGCCTAATAAATGCTTATTGAATGAATGAAGAAAGGAACAAACCTTCACTATATTTTGATCTGAAGTGTGTATCAAGGGTCTGAAGAGGAGTGCATGAAAGCATTTCCCAGCCACCTTCCACCAGGTAGCACTCCCCTTAAATCTCTCATCCTAAAACAACTCCAAAAAGAGGAGGTCTCTATGCTCCTTAGAGCCACACTCCTTAGTATTCTACTCAGCAGGTACCTCTCCTTGCAATATTAAAGCAAGTATAATTAATATCTCTATTTATCCTGGAAAGATGATAGCCCAAGATTAATCGTTTAGGAAAGATTATTTGTCCTGAGTAGTCATTAATGGCAATGTTTGAATTTCACAGATTTGCAATTTCACAGGAGGGGCTCAGACCCTCCAAACCACTTCTGTGTCTAATAAAATACCCTCAGCAGAGACAAAGCCTTTCTTCACAAAACTGATCCTGAGAGTAGTTGTATTAAATGTACTTCATGAACCTCGCCGTGAGGGCCAGCAGGCAGTGTCAGGTCTCAAACGTATAAACAAGCAGAGCCAGCTCTTGCCTTGGCAATAGCCTAGAAATGTCTTCTTTGTCTACAGATGGTGCCTCTTCCAAACTTCTTTAATAGCTTTTTAACATATGGTGGGGCTTTTTTTTTTTTTAAATACTGGATCACATTCAGGCCCATTATTCCATAAAACGGAGTAGGCGATCAGACTGTCTACACCAGAGGGCAGTGAGGGTGCTCCAGTCTAAATGCTTTCAGAGATGCAGTGCTGGACCAATTATCTGTCTAAATGCAGGATTTCCACTGGATTCCCGAATACTCAGACAGTTGCTCAGAAACTCTCCTTTAGATTAGTGGGGTAGCACTTCTGTCTCCACACATCTGAGGAATGCCACAGAAACATTGGCTCAAATTACGGAGATTCTCCAGAACCTGAGGTGGAATCCGGCTGTGTGTAGGGTGGGAGAGTGGGGTGTGATCTGTGTCACTGGAAAGAGCTCCAATGCTCCCAAGTTATTACTGAACAGCCTCTGGTCTAAAGCATCATTCCCACATTTTCCTAATGGGAAGAATCACCTGGTGTGCTTACTGAATAAACAGATTCTCAGGCCCTTCTTCTCCAAGATAATCCAGTGCAGTGTTCCTCGGATGGGGTCTGATTCGTACCTGGGAATTTGGGGAACCACTGCTCTAGAGCAACAGGTCCCCAAATCCAGCCTTATGGCAAAAGCATGTGACTGCCCTCCCTCAATCCTAGTGGCTCAGCCATAACCACATGGTCCCCTGTGGCAACCCAGATGCTACGTAGAAAAGCCGAATGTACTCGCAAATTGCCCACTACTCCCCATCCTTCCTTAGCTTTCTTTGGTTTCCCTTCTCCCTCTCTGACCACACCCAAGTCTCTCCCAAAGCCTAACTTTGCTCCTACTGCTCTAAGGGCTCTACTTTCAACCCGCTTCTCCTCTTCCTCTGTACATTTTGCCTGGGTGAGCTCATCCACTCTCAATAGTTACAACTACCAGTGACACGCTGCCTTCCGTAACTGCACTTCAGACTCAATTCTCTCCTGGCCTCCAAATACATTTATGTCACACCAAATATACTCCACGGGCACCTCCAACTCAGTATGTCCAAAACAAATTCACTGCCTTATTTCTCTCAAACTTCTTCCTTCTCTATTCCCTAAGTGAATGGCAGCACTGTCTTCTCAGTGGCCCAGCCAGACTCCCCCCTTTCCTCAAGCACACTGATCAAGAAGTCCTATGGATTTTACTTCCTAAGCCCTCTCCAATCTGTCTCGTACTCCACAGCCACCAAGCTTAGGCCCTCATCAGTTCCCATTGGGATTATTCCAACAATCTTTATTGTCCCTGGTCTTCCTGTCCCTTAATATAGCTTTCCTTCACTTAATTCTTCTTAGTGCCACCAGAGTGACCTTTTCTACAATGCAAATCTCAACATTTGACTCATCTATCCTCAGGATAAAGCCCACTCTTCTTAGTACCACCATCTTTCATCTGGTCCTGGCCAGCTCTCCAGACCCCCTGCACACTATGCCCCACCTTGAATTTTGTCCCTGTGCCTCTGAATCTGCCTCTCCCTCTGCTTGGAATGTCTTTCTTCCCTAGCTAAGTCCTATTCATCCTTGAAGACCTAGATGGGCTGAGAAGGTTAACCACTCTCCTTGCTCTGACTTAGGTCTTCCAGCAAGCCCCCACAGCACCCTGGCCTACCTTCCTCATCGCACCCTGGTGTAGGCAATTAAACAACAGACACTTATTGGGTGTCTACTATGGTCCAGGCACTGTGCTGGGTGCCAGGAATTTTGGTAAAGGGGACAGACTGCAAAAAAGGAACAATAAGTATTTTCTGGTCTACCCTTCTCACTCGACTGTAAGTTCCTGGAGGCAGCATCTGCTGCTGCATTTTTTCTTTCTTCTCTTTCTAGATCTCTGTACTCTAAGTGCACAGCACATTGCCTTGGTTCTTGTCACTTAGCAGGAAAGAAAGAAGGGAAGGAAGAAACTGAGGTTGTCTAACCTGGAGATTAAAGAGAGCTGGGATTCTAGTACTCAGATATTTGAAGTGCAATTTTACGGAAGAGGGAATAGATTTTTTTTTTCAGTCCAAGGGGTAAAACAGGGCACACACAGAGAAGACAATGCGCTGGCGTATTTCGGACCAATGTGAGGAGAAGCACCAAACGACATGACAAGCTGTCCCCTGCAGCCACTTCAAGACCCAACCATGCTCGAGCTCCTCCATGAAGGCCTCCTAGAGTCCCCTGGACAGGGACTAGCCCCTCCGCTACATCCCCAGAGAACCCGTGCAACCTCTGATGTAGTACGCATGTGACTGTGGTGGCCTGTTCTCATGTCTTCCTCTCAGCTTAGTGCTGTGAATGTTTTGCCTTATTTTTGTATTCACAGAACGTAAAGATGCAGTACAGGAGATGGCTAAAGGCTCAGGCTTTTAGGCTTTCATTCTGTCGCTTAATAGTTGCATAATGTTGAGCAAATTAGTCACCTCTCCTGGTTCAATGTACTAATAAAAAGTATTAAGGCTTAAACAAATGTGCTCAGCATGGTGTCTGACACACAGGAAATGCTCACACATACTACCTGCTTCTGGTCCTCATCATGACCTGGTGAAGTTCTTCTCTTTCACAATGAAGCTGAGGTACAAAGAGACTTTGCATTAGGCCATGGGGCTGGACCCCGGGGCCAGTGTTTTCGATGTCTCATAGTGTATTTCTCCCAGGCTTAAACTTTAAAAAAAGTTTTCTCCCTGATTTTTTAATCATGCTGAAATGAGCTGGCAATAAAAGGAAGTACTTTCTTCTCCAAGGGAATACAAGTGTTCTTTGTGAATTACATCACTTTTTCCAAAGGAATTATTTTATCAATCAGGAGAGAAGTGCAACACTCCCAGGAACTGTATAGAACAATGCCCCTTGTCCTTTTCACTGGACTCTGCGGACCTTCTAAGTCAATCCCTTGACTTCAAAGAGGACTGGGGCACTACACCACTATCACTGTCTCAACAACAGCTCCAGCCAAATGCTGAGAAAGTGTGATGCTCAAGTGTGTGACCAAAGCAACACTCTTGGCCTCACAATTCACTGACCTCCACACACCAATGACTTCACCTTCATCCTGGCAACTCACTCACCTGGATCTTGCATTTGCCTCTTCTAGTATTTTAAGCAAGAAATCCCACATCTTGATCACAAAACTTCTTATTTGTCTATCTCCCTGACTTCTTTATTCTTCCTAATGATGCTCTCCCATCTCATTGGGCCGGCTAGCCCCTGGAGCCCTTCCCTATCATCCCCATCTACTCATTCCTTCCTGGTGACACTTCTTCACTGTCCATCCCAGGGTTCAGGCTCACAGGTCCAATTCAATCACACCCTCAACAACTCCGCTGTCACTGCTCTCCCGGTCTATCTGCCTCCCATCTGCTTTTCTACATGCATCCAAGATGATCCATCCAGCCACCCAATTCCTTTGCAACCACTCCTGGGCTGCTGGGCCGTGCTGGAGAAAACCTCATACTTGCGTCCACTGGCCCCATGAAAAATTTACCAGCTAGGTCCTCCCTGCTCCTCAATCTTTTTTTTTTCCCCATTTGTTCTTGGTCAGTTCCCTCCTGTATTTCCTCCTCTTCTCAAACTCCCTAAACCTGTCACAACTCTCTCCCTCATTCTCAATAGATGACCTGTCAACTAACTGCCTTTGGGATTTCCTTTTTAGTTCTTTCTTTTAAAGATTCAGAAGTCCGTGCATCTTAAAAGCGACCAGTGTAGGAGTGACAAGCACAAACCACAGCCCCTGAAGAATCAGCCAGCCAGCCAGCCAGTCAGGCATACTGGAAGCAGAGACTCCTCTGGTAAGAGGAAGCAGGTGAGGGGATGTTGGCTGGGAACAGGAGGAGCCCTCTTCCTGCCTTTAGTTTCCCACTGAATACGTTCTGGAGGGTTTTTGATTTTGCCCTTGTCACTTCTATTCTTCATCAGGTAGCTGGCCCTGTGTGAGGTTGAGTGGCATCCTAAGGTGGAAGAAAAAGATGATTACAGCAGGCGAGTGAGCTCCTGCCCCAGGTGGGTAGTATATAATCCAGATTACCCTACGCTGCTTCCAAATGAGAAGGGACAGAGCAGTCAGCATTCCTGTGAGATGTGCGCCGTGCATGTGCATGCATATGTGGATCTATTTCAGAGTTGTCCCAGTAGTCCGAAAATATGTGTCCAAAGAGGCAGAAAGATGCTAGAGTGATGTCTCAACTCCCTGCCATGGTTGCCAAGCCTCTTGATGACCTGACCCCTGCTCACTCGTCCAGACTCACCTCCCCACCCTGCGTCCTTTGCATTAAACATAAGAAACCTGTCTCCATTCCTCCAGTGGACTGTGCTCCCTTTCACCTCTGGCCTTTATATCTTCATCTTGCTCTTCCCTTGATGGCAGCCTAAACAGAACTTCTGGGGCACCTTCCCTGACTCTCCCCTAGATTAGGCCAGGTGCCCTTGCTATGCGCTCCAATAGCACGGCCTCCTGAACTTACCTCGTCACAATGCACTCCATGAGTGTTGCTGGTGTATCTGCCTCTTTTTCTAGAAGAGAAGCCCCACAAAGGCAGAATATCATCTGTCTTGCTCTCTATGGTATCCTCAAAACTTAGGACCCACCTTCTCTAATATCTCTATACTGATCCCAGAAAATCAAGGGTTTTAGATGTGGACAGAACACCAATATCAGTGCACAGATGGAAGTCCCGGTGAGGATGAAGCCAGGCCCCAGAGGGAACCAGTCCCAACAAGAAGACTCAGAGTCAACTACTACAGGTTTCACAATGCAATGGCCCCAAATTTCAGCACAAGGTCCATGAAGAGGCCCACGTAGTAGGAAGTGGCTCTTGAAGACCAAGGGGACTTAATGACAAAGAATGATGTAGGCAGGTGAACTCAGGTTCCTGTACGTAACAAGGGCTCATGTGTTCCATCTCCTCATGGGCTCCAGTTAGACCCTCAGACTCAGTTTTGGTGTTTCAGTGTTTTGTGCTGCTCTGGCCTGCACCTTTGGCCTGCTGTCCAGGCTCCTGGCCCTAGTCTCCTGCTCTCTGATCTTATTATGGACATTCACCTCTCTCAGCCTTCTTGTCAACCAGATTTCATCTGGCCAACTATACCCAAGCCTGCATTCAGCCAGGCCCTCAGTCCCTGCTGGAATGAGCTGACTTCCCAAGGTAGGCATCTAACAAAGCACTAGACTTTGTTGCAGGAAGAGATTTTGGGGGCGGTGGTAGTGGGTAGGGAAACAGAGAGGGTGCCCCATGGAGGCTGGAGGGATGAACTGAGCAAAGAACATTGCCACTGATTTGCTTGGCTCCTTCAAGGCAAAATGCCCAACTGGCACTGTTTTCAGAAGAATTAAGCTGCTTTTGACTTAGGTTGAGGATAATCACAAGTTCCTGGAGGACAATATTGAGAAGGGAACTGTCAGGAGAGATATTTGATCGCACTCAGATCTGGTAGAGGAGTGGCAGTGGGATGTTGGGTATCTGGCCATCCAGTTGTTTGGCACAAACTTCTGCATACACTTCTTCGACCAGTACTTCTCAACCAGGGCTACACATCAGAATCAACTAGGGGGGTTTCCAAAAATATGGAAGTACAGGTCTCATCCCATATCATAATCAGAATTTCTGGGGCATAAGATTGGGGCCTGGACATCTGCATTCCCAGATAACTCAGAAGCACTCCCGGTTGCTGTAAGCCATGACCAGATCTCTATTCCCATCTAGGTCAGTGTGTCTGCCTTGGCCTTGGCCAATGTGTTCACAAAGGAATGTGGCCGAGAGGGCTGATGGAGGCATTTGGTGCACACCCTCCATGAATCGACCCACCTCGGTGGTCTGGCAAGCTGGGAAACGAGGATGAGGTGGCTAAGAAGAGATACTTTCTTGAAGCATGCAGGAATATTCTGACCTTCCTTTAAGAGGAAATCTCATCATGCAGTGCATGGAGAGAAACCCACAACCATCTGCTGCACTTATTTCTCTAGGGTAGTGCTCATCTCTGGATGCTTAATACTGTAACAGGTGATCAACATGCGCTTGCTAAGTGAATGAACAACTGAGACCACCTTTGCTGGGTGCGGGCTCTCTGCCTGTGAGTGGCTGGCCCAAGGAAGATGGAGGGATGGGGTAACCCAGCAGTTGGGAGATTCCTACACTGCTGTATTGCCCACTCACTGAGCCTGAGAATCAAGGATACATTCTTTTTTTAATGCTTATTTTTATTTTTGAGGAGGGGGAGGGAGGGAGGGAGGGAGGGAGAGAGAGAGAGAGAGAGAGAGAGACGGGAGGAGCAAAGAGAAAGAGAGAGAGAGAGAGAGAGACAGAGACACAGAATTTGAAGCAGGCTCCAGGCTCTGAGCTGTCAGCACAGAGCCCAATGTGGGGCTTGAACTCACAAACCGTGAGATCATGATCATGACCTGAGCAAAGTCAGATGCTTAACCGACTGAGCCATCCAGGCGCCCCAGGAAGGAACCAGTCTTAAGAACCAAGCCCTGAACCACCACAGCTTAAGCACATTTTTAGACACCTAAATTTCTTAAAACTAAAATGCCATATTATTTCCATTTAGGAACTGTTATCCAAATTATCCCTGAAAGGAAATGTCCACTTATGTCCCATTCCTGGCTGCTAGGTTGAGGTTATTTTGGATATCATGGAGAACAGTGGATGTGAGAGGGCAGAGAATAGGCCAGCCTGACTTTGGGTGCTGAATCTCACGCTATGGCAGCAGCGTCACCACACTTGTGACTTTGGATGAATATGCTTTCATGGGTTCTATGGAAGGGCTGCTGGCTTCCTGAAGGAAGGCAGCATGATGCAGTGGAAAAGAGCAGAACTTGGAGTCAGAAGGCCAGAATCCACTGCCAACTAGCTGAGTATCTCTGCACAAATACCTCGCCTCTGTAAGCTTCAGTGTACTCATGGATCAAATGAGGGTAAGATATCTGCCCTCCCTACTAGAAGGGTTGTTGAAAGACTCAAATAAAATAGTAAGTGTATATATACTTCCTCTCTAAGGTGTTGCATTTTGAGAAATACCAGGATTTCTTCTGAGGACCCTGCCTGCCCAGGAGTCTTCCCCTGTGGCTGATTTCTCTCCTCCATTCCTTCTTGCTCCTTGCTGATGCAGACGTCTCTTCTTTTTTTCATAAGACCTACAGCGTTGACTCTAGTGGCATAAGACTGTACTGCCTCCGGCCCCTCCTTGTCCAGCACCCAGCCCCCCATCACACCCCTTACACCTTCAAGAGTTTAGCTACTGATTTCTGTCATAAGTCAGATAGATGATCCTTCCAACGACCTGGACTCTCAGTTCCTGGACCTCCTGACTTCTAGTGCTCACCTCCTTTGCCTCTGCCACTCACCGTAATGGCCATTCCTTTGCTATAATGAACAACTGCAAACACCACCACAATGTCCATTACCAAATCATCTCCCCACCTCCTATCTTTCTAGTACCGCAAATCCAACAAGCCTCCACCCCCATCAAGGTCTCTAATCCACTGATCCTGCCCGCCTTGGGTCCTACTCCTCCCACCATATGCAGTTGTTACACTCAATCCCTCACATACACCCCCAACTTCTGTACCCCTCTGTCTTTTTGCTCTACTCACCTGGTGAAATCAAAACCTTGTTAGTCTCCCCACTCATTGTCCCCATGCAGATACTTGGAGCTGGGAGAAAAAACACACCCTGCTAACCAGTCTTACTTTAAATTTATGATCACTAACTGCAAATGGGCTTTTAATGCTGCCTTCTGATCACATTTCCTCAGTCCATTTGCTCTCTCACTCTCCTGGCCAGTGACTTCCCATACCTTTTCCACCATTCCCGTGTTCAGCTGAGGACTTTAATTACTACTTCATAAAGAAAGCTGAAGCAATCAGAAGGAGATTTAAAGTCCCAACGCTGCCCCTATCCACCCACCTGCATCTGAGCACATACACCCTCCCTCCCCCCACCAAGTCCAATCCATCCACCATGCACTAGAGCCCATCTCCTCTTGTCACCATTATGCCAGTATTTTCTCTATTAAAAGAAAGAAAGTCTTGACCTCACTTCCTTCTGAGCTACTGTCCCATTTCTCTCTTTCCCTTCAAGTTCCTTAAAAGAGATGTCTAGACTTGCTGTCTACAATTTCCTTCCTCTTTGAACCCAATCATGGTGTTGCCCCCACCTCTCCACTGAAACTGCTCTTCCAAAGTTAATGACCTCCATATTACTAAGTCCCATGGCCATTTCTCAGTCATCTGACCCAACCTATCAGCAGATCAAGTCACTTGGCTTCCAGGATGCCACATGTACCTGGTTTCCTCTCATCTTTCTAGCTGCTTTCTAGCTCTCTCGGTCTCTCTCTTGGACTCTTCCACATCTCCTTAGCCTCTAAATGTTGAGACTCCCAAGTTTACAAACAAAGCCTTCGTTTTGCCAAGAAAGGATCAGAGTGCCTAGGGAAGTCCTAGTTTGTGTTCCTTCAGGTCCCTCATCCCCATCTTCCTTATTGCCTGGGTCTCAAGTGAGCCAGTGCCTGGGGGATTGACTTAATGAACCAAAACCTTTTCTTCACTGACTTTTGAGGTGTAACCTTGGGATGAAGAAGTGGATTCTGGAGGTGAGGGCCTAAAACCGACCAAGGGCAAGGGGCAACTGCCAGCTGTGGAACATGATGGCCAACCATCAGCTTCTGCAGGTTCCACAGAACAACCTTCCTAGGAGGCCACATGTTGCCTCTTGAATAGACCGACTGAATAATCAAGTCCAAAAGAACATGAGAAAATGGGAGAACTCAATGCCTTTTTGCCATTTTTTTTTTTAACCAAGATGTTAAACTTTGGCTCACTGAGAACGGGTATGAAATTTATTTTTCCTTTCTTTTTTGGTAAGGGCACCAGATAGGCTTCCCATCTGAGGACTGATAAGGATTTACCACTTTTTACACTGAAAAAAATAAATAACTTGTTTCAGTGTCACAAGGGAACATGTATTCTTCTTGGGAAATGGGAAAGGCATTAGTCAGGGTGAGGGCAAAAGGATCTACTCCCACATAGGCTGCTTTTTCCAGATCCAGTAGTGCCAGAATCTGGAACCTTCTTTTGTCAGGCTGGGTGTAGCCTGACTCATAGCTCCAAAAGCCTCTACCTCCACTTCACAAACAATGCCAGAAAAACATCTGCTACCCCTAACCCTCTGCTTCCCAAAAGAAATGATTAAAAAGTTAAAGAAACACTTCCATATGGAAGAACACTATCCCAACAGGTCACCACAAAGACACTTCAAACACAATAAAACAGGAAGAGCTAAAAAAAGGAGGGAAGTTCACAGAACCCACACAATCTTTTATATAGGGGGAAAAAAGCCACCCTGGGTAACTTTACACAGTTCAGAACACCATTTGGCAGTTAAGTATGTCCTTAATCTGCTCAATTTGCTTATTATAGTAAAGGTTTAGGAGAATTTGAGAGTGGTGGCCAAAAATACTGCAATAATCTCTATTCCTAAAGTAAACTCACAAAGTGAATTAAGTTCTTTAACTGAAATATTTCAAAGCTGAAGGCCGTCCCTCTTTGACGTAGAGACTGGCCACAGGGAAGCCACGGCTGCTTAAAAGCAGAACCACTTCAGTGGACTTACGGTTATTCATCCAACAAATATTTATTGGATACCTAGAACAAGTTGGGTCCAGTACCAGTCACCAGGAAACAAAATTAAGCATGACGTTTAATCTGCCTTTGAGGTGCTTACAACACAGAAGGGATACTGTAGTTCCTAAGTTAGAGCTCAGACCTTCCATAGAAGGAGGGATAGGATACGGGTAGCAGGGAGAGGCCACCCAGTGGAGAGTGCAAGCTTTGGAGTCACACAAATCTGGTTGCTTCATTCCTAGTTGTGCCATACACGTGTGACATGGAACAAGGCCCTCACGGAGCCTCGGTTTCCTCCACTGTAAAACGGGGATGGGGCTGTCTTTCTTGTAGCTTTGGTGTAAGAACTAACAGAAATACACACAGGCGCTACACCAACTGTTGATTCTGAGGAGAATTTTTTTTCCATCTCTAAAGTCCTGTGAAATGCTGAAAGGCTTCAGCTAAGAACCTTGTGGATATTTCAGGCCACAGGAGAGGGAATGGACAGAAAATGACCTTAAAAGAGGGAGAGCAAACAAGAAAAGGGGAAAAGCAACACAAACAAAAAAATCCCACCGGTATTCAGTTTAGGTGGATTAGAAATAGTGTTTTTTTTTTTGTTTTTTGTTTTTTTTGGAGAGTAACAAAAACAGAGGCAGTTCACATGGAGTTTGGCAAATCAAAGGCCAAGGGCAGCCTGTCGGGAGCTTGGCAGGACTAAGGCGGGAGGATTTTCTTGCTCCAGGGGGAAGACCTGGGGCTGAGGGTGCTGGGCAAGGCTGAGCCTCCCATCCAGGAGGCTGCGAGCTGACTTCTTTGGCTACCTCCCTTGGGCCTTAAATTGCTTCCTGAGGCGAGGGCCCGGCTAATGGTTTATTTACAACAGGAAGAAGCAATTACCTTGGAGAACACGGAGTCATATACCCCACCATTAGCCAGGAACACCGCACTCTCTACCAATAACCTCCAAAGATATATGAACCAGTGACTGCCCCCAGTTAAAGACACTGCTACCCTCTCCTCTCTATTTGTGAGGGGATTTTATACAAAGTATGAGAAAAGGAGCCTGAGTCGACCTTTGGGTTGGGAAGGTGTAGATTTATTTTTGGTTCTGCTGCTGCCTTTTCTGTGTGATGTTGAGCCTTTTTTTGGTGACCTCTGTCCTCTATGGGCAAAGCAACATGACATATTCATGCCCCAAAGTTACCTTACCCAAAAGAATGCTGTCGGTAGCATTAAAACAAAAAAATGGATAGAGAAAACTCCTTGTGGGTGAGTTAAACAGCAAGAGTACCAAGGACTCAGGCCTGGAAGTGGGAGGAAGCCAGACTTGGAACACACACCGTGTACCTCCAAACTGGAAAGCCAGATTATCCGTTGGGGAAAAATTGGCAAGGCTGCCACCAGGGAAGCCGAGTTGAGGGTGGACATAGGTGGGTAAGGTTTCTAGAAAGACCCACAGAGAATGGGAGGAAAGCCGGAAGCTCTCTATGGGAGGAGGCTGACAAAGACAATGGGAGAGAAGCCTAAGGAAATGCAGGCTGTCTCTTCTGATATTTAATATCCAAGAACTAAACGCAGAAGAGGTGCAAAAAGCTTAATAGTATTTGTAGTTCAAATTAAAGTGTTCAAAGCCCCGTTATAGAGCAGGGTAATGTATGCAATGACATCTGGGACTGTAATCAGCAAAGCGCTTTTAAGAGCTGCCAAAGCAAACAGCCAAATAAC
The DNA here is from genome assembly GCA_028646485.1 of Cryptoprocta ferox. Lineage (NCBI taxonomy): Eukaryota > Metazoa > Chordata > Mammalia > Carnivora > Eupleridae > Cryptoprocta > Cryptoprocta ferox. The sequence continues at coordinate 23,878,318 of CM053565.1, read as the reverse complement.
AAATCCACTTTACAGATCATCAATCTGGTCCTGGACTTGCCAAGGTAAATAGTACAAGGCTGAAGTTTGCTTTGCAAACCAGGGAGCTGGGAGTCGAGGAAGGCCTTGATCCAGAGCAGCACCGCTGGGGCAGGGCCTCTGGAGCTTCGCTCGCATCAGCGAAGCTGACAAGCCCTGCATCTGGGCAGAACACAGATGGGAGGCCTGCAGGGCGGGCTCTCTGAGGCAGGAGTCTGAGCAGCCCTCTGGGGTGGGGTCTGAAGACAGCTGTCAGTCCGGTCCACTGCCACAGCTGCCAGTGACCTTTCGGGTGCCCACTCTCCAGCCAGAGTCTCCAGACACTGTCCAGACTGGAATTTGTGGGCTTCTGGGAAGACAAAACGGCCCAAAGTTGCTTTTTCTCCCCTTTTTCCAGGCACTGTGAAGGGCCATGAATTCCCAAGGCAATTATTTGTTTAATGGCGGTTTTCCCTCGCAGACTGGGTAGATGGCTTCCTGACTGCTGGGGTTTCTCACTGTGGTAGCCCCAGGGCCCACTGCAGTGTCCAGTCCATAGGAGGTCCCCAGTCTCTGGTAGCTGAGAGGGCAATGAATGAGAACTACCAAGTACCAAGCACCTAGTATGTGCAGGGGTGCTCATCTAGGTACACTGTTTAATCCTTAACAAGAGCCAAGAGCTTTATGAGGTATTATTACTACCTGTGCATACCTCCCCCTGCCCATTTTCCAGGCGAAGACATTGAGGCCCAGAAGGCAAACAGTCATTTAATTAGACTCCTTTCACTGTGTCAATATTAATGAATTGGCAAAAATCACTGCTGCTGGGGAGGGACATGGCTGCTCAGACAATCCCTACACCTTGCATCTTTGCATTTCTCACATGGTGGGATTCAGAGAAGCAATTAGAGTATCTGTTAAATGACTGGTGAAGGATAAGAGAGTCTTCTCCGCCTATTTCTTACTATGTTAAATATGTAGGGCAAAAATAGCTGTTTTGGGCAAGAGGGTTGAAGAAGAGGTATTTCCAAAAAGTCAGGTGCCTTGACTGAGGGCATATCGTAAACCAGTCCTGGACAGCAGGACTCAGCATGCCAGGCCAGAAGGGAATGTGCTCCTCTCCACCTCTGGGAGGAATTTGCTCTTCCCAATTTACAGAGCGCACACAGGCCTGAGGATTTTAAGGACTAAAACGGGGCCTCCCAAAGGGAGGTTTGCTTCTGTCAACCTGGTGAGAAAAAGAAATGGGCTGAAAATGATGCAGATCTACAAGAGGGCAGCAGTGTTCTGTGGCCATTACAGCTTTATTCCTTTATTGTCTTTTTTTTAGTTAGTTTGTTTATTTATTTGTAATCTCTGCACCCAACGTGGGGCTTGAACTCATGACCCTGAGATCAAGAGTCACGTGCTCTACTAACGGAGCCAGGCGCCCCTTGAGCTCTATTCTTGATTGAGCTCTTGCACTGGAGGCAGGTTCTGGTTCTTTCTACCAGACACCAACTTCTGCTTAGGAAGCCCAGAGCGCAGCCGTGGTTTCAGCCTCAAGTACTGGGCCAAATCCCACAGATGGGTCAGGTGTTTAATGGGCACTAATTAATACTACTTGCTGTTATGAGCTGTCCCTGTGACACTTATTTTTCCAAAAATTAAAATTCACTATTCTTTGTGGCACCTTTGCTCTCTATGACATATGTATAAGACATTGGCTCAATGCTTGAATACATTCTGCATTATCCTTACAATGAAACTCTGTATCGTAGGCTTTATCATCCCATTTTATAGATAAGGAAACTGAGGCTCAGAGAAGTTACATCACTTGCCCCAAATCATCTAGTTCACCCCTGTGTGCCACATGCTTTTCTATGACTTCTAGAGAATGATCCGCACATTCTCTTTCCCTCAACAGCCTTCAAGGCAGATAGCTCTGACAGGAGCTGGGAAGTACTTTGTTGATGCTCCTAACTGTACCACGATCATCTGTTTATACATCTGTTGCCCTGCTAGATTATGAACATCCAGGGTGGGGGGGGGCGCAGAGAGATTGTGTCTGATTACCTTTCTGAATCTCTAGGGCTTGGGGTCCTATAATTTGAATCTTGGGGGTCCATCAAATTATATGTTGAATGAATATAAATGAATGACTCAATGAATGCATACATGCATTCTGACCTCATTTCTCACTCAGGGAGATAAAGGACCAGAAAGGTTCAGGAACTTAATAAAGCTGTACGGCTAGTCTACTGGGCAAAAAGGGGGCTCTTGTGCTCAGGGGGAAGGATGGGCTGGCACAACTGTATGCTCAGTATGCTCAGGACTGGCCAGGGCCAGGGGCCGCAGGGAGTTGGCCAAGAGGAAGGTATGCTACTAGTAATAATGAGGCAGAGGTCCATCTGTCTTACAAAATGCCCCCATTTTGTCCTGGCCCTGGCTTGAGGTCAGGGACAACTATTGCATGATGGGAACTGGTGCCCTCTGAGGATTATAGGTGGAGATTAGTGGCCGGACACAAACACCTCTCAAGATGGAGCTTTTCGAAGAGTGGCAGCCATTACAGCAGTGGCTGTCAGAGTCTGAGGGGCTGGCTGCTCCCTGTGCAGTAACTGTACTTGTTCCCCCACAGAGATTTCATTCTTATGCTCACACAGGCTGCCCCCTGATCCATACACCAACTGAGGTCCACAGACAGGTATGAGGTGGCACCAGGGAGACAGGAAGAGCCTGAAAGGCACCCTCATGGGGTCTACGGGAAAGGGCTTGAAGAGACGTGAGGCTGCAGAGATAGAAGAAGTCTGGGGAGTGCAGTGTGTTAGAAAGAGCACTGAACTTGGATTCAGGAAGCCAGGATATAGTCCTGGCTCGCTCTCTGCCTCTTATTTGCAACACACCTTCTCTGAGCCTTGAGAAGAATAATTCCTACTTCACGAGGTGGTTGTTGGGATTGATGAAAGTTATGAATTTGAAAAAACTTGTTGAATTATAACATACTCTTCACATGAGGTGTCTTTTTCTGCTCTCAGGTTGTTCCCCCTCCTTTCACCCTGTAGCCATAAACCCTATCAATCAGTCTATTTGCTCTCATAAACACGGTGAGCAAGAGCTCCAACCTGCCAGGAAAGGAAGCTTATCTCTAGCATGGCGAAGGGAGAGGAGGAGAGGATGATGGTAGTCAGAGCAAGAAGTTCAAGGCCTAGAGTACTCCTTACCTGAGAGCCACGTGCTACTTGGCTTAGGCCCACTGTCCTAGTGAGACTCTGCTCCAAGTGGGTCACCAGGCAGTAGTTGTTCAAAGAATGCCTTCTTCTCATGCCTCACTAAACCCCAATGAGAAGCCCATCTGGGTGCCTCTCCACAGAGCCTAAAGGCCTAAAGGAGACTATGCTCTTCAGAGAGCCAGCCAATGGCCTCGCTCCAGAGCCTGGCGGGCTGGGCAGCAACTCTCCAAACTTGTCTGAGGCAGCCTCACCCTACTCATGGGAGGTCGGGATACACATGCCAAACCAGACACACATATGGAGAAGATTAGTCCAACATGCAAAAGAAACAGACCAGCATAGGAGGATACATGGAAAAGGCTGGTTTGGTACAAACCAAAAAAAGTACACCACCCAAACCTGTCATGGGTTCAATTATGGGCAGATAAAGCGATAAAGCTCTTGTCAGCACCAGCGATGAGCTGAGGGCTCAGAAGGGTAGTCACTTTGGGCCAATAAGTACAAGCTGTACACCTGCTGGGTGTTGAGCACACACCAAGGAGCCCACAGCAGATGGAAATGACAGAAGTGGAACTGAAATGTGTTCTTCGTTCATGGTTTTCTTGACAAGAAATTCCCCTTTCACTTTCCCTAACTCCTAGGAGTTACTCCTAGGATGTAAGAAGGGTTATATCATTTGGAATGTTTCTTTCTGCCAGGGTGGGCAGTAAGTGTACTCTAGAAAAAAGGAAGGGGGGCATCTGGCTGCTTTCCAACCCTCCTTCACTCCTAAGGAAGTTTCAGAAGCTCTAGTTCTCATACCCTGTCCAAAACTGATTCAGAGAACAGGATGTCCTGGAGTGAAACAAGTCAATGGGGCTTGCCACACTCCCACGGTGGTGTCTGAACAAGCACTACAAATAAAGTCAGTGCCCACAGTTAACCTGCTGTGCACTGACCATCCCTTCTTCGAGAGTTCCTCGGGCAGTTCTGCCTCATTTTCTGCCTGTTCCAGCCCTGCCCCTCTACATACGGCACACCTGGCTGTCATCTACCTCCTCACACACCTGCATCGCACTTCTACATCATTTACTATATCTATTTGTAAATGTCTCCTGGACTCTGTAGTCCCACTGCCTCTCCAATTACATTGTGGGATGCCTAAAGGGAGAGATGGTGTCTATTCCAACCTTTTCTCATCCTTCTCCCTGTCCTTCTCTGAGGAAACACCTTGCCCAAACATCTCTTCTGTGAGGACCCACAGATACAACTCTATGGATGTGGAGTCAACATCTTGACATCTCCATGGAAACTCAATGGGCCCAAGCCTCCTTCTCCACATGACTGGCAACGCTCAGTGAATGATGTAAAAAAGAGTAAAATAAGTCAGAAAACTGAGGACCATCCCTACCATCTCTTCTCCTCTCGCTTTCCCATACCGATGCCATCACAAAGTCCTGATGATTGTACCCCCTAAATATCACCTGTGTCTGGCCACCTCTATTATTATTTTTAAGTTTATGTATGTTGAGAGAAACAGGGAAAGTGTGAGTGGGGGAGGGGCAGAGAGAGAGGGAGACAGAGAACCCCAAGCAGACTCTGCACCATCAGTGTGAACCTGGACTCGGGGCTCAAACTCATGAAACCATGAGATCATGACCTGAGCCAAAACCAAGAGTCGAATGCTTAACCGACTGAGTCACCCAGGCGCCCCTGTCCACATCAGTTATTGGTACCAGCCTAATCCCTGCCATCATCTCCTACTGGACTTCTGCAATAGTCTGCTTCCAGAGTGATCTTTCCAAAACTCCAATATGATCCTACTACTCTCTGTGGCAAACACATTTCCCACTGCTTTTAGGATAATACTGAGATCCTTCATATGAATAGCAAGGCCCAACCCCATACTGTTCTCCCTTTTGGGCACCGAGCCAGCCATGCAGGCCCTCTTTCACCTTGACCATTCTCTTCCCCTCCCTCACCCCTGCCTCCTTTGCTGACTCAAGTTACCCCTTGGGGCTTACCTGAAATGTTACTTCCCACAGGGAAACCTCCTCAAATACTACTTTTATATGTTCTTCTACCATGTGGAATTTGTCCTTTATTATACGTCACACAATTTATAATTACATTTATTTGTGAGGTTATTTGATTTGGGTCTTTTTTTTCCTCCCTGGACCATAGATTTCACAAACTTCACCATGTCCAAGCCTAGCACATTTAATATGCACATAGTATCATTTAATAGATATTTGATGGATGTTGAACTAATGAACAGTGGGTGCTCGGTAATGTACGGCAACATGGTTTTTCAATTTTTTCCTGTCAAGGTTTCCTTGCTCTATATTTTAACCAGATTTAATCAGATGCTGTGAGTTTTTTGGTGGGAGAAGCACTCAGCATGACTGGTTCCCAGATGACAGCTGCCAGGGACCGCCCTATACTCTTTGTACTGCCAAAGACACCAGGAGATATAGAGAGACTCTTCAAAAACACCTCCTCAAAGAGCCCTTACTTTGCAGAGCTGGCCCATCACTTTCTTGCTAGTCAGACCTGTTACTCCTGGAATCCAGCCAGTCATTTTTTGAAAAAGAAGCCCTGTCACTTTAAGAATTTAGTCCCTTGCCTGGGCCATATATCAGTGTTCCTTGCTGTAGAGACTATGCTGCCTGCTGTTCAAATTTGTCCAATTAGACACAGCCCCACAGGGTGGAATTTAGTGTGAAATGTGCCTGCCACTGACCAAGAATGAACTGGTGTGTAACTCTGCTGCTCTGCAAAGCCCTCAGGGAGAGCAGGTCTTCCTGGGAATGGCTCACCACTCTCTGGGTAGTGCCCAGCACCCAGGGCAGAGGGTCACCCTTCCCACCCTGGTGAGGCCTGAGAACTGGGCAGGGCAGGGTAGGACAGGGTCTGGGGTGGGGTGGAGGTTGAGAGCCCGCACAGACATGAAAAGGTCAGGGCGCTGTTTGTACCACTGAGAGTTCCCTACCATGGTCTCTGTTTGGCCCAGAACCCAGGATTCTGCCACACCCTGAACGTGACTGTGTTATAGCCTGTGGCTTGTGCTGTGGTCAGTGGACACAGAGTCAAACATTCAAGAGCCTCCAACCAGTAACTTAACGGTGATGTGTACTTCTAAGGCATAGGTAAAGTGCTCACGATGGGATCCTAGTAGAAAGGGACTTTAAGATAAGAATTTTTCACAAAAGACCTCCTTTGCAGTAATTCTGTAACTTATTTTTTGTGTGTTTTGTTATTTCTCCTCAACAAGCTCGAACTTCTAAAAACTCATGCCATTCTTAGAACATTAGACTTCTGGAATATGGAGAGAATTTAGAGATCATCTCATCAAACTCTTATTTTATAAACCAGGCAAATGAGATGAGGGAGAGGAAATGACTTAGCCAAGGTCATGCAGCCAGTCACTGGCAGGGCGGGCAGCCAGGCTGCTGACTCCAAGCCCAGCTCTTGCCTTACTATCTGGCACTGCCTTCCTTCCCAGGATACTTCAGTTTGCTTTTTAACACACAGTCAATGCTCAGTCAGGATTTAGCTATAGATATAACAGAGGCAGTGTATTCTAGAACTGAGACTATTTAAATATATATTTATTATAAAAGTATATTTAATCTCAGTTCTAGTTTTCTCTGCATGATCAATACACAGTGGCTGTGGGCTTTGGTTTCATCAATGTGTACAATGAAGGAGGAACTCTAGGTCCTTTTCATCTCTAACTCATTCATTCATTCATTCATTCATTGGTAGAAACATTTATTGAGTGCTTAGCCTGTGTCAGGTCCTGGGGATACACAGATGCAGAAAGGAGGGATTGTCAGCCCATAGGAAGGGAGACCACAGGATGCCCCGGAACACAGAGGAAGGAGGCCCTCGCTGAAGAAGTACTAGGATTCCCATTGAAAACTAAGGTGTACATGGGGCGCCTGGGTGGCTCAGTCGGTTGAGCATCTGGCTTTGGCTCAGGTCATGATCTCACGGTTTGTGGGTTCGAGCTCCGCGTCGGGCTCTGTGCTGACAGCTCAGAGCCTGGAGCTGCTTCAGATTCTGTGTCTCCCTCGCTCTCTCTGACCTTCCCCTGCTCACGCTGTCTCTCTCCCCCTCAAAACTCAATAATAAAACATTAAAAAAATTTTAAGAAAACTAAGGTGTACATGATGAAAAGACCCTGAACACCTCACAGATGGTAACAGTTCTAGTCTTGTCTCCCAACCCAGCTTTGACAGAGAGTTATCATTTTTCTCTGGGAGGAATGTGCACATGAGAAGGGAAAAGATAGTCTGGGAAAGAGTAGAAACAAAGGGCCAGCAAACCCACACAGGGACCAAGGGGCCCAAGGATAAGTGAGGGCTGCCCGCTTCTGCTGGATAGCTTACGAGCGGCGCAGTACAGCAGACAGGCTGCCTGCTTCCTGGGGATTGTGCACTGTGGTGATGAATAGGCTCCGAATCCTTGGAGGAAGTGGGGTCGACTAAGGAAACACAGACCCACCTTTTGACTGAGATGCCATATGGAGGAAAGAACTGGGGACCGTGGTTACCAATATCCTCCCCAAATTCACCTCCCCTGCATACTTTCAAGCATGTCATTTTGAGAACATCTAAGATATTTCTTCAAGTACTTTTTTACATGATCAACTTTTTTATATTATATTTTACATAATCAACTATTTTTTTTTCTCTTCCAAGCCAACCCTCCAAGGTAAGAAGCATTCATTTTATTGCTTCATTATACAGAGCAGAAAACCAAAGGCAGCTCAGGGCCATTCCAGTAAGACCACAGCTCCTTGGGAGGTCAGAGCAGAGACCAGAACCCAGAACTAGAACTCCCCATTAGCTGATCTCTTACTGCATTACTTATTTCCATGGTGTAGCTGAGTGTTCCATATATATTCATATTTAACCAGTGAGATTTAGGAGGAAAAAATAATCAGAATGGGTTATAAATGAGTCCTTTCCCCTAGGGAAGTTTGGGCTCTAGACAAAAGTCTTCTCATCTTTAAAAGACTCCCTTTTGTGAAATGAACAATCTGGCCCGTGGTCATCAGCTGTCTAAAAGACTGCTGGGTTACAGCGAATTTCCCCATGTGATGCTAAGTCCATGTGACCATTATCCTTTTTCTTTTTTTAAAATCAACTGCTTAGCAGCTCAATCAAATTAATTGTGGTGCTTTCAAAAGGCATCAAAATAGCCACAACTCTCCCTGAAAAGAAGGAAGGCGCCTTGTTTTCAGGAAAAGATGTAAAGTCCTCACTCTAGAGTACTCAAACAGATATTCATTCCATGACAAATCCCCCTTTTCTCCCAGAGCCTTTTTTTTTTTTTTTTTAAAGAGAGACTTAAAAATATCAACACCAATAATGAGACTATACTCTCAGCTTACTTCTGGCCAAATTTTATTTTCAGCTTTGAGGAACTGGGAATTCTTTATGGTCAAGGACAAAAAAAAAAAAAAAAAAAGGAGGCTGGAAAAACCTCCTTAGAAAAATAACCAACACAACTCACTTGTCTAAAATGAAGTGGAGGCTGGAGAGAGGGAGAAGAAAGGAAAGCAGAGTGGGAGGCACAGTGAGGCCATGTTCTTGGCCCAGCCTCAGGCCTGAAGAAATGTCCCAGCCAAATTGTGGCTGAGTTACAACCTCATTCCTAAGAGGATGGCAGAGGGCTTGGAGGGATGGGCGTAACCCCAGTAGGCAGTAGAATACACTGCCTCTGATCTTCACCAACAGTGATGAGAGGAAAGAATTCTTGCTGTTCCTAAGAACTGCTCAGTTTGGCAGCTTCCCTCAAACACCATCTTCCAGAGACTACTAGCACCTTTCCTCAGCGTGAGTCCCTTGGATTTGAGTGGGCTTCAGAATGAGCAAAGTGCCTTTCTACATGAGCTCATTCTTTCCTCATGATAAACCACCCGAGGAAATAGTGGGAATTGGTGTTACCAGCTACATTTGACTCATGAGGAAATTCAGCTGAAGCCCAGAGAGATGGGATAATGTGCCAAAGGTCATACAGACTGCAAGACCAAAAACCCAGCCCTCCAGGGGCTCTTGCTACTATCATTTCTCTTCTTCCAGCCAAAGCCTGGGCCAGAATGGAGAATACTAGCCAGACTGATTCTCATAGTCCAGAGTAGCCACAGGGACAATCTGCTGGCTCCAGTATGAAGAATTCCTGATAATAAGGCCCAAACGCTAACCTAGTGGCACTCAGCAGAGCACGGTTTCCTGAAAGCGCAGGGAGCCTAGTGGTCCACGGGGCTGTCCAGATGGTGCCAGGGGAAAAGGGCTTCCTGGTTCAAGCCTCCCACACCCGAGGCCATCAGCTGCTTATGACCACTGCTTTTGCTCATGTGCTTCCTCCTGGCCCAGGACCACAAGCAAGCTCTTTGAAAATGGGGGTCATGAGCTCCCCAAAAAGGCACAGGATGGATGGATACAGGGAGAGGAGGGTGGGGGAAGAGGGGCGTGAGTATCTCTCATTCAAATATAACTGACAGCTTTCCTCTTTTGTTCGCTCTCTCATTCAAATATAACTGACAGCTTTCCTCTTTTGTTCGCTCTGTCCTTCCCTGGGTGAGTAAAATGTGGTCACTTAATTTCATTTGTTCAGGGTACTGGATGCCAGAAGGAAACTGACAGCCTATTTTATTTTATTAAAAAAAATTTTTTTTTTACATTTATTTAGTTTTAAAAGACAGAAGCAGAACACAAGTGGAGGAGGGGCAGAGAGAGAATGAGACACAGAATCCGAAGCAGGCTCCAGGCTCCGAGCTGCCAACTCAGGGCCTGATGCGGGGCTCAAACCCACGAACCATGAGATCATGACCTGAGCCGAAGTTAGACGCTTAACCGACTGAGCCACCCAGGTACCCCATGACAGCCTATTTTAAACAGGTAAGCTAAAAAGGGAAATTGGAGATGCCACATTTTTAGTTATGTGTTTTGGGAAAAATGATAGGAGGCCAAAGACACTAGATTAAGGATTCAGGACACATGAGTTCTAGTCTCCACTGTCATGGGAAAGTATTATGTTCTCTGGGCCTCTTTTCAAAAATCTATAAAATGAACTAATGGTAATAATCCCTTCCTATATCACAGCATGCTTTAAGGATCATCTGAGATAACGTATGGGACAGCCTTCTGTAAATGCTAAAGCGTTATACACATGTGATCTATTATCATTACAACTGAAGAGTTTATTACACACGTTGCAGGCAGATTAAAAAAATCCTCTCTGCCTATTAAGAAAACATATGAAACATCCAAAGCAAATATTAGAAGAGGTCTAATTATACTCTCTGGGTCCTGTCACTAAAGCAGGTAAATGTTTTGTGACTTAGGAAAAGCAAAGGAGAATTGGGACGACAAGAGAACATAGAGCCAAATATTTTCCTTCACCAGTGTCAGGCTCTGAGTCCCAAGGATGAGTGAGGAACCCAAGACTTTTTGGGATGAAGGTAGCCATCCAGAAAGAGATGGCCTGGTACAGAACAAAAGAACTGGGGTTTAGAGCCAAAGACCCCGGCTCTGCCAATTGCTAGCCATGTACCCAGAGCAATGTGCTTCATCACTTTGGGCTTCAGTTTTTGGGTCTGAAAAGTGAGGATGAAAATACTATTTGTGGAGAGTTGCCATCAGAGTTTGGAATTATGCATACAAAGTGACTGGCACATAGCAGATGTTCATCGGAAAGTGATCTTACATCTTACGCACTTCCTAAAATATCATAAATTCTAGTGGCTTGCTGAAGAAGATGTCAGAGAGATGACCTGAAGACATAGTGGAGCAGCAGACTCAGGTTTTGAAGGCCTGGCTTACTAGCTCTGAGACCATGGGCAGGGAGCAGCTCAAGCTTCCTTCTCTGTAACACAGGAAAAATACTGTACCATTAGAGACAAACTATGAAAAACTCTAGAATGCTAAGCACATAATAAGAGATCAATAAATGTCAGTTACAGGTACATCTTCTATTCTCAATTTATCCCCCTCTTTTTAAAAATTTTTTAAGTGTTTATTTATTTTGAGAAAGACAGAAAGAGTGCCAGTGGGGGAGGGGCAGAGAGAGAGGGAGACAGAATCTGAAGCAGGCTCCAGGCTCTGAGCTGTCAGCACAGAACCTGACACAGGGCCCAAACCCACAAGTGTGACGATCATGACCTGAGCTGAAGTCAGATGCTCAACCGACTGAGCCACCCAGGCGGCCCAGCGCCCCTCCCCTTTTTTTACAGCTCACTGTGTCTGAAATTTCCCTGTACAGATATCATAAATATATTACATAAACTTTTAAATTTCATTTGCTAATTGTTTCTCGAGGCCTATAAAGCAAAGTACAGATATACAAAAGTGGCCAGTTGTTTTTCCTGGTCCACCACATAGAAAGTGTCTTGGTTTTTCCTTCTTTTGGCAAACATCTAGGGCCTTGGATTTAAAGTAACAGACAGCTTTAGTATAACAAGAATGTAACAAGCATTTTAGAATGATTCTAGATAGATAAATATCAGAGTCATAAGTGTGCCTTGTGTATCACAAAGGTTTGCCTCTCATTTCCTATCCCTACTGCTGCCATCCTTGGCCTCTGGAAACCTAGGAGAGTTCTGTACATACCTTTACTGCGATACCCATTCTCATAATCAAATCCAGAAACACCTCTCTTCTCTCAATTCCCACCCTGCCTACTTATCATCTTCTTAGATCTCATCTCCCTCACTTGGACTGAGTCTCATTTCTAGTATGGTTAGAAATACAGTAGTTGGCTAATAAATGGTTGCTTATTTGCTACTTCTGTATTGAACTGAAGAATGGAACTGAAAGCTAGAAAAATTATAAAGACATATTTGGAAAATATCTCATAATAAATGCATATAAAAAATAAACTGTTCTCTGAAAACTCTGAGTTCATGCAGAAAAAGACATTTAAAATCTACCTTCAAAGACACAGACTACTTTTTGTTTTAATGGAATTATAACTATTTAGTCTGACTAAAGGCTAAAAGAGAGACAGTGCTGCACTAGAGAGGAAGAAGAAATTACTTTAGTCAATGTCAAAATGACAAGCCATCAAAAATTTGTGGTTTATTAAGAAAAAAAAAAAAAAAGATCTCTTAAACAGACCTAGATGGCCTGGCAAACTTTTGAATTTAATCCTGTGATATACTGTAACAACAAAAGGCCTCTACAGCATATCAAGCAAATTTATAAGAAAATGATCAATACATTTGATGTATTATTTAATTATAACCTTTAGTGACAGAGACAATATGAAAACCCAGCATCAACGTTCTGACAGTGGAATAAATAAATAGATATAATTATTCCTCATACTAATCCCGGCAGAATTGTAAATTATCAGGCCAGACTGCAAGTCTGAGTTCTCAGGTTTCCTTAATAAGATTGAATTTGATGTAGGGGGTGTCATATCACCAATATTATGCCTTTTTATTAGAACAAAAAGCTCTCTGAGGATTTCAGGTTCAAATGATCAGAATGGCCTGAGGTTCCCTGCATATCACTAGGATTCACCGTCCTGGGTACTCGGGGAAGAACCGTCTGAGGAGAGAAGCAGCGCCGAGGTGGAAGCAGGAGTGAGAATAGCTGCCTTCTCCAATTCTTGGAATCTCAGACTTAGAGGTGGAAGGGCTTTAGAGACCTGCTAGCCTTCATCCATTATCACACAAAGCAGGAAAATGAGGATCAGAGAAGAGGATGGACTTGCTCAAGGTCACATGGACCTGGCAGAACCAGGTCCAAACCCGAGTTCCATAATGCACAATGCAGAGCTCTTTCTATGTCACGACAGGAGAGAAAGCAATTGCTGCGGTGGTCAGCTAGAACACAGTCAATATAACTGTGCCTGTTACCATACCAACAGAAGGAATGTACTCTCCTGCAAGGGCCAAGAGAAATTATAGTTAACATTTAACATTATGGGACCAACTTCAAAGGCACTCCAGCTGGACTCTAATAATGGGAGATGAAACTGCTAACACTGGCAGAAAGTTGCAGGTGGACAACTGGCTGGAAATAGCACACGTCCTCCGAGCAGGAAGGCTCTTCAGAAACCCCACACAAGGCGGCCGCCTCACCGCAGGGTGGGGAGAAATATGGGAAATACCCTTCTGTCTGTTTGTAGCTCAACATGTTATTAAGATGTCTATTCCTTGTTAATGCTACGGGACACAGAAATGGCCACGTCTGCCATGTGGGGGAGGGGAGTAGGGTGTGGATGCTGATGACAGTAGGAAAGGGGGCAGTGTTGCTCTGGGGGGGCTTCAAGACCACATTTTGCTACAACAACAGGAAAGGAAGAGAGGAGATGGCTGCTGCTCAGATATCACCACAGAGCAGAGTGGACGGTGTGCACCCCGGATCCTGACAAGGGAGGTCCCAATTTAGATAAGTCAGTCAGTTAATTCTGGAATCTCTACTCCTGCCTCAAAAGTGGCAAACTTCACACACAGAAGCCTTACTAACTTCAGGCCACTGCCAACATCTTGAACCAAGGATTGATTCCACCTAGCAGGGAAACTGTTCCAGACATCCCTTTTTAGTAGGCTCTAGTCCCTTCTAGCTGGGGACCTGATCTCCAGTGTGGTGGTGAAGGAGAGGATCACAGGCATGGGAGAGAGCTCTGGCAGCTGACGAGGTCTGGGCCCCTGCTGCCTGCACATCGTGAGACAAAAACTCTGGCCCTGCCGGCCCCCTTCACCACTTGCTTGGACAAGTCAGGCCTGCAGAGGTGTCTTGGTCAGGGCAATCTGCCATGCTCTACCTGACTCCTCCCCACCCTCAGACCCGGTTTCTTCGTCCAGGTCTGCCCTCAGGTGGGTAGAGAGGAAGAGGTGTGGCATCAGCACCTCCCTGGCCCCTGCCCCTGAGGCAGACCATTGGCTGGCTCCAATACTGTGCCTCTGCTCCAATACCTATGCTCTGTTCTATCCCCGAGGACAAGTCCCCTGGTATGGGCTTTGGACTAGCTTCAGTTGTCTAGGAACAAGACCATGCCTCACCCTGTCAACTGCCACTCTCCCACCCCACCCAAAAGAATCTTGCTGGATTCTCGACGTGCCATTGAGGCCCCACAGCTAGCTGCCCCTAATGCTGCTACTACCCTGTCAGCCCAGATGTCTGTACAGGGCAGTTCCTAGGGTTCCTGTCACTCAACCAAACCAGGAACGGAACCTCCCTGGGCCATGGCCCCAACACCAGGCACTGTCTAGTTCATCAGGCCTAACGCTCAGCACAGGTCCACTATGAACAGTTTAAGAAAGCCTTTTTGCTGATAGTGAAAATGACAACATCAGTGGATGAAGGAATGAAAGGATAAAATCATATGAGTATTATTTAGGCAGTGTTGTCTTTGTTTTATTACATCCTATTATATATGTCACCTCTGGGTGGGCTCTGGTGACGAGTCCCCTCTCCCACTAGCCTACTGGCTTTGTCCTGAGACAGTGAGGGTGGCGGGAGGATATGGAGCAGAAGCTTCTTAAAAGCTTGGCAACAAACACACACATCGATCAAATACCTGGGGAAAAACAGCTAAATATAATATAATGGATATAATATAAAAATATATTAAATTTAGACAGAAGATGCTACTCTTTGGAAACCTGAAGGTTTTAGGAAAATAAAGCAGGGAAAGCAGTTTTAATACATGCCACACCCATCTCAGAATTGTATATGAGTCTCCCAGACTCTAATGGTATCATCAGTGTCTGTGTGAAAAAGGAACTTTGGATCATATACTAGCTAAGTTTCACAAGAGGACCAGCCATGGCTGGAGTTAGCTTCTTGCACAAATCGACTGAATACATGAGAATTCCTTTGGGGAAAACAGCTAAACATAATTTAAGCTGAAACTGTTAATTTAATAAACGTAAATGGCAGGCATTGCTGTATCTCACTCTGAGGAACCTAGCCCAGCACATGGTCCTGCACGGAAGCTGGAGCAGGTGTTTGACCTGTTAGTCAAAGCCACACCATTCAGGGGGCCTGGATTTCTTTCCTGAAAAAGTCACCTCTTTTTTTCTCCTTTTTCCCTCCCTCGCGCCCTCCCTTCCTTTTTTTCTTTTCTCCGACATTAAGTATACCTGGCTCTATGATCTTATCTTTGCTGCTCTAAGAGTGAGATCTCAGGCTTTCTGGTGAGATACAGCTCTCATTCAGCACATATTTGGTGGGCACCAGCTATATATCAGATACTATTCTCAGCACCAGAGGCTCACAGATGAAAAGTCCTACTCCTGAAGAAGTTCAGTGAAACAGAGAAACAGAGAGAGGGACAAGGGAGGTAGAGCTAAGATATTAGCCACAGGAACCCCTGAGCCCACCAAGGGGTGAAGAAGAAGGTTGGACTGTGAGGTGTTGCCACTGAGGTGACTCGAGAAGGAGAAGAAAGTGGCATCTGGCAGACAGAAGGGAAGAGGAAGGGAGGGAAGGGAAGGGGGTGAGTAGGGTGACATCTCAGGGACTGGTAATGAGCAAAGGCAAAGGGGCATGAGATCGGGGTCAGAGAACTACAGGCCATTTGGCCTGTTCAGAATCCAGGACCCACAAGGGGGAACGTGGAGTGGGGAGAGTACTTGATATTAGGTAGGATCGTTGGTTTACTGGCCTATAATCTCGACTGTCATTAACCAGCGACACTGTGCCACCTTTTCCGTGGGATCATATGCTTTCTGAGGTGAGAGCACAGGCCCCAGGGCCAAGAGTCGTATTTGAGGCCGTTCCGTAGGCCCTCCTGTGCCTCAGAACAGGGAGTGCAGGCTGAGATGTGCAGAAGCGCAGAAGGGCACGCCGCTGGAATGTTTGGGAGAGGATTAAAGGCATTTCCTAAGCAAACTGTTCCTCAGATGGGTGAAGAGGAGTTCCAACATCAGACAAACGCAGTTATTGCTAATAGCATTCAAATTTGGAATCCTCTCTGGTGACTGAAATCAACATTTCCCACAAAGGAAACCTGGACAAGTATGATCTGTAAAGAGCATTATCCATTCCCTGTGTACAATTTCTTGGCCTGGAGTATCAGGTTAGCAAGCTGAAATAATTAAACATCAGGCCAGCTGTTTTAGGCAATTAGGTAACATTTTTCATCTAGGAGACCACACAACAGAGAGGAGAGAATACAGAGATAAGACCTGTGTTTTGATTTACTGAGTCTCTGCTGCAGATAAAGCCTAGCTTTTTGGAATCCTTCAGGCAATTACTATTTCAGGCTTGGCAAGAACTTGAGTCTGAAAGTAACTATTGGGCTTGTCTTGGCAAGACTCAAAGTCACTGTAGTTGTAAGGTTGTCCCAGGCAGTGGTAGAGGGGAAAGTCAGTGGCAAGAGGAAGCCAGGAACCATAGAGCCATTAAGAGGGCTGTTGCAGGCTTGGAGCTCAGAGGAGGCCAAATTTGGTTCTCCTACAACATGTTCTTAGAGAGGGAATGTGGTCAGATGGTGAAGGCCCAAGCTTTCTGGTTGGAATCTTGTGGTTCCCTCTCTGGCATCTGTTCTTGTCAGTTCTGTGGGCATTGCTTACACTCCCTGTCTTAGTATCCTTTCCTGTAAAAGAGGAGGAGGGCTGAGCACTCCTGTGTTTGGGGGAAAAGGGAAGATGTGTGACTGGCATGTTAAATGGTGGCTTAGTGCACAGGCGGGGAGGGGCGTGTTGCTAAGGCCATCAGAGGACCTCGACTTTGATCTCCTCCCTGCCAGTAACCTAGCTGACAGAGTGACTCTGGTCAAGTCACTTCCCCTGTCTGGGCCTCAGCATCCATAGCATTACACCAGGGAGCTAGACTAGACTGGAGGGTCTCTAAAGCTGCTTCTAGTTCTGACATTCTACTCTTCGGAGATGCCAAATAAGATAAATCGCTGGGCTGAGGGCAAGCAAGTTTTTTCTTTGAATGGAAAAGAAACAAAGCCTGTGTGCTGCCAGCGGACATCCCCCACAAGATCCTGGAGCCAACACTAAGTATGGGGCGGGGAGAGTGGGGCCGTCTGAGGAGACAGCAGGCCCGTGTGTGGTCACTGGCGACACTGTATTGAAACATCTCTTCTCGAGCTCTTCCCCTTAATTGGGAGCTTGCCTTTCCAGTTGTATATTTTTATCCTGCGCCCTGGAACCCAAACCATTAGGTTTGTAGCCAAAGGCTGCTTCTTGTTTAATCGTTAACTGCCTCGGCACTGAAGAGCTCTAGCCCAGCCGGAAAGTCCGCGTACAGATGCCGCACCTCTTCAGCAAGCAGGACACAAGGGAGGATGCAGAGCTGGACCAGAACTCAAGTCCTGTCCTCCGACTCGGGAGATAAATCCCCTTCACTGTCTGGCCCACGCAAATCCCGGTTCAGCCCGGTCTCTCCTGTGGGGTTATTCTGGTAACAAAATGCTTGAGATCAGCAATTCTTTTCTACTCTTACCCACTCTCAGCGAGGAGCCAACTGGGCTATTCCTTAGGCTCCACTTTCCGTGTCTGAAATGTGGTTGAAAACTAATATTCCAGATGTTTCCTCATATTTTAAGTGGAACCACAGATTAAGCTTCCTGTAGGAAGGCAGTATGGCACAGTGGAAGGAGGACAGTCTTTGGACTCAGACAGGCGTCTGCGTCGTGGCTCTACCCTCTACAGCTGTATGGCCTTGAGAAAGTATTGATTTTTTGAACCTCAGTTTCCTCTTTTATGGGTGTAACAGCATGCACTTCTACTTGGCGGTAACCTCCGTGAGTACATAGACTGTCTGATTTGTTCCTCATTATGTAGTCTAAGCCTAACACAGAAATGTCTCAATTAATATGCACCGAGTCAGTGATTAAAAACCTCACAGGATTCTGAGGGGATGGAGGAGATTAAAGATATGAAATGCCTAACCTCGTACTTGGCCCTTGCAAAGTGCTTATTTACTAGTCTGCCTTGCTTGCAGACACACTTCTACCTGAGTGAAGTGAATGCTCAAAGAAGAATACAAGCCCTTGGTTATGCCCATTTAAGTGATGAAAAGGGCACCTCCTGGGAGAAAAGACAAGCACTTTGAAAGCCCTTTGATTTGGGGATATTTTCCAACATGACCAGAGCCGACCCTGAAGCTGCTGCTGCTTTCTGGCGATGGGAAAAGAAGCTGATCAGACACAAAGCCATCGATGTCACGGAAGGTGGCAGGAGGTCCCTCAGTAATACCAATGGCTTCCTGGCCTTAGGGTCTTCCAAGGAGATTCATGAAACTAGACCCGGGCATGGAAACTAGATTTTCGAGGGCCCCCGGTACACTAGACTATTGTTCTAGGACAGAAACAACTCAGAACGAAATGATGAGTGGGATTTTCCTTGCATTGGCCACAATACATATGTTTGTTCAAGAAAAAAAAGTTGGAGCAAGAAGACATGGACGTCTGCTGCTAAAGAAAAGCCTGTTTGTGCAGCCACAGTGGTGAGATTGTTCAGGGAGTTCATCTTGAAAGTCCAATTACCCCAACAGCATGGCCAAGATCAGTGTCATCTTGGGGTGTGCCAACACTCCAGCCTCTTCAGTACCAGATGTGAGTTACACAGGAAATCTGCCTTGTGGGAGAACAGGCAGCCACCAGACTCGTTAGCCCATCTGGGTGGATACCACCTTTCTTCCTGCTCCCTTCCATCTCTTGGGACGCGCCTGTGGATATTTCCATAGATAACAAATAACTGCAAAATGTAGAATCCTGGACTTGGATCCAAGTCTGCTGTTCTTAGGGGGTGAATTGTGGAGAACAATCGCAAGGGCCAGCACCTCTTCATGATGACCCAGGGCCCACATTCGAGGGGCAAGAGATCAAAAGACCCTCTTGCTTTGTTTCTAACACAACTCCCACCAACCACACCAATCTGGAGAAGTACGAGTCTTCTGAGGCTGAGATGGGAAGTGACCTATATACCCTAACACTCGACTGAAAATGTACCTTTAAACATAGGGTGCCAAGTTCCCTTCTGTCCTACATTTCAGGGGGATTCAAGAGCAACCATTTACCTACAGGTTCTTCAAGCAGCCTAGAAATTAGTATACACTGATTTCTCTAAACAGTGTATAACGTGTCCTGGTATGGATATAAAAAACAAGTATCTAAAATTCTCACAAACTAAGGGGTGTCTGAGTGGCTTAGTCAGTTAAGCATCTGACTTTGGCTCGGGTCGTGATCTCACGGTTCGTGGTTTGAGCCCTAAGTCAAACTCTGTGCCAACAGTGCAGATCCTCTGTCTCTCTCTCTCTTTCTGCCCCTCCCCAGCTTGTGTGCACGCTCTCTATCAAAAATATATAAACACTACAAAAAAAAAAAAAGAAAAAAGAAAATAAAATTCTCACAAATTAAGTAGACTGTATAGAGATCCTAAATGTGGACTTTGAAGGATGTAACGCTGACAACTGCAGCAAAATCCAATCTTGAAGAGGTGCCACCACATAGAATTTCTAGTCTCTGAGGGGGTTAGTTATAAAATTTCTCAAAAAGAAAGTTGATTAAAAATTTTTTTAACGTGTTTCCACTTTTGAGAGACAGAGAGAGGTGGGGGGAGGGGTAGAGAGAGAGGGAGACACAGGATCTGATGCAGGCTCCAGGCTGTGAACTGTCAGCACAGACTCTGACGCGGGGCTCGAACCCACAAACGGGGAGATCATGACGTGAGCCAACGTCGGACACTTAACTAACTGAGCCACCCAGGTGCCCCGAAAGTGGATTTTAAATTAATGTCTTAAGATAATCTTTATGTGCTGATATGGAAAGCAAGTTAGGCTCTCTGTATATGAGCTCAAGTAAGAAAAAAAGGATAGCTACACATATATGATGTTTGTAATATACACAAAATATGTGTAAATGATAATAATAGCTAATATTTATATAGCATTTACTGTCAGCTAGTATTTTTTTGTGTGATAGGCAGGCAGTATTTTAAGTGTTCTGCACATATTAACACACTGAATCCTCACAGCAACCCTAGGATACAGGTATACAATTTTGTGGGTGAAGAAATGAAGCACAGAGAGGTTAAGTAACTTGACTACGGTTACACAGCTAGTGAGAGGCAGAGCTGGGAACTGAAGTCAGTGTGAGCTGTTCCAGGGTCCACGTTCTAATCTGCTGTGCTAACCTGCTACTGATGTCCTCAAAAGCCATTTAGAACATAGCCTTCCCTCTTTGGCCTTCAACTTTGCTCCCAGCTGCTCAACAGAATTGGGGGCCCTTTTCCTCTCACACCATTTGCCACTCGAGCCATCTGTTTATACAGCATGAGCCTGGGAGCTCTTGGAGGGAAGGGCATGGAGGCCTCTCTCTTGTCATGTCTCTCACACCTCTAATTTGTGGTTCATAGCTTGGCTTTAATAAATGGGGTTCAGGGGAAACACTGGTTTCTGAGAGATGGTTCACATGCAGGCAGGCGTGAGAGAGATCTGAGAATTCTTTAGATGGGCTCCATTCCTGATTATTCAAATGACCCTTGGAAAGAGGGATACGAAAGAGGGATTGGTGGGTCAGGAACAGGGCAGCTCATATGCATATACGCATAACAGGGAGGAAAGCCTGGATATCTGGAAGCTGGGAGAAGGAAGGAATGTTATCCCTTTTGATCCATGCACCTGGCAAACCTATGGCAATTCCCCCTGATAATTGATAATCAGAACCAGGTTCATTAACCTTTGAATTCTGATATTTATTATTATTAACCACATGCACAGCAATGACTAATTCCGGACACGTGGCTAGAATATGGCTTCCTTATTAAGGAAACAGAAGGAGGTAGCCTAAATGCTGTAGTTTTTACGAAGAAAACTGCTTTAAGCATATAAGCTTTTCCCTTAGTTTTATACCTTCATCTTTAACCACCGACATTCTCATTTGCTAGTGTTCACGGCTTCTTTTTATAAACTGCCATTTGACTTCACAGACTTCTTACAAGGGTGTAGAGGTTCATGGGAGGCTCCTGGTCTCCCCCTTGTCATCTGTCCTTCCTCCTTCACCCATAAACAGCCCACCACTTTCCCACAGCGGCTGCCTCACAATCCTAAAGCACCTAGGGTTGCCTCTCTAGCTCCAGACTTTTCTCAGAGTGCCTTACATATCCGTTTTTGGGAAGAGGAAGCAACAGCTATCTGAGATGAGAATGATTCTTTCTCAGGGAAAACAAACCAATCAAAATATTTTTTCCTGCTGTAATGAAGCTGTGAAACAGAGGCTAAGTGAGACAGGAAAGGGTCAGGGCCACATTGGCCATGCCACGGTCCATATGACTCCCACTTCAGGTCCAGTTATGCCCCTCTAAGTGGCTCTCTGTTGCCCTTCCTATAAAAAGGCAACTTGAGGAAAGATGCTCTAGAGTTTAGTCCTCAAACACCCTCATCTCCCCACACCAGTGCCCTCCAAACTTTTACACTACCTCGCCATTATCCTGCATTATGAATGGAGAAAAAAGAAGACCCTGGATATCTCTTCTATCTTGAAAATTTTGAGGGATGTTTGCAAGTCTGTAGAAAATTATCTAATTCCCCTACGAACATTCTCACCCAGGCTAAGTTTCTTTTTTTCTCCTGTCACTAAACCCAGGACTTGAAAGGAGCATTACTCTTCATTGGTCGGGGGTGGGGCTGGGGGTGGGTATTAACTCTTGTTTGGGTCAAGAACCATGGACTCCTAAAGGAAACGGGATTCCATGCTGAGAACATGCAAAGTGTGGGCCAGACAGGTCCTTGGCATCTCTGCTGGAGGAGTCCACACAGCCAGATAGAGAGGACACGACAGAATACTCTCCAGGCCTACTTACTCTTTGGTACATAAACTTTATTATAAGTACAATGTTGCCAGATTCCGGTGCATAAAAAACTGGCTGAAAAAACTCAAATCATAAATAATGCCAAGTAATAAAGGAGGTGAATGTTTCTGTTATTAGATTCTTTCATTGTATAAATCTGTTTAATAAGCTGGCTAGGAATCACTGATAGAAAACAGACTTAGTATGGTGTTACAGACCAGCCTGTTCTAAAAGGCCAATACGGGAACTCAGGCCAAGTTATAGTTTTCTGTTCTTAACTGATGCAACTTAAAATGCAGTTGTTGTTTTCTTGTTCAAAAGTGGAAAATGGCTTACAAGGCTGTGTTTAGGGGGAGGAGAAGGCATGCTTGGTGTCACAGATTACTCCCCCCTTCTTCTTCCTCTCCCTCCACCCCCAACGCTCTTCATTTGAAGGCACTTTACCGTATTTATAGATCATGCTGCCTTTTGTCTTACTCACCCAGAGGGGCTGGGGTCTGTGTACGACTCCTAGTTTTTAGAATCCTATTTCTCAACATTTATATGCGTGTGTTTAGAAAAATCCCTCCAAATATCCTCCTTTTGACCCAAGAACCATGGCAACCACTTTGGCTAAAGAAATTCACTGAACATTAAAGGAGGTGGGGAGGGGGGTGCGATGAGATGGAGGAGCGGATGGAATGGAGGTCTCTGGGGTCACATTCATCTTCCAACACTATGGTTTCTAACGGCTTGTTGATGTTTTTCTGGGGTTGGTTACTATCATCATGATGGGCTGTAAAATGAAATGCTATAAACTAGCTGAGGACTTAAGGGGAAATATTTGCCAAATGGCATAAACAACAACACCAGGAGTCCCCACATACTCGGCCTCACTCACAGGGCTTGGCCATCGTACCCAGGCTGCTGTTTACAGTACTGGGATGCATAAACTCCACTGCCTGGCCGGTCTACTCTCTGACCCTAGTTCCCAGGTCCCTTTTTAGGAGGCCCACACACAGCTAAATAGATAAAACAGAGCTAATTGGATGAAATAGGTATTTATCTGCCCAATTTAGTGTTTGGAAAATTTAAGTCTGAATGGTATAAAGGTGCATCGGAATTGTTTGTGTAACTGTGTTACATTTGTAACTATGTATTCGACGTTTTGCTACACATTTTATAGAGGTCATGTGGAAGTGCCTACAGAAGGTGTTCCAAAACATTAGTTAAAAGTTGGAATTGAATCCTTGTAGTTATTTCCCAACAAGTTAGCCATTAATTCCGTACTCAGGAACATGACTCCTTCCAGAACACTATTTACATGGGAAAAAGTAATTCCATGTAGAGCACTTGGGACATGAAATTACTTAAGAGACTTTTCAGTAGTTTCTGGGATTCATATTGTTCCTTTTGTTTCTGAATACTAATTTGGAGGGACAAAATCCCATTGAGGAAGACTCGGATTATTCCTGTTTCACACAGGTGGATGCCAAACACAGAAAATGAAGTTTAAAAGAGCTGCTTGGAAATGAACAACATGATATGTATTGTATATCTGAAAGTTGCGAAAAGAGTAGATCTCAAAGTTCTCAGCGCGAAGGAAATAAAAAATAACTGTGAGGTGACAGATGTTAACTAATCTTGTTGTGGTGACCATTTCACAATATAGACATAGATCAAAACATTATGTTGTACACCTTAAACATATACAGTGTTATATATCAACTATATCTCAATAAAACCAAAAAAATAAAAGGGGCTGCTTACATGTTGGCTAGAGGCTAAAGAAGGGTTATGCCACATGTGTCATACTTACAGCTGTGGGAAATGCAACAGGAGAAAGAAAGAGTGGGTTACATTTGTCTGAGATTACTCTCAAGGAACTTAAGTAAAATTCTAGTAAATGCTAGTCAAACTAGAGGGGGGAATGGGAAAAATCACAGGTAGTATTCTTTGTTCCCCCAAAAGCAAAGTAAAAACAGACAGGAAGTTTTCCTTCTGGGAACAATCCCAGAGGAATGACACAGCTGAGGTAGACTGCGGTGTATTCTCCGTGACCGTAGGGACGGCAATCAATATTCAGCAAGCCAGCCCAAGCCTGACACTGTGCTAGGCCCTTACCTTCATCCTTGCTCTCGTAATTCTGTGGCTTATCGGGAAAGAAGTAAGAGAAAACCACAAGGACTCAGCAGGAATGATTCTCTGACAAACACTGTCAGACTTTGGAGAGAATCACAGAATCTGGGAAAATGGGCCCAGAGGTTCTGATGCCAAATTGGCCAAGAGATCCAGAGCTGTTCCTAGAAAGATCTGAGACCAGGAAATAACAGAGTTAGAAACAGTCATCCTACTTAAGCCTGGGGAAAGATCCAAAGCTCCATTAAGGAATGATTAATACTAGTAAAGGTCTATGTGTTTATTTTCAAAGAAGTATTTGAAAGAAAAGAGCTTCTTGAATTATCTTTGATAATATCTGGTGATATAGATAATGTTGTGGTTCTTAAGGTGAGTTTGTTTTCATTTTAAAATGAAACAAAACCTGCTAATCTCTCTCTTTTTAGAGATTTATTTATTTTTGAGACAGACAGAGAGGGAGAGAGAGAGAGCACAAGTGGGGAAGGGGCAGAGAGAGAGGGGGATAGAAAATCTGAAGTGGGCTCTGCACTGACAGTAGCAAGTCCAATGCGGGGCTCGAACTCACAAACCATGAGATCATGACCTGAGCCGAAGTCGGACGCTCAACTGAGTCACCCAGGCACCCCACAAAACCTACTAATCTCTAGCAGCTATATTTAAGGCTGATGTCTGATGACTAAATAGTTATAACCAAACCAATACTGTAGTGCCAGAGTACTTTCATTGTTAGCAAAGTGCCTATAAAGAAATAAAAAGCATCCACCAAAAGAAAGTTTCATCTATACGTTCATCTCATGGGATGTTTATAGCTCAGGCGCAGAGATGAAGGGATGCACCTGATGTCATGCAGCTGCCAAGAAGAGAACCAGGGCCAGAAGTCAGGTGTACTCCCTTTTCTATATTATGCTGCTTTGCCACATACAGAATTGGGGGCTTTGTACTGTTCTCATTAACTGTTTGAAAACTGGAAACACATAGTAGGGTGTTCGAGGTCTCCTAAGTCAGCAGCGGCCCAGGACTCTGGATTAGGCACACTGGGTGGATTTGGGGGATAAGCCTCTGGGCCAAATTCAGTGAAACAAGATGGACACACACAGACCTTAGGAATTACCTCATTTTCATTGCTCAGTAATGTCTTTCTGGTGGAACCAAGACTAGGCGAAATAACCACAAAGGCAGCCATCATTATTGATCGCCTACTCTGCGCCAGTGACTCTTCTAGGCATGTAACATATATTACTTCATTTAAAGCAGTGTGCACATTTAAAAGAGGAGGAGGGACTTGAAGAAACTTGCTCAAGTTTACAGAGTAAAGAGGCAAATGATGGATTTGAATCCAGGTTTGTCCATCTATCAAAGCCCACGAACTTTCTAGTAAGGCTGTCTTTCTTCCTGGCTGGGCTCAGCACCGCTTTCAGCTCACTGCCCCGCTCTGCAGTGTATACTTGTGTTCTGATTTCTCCATCCCTCATACTACACAGAGTAGAAACTGTTCACCCAACTGAGCAGCTGAGTCAGAGTTCACTTGATTCTTCATTATCCACTGTGTCATCTGGCAACCCCATGCGATGCGTCCTCATTCACTGAATGAGGCCAGTATTTCATCTTTACAGGAGTAAAGCCCTATATAAATGGCAATCCTCTTACGAAAGATGATGCATACCTGTTACTTTCATCCTAATTTGAATAAAAACTTTAGAAAATGACTGAGAAGGAAAATGGAGAAATTTTGAGGGTATTAGGCAACTGGTAGAGACATGTTGGAGGTTCAATAACTTACGGAAGTGTCTACCAGTGTCAGGTACATTGAGGTACGTACAGAGTTCTATGAAAGCCCACAGGAGATGTTGCATACCTTCCCCTTCCTCCCTCTCTCCCTTCCTTCCAATGAGGTCCCTTGGAGGAGGTGACATATATGTTGAATCTCACAGTATGACTAAGAATGGAAAAAGCAAAAGTGAGCGTGGCATTCTGGGCATCGAGTAGTGTAACTAATATGGAGAACGACACAAAGTCTGGTGATGTTGAGACATAAAATTCAAGGCAGGAAGTGGTCAGAACTGTGGATATAGGGGCAGGCAGAAACTAGACCAAGGAAAGGCTTTGTAGACCACGCTAAAAACCTTGGGCTTTTTGTCGTGGGCAAACAGGGAGCCTCTGAAAGGCTGTGGAGAGAGTAGTAACACGATCAGAGCAGCCACGTCACAGGACAGATAAGCGGATGCCAAAGTGAAGACAGGAAGTCTAGATAATTCTAATAATCAGGCAATGAATTAGGTAGGGGTAATATGAACAAAAAGGAAAAAGGACAAATTTTAGAACTATTTAAGAAGAAATCAGCAGGAGCTGGGTATTTGTGTGGAGAATGAAGGAGAAGGAGGCAACGGTGAGGATGACTCCTGTGTTTCTAGTTTTATTGACAGGGTGGATGGCGGTCCTACAAGTTCAGACCAGAAAATAATGATAAATGGTGCTATTGGAAGTGGAGCACGGTTAGAACAGATTAGGCTAGGAAAATTATATCTACTCTTTAGCCATCTGTTCAATAAATATTAAGAACACCTACTAAGTGCCAGGCACAGAAATTGGTGCTAAGGTCACAGAGATGACTTTTCAGCCTCTGCTGTCCAGGGCCTTACAATCCAGAAGAGAATCAGAAATGTTAATCAGGGAGATCTGGCTGGCTCAGTTGGAAGAGCATGTGACTCTCGATATCTGGGTCGTGAGTTCAAGGCCCACGCTGTGTGTAGAGATTACTTAAAAACACAAATAAATGTTAATCAGAAAACTAAAGGGGCGCCTGGGTGGCTCAGTCGGTTAAGCGTCCGACTTCGGCTCAGGTCATGATCTTGCGGTTCGTGGGTTTGAGCCTGCATTGGGTTCTGTGCTGACAGCTCAGAGCATGGATCCTGTTTCAGATTCTGTGCCTCCCCCTCTCTCTCTGCCCCTCCCCCACTCATGCTCTGTCTCTCTCTGTCTCAAAAATAAATAAACTATCAAAAAAATTAAAAAAAAAAAAAAAACCACTAAAGCATGGTGTGCCGAGGGCTCAGTACTGAGGGAACCAGAGAGGATGGAGCAACACTGATCCTGCCCCAAGCCAGAGACCGGCAGGGGAAGAGAGGCTGAGCATCAACACACACCGGGGCCCCCTTCCTGAGAGCTGGTAGCTCCCCACTGTACCTACTCCCCTAAAAAGAGGTCAAGGACAGAAATGAGAAATGACAGGAGGCGAGAGCACCAAAGTCCAATTAACAACAGGTGGTAAGGCTGTCAGTTCAAATCGCCGTTCTGGAAGTCAAGCAGATTTGAGGCTGACTCTGAATCAGTATTCAAACTCTATTAAAGCTACAGCACTAATTGCTCGAGGAGGCCCATGTGTTCCTTCTCACCCGGTGGATGCTTCTCTGGCAGTTCAGAAGTTCCAGGCTGCTGCTGTGTCCCCACACATAGGCGCCTGTTTACATTCTTTCCCTAGGCCCACAGAGGAGAGATTTTTTCTTTTTTTTTTTAAATTTTCAGGCAGCTCAGAAGATGCCCACAGATGGGGTCTCCTGCATCCGTGTGTAGCTCCAGTTCCCCATAAATCCTCTTCATTTTGTCTCCATCGGAGGACATTCAAATATTATTCAAAAAATCAATAACATCCCTGGCTTTGCTGGATCCGCTTTGTTGTTGAGCACACAGGCCGATGGCTGCAGCGCGCTGCTCCATCTCAGACGTCCCGTTGCAGGCAAGTCTTTGCCTTTAATGGCTAGCCTGAAAGGCAGGGTGGGAGCTCACCACAAGATTGGGCTTTTTCAGCCAGCCTTTCCTTGCAGTAGCCTAGAACTTCTGATGGTTAGGTGGCACCGTCTCTCCCAAAGCCCTTACTTATTGTATGATGAGAAACTTGGGAAATGATCCCCTGAGTTTATAGTCAGAACTACTCCATTTCACTGTCTTTCTTTCTCTTAGATAAAAACATGCCTTTCTCTTAGATAAAAACATTCCTGTAAAAGAAGGGTCGTATAAAGTAAGGTTGTCTTTTCTTTCAAAGCTGGGGAAAAAATTCTGGAACCCCATCACTTATTGATGTGACCTAAACTCCCTGTATCTTAGTTTTCTTAGCAGTAAAATGGGAATAGTGACATGGACCTTCTGAGTCTGTTGTGAGGATTACATATGATAATCCTAGGGCTCCTGGTAAAGAGACTATTTAAAATCAGTGTAAGAAAACACTGCATTTTTATTTCCAGTTCTCAGTTCATAATAAAAAGGATATTTCATTCCTTAAGAGTCGAAGAAATGACCATACCAAAAAAAAAAAAAAAAAGGCAGAAAAATTTGCATTTCATTATTGGAATGGTGTGGTTAGCATGTTGAAGATTCTATTAGATGGTACCAATTTTCACATTAAGTGGACATGAGTTATCGCTGAATACTTGATGCCATCTCTGGAGAATAAGACATCATAGCCACATATATGATAAAGTCAGATCTCGTGGTATGTCTTGATGTGACATCAAGAGTCAAGATAAGAAAAGTGAAGTTATGTACCACAGAGGACAGGAGAAGCCTGGGAGGAGGAGGGGAAATTCTGGCTCTTTCTTTCAGTGGGGCAAGAGTGGTAATGAGTGATTGTGCAGAGAATCTCCTATTTTTCTTAGCATTAGCTGACAGAATGAGTTTTCCCCAGAAAGACTGTAACTAGGGATGATCTGGATTATTTTTCATTTACTACTTAAAAATCTCTTATATGAAAATGTTAAGTTGTGATACATAAATTTGTAAGAGGAGTGGAGAGGAAGCAGATTTTCCACACTGCAAAATTTCTTTCTTTCTGCTGAAAGTTCCTTTAAATTGTAATCCCACTCAGAGGTTTCTAACCTGGGGTCCACTGGTTTAGACAGAATTCAGGTGGCCCACGGATTTGGCTGGAAAAAAAAAATCCACCTACATTTTTGCTAACCTCCAACTGAACTTTAGCACTTCTATCAATTATGAATGTTGGCAACAAATAGTGGTTCGCAGTACCTATGACTGTCACCGATAGAAATTAGCATTTTTATTGCGCGTTACTATTGTAATCTACACCAGGGATTGGGAAATTTTTTCTGTAAAGGACCAGATGGCAAATATTTTAGACTTTGAAAGCCATATGATCTCAGTCCAACTATTCAACTCTGCTGTTGCAGCAAGAAAGCCAGCAGAGATGATATGTAAATGAATGAGCATGGCTGTGTTCCAATAAAACTTTATTTACAAAAATGGTCTGTGGGCTATAGTTGCTGACCCTGGTGCACATACATTATGACCTTAAAATTATGGTAGTGATTAGTTCTTGTTATTTAATATGTTAAAAAATATACATTACTATATCATAAATGTGTGGTCATATAAAATATTTTAATACTGATGTTCATATACATTTTACTTTATGCATTAAAAAATATTCTGAGAATGGGTCCGTAGGCATTATCAGATTACCAACAGTCCACAGCATAAAGATTAAGATGCCTTGTCATATAGATATAGTGTTTGTTTACAAATTACTCCTGGGCAGAGAGAGACTAGAAGTGATAGGGAGGAGGAAAGCTGGAAAAACAAAATCAGAGTGGTAGATGGCAGTGTCCACTGAAGCTAAATCAGGTAGGAAATCAAAACATCTCTGGACTTCCTAGGGCAGTCGATGGAAAAATGGAATTCTTTTCCCTCTGTTCAGCTACTGCGGGCAGTTTCACGTTTTGTACACTTCTTCTCTCTGTTTATAGTGGCGCTTACGATTCCCAGTCTGCCTTCCCTGCCATAACTTCTTGCTGCCACACATTTTTCTGAAGAGTTTACAGTGCAAATCTGTTACATACGCACAACACGTTTATATACCCCAAATTGCAACTTGCCTTCCTGATGATTTCCTTCCCCAAATGTCACTTGAATAATGCCTTCTGGGATATTAGGGAGTAAGTTTTCTCTTTGGAATTTTCTACTTAGAAACCTGAAGTGGAAGGATAGGGGGAGCTGGAGGAGAAGAGGGGATATGGGGACCAGGCTTCTTTGTGCTTCATCAAGGTCAAAGCTCTATGAAAATATCCTCAGGGTCTCAGAGCAGTGAAACCAACTGGGAATATATGTGACAACTCACATCTTTCTCATGGAGGACAGGCTGTTTTGTCTTTTAAGTATAAGCCATATTTACTTCTAATAACGCAACAGCAAAATATAATATGAGGAGAAAGCACCTTCTGCTTAGTACTGTACTAAACAGCTCTGGGTTACATTTACAATTTTAATAAACTGATTTGTCAAAACTGTCAGAATCAAGGGAGATCATCTGGATACCAGATGAACAAAAATATCTGTAATTATAAGTTGTCCATTTTTCTCTTTCATCTTCTATATATGTATCTGTGAGCAGCTACATATTTTCATGCACATACATACACATAAATTTTAGATCATTTAAAAAAACCTGTCATACTAGAATTCAGGAGAGTAGAATATACAGTTCTCCTGGGATAACAGTGGGGCCTGGAGGCTAAGCCGTGCTCCCCATCCTAGGACCAATATCCTTTTGCTGAACTATTCTGTCAGAGCCAAAACATTTCAGTTGCATTACCACCTGGATTGTTACTAATGCTTGCTGATCACTCACATGCTGTGTGACCACAGGCAAGTAACTGAACTACTCTGGCTCTCTGAGACCTGTGTGTGAAATAAACATTTTGATACATGTTAACTGCCTCACATAAGTGGCACAAATATTAGTGAGATTCTTTGGGTAAAGAACCCCAAGCCCTCTGAAGAATGCTATGAAATATTGCTGTGAGTGTCATGAATTAATTAATTCACATACTTACCTCAAGTTTAATCAGAATCCTATCTTCTACAATGCAAGTGTTAGATTATGATATATGACTACTTTTTAAAACTCTTTTTTAAAAAAAATTTTTAACGTTCATTTAATTTTGGTAGACAGAACACAAGCAGGAGAGAAGAGAGAGAGGGAGGCACAGAATCTGAAGTAGGCTCCAGGCTCTGAGCTATCAGCACAGAGCTTGACGCGGGGCTCGAACCTACAGACTGTGAGATCATGACCTAAGCTGAAGTCGGATGCTTAACCGACTGAGCCACCCAGGCGCCCCTACACGACTACTTTCAACTGGAAGGTAGTCCACATGTGAGGGCACAGAAATCTATTCCCATAGAAGGGGTAAGAGGGATGAATGGACAGATGACAGGACGCAGAAACTGAAGAAGCATGAGTGTCATGTCATAGGTTGTGGGACATCCCCGCTGGGGGCCTGCTTCTGACTCCCTTTTGGAAGTAGTTTAGAAAGGCAGTGGGATAGTCACCAATGCCCTTTTCATTATGATTCTCAGGAGAGAATATGAGCTAGAGAATCAACTCACATGGAGAATGAAGATGCTAAGAGAGTCAGGGTTAGCACGGGCAGAGATCAGGACATTTGGGAGGGTTTCCACGTATTAGAGCTCAACATCCTTTTCATCCTATTCTGTTTTTATTTGAAGATCAATGAGGAATGAAGCCTCTAGATGAAGCTAGCTAGGAAGCTGACTATGGTGGTGGTGGCGGGCAGCACAGACAGTTGATTTTCAAACCTGACATTTTAAATGACCCCGGATGGGTTAAGGGCTGCAGTGAGTGTCTTGATGTCAATTTTCCAGCCTGGCGACCATCAGGAATACAGTGTGCTGGGAGGCACAGTTTACTGGAGTGTTTTGCTTGCCTTTGGTGAGTGAGAAGAGTCTGCCACTCTAATCAAGTCTTTGGGCTTGTTTAGTCCAGAAATAGATACAGATATGGGATGATAGTGCTAGAAGTGACCCTAGAAAGCTGCTAGGATGTGTTCCTTAACTTTGAGGAAGTGAAAGCTAAAGTCCAGAGAGGGGAAGTGACTTGCTCAAGACTCCACAGTGAGCTACTAATGAAGCTGGAAGTGGTACCCAAGTCAGCATCCAGACTGCTGGTCCAGCATGCAGGCTGTGGCAAAATGCTAATTAATGGTCCTTCTTTGATACTATCCTGTCTGGACCACTTAGAAAGTCTTTTTAAGGTGTGTAACACTTGACTATAGAGAAAAGGGGAACGTGTTACTAATAATGGACAGAATAAAACATTCTTGGAAGCCTAGCCACTGGGCACGAGTTCCTCTCGGAATGAATACAAACATCTGTACTTGTTCTAGACTCCCTATTTCACTCTCTCCATCACACCCAGCTTGCCTTGTTTCATATCTGTCCATTGACCACTGGGGACCCACATTGCAGTGACCCTTCTAGCAAGAACACCTGGGCTTGGCTTTCTCTTTGCCTAGCCTACAGTGGTCTAGGTCTTTGCCGACTGCCGCTTTAATCATTTGTTAATTTGCTTAAACATCTGGTCAAATTTTGGAAATAATCTCAACAGAAGGGTTTATGCTAACTTCTTTTGGATGTTGAGAGTTTCCACATGCTTCCTCTCTCCCCTTTCCCCATACTCACACACACAAATAAATCACCAAGGAAAGTGAGACAGTCTAAGTCAACAGAAAATCAAGGAATATGACTCTGGCCACGATTTCTCTTGGTTGTTCCTTGGGCTCCTTAAATTCAACAGGTTGTGAAGTAAACCTGTCTTCTCTCCATCCCTACCCTCTTTCTGTATGAATGGTACTGTCTTCTACTTAGTTGCCAGACCTTGAGTATCATCCTGGACTCCTCCCTCTTTATCACATTCTGGGCACAATATGCCATTAGCCCTCATAGAGCCCCCTGAATTTTCTCTTGCATTTTGCCTCTTGTCTCCATTCTTATGACCACTATTTTACTTCAGGTATTTGTCATTTAGATTAATACAGTTAGTACCTGATGGTTTTCCTGGATCCAGTCTCACCTCACTTCAATCCATTTTCCAAACTGTAGCCAAAGTAGTTTTTCTGAAACACATATCTGATCATACTGTCTTGCTTAAAAATTCCACAAGAGCTCCCTAAAGTCTTCAGGCTCCTACCATGACACC
Organism: Cryptoprocta ferox; assembly: GCA_028646485.1. Classification (NCBI taxonomy): domain Eukaryota; kingdom Metazoa; phylum Chordata; class Mammalia; order Carnivora; family Eupleridae; genus Cryptoprocta; species Cryptoprocta ferox. The sequence continues at coordinate 23,845,242 of CM053565.1, read as the reverse complement.
TAAACTCCTCATGACCAACTTTCTATTTCTCCCTCTTCATCTCCTATGTGCCCTATATTCTGGCCTTCCCGACCTCAATGAAGCTCCACTGGTTCTCTAACCTCCTTATTTGTGGACTTTGTCCGTGCTGTTCCATCTGCACTGCTGGCTGGCTAACTCCAACTTACTGTTCAAGACTTGGTTCAAACCATCATTTCCCCAGGAAGCATCCCCTGGCACACGCTTGGTACTTAATACATTTTATGAATGAATGAGTAAGCCAAACAAAATGGTAGAAACACGTTCTAGTAAGCACATCTCTTTTCTACAAAAGCATGGTAATAACTGCAAAGGGAAAGGAAAGAATCTTGGCTGGGGAATGTTACTTTTGTCAGAACTGCCTTTTTCAAAAATGAGATCAAATCCTAAAGGCCAGTCTTTCTACAGAAGACCTGAAGCCTGGACCCCTGGGTCAAGGCTGTTTAACCTGCTTGGGAGAATGAAGGAGTGGTTGCATGGAGGCAAATACATTCTGCCTCATGTGGCGATGATACACATTGAGATTTTTGTGTTCCTGGGGGAAAATGTCACTAAATAGCACTAGCAGGACAAAACTCATTTTCAGAAGAAAGAGAAACTTTTCATGATCCTCTTGGACCAGTGCAGGAGCTGTCTCAGCAACTATTATGTTTAAAATTGTGATGGTCTTCAGAAATTTCAAATGGCCACAACAGACAGCTCAATAAGATCAGCCTTGAACTGAGTGGTGTCAGAAACAGGCTTTACCATAAGCGCGTAGAGAACCAGACAGAAGAACCTTCACCTGGAAGACATGGCTTTGGCTCTTGATGGCAGCAATCTCACAGAAAAGACACTCCCTCCACTACCTCAGAAGCACAGAGACAGCTACTCTTCTGAAAAGATGCTCTCAGCCTGTCCTTTGCCTCAGGAATAATGCTGGGCATTGTTAGTCTCAGAGACAGAGGTTCTCTGCCCCATCCTCCCTGCCCAGGAGTCAGGCTGCTCTCACAAAGGTCCCCATCACCGATACCTCCTTCGCACCATCACCCGCTCCTTAAAACCTCTTCACTTGAGAATGGAGTTTTAGGAAGGAAGAAAGGAGTTGCTGGTGAGGCCACATAGTGATCCATCATGATCATTCCAGATGTTGTGACTCACTTAAAAGGAGTTCCTGTCTGGATTGCCCATCTCAGGCAGTTTATTAGGGAGTGTGCCCTCCAAAGGCTTAGAGATAAGTCTCAGGGGGGAGCACATTCCCCAATCAAGACTTCATCACCCAGCAGGGGCTATTTAGAAGCTGGGCATCTCAGCTTGTCTCCTCCGTAGAGTGACACCAAGACCTTCCCGTCAGCCACAATCTCAAATTAGTGATGTCATCAAAGGTTTTGGTCATGTGGGTGGAGGCAGTCTTTGTTTTCTGAATTACTGAGGTGGCTAACTGCTCCCCCGACCTGCCATACCGAAAGCACCACAGGAGCAGAAAGAACTGTCTGAGGGGAAAAGACCTCAAGAGTAGGAAATGAACCAGAAGTCTCCAGAGAAACTGTTTTATGATGTTTGGAAAAGACTGAGTGTATCCCCAAGCACAGCTGCATTAAATGCAGTCTACATCCAAGCAGACGGGACTGGACGGAGACTGGCAGAAAGGAATGGCATTGCCGGATTGTGTTTAAGTACCAACACTGTCCTGAGACTTCTGACAAACACAGGGACAGGAGAGGTGGACCAGAAGAGTGCCCCATGGGATCCGCCATTTCTGCCAGCCAGGCTAGGCCTGAAATTTGACGCTGTGAATGACTTGAGCAAGGCCCTTCAAAGCCACTTTGCCATCGACACCTGGAGCAGAGCATTAAAAGAGCACTAGACAAAAGCTCTCTATTTCTTATCCCTCCTCAGCCTTCCTGAACTCATACTACCAGTGTGGAATTTTTTAATAACAAAAGGAATTCCAAATACCATGCTGTGGGTAGCAGAACTCTGTTTGCCCCTTGTATGGCTTAATCAAACGTTTAAAGATACTTAGGACGGGTGATTCTTCCCAGGCTGGTGAGAAGTTCCATGTGTCACAAATCGAGAAGTAAAGGACCTGCAAGTGTGAGGACATGACAGAACTTCTAACTACCTGTGGGCCCAGGAAAGAAGTTAATAAGATATTACATTTCAGGTCTCTTTTTAAACACAGGGGCGCCTGGGTGGCTCAGTCAGTTAATCGTCTGACTTCGGCTCAGGTCATGATCTCACAATTTGTGAGTTTGAGCCCTGCGTTGGGCAGAGTCTGCCTCAGATCCTCTGTTCCTCTCTCTCTCTCTGTCCCCCTCACCCCGTGTGTGCATGCATGCTCTCTCATTCTCTAAAATAAAAAAAAATAAAATAAAATAAACATAATGAGTAACTCCATAGTAGCTGGGCTTCTCTTGTATATTTTTCTTTTTTTAATAACAACTCCTTTTAGTGACTGGAAGATACAGGAATAAAATGCTCTAATGTATTAACTACTTTGACCACAGACACAACATTCTACTTTGCAGCGAAAGGAGTTGCTACTTCCACCAGATCTCTTGAATCCTGGACAGAATGGAATTTAAGCTTATGTCCTTATGCAGTTCTTCATCATTTCACTGGTGACATGGTCTTTTCTCTTTCCTGCTTGACCACTGTTGACCCCTGGTCACCTACGTGAGGGTTGTAACTTGATGGCTTAGAAACGCCTGGTTCGGGCTGTGACAGAACAAGAAGGCCTCAGTCTGTTTTCTTCTCTAGGAGTTCCCTGGGCCCTACTTTTCTCATCTTAAAAATGAGGACCCCCCCCCCTTTCATCTCAACATATCTGAAAGATCAGCATCTCCTCCAGTAAGGGTAGGAACGATTTTTTAATTGGGGTGGGGAAGGTGAGAAATAAGAGAAAGTGATCAGGTTCCCTTGGATAGGAAGGACAGGGGGCTCTTCTCAAATTCTAAGTGAGATTTCCAGCCGAAGGGTTTCTAATATCCCCTCTAAATAAGAAACTGTGACTATCTCCACACCCCATCACCCCCTTATTTTCTCTCAATTTGTTCCCCAGTGAGGTTGGGGCCACATCTCTTTCAAGATTACATCAGTAACGGTTTTTTTGTTAGTGGTCTCTGAGCTTGCTCACAGAACATGAGTTCATAGAGACCCTTCTGGTTGCCAAATTTTAGCAGTAATTGGCATTTATGCTTTGAGAACTCTTTATCAAAAATCTTGTACATATATCAGATAATACATCTGTCAAAAATAACTCTCCCTAAATGATTTTTTTCCTGGCGTATATGATCACAGGTTATTGCTTAAGTTTATATGATTTAATTGGAGATGTTTAATCACCAAGGGTTCAACTTTGAAAATACTCCGTATGTACTGATGAAAAACAGACATCTCTGGGTAGATTTAAAAAAAATGAAATCCACACACTTTGTTCCTTACATGACATCATGTAAGTGATAGTTTGCAAGGCTATGGTAACTCGTTCGTCAAGTACAAATACTAGGGGCACAATTAGGGGATCCTCTGTATTCTCCCGACCTGGCCTCACCTACCCAATTCCCAAGCATGCAGAACTTTCCCCCACCCATTTGTTTTCAATCAAACTAGGGAACTGTCCTTTTCTCTTAATTCTCTGAAAACCTACCTGAAAAAATAAGAAATACAAGAACTGCTCTGAGAAGGTGCAGTGACAAAGAAGGAAAGTGGGGGAGGGGATGTGGGGGGGGTTGGAATTCATCTAAAGAAAACATTGGGGTGATCCTAGAATCCTATCCCCTAGAGGTGAGTGGGTGCCAAGTTCTGCATTTCTCCTAAATGATCCCAGCAGCTGCAGCACGTTATATGTGGCAACTTTTTTAGGATCTGAAAGGGTTTTCAAAGTCATGCTGGCAGCTGCCTCCTGTCGCCCCACTCTGTAATGATTGAACCTCTTGTTCCTTTTATAGAGTTGTTCTCTCCTAATAAAACACTAAATGCTGGTCTGAGCAACTGTTCCAGGATCACTAGATGCAATCCTCCCTCCCTCTTCCACCTCACCCTACATGCATTTTCTTTTCTGGTCACAATGGCCCCCTGTGTAAACTGTTCCAGCAGTGACTTACAGCAGCACAGGCACGCACGCAGGCTTGAAAATGTGCACACACAAACACAGACACAAGCACCACCAGTCCCATTTCAACCGAACCTGAACTCCACATCCATCTCCAGCTATTTTAAGAGCTGCTACTTTCAAACTGGGCAGCCGTCCTAAACACATGAAAGCATATATGAAGCACAAACTGCCATAAATGAAGAACCGCAATTCATTGTGTTGGGAGCCTGCAGACGTGACACCTTCAAGCTGTGTGTCAGAATCAAAAGCTGTGACTTGTCAGCCTTTGGATGGGAAGCCCTGCAAAACAAGCTATTTTTTTTTCCTGGCAAATATGAACCATATTTTAAAGGTGTGAACTGCTTCCAAACTTCAAAATGCAGATGGAAATAGCCCCATGCCAATCCAGGAATCAGCTCACAACGGTTTCCTTGCTCATCCCAAACCTCGGTCCCTCTGCTAAGCCATGACCTGGGAGCTACAGAAAGAAAGTAGGATTCCCTTTCCCACATCAAGTACAGCAGCATTTAAAAGTGGCTTCTGTTTTTCAGGTTTCATGCCTAGTTTATATTTCCATTTAAGACTATAAGCTACTCAAGAGCAGGAGTCCAGGTTACTTGGCTTTTTGTCACTGGCAGGCTTGCAACGTGCTTGAGAGGCAGTAGTTGTTTGCCGAATAAATAAGTGAAATCCTGAAAACAAAACGAACTTGGCTAGTGGGTGCTTGGCAAAAACAGGCAAACTGTAAAAGCCCCTTGATCATATTTGTTCCTGAGATTTTGAAAGATTTTTGCTAGGCTTTTAATGAGAGGATCCTACCTTTTTGAAATAATTCTAAATAAGCAATGGCCATTTGATTATAAATGAAAAAAAAAAAAAACCAAACCAAACCAAACCAAAACAGAAAGAATCTTCAATCTCTAATGGGTAGTAAACAAATGACAGTGCCCAAATTTTCTGTGCAGCTTTTCTTTATCCTAAAGATGTCTCTGAAAGCATAAATAAAGATGCTGTGATTGGTGATTTAACATTTTGGCTTAAATTGGTTTGTGTGCATTGTTTTTCTATCGAGTGCTAAGCATTTTATTTGAACTGATTTATTTATTTTCTGTTACGGAAACATTTTACAATATAGAAGCAGAGAAGACGGTATAATGAATCGCATCCACACATCACCCGCTTTAATGATTTTCGATTCATGGCTCTCTTATTTCATCTATATAAATTAGTTTTTAAGTTAGGTCTTGTGACAATCCAACTTTTGCCTAGAGCTCTCCAATTAGTTTATAATTACTACCAACTTTTTAGTTTTGAGAACCTCCCACTCAGAAGGTGGAAGTTTTGAGCAAAAATATGACATTTGACATGGGTGCAGCTGCTTAAAATATGTCTTCATTAAAGTCAGATGAAGGAGATAAGCCTGGTCTTGGACTCCGATGGAACACAGTCAACGTTTGCGTTTTTTCTTTTAAGTATAAAAGTAGAACTCTCTCCACCACCACACTCCCTCCCAGGCACACGCACGCGCATGCGTGCGCGCGCACACACACACACACACACACACACAGTAAATATCCTAGTTCTGAACAATTTCCTTAAGAGTGCGTTCCTAGACTTTTTGGTCATTAGCACCCATGCCTCCTGTTCCCAGTTTCTGCACTCACACTCTGAAGGACATGAAGGCAAGGACACGGGGCAAAATAAATACTCAAACAAATTGATTTTAAGAAACAGACCTTTATACATCTTTTCATTTTTATGGCTTAAGATGGTGCAAAAATGTTACTTACTCCCTAAACAGTTATTAGTCTCTGTAATGTAACATAGCAGATACTTTCTAAATCCTTTTAGCCTTCTCCCCCTTACTGGAAAGATCATCATTTTTTTTTTTTATTTCAAAGTGGATTTAATAAAGAAAAGGAGCGCTGTTAAAGTAATACGTGAGGCTTTGACATTAAGCAGGGCAACCCTGCGGAGTCGGCAAGAACAGGGTCTCTAATCTCCAGTGATTTATAGAGGCTCTTCCTTCATCTCTGTACTTGGGGAGGGCCAAAAAGTTTAGAGACAGCCTGGCGTCCCTCTTACTCCACACCACTAACTCCTGCTGGCCAGTCTGCCTGCTAAAACTTTTAACTCTTTAGCTGCTAGCTGAAAGCACATCCATTAGAGCCAGTTTATTTGCTTTCAGAAGACAGAGTGGTTTCATATTGCAGTAATGCATATGGAGGTAAACATCTACATCTGATACTGGGAAATTATAAGCAAAGAGGGGAAAAAAAGCTAAACACCAAATTGGGATCATCTGAAGATGTTTGGAAATGGTCAGAAGAGAAGCTCCTTTTCATGAGTGAATGGGAATTTACTGGGTCGGCACCCTTACCCCACCCCCACTACTTGCAGTGAGCCAGCTGAGTCATGGTGGCTACATTCTCTTCTAAGTAATACTTAGTACTTGGAAATATAACTCAAGGTCAAAGCCAAAGTTCCAGAATATGATTAGAAGGATCAGACAACATTAAGGGTCTGAAATGAGTTGTTCTAACAAGTAAACTACGGGGTAAGAAGGAAGGTGTACTTGTCCTGGGCCCTGCCCAAGAGGAAGTGTGCATAGACAGGGCAGTTGGGCCTGTGTGGTCCTTCTGGAATGGGAGGGACTGAAGGAACGATGCCATGAAGCTGACACTAGTACTTTTATTAAACATTGATAGATAAATACTATGAGCATATTTCCTCCCCTTTATCCCTATCCTCCGAAACCAAAATCTTCTGGCCCAAGGCTCTCTTTAACATTAAGGTGCCTGCAAAACACCAGCCAATTGCCTGTGCCTAAGCAGCACTTGATGGTTCTTAGTACAGTACTTTCACCCAGGGTTGGGTGCAATGCCTCTTGTAAGGATTGGCACGTGAGGTAGTAGCTCCTTTCTAGGCATCTCTGCATTAAAACCCATCAGGAATACTTCCTGGCCCTCTACAAGGCTGTATTTTGTGGTTGCCTCAGACTTAGTTCCTTGTCTCTACCACTCGGAAAAGGGAGCACTCCTCCGAATCCATTAAGAGTGAAGGAGAACTGGGGCGCCTGGGTGGCTCAGTCGGTTAAACCTCCGACTTCGGCTCAGATCATGACCTCGGTTTGAGCCCCACGTCGGGCTCTGTGCTGACAGATCAGAGCCTGGAGCCTGCTTCGGATTTTGTGTCTCCCTGTCTCTCTGCCCCTCCCCCTCTCATGCTCTGTCTCTCTCTGTCTCAAAAATAAAATAAAACAAACAAACAAACAAAAAAAAAGAGTGAAGGAGAACTTACCTGAGTCAAGGTCTTGGGCTGAACGGCATTTTTAAAAGATCAGAGCAGTGCTGCATTTGCCAACAAGGCCTGACAGGGGATCTAAAGTGGAAAGCACATGCTGATCTACAGCTAGGACAATTTATATCAGAGATGGCCTTGGGACAAAGCCCTTGTACTGATAACCTTGGGCCCATGCTGCCTGGGCCACTTACGACAAAGAAAGGTAGAGAGCCCTACTTTAAGAGGCTTTCTGGAATCAAATACACAGGTCAAGAAGACTGACAAAGATCAATATCACTCTGTCTAGGGCTGGCAGATGGCAGGTCAAGGTCACAAAATTCACAACTGATAGTAGCAACAGCAAGCAGCAAAAGACCCTACTCTTCCCCTAGCCATAAGCCAAGTGTTTTCTGTGATTCAGGAAGCTGGCTGAGTGCCTCATCTAATGGTGGGGATAGGGAGGGAACTGAGGCAGAGACAGGCAGTGACTTGTTCTGAGCTCATAGCCTATTGGTAGGAAAGTTAGCACCAGACCCAGAGCTTCCGAAATTTGACTTCTGGTTCCTATCTTTGGCAAGTTACTTAGTTTTCAAGCTTCAGTTTACTCCTCTTAAAATGGGAATAATAATAATTATACCTATATGATGCTGTAAAGATTTGATTGAGAGAATGAACAAAAGCCTGTAGAATGGTACCTGGTACACAGTGTACACTGAACAAATGTTCTAAATTGTTGTATTGTTGTTATTACTGTTTTTCTTCAGAAATTCCCACTCAAGTGAAAAGGGTAACAAGTGTACTTTTTTTGGAACAGCACATGGCCCTCCAGCCAACTCCAAGCTGCTCTGAACCCATGCAGCAGGGCAGACAATTTTCCCTATAATAGCCCGCCACCATATGCTTCCTTTTTCTGACACAGCACATACCACATTTGGTTGTGATTTAGCCTCTATACAGATTCATTCCTCAACTAGATAGAGCTCTTTTGGGGTAGGGTCCATGGCTTATTCCTACTCACATCTCCAAATGTCTGGCCCCATAGGTGGCCCATAAGCATTTATGGGATGAGTAAATGAATGAATGTAGCTTATAGGGCCTAGAAAGCCTTCTCTGTCTTTACTCACTCTGCAAGGATTTCTAGAGTGTAACCTGTCTAAATATGCTGCCTCCTCACTCTGGTAGGCCCAGGGCAGAGTTTAGACACCAAACATATTTACAGTCTAACCTTCTCTGAAGGTGACACGTTCAAGGAGTCCCTTTGTGATGCTCTGGGCAACTCTTTCACCAGGCCGTGAAGTATTTAACACATCACACCTCTTAACAGCATTCCCACAAACCCTGGCATACTGTTAGTGCTCTCTGCTAGTGTGAAAATCCCTATTTTGTCAGGTTATTTTTTGGTCCCGCACCAAGCAGCAGCATGCTAATGTGAGAAAATCTGGAGACACTCCTTCTAGGTCGAACTGCCAATGGCCTCCAGGGTCATAAACACCATGTCACAATCCTCCGCTGGTGGCCCATTTATCAGGCTCACACTAACCACAGCCCTTGCCACATGCCAGACTTCACCAGCTCAAGAGTAGGAGCTGACATCAATACCAATCCAACTACTGCGGCTTCATCTCGTCATGGTGACCTTCAAATGCAGATCGAAAGAATTTGTGAGCAAGAAATGTGTCACATTTCCCATCCAGGCCCATGGAGGGCCACCTGCAAAGACCCTCCCTCAGAATGCTGTAAAGCCATCATGGAGGGAGAGATGGACAGAGTTAAGGTACTTTGTAGCGGTCTGTTAACTCACACTCACACACTGGAAACTCTTTGGAGAAAACTTGCCACAGGTTGTTTCCCTTTATGAAACATTGCTGGTCAACAAGTAACAAAGGTGTCACAATATTCTGACAGCCAAAGCCTGGGGCTGGCTTTAGGACTGAGTTTCCACAGGCAAACACCACTATTTGTTTGACCTTTTTAAAAATTTTATTTTATTTTATTTGAAGATAAGTTTCCCAAGTCTCAAAAATCAAAACGTGGTGGAGCTCTAGAATTTAATGTTTTAAGCCGGTTTGCCCCAAGTAGGGACCAGAAATGGGAAGGAAGATGCCAGAATCCAGAATCTCAGCTGTAGGCTCTCTACCTTTGGGAAACTGCAGACCCCCAGTTCCTACCTCTCTAGGCATCCCGGATACACAAGCCTTATCGGCCACCCACACTACTTCAGTTAGTAAAACGGCTTAGGAATGTAAATCACACTGGAGTGAAGTGTGATCCTAATTTGCACTTAATCAAAGCCAATTAGAGGTACATTATTTACACAAAGCCCATGCATCTCAATTATGCCTAGCACAGCCCAAGACAGTTTTGAGTCCAGACCTTAATTCTGCTTAATTAGAGAAGTAAACATTTTCACTGAGTCAATCCTCCAGTCTAGTCTAGAGCCTATGGCTAAATGGAACCAAACAGGCAGAGTTCCTCACTTAGAGGGCCAAGAAAGTGTAACTGAAACCTGTTGGAAATCAGCAGAAAATAAAGATCAGTATTCAGACCTGGGGGCTACTCTGGGCTGAACAAAGTAGCACGGGGTTCTCTGTTTGACACCTTTCTTAGCACCTACTCTGCTGGGCACTAAATAGCGTATTTGTTTCTCTTCCTTTTCTGTATTTTAGCAAGATAAACCACAATCTAGGAGGATGGGAAAGCAAAGGACCCCAGTTCAACTCTCAGGTGATACTTTTCATTTCTCTGGTTCATGTGGTCCTTGGTTCACTTAGGTGGAGGCAGTCTCAGGGGAGGTGGTTTGAGTCTGCAGGGGGCAGAAGAGGCCCTGGGGTCCAGGCAGGAGGCCAAGAGGGAGCAGTGTAGTCTGAGTAGAGATTGGGAACAGGAATTTAGGGCAATAAAAGCCTACAGACCAGACAGCCAGGAGAGGGCCTTGGTGACAACTGCTTGAGAATGTCACTCACCCATCCATTCAGTGACTAGGTGCTCTGCACTGAGCTAGGTGCTGACGAGGCTGACGAGGCCTCAGGTCACGACGCTGTGCCCTGCAGTGCCTGGGCAAATTCCCCCACTTTACTAATAAGCAGAGGGGTGAGGAGCTCTCCCGGAACAGACTGATGGCTCCTCAGAGAGTTCCTCCTCTCCACGGTTACAACAACTGGTATGGACTTACAGGGACCAACGAAGGCCCTGGCAGATGGAAGGGCCAGCACTGTGAAGTGTACACAGCCACCTCCAAAGCTCAGCCAGAGAAAGAAAACAGGAGCAGAGAAAAGACCTGCAGCTGTGGACTGCACTGCTAATTCCAAGGAGCTCAAAGGCAGCGGAGGTCAACAGGCTTCAGATCAAAATACCAAAGGTACACTTCAAGCTGCTCTAGTGAGTGAGATCAAGTTCTAACTTGGACTATGGTTCTCAAGTTCTGATGGCTCAAAAATCAATTTATTTTAAACTTCATTTTGGTCCACTTCCCCTCTAAATCCACTCTCGAATCCCTCTGTCACCGATCTCCTCCCAGCTAGGAGCGGAGAGGGAAAAGGAAACAGAAGCAAGACACGGCACCTGGCGCAGAGTGGGTGCTTAGCACCAGTTGTACGAAACCAAGGCAAGTTAGATTCATTGGTACTTTTCCAGCACAAATAGTCCCATTTGTAGTAAAAGGTAAACACGATGGTAAAATTGCTGAAAGGACTAGGCAGCACCATGGGACGTCCTAGTGACCCAAGTGCTTTCATCACATAAAGGAGCAAAACGGATTGAAGTAACCATACATTACAATTTCTAGTATCACAACATTGTAGTATTATTTAGACATAAGATGCCATGTCTGCTTTATTTTTAATATTAAAGGGGGAAAATCACAAATATATATACTTATATATATACTTATATATATATTTCCAGTTGTTAGAATTCATTCAGTTACACATTTAAGACATGTGCATTTCACTGTATAAAATATTTACCTCAACAAAAAATGTTTAGGTAGATAAAGGGATGATGTAATTTGACCAACTCATTAAACCAGGATGGACACAAAAATAATAGTGTTCTTCTCAAACTGAGGTATAGAAACTTCTAGAATGATGTGGCCTACAAAACTCTTTGTTGACAGGCCTTCTTTTTCATTCAACTCACCTCTTCCATTTTATTAACAAGGACCAATCCAACAAAACTTTCTATAACTTTCTTTAACATGTCCTGGAGCCTCTGTAGGTTGAGCTAGGGAACTTTCCCTGGCTGACATAAGAAGTCATATTTGTCTAAGAGTAAACCCGCTTTAGTTCCCGAAGTATTTTCCCTCCCAACTCTTTCAACACAACTGGAATGAACTGGGTTCTCTGTCCTTGCACATGAACCAAATGCCCTGCCCACTTTTCCCAACCATTCAACTCTCAGAAATTACTAGTCTGGACACTTGGGGAGAAACTCTCACTAACAGCCCAATATCCCCCTCCTTTCTCAGCTGCCAATTCGGAGGCTCAGTAAAGATTTCACATTGGTAAGTTATTCCCAAAGAAGCAATAAAGGAAATTTCACATTTATGAGGTTTGCTTTTTCCTAGAGACAAATTTTATTTCAAACCTGAGACCAATTAGGGAGAAAAATAACAAAAGTATGTATGCAGTCAAATGATCTATCTACCCCTGAGCTATGTATGCCCCCAACAAAAGCATGTATGAATGTGTTCACTGAGACATTGTCCTGAACAACTCTTTTACGGCTGAGAAAGCTCTTTCTCATATATTATTTCATTTGATCTTATTAGACATTCACAAAAATCCAAGAGGCAGGTACACAGTAGATAGCTGGGATCTATGTAGTACAGTTAGTTGGTCTTCTGAATCCAAATTCAGTGTTTCTTCCACTACATGAAACAGTCTAAATGGAAATAGTTGATCAAGACAAAAAGTTCTTGAGTATCCTTTTGTGTGCAACCTCTGAATAAAGTAACACAGAAAAGAAAAGAAAGACATTTGCACGTGAACTAATATTACACTGTGTGTTAACTAACTGGAATTTAAATAAAAACTTGGAAGAAAAAAGATTTGTCATGAAAACACAGGAGAACTTTTTAATCAGTAGAGAGGGGAAAGTTATTCTAAGTATGATCAAACCCCAGAAACCATTGAAAATTGCTGATACATTTAAACACATAAAATTTTAAAATATTTTATCGCAAAATGACTATTGCAAACCTGTTAAAAGACACTGACAAACAAGGGAAAATATTTATAATAAACATGAAAAATAAAATGCTAGTGTACTTAGTATGGAGAAAGTTTCTCCAAATCAATATGAATAAGACTAGTAACCCAATAACCATGGAAACAATGAGCAGAAAAAAAAAATAAGGAACTTAAATATGAGAAAAGATGCTCTCAGCCTAAGAGAAATGCAAATTAAAATCACAATGAGGGGCACCTGGGTGGCTCAGTCACTTATCTGACTCATGATTTTGGCTCAGGCCATGATCTCACAGTTTATGAGTGAACAGCACAAAGCCGGCTTGCAATTCTTTCTCTCTCCCTCTCTCTCTGCTCCTCCCCCACTCACGCTCTCTCTCTCGAAATAAATAAACTTAAAAAAATCACAATGAAATATCACATTGACTCTGATAGTCAAAACTAAAAAAATCTGATAGCATGCTGTATTGGAAAAATATAGAGAAATAAGCACTCTCATACATTGTTGGTGGGAATATAAGTTAGGAAAACAACTATGATGGGAAATTTGGCATTTGCTAATATAATTACCAAGCACATACTCTGTAACTTGGGAATTTTACTTCTAGCAACTAACTGTAGAGTCCCTAATCGAACATTACACAAATGCTCAAAGATATAAAATGATGTTTATAACAACAAAAGATTGAAAGCCATCAATGTGTCCAAAATAGGGGTTCTAAGTAAATTATGGTAAATCACTGCAATGAAAACTACGTTGTCTCTAAAAATAATGACATTCCATAAATACTAAAAAAGGAAAAATATCCGAGATATATTGACGTATAAAACTAAAATACAAAAAGAGTGTGCACAGTAGGGTGTCCTTTTGATGGAAAGAATAAAGGATGTTTGTATGTGCATGAGTATGCTTGGAATGACACACGGGAAACTGGTAATAGTGATTACCTCTAGGGATAGACCAGAGATGGGAATGGGAGACTTCACTATATACCCTTTTGTGCCTAATTTTCAATTTTTTAAAATGTTTATTTATTTTCGAAAGAGACACAGAGCAAGCGAGCAGGGGAGGGGCAGAGGGAAAGGGAAACAGAGAACCCCAAGCAGGCTCCACGTTGTCAGAGCAGAGCCTGATGTGAGGCTCGAACTCACAAATCATGAGATGATGACCTGATCGGAAAACAGGAGTTGGACGCTTAACCGACTGAGCCCCCGGTCATGGTATATGTAATACCTATTGCATGGTACATAATACCTATTTAAAAAGCTGAGATATCATAGGAATAAAGTAGACCAATGAGTTGAAACTTGCTGGAAAAAGCAAGGTCCAGATATTCCCCTATGTCTCCATCTTTCTGCCCAGAGGAGCAGGCACATATAAGGAGAGCTGGCAGGACCCCTGGCTCTGGTACTGCCCATGCGAACACTAATCTGTCATAAGAATGTACTTGGAGGGGCCACTTCTTGCTGGGCACATGCACAAACACACACAAACAGCACCAATCTTTTCACGGGAATACACCTCTTGTTCCAAGTTACAAGAAGCTTTTATATCTACCATTTCATCAAATCTGCACATGTTCCAAGGGAGGTACTCTTATTCCTTCCAGTTGCATAAATCTGTACATTGAAGCTCAGAAGCTCAAGTTTTCACTCCAGATGTAAAATCAGTAAGTGACAGAGCTGTGATTCAAACCTGCAGCCCCTATTCCAAATTGGATGTTCCTTCTGCCATACGAGCTACTTCACATTCCATTCCAAAGATAAATTGTGATTCCTCAGTCCCCAAGCTGTGCTGGTTACAAGCTATGAAGTATTTATTCTGCCTGTACGACTCCCTGGATGCAGTGGCATCCAATGGCCTCCTCGACTTTAACAAACCATACTTGCCTTTCCCTGGGCATCCAGGGTGCTCAAGTGTAAAGTAGGGAGATTCGACTATAAGAATTCTGAGAGCCGTTACAACTCTTTTCTGCAATGAAATAGAAGATTTCTTGAGTTCTGCTAACAGTGGGGAGCAAATTACCTCAGAGATGAACATTTAACAACAAAAAAATTACTCCTAGCTCTGGAGCCAAGCTAGAGATAGATAATGCCGAGAGAGACTGGACAGGGAGAAAGAGTGAGCCAAAGGAGTTTTAGCAAAACACACCATCACAGTCATCCAGCCAGCATGGAGCAGCCAAGCCCAACGTGGCTTGTGGTCACCTGCTTGGCTTTTTTTTCACTCAGGCAGGGGGATCAGTGTCTCCTCACCATGGAGGTCCCGATGGCTTGGCCCACTATTTTAAAGTTTGTGGTCTATACTAGGATGGATTGAACAATTCTGTGTCCTCCAAGGGATTAAGTGCAAATGTAACATATGCTTATCCCAACGACAGTGATGGGGGTGGGTGAACAGACATTGGGCCACAACAACATTAGACCCCAATTTTTTCTAAAAATATCCTTTGCAAGGCCCCAGGGAAAACTTTGCCAAATACAAACAATGTCTAGTGAATCTCCTCACCACAACAAGCTAGGTAGAAGCTGCCATTTATGAAGAACCCAAATGATAAGAAATGGAATAAAACTCCCCATCTGCTCACACACCTGCCCACAAAAGGGATTGCTAAGGAAAAGAGGAGAAATAAGCAAGAGCTTCTATTCTATTAAGTGTATCAGTCCTAGGTTGCCCCCCTCACCTTTGAAACAACAGCTTTACTGAGATATAATTCACCTACATACATTTCACCCATTTAAAAGGTACAATTCAATGGCTTTTAGTATAGTCATAGAATGCACAACCATCACCACAATCTATTTGGGAACACTTTAATTACTCCAAAAAGAAAAACCCTATACCTCTTAGCCATCACCTCTCAAACTTCCCATTCCCCCAGCACTAGGCAACCACTAGTCTACTTTCTGTCTCTCTAGATTTGCCTATTCTGGACATTTCATATAAATGGTACCACACAATCTATGGTCCTTTGTGACTGGCTTCTTTCAGTCACAAATATTTTCAAAGTTCATCTATGTTACAGCATGTATTAGAACTTCATTCCTTTCTATGGCTGAATAAAATCCCATTGTATGGACGTACTACATTTTATCCATTAATCTGCTTATCTTTCCATCTTTAGGCTATTGTGAATAATGCTGCAATGAACACTGGTGTACAAGTTTTTGTGTGGATATGTTTTCATTTCTCTTGGATATATACCCTGTTGTGGAATTGCTGGATCATATGATAACTCTATGTTTAACTATTTGAGAAACTGTCAGACATTTTGCCAAAGGAGCTGTACTATTTTACATTCCCAAAGGCAGTATATGAAGGTTTTGATTTCTCTACATCCTTATCAATACTTATTATTATCTATCTTTTTTATTATAGTCATCCTAGTGAGTACTGAGTGGCATCTCATTGTGTTTTTGTGTTGTATCTCCCTCGTGGTTAAAAATGTAAAGCATCTGTTCACGTGATTATTGGTCATTTGCATATCTTCTTTGGAGAACTGTCTATTCAGATCCTTTGCCCATTTTTAAATTGGGTTGCCTGTCATTTTATTATTGAGTTGTGGTAGTTATTTACATAGTTTAGATACAATTCCTTTATCAGATATATGATTTGCAAAAAATTTCTCCCATTCTATGCATAGTCTTTTCACCTTTGTGATGTTGTCCTTTGAAGCACAACAGTTTTTCATTTTGGTGATATGCAGCTTATTTTTTTATTTTGTTTGTACTTGTGGTGTTACATCTAAGAAACCACTGCCTAATTCAAGGTCACAAAGATTTATACTATGATTTCTTCTAAGAGTTTTACAGCATTAGTTCCTATATTTAAGTCTTGATACATTTTGAGTTAAGTCATATATGGTGTGAGGTAGGGTCCAACTTCATTATTTTACATGTGGCTATATAACTGTCCCATTACCATTTTTTGGAAAAACTATTTTTTCCCCATGAATTGCCTTGACACCCTTGTTGAAAATCAACTGACTATAAATGTGAGGGTTTATTTCTGCACTTTCAATTCTATTCCATTGATCTATATGTCTACCTTTATGTTCGTAAGACACCATCTTGATTACTGTAAGTACATTTTAAAATTGAAAAGTTGAAGCCTATAAGTTTGTCCTTCTTATTTAAGATTGTCTTGGCTATTCTGCATCTACTGTATTTATATATGAATTTTAGGACCTGCTTATCAATTTCTACAAAGAAATCAGCTGGGATTTTTATAGGGATCAATTTGGGGAGTACTGCCCTGTTAACAATATTGTCTTTCCATCCGTAACATGTCTTTACATTTATTGAAGTCTTCTGTAATTTAGCACTTGCATTTTTCAGAGTATAAAGTTTATATTTCTTTAAAAAAATTTTTATGTTTATTTATTTTGAGAGAGAGAGGGAAACAGGGAATCCCAAGCAGGTTCTGCACTGCTAGGTTTGGCACTGTTTGACTTGAGCCAAAATCAATAGTCAGACATTTAACCAACTAAGCCACCCAGGTACCCTTATACTTCTTTTAAAAAATTTATTCCTAAATGTTTTAATCCTTTTGATGCTACCATAAATGGAATTGTTTTCTTAGTTTTGTTTTTGGTTTTCTCATTACTACTTACATAGATATACAGGTGATACTGTTCTTATATTCTGCATCCTTGCTGAATAAGAATTTGTTCCTAAAGCTCTTAAAAAATAATTAAGTGTTGTGGTGGCTTTGTACTGACTCAACTTATATAAGCTGGAACTACATTTCCCAGAATTTCCTTCCCTATATGACTATGAGTTCGGCTTGTCTATAAGAAAGATTTATGTGAGATTCAAAAGATGGACTTGCAGCAGCCATTGCTACACTCTGAAGGTTAAATGCTGGGCATGTGGCACTGTGGCATCTTGTGCATCTTGTTGCTAACGTGCTGGCCAACCCACCAGGCCTGCATATCCCCCAGCTCTCACCAGAGACCCTCCTTCAGATTCTTTGTGTCCCAGGCCAAGTGCATGTGCAGCTCTGTAACGAAGAATGTCAGTGCCCATTCCAGATCACCCATTTCATCGTGGCTACCAGCCCTGAGAAACAGACATGGGTTCCAGTTTGCTTCATGGGTTAGAGTTTATCCTTTCACTCTGCCACTTCACATGAAGCTTTCTTCCCAACATCAGCCCTGATCTACATTCAGGCCCACCATGAGACTCAAAGGCAACAGATTTCTTAAACAGTTACCACAATCATACAAGGTCAGATATAGGTCTAGTCCCTATAATGGATCCTTTATTCTTATTCTATACCAGTGGTTCTACTTCTACGATGAAAAATTATTAGAGATCCATTGCACAACACTATACATAAGGTCAATACACAAAAAAGGTTAAGATGGCAAATTTTTATGTTATGTGTTTTTTTACTGTAAAAATAATAATGTGAATCTGGTAAAGGGAAAGCAAAAAAACCTAAAAACTATGGCAGTGGGAGTGGGTGGTTGTTGTTGGTGATATAAAAGGAGAGGGAGGGACAGGCAGGCTTTATAACTCTGTCTTCCCAACTGGAATAAGGATTTACCTTGAAGATGGAGCTTATGTCTTATTCATTTTCATCTCTGAGTGGTCAAGAGAATCTTTAGTTAATGAAACTACTGAATGAATGAATGAATGAATGAATGAATGCAAAATGGGTGCAAACAGGAGTGGCACAAGTAAAGGTGGAAGCAGTCCCCCAAATCAAATATGACTAGGGATGCTGAATCTTCAGTGAATGACAGAAGATCTGTGGCTTGAGTGACATCTACAAGTGAGTAAAGGTTCTCTAGGCACAAAATGTAGGACATGATATTAAACATTCAAGAGATACATGGCCTAGTTTTTGGGGGGGTAGGGTGGGGGTGTTGGGTTTTCAGTGAGCTCTGAGAATACACAGACCTATATAGGACAAGTTTGTGTACACAGAGGAGAACAAAACAAAGGACAGCAGAATCTCTTACCCTATGGTCATGTTTCAGGTCAAGCAGTCCTTTCTTACATAGTCCTTCCTGGCTATGCTCTGGAAAATTCCATGTTTCACCTCCTTGTCATCTCTGCCCTTGAGTTCAGAATCAGACTCAGACTGTAAGCATGTAGGCATCCCATGCTTCTGGCCAAGGATAACACTTTTGGGCAACACAGCATTCACTCGCTCACTCACTCACTCGCTCATCTAGCAACCACAGCTAAGAGTTGGGAATTTACAGTTAAGACATGGTCCCTACCACCGTAGCTATTTGTAAGGGCCCTGAATACTTCTAAGAGACCGGTCAATCTCCTGTTTAAGTTTCCAAAGAAATAAAAGCCTTGGCATCACTACTAATTACCTTCTAAGTTACTAACCACTGGGATGATTTAAAAATTAACTTTCTTATCTTAGTAGAGACAAGAAGAAAAGAACCTTGCTTTTGGAAATTTGGCTTTATAAAGAAAATATTGACTGTCCCCATTTAAGTGTATCTCTAACCGGAGATAGTTAATCTCTGGCAACAAATGATGTGCGTGTGTGAGGACACTGTTTATTCTAGCCTTTCTGCAATTTACAAATCGAAACAAATAATGGTGGAGACATTTGCAACTATGGAAAAAGGGTGTTTACAAAGTGGGAGAAAATAGACTAAATAGGCTTAGACTATAGAAAATTTCTAACACGGCATGGGGTGGACTCCACAACAACGGAAGGTGCAAAAGGCTATGAGTCACGCTTATTGTAGCAATTAGATCTTTACAGAGATTTCCTAAATATGTCAGTTTCAGAAAACAGTATCCACATGCAAGATCATCTTGGTAAACTCTGGGGACACCAGACAGGAAAATTTTCCTAAGCCTCCTGTTTCATCTCTCCACCCTTAGATACAGCTTCTCAGATACCAGGTCTTAGTTTAGTGTTAAATCATTCAAGCTCAAGGTGCTTCTCACACTTTCCTTTGGAAACTAATTCTTCCTTCCCAAAACCTTTCCTTAAATGGCATTGCTCACAGTGAGTTTCCCTGTGAGAAGCATGCAAGAGAGATCTCCTTTATAAATCTACACCAGTCATTTTCTTTGTCCATGATCTTTCTCTCTGTTTTTAAAGCCATCTGTCTCCCTTACCTATTGCAAAGCTTTTCTTTTTAACACTAAATGTCATACCTAACTCCTCAAATACTAGAGGTCAAGTCTTAAGCTGCAATCCTTAATTTGCTGTCTTCCTTGTTGCAGAAGTGTCCATATGAAAAACATCAAGTTGCTTGTTAATGATCAAAGGGGGTCTGCCTAGAATAGAGAAACTTTTAATGACTGTGAGGACAAGTTTCCCCCATGTAGAAACTGACCCTGACTACACAGGCTTTCATATGGATTTCATATTTTTACAAAAACAATAATCAAATAGCAACTCAAAGAAGGGAAATAGTTTAGTATCCATGAAAAGTAACACTGGGTTTTCACAAGATAAAGACATTTATCTTTTATGGGGCTGAGGGGAGTAACTATTCCTCAGCTCAGCTAGCAAGAGAAGGTGTAAGTTCACAAGTGCTTATTACAAAAACACTATAGTCAAAGAGTTTTTAAGATAAAGGTAAGGACTGTGGTCATTAGCTCTTTATTACCCAAAGTCCAAGACAACACTATGCACCCAGACACTGGGAAATACAGTACTTGATGGGAAAAAGAACGATGATTTTATGCAGTGAGATCCTGAAGTTCATTTCTTTATCAAATGAGCTTGTTTCACTAAGTTTGGGCATGAACTGGCAATGCTTACTTAAAGTCAACATGAACTGAAGCCAAGACAAGATTGTGGAAACCAGGCCCACAGAAGCAGAAATTTGGTCTAGAATATTTTCCAAGGAAAATGTTGATTAGACTTTTTCTTCCTTGTACAAGAGGGAAAAGAATGGAACAATTATTGAATGTCTATTATGTACTGGGCACTATGCTATATTTTGTATGCTATGCTATATTCAATATAAAAATACATACACTATGCAACGTACAATATACATTATATTATAGTATTAATCTTCAAAATATCCCAGTGAGGTGGCTGATGTTAAGTAACTTATATAAAGTTACAGATCTAATTTTTTAAAAAAGTGGAATGGAACCCAGGGCTGTCTGCCTACAAAGACTATATACTCTTTCTCCTATAAGGTAGTTTCCTCCTATCATACTTCTAATATCGCTTTCATATTTTTAAACCCTGGCCATATCTTACTGCTTAGCTCTCTCTCTTTCCAGTTCAGATGTTTTTAAAGGCTGTTAAAGATATTTACTATTACAGATACAGCTGAAATCTCTGTGTACCTTACCCCATCCTGGTTCTCCTTCCCAGTAGCACATATTCTCATTCCTCTGCAGTCTGTTTTTTCCCTCAACATATTTTTAAGATTTAGCTACGTTGCTACAGATAAGTTACGCTCACTCACTTTGACTCTACATAATAAACTTACCATAATTTTTTAAATGCTTATTTTAAAAAAAAATGTTTATTTATTTGGGAGAGGGAGCTAGCAGGGAAGGGGCAGAGAAAGAGAGAGAGAGAAAGGGAGAGAGAGGGGCGCCTGGGTGGCTCAGTCGGTTAAGCGTCCAGCTTCGGCTCAGGTCATGATCTCACGGTTCGTGGGTTCGAGCCCCGCGTCGGGCTCTGTGCTGACTGACAGCTCAGAGCCTGGAGCCTGCTTCCGATTCTGTATCTCCCTCTCTCTCTGACCCTCCCCTGCTCGCGCTCTCTCTCTCTGTCTCTCAAAAATAGATAAAAAACACACAAAAAAAAAAATTTAAAAAAAAAAAAAAAAAGAAAGGGAGAGAGAATCCCAAGCAGGCCCGATGCGGGCTTGAACCCATGAACCGTGAGATCATAACTTGAACCAAAACCAAGAGTCAAACACTTAACCAACTGAGGCACCCAGGTGCCCCAAATATACCATGATTTTTAAAAAATCTATGCAATTCATCTGCAATGAACACTATTATATGAATCTTCTGTTATTCAAGTCAGAACTTTCTCTGGATTACCTAACCTTGAGGTGGAACCATAAGATCCTAGAAATAATAATGATGATAATAACGGACACTTAAGTCCTGTTTATTTTGTGTGCTTTTTATATTAACTCATTTAATTTTCACAATAACTTTATGAGGATTCTTACAGATGGGAAGTAGTCTGGCTCTAGAATCTTTGCAACCAGACATTGCAAAATACCTTCCAAAATGATTACATCAATTTACATTCCAACATCAGCCTATGACTTTCTACATCCTTGCCCGCACTTGTGGTCAAAGTTTTTAATTTTTGTTGTCCTAAAATGAATTTTTCTTAAATTCTTCCTCTATGCATAACTGTTTGTCCCAGCACAATTTATTGACTAGTCCATTTTACAGTACTGCTTTGTCATGCTATCTCTCACATTTCAAGTTTTCACATACATGCCGATTTCATTCTATTGTTTGTCTACCTCTGTAACAATATCATTCTATATAATTACCACAGTTTATAATACATTTTGATATCTGATAGATAGAACTTAAATGAGATTCTAGTGAAAATCATAATTGGTCTGTTCTCCAAAATTGTTCTTTGCTATTTTGGGCCCTTTCGTCTTCCATATGAAGTTCATGACCACCTTGAAAATTTTTATGAAAAAACCTGTACTGGATATTCTCTGATTACTCCTTCAGATCCACTTTCCACTTTTCTCCATCTTCCTCTATACCCATGAACTTATCTTCCAGAGGGACAGCATCAACTGGGTCCCTTTATCCTAGATGCAGCCAATGAGGGTCAATGGCAGGAGAATGAAGAGCAAGAAAATCAGGAACTTTGCCCCTTGGCTTTCTTGCCCTGAGGCCCAGGTTAGCAGTGGCTATTTCTCTATGGAAGGCCTGTCAGAGGTGCTTCTCCAAAAGCTACAGCTACAGCACTCTCTGGATTCTGACAACTGCTTTACCCCTTGCTGTTTCAGACCCAGGGGTGCTAAAGGCTTCTATGGGTTTTTTTTTTTTAATATTTTTTTTTAAAGATTTTTTTTTTTTTAAAGTAATCTCTATACCCAACATGGGGCTTGAACTCACAACCCCAAGACCAAGAGTCACAGGCTCCATCTACTGAGCCAGCCAGTTGCCCCTAAAGCTATCTTTTGATAGCTCTGGTTACTTCACCTTCCTCTGTTAGTTTCTTGGTTTCCCTAAGCTTTTTCGAAACATTTGCAAACAGGCCCTTCATTAACTCCCTTCAGGAAACACTTCCCTGTGTGCCACTGGTTTCCGCCATGCCTTTGACTGATTCAAACCTATTATGGTTTTCATTAGAATTTCATTTCTCAATTAATTTGAGGATAACTGACAACTTTAATATATTGAGTCTTCTCATCCATGAGTATGTTATATCCATTTATTTAGGCCTTCTTTCATCCCTTCAATTTTATAAATTTTCTGTAACTGTCTTGATATTTTTTCTAAGGGTGATTCCTGGTTTGTGTTTTTGACTGTTTTGCAAATAGGACTTTTCTTTCATTGGTTATTGCTGACATGTAGGATCACCGTCAATTTCTGTATTCAGCAACCGTGTTGAACTTTTATTAATTCTGTTTGTTGACTCTCCTGGATTTTCTTGGTTGCAAATCCTATCATCTGCAAATAAAGTCAGCTATGTCTCTTTCTTTCGAACTCTCCTATCTCCTACCTCTTGCTCTTACTTCGTTCCATTGGTTAATACTTCCACACAATCTTGAGTAGAAATGGTGTTAATAGGCACCCTTGTCTCATTTCTCTTAGCATACTCCTCATGAAGTAAAGCCACTGTAAATCCTAAAGCTATGGCTCCCAGCTTCCACTGGCCCTTAAATAATTACATTCAAATTAAAATGCTCAAGAGTCACATTAGCCAAAAATTCATGTTCCTACTATGTGCCCTGGTGAGTATGCTATAACATTCTAATATAGAAATGGCAAGTCTTGACAATCGTAGTCTGCACTGAAACAGCATTAAGTGAGTTGTGAACTCTGGCTTAGGAGGAGCTAATTTAAACAATAAGGTTCAACCAATTCCTATAAGCAACCATCCATTCACCCACTAGAATTTGTGGAGATGGGCATATCAAACATCATATGATTTACCATTTTAGCTTTTGAAACTGGGAGGAAAACATGCTGAAAAGAAATAAACAGCTCCCCCCACCTCTCTCTCTCTCTTTTTTTTTTAATGAATGTAATAACAGAAGAGTAATGAGGTTGGAAAACAGATGTGGACAAAGGGAAAGCGCATGCTACAGTGTGGCCCACACATTCTGGAAAGGAATGATAAAAAAAAAAAAAAAAAAGCTTTACAAGCTGTTCCGAGTCTTGAATTAAAAGAAGTAATCAAGCAAGGCTGACTTATAAAGGGTCAGGGGGTAGCATCCTGCAGCAGAGAATAAACAGAACTCCTTTTCCTTAACTGTCCCCTGCCCAGCTAAATATGGGAAGGAGGATATTCCTGGGTAGCAGCCTCTCTGAACATATTCTTAATTCAGTATTTAATAACTGCCATGTAACCTCTTTTCCCTGCCCACCCGCTCCCCAGGGAGGTACTTCCCTAATGGGTTGGCTCTTTTTAGTCTGGTTTTAGTCTCTAGCTCTTTATATTCTGACGGGGGCACCACAGTCTCTTTCTATGACTTCCAGGCAAAATGTGTCAAATTAGATAAATGTGTTCGATGCTGGTTCGGGAGAGCGCTCATTCTCTAAATGACTTCTTCCCACACCCTTTTCACCATGTTTACCTCCTAGAGTCAGCCGGAAGATAAAAAGAATCCTAACTTGAGAGTGTCTAAATCCTCAAAAAGAGGTTTGTTCTCGTTATTTTAATTTCAACAGTATACCTACAGTAGAGCAATATCAAGAGGTAAATGCAGCATCTTGGTAAAAGGAAGATAAAGCCTTATCCTGTTTCCAAGGAGATTAACCACACAAAGCTAATTTTCTTGTGTTCCTATGGGTACTGTTATTAACGGTGTTTTATGGCAGACCTGTCAGGCACTCGTCAGTTTACCAAACTATGTTAGTCTGTACAAAGTGTCTCTCCAAGTGGCACTGTGAGAAAGCAGTCTACTGCAGTTGTCTGACTTGGCCTCTGAAAGCTTTCAAACCAACTACTGAAGTCCAGCCAGCATCTAATTTTACCCGTGAGTTCCAGGAGAGAGTAAAGCTGGTGGGAAGATTACAGAGTTCCTTGAAGCTCTGACCTACAACAGGAAGAGAGTTGTCAGCCTTCATGTCTCTCACCCTAAATCCCAAGGCAAACAACAGTGGCAGGGCGTTTTATAACACGTTCCCATTGTAAAATTGCATATTTCAGAAACATGATGCTGGCTCCCTCATTTTCCATAGACTTCGTGTCAGTATAAACAGATGACCTTAAAATGAATATTTTTTACTTAAGCTTTTTGAGTCCAATTTGTCTAACGTACTTGGGCTTCTCTGGGTTGCGGAAATCTACTGTTTTCAAATTGGCGAATGCCTCTACATATTCAACTCTGATCACTTCATTAATGTCCTGGGAATTTCTGGTAATGTTAGTGTGAAATACCACAGGGATTTCAGAGTTTCAGGGGCATTTTGAGCTTACTGTAAACAGAGTGGAAAAACAGGGCTTTGAAGTTAAGCCTTGCTTTGACATACAGTAACTTGGGCAAGTTGCTTAACTTCTCCCATGCTTATCTGTAAAATGGGTGTAATAAGACAAGGGTTGTCGGGAGGATCAGTGACAACCTGTGTTAAATGACTTGCACAATGCCAACTCACACAGCTGTTCAATCAATAGGCGCTACAGCCAGTCCAAAGTGAAAGAAGGCAAACCCACAGTTCTATTCAGTAAAGATGCCACAGAGGACAACCCCTAGGGAAAAAGATGACCTCAGATGCCCTTAAAAGCACTAGGAGGATCAGCCGACAAGAGAGCAGAAGTGATAGCAAGTGTCTAGTGTCTAGGGAGATTCCCCAAGATAATTGTCCTAGGCTGATAATGATGGACAACTGACCATTCTAAGGCTGTTTCCCTCAGAAAGAATATGAGCCTCTTGGCAGTAGGCTGATGAAAGGGGGGGGGGGACAAACAAAAAACAAAACATAAAACAAAAAAACCAGCTCCCGTGGGTGGAAAACTTAAATGGCTTCATTAAAATTCTTATGTTGACCCCCTTGCTTTCTGGAGTAGCAGTTCACATAATAGCCAGTAACCTAAGAATAGACCAACTTAGGCACCCTCAGCTTCTCCAGTGTTAAACAGGTGATCTGTTGCTCTTTACCCCTATGGATAGGAGCTGACAATTGCTGCCATGCTCTAAAAGTCAGAGCTGGACTCTAATAAGAACAAACCGCAAACCATACCAGAACATTGACCATAACTCTGGGTCATTAACTGGCTGAATTTCAGTGTTCTCAAATTCTATGTGCCCTTGAGAAGAGAGATCAACACAGATTAGTTATGCTCACTACTCCAAGCTTCTTGCAAAATAATAAAAGTAAATAAAAAGTAAAGATCATATTGCTATTTACTAAGCAACTACAAAGTAGTGGTACTACTAATACCACTCTTCTGTCTACTAGAAGGAAACATTTTAGAAGGTGCTCAGATACTAGAAAACTTCTTTAGTATTCAATAGAAAAGTAACAAGTTTACTTTTGATATTCAAATAAGCTGTTTAGGAGAGAAGGGCAGTGTATACTTAGACTCTTGGGTTTAAGAAGGAAACTCATCTTTTAATCAGAAACAAAATAAGAATCCCCAAGAGCTCAAGGCTCACCACAACATCTGTCAGTTTAGAATGGATTAATAAAATTAAGAGGTACGGTAAAATCTTATCTAGGGAGAATTACAAATACAAATCCATATGCTGGAATGGGATGGAACAGTCAGTTGTCAATAGTTAGCTAGTGTTCTGCAATTTTTTTTACAGAGTAACACCTGCCTTCCCAAATAAACTACAGAGTGTGTATATCAGTCTCCATTATATCAGATGAACCTACTAAAATTATTACCAATAAATTCCTTGCATAGAAAATCATGGCATGAGTGGGCATCATCCTACTTACTTAATCCATTTTTTATTATGATCAAGGGAAAGAATCTAACATTTATTAAGTGTCTATTTGGTGGCAGGCACTCTAAATGTTACTTCCTTTAATCCATACAATGATTGCATGAACTAAGTATGATTACCTACATTTCATAGAGGTTCAGTGGGTAAAGTAACTTGTCTAAGGTCAACAGCAAGTAAGGAAATGGCAGACCCAGGATTCAAACCCAGATAAGCCTTCCTCTAAAATTTGTGTTCTTTTGACCGCACCATACAACCTCTCAGAAATCATGCTATGTATTAGCATGATTATAATCCAGATTAGATATCCAATCTGGAGGCAATGAGTTTAAAATCTGAGCGAAAGATAACCAAGGTATATAAACGAAGAACATAAGACAAAACATGGTAAGTGCCCCATGAAGGCAGTGATTATTAAAGACATGGACATTCACAGAAAGAGACAATTTCTGACTGGAATGATCAGGAAAGTCTACAAGAAGGAGTGATATTGGATCTAAACCTTGAAGGATGAGCAGAAGTTCTAGGTGGCTAATGAGGAGTGTATGAAAGGACACTGAAGACAGGGCTATTTAGAGGAAGGGGACAGTGTGTACAAAAATATGAAGGTGGGAAGACAGAAAGCATGCTCAAGAGATGATAAATAATTAAATCTGGCATGAACAGAGGGTTCATCTAAGGAAGGAGTGGAAGGTAAGGTAGAAAGGTCGGTTTGAACCAAACTGTGCTTTGTCAGTTCATTTAGACTGATCAGAAGGAAGACGCTAAGTGAAGGTCCTACGTTTATGACAGAACGGAATCATGTTCCGAATTATTTGATTGCTTCTAAATTACATGTTCCTCCCATAGCACGATGTCACCTTAAACAAGAAATTAATGAATTTGGATTTCTATTATTTGAAGGTGGCAACATATCGTTTAAGTTTTTGAGGAGGAAAATATTTTGACATCATCAAAATATTTGTTATTTGGGGATAGACTCTCCTGGGGCCACTGAGGTAGTCCATTCAGAGGAAGGTAACTTGGTAAAAAGTATTCTTGAAGGGATGACTGAGGGCATGGAATGCCAGAATTTTGCCCTTTATTAGCAATGTGATCTTTGAAGAGTTTCTTTTGCTAAGCTTCATTGGTAAGATGGGGATGACAACATCCAACTCACAGGTTTGGATTTGTAAGGATATAATGTGGGCAGAAGTGCTCTACAAGGATAAAGCATAATTTAAATTTTTAAAGTCCAAAATTCTTGATTTTATAGAGAAAATATTTTAAAAAGAACCTGAGTTCACCCCCCAGGAATTGCTCAGAGACATACTCAGGTGCAAAATTAAGGTCCTTACTGGTAGGTTGCTCAAAGTCTATCCATAGGGTTTGGGGTTGAGGCTGAGTGAATTATTTTGGGTTCTTGTGCCTTGGGGTACAAACCAGCTTAAATCCCCCAGGTCCCTTTTGAAAGGGTTATTTTTGTGTAGCTCCACCTCTGGTTCACCTGTATATCCTACCCATCCCTCTTCAGCCCCAAGACTCAACGGTTTTAAAGGCAAGAAGTGGGCATCAACCTTGGATGCACAGCACTCTGTTGGCAAAGACATTAAAATTTAAAAAAAAACAACCAAAAAGAAACTACTTCTTGACTTGAATATGTAAGACTGATGACTCCACATAGTCTGGTCCAGTTCAGGGTCACTTGGAAGGCACTTTGAAACATAGTATTTTCATGTTAAAAAGGAAGCCTCCACTGCACAATGATCCACTGGCCAACTTATCCTATGACTACCGGTAGAGGTTGGCAGTGGGTAGGAAACACTTACTAACTGTAAAAGTAAAGATCAAAGTCAAAAAATAAATATGATATACTTGTGACCTAAGAGTTTTAGAAAATAATCTGTTTGATGACTCACTTTTTAGGGGAAAAAGGATGGTGTGGCATCTCCTATCCCCAGAGTCTAGCAGCAAGGTTGCATACGGTTGGCAAGAAAACCATCAACGCCTCAAATTCCCTTAGAGTCAAACCCCATCCACTTAGTATTTTATTAGGTGTTACTCACTGAACAACTTAACAATTGCCAGGACCTTCCTACAAAAAATAGCTCAGGGAAAACAAAGCTGTGGTAAGGTTCTCCACATGAGCAGCTCTATCAGGAAACCTTTAGTCCCAAGACCATACACGCCGCATAGTCAAGCAAAAATGTTTACAGAAGTCCTCTAAAGAATAAGCATTCTGATGGAAAAAACTTCACCCAATATGCTTAAGCCAACTATCGATATAGATACGCAAAGCCAAGTCTACTCTGATTTCAGGGCTCACACTACATCACAGGATGCAACCATGTGCCCATGTGGTTCCAGAGAAGGATGGAAAGACTTATGGGTACTGACGACATTCACAAGTCTCTGCCCATTGGTTGTCACCATCAGTTTCCCATGATGCTTTCTAGATACTGTCAAACTAAGAAGAAATTTAGCAAAGTGAAATGTGGACACTAAAGAAGGAATACTCTGGAGGTGTTTCGGAGGCTGTAAGGGAAAGAAAGTTTTGTGCACACATCCAAGCTCTCTTCTTACCTTGTTAGGTGACCTTGAGATGAACAGTCACCTCTTGAGCTTTGTTTTTATCTTTGGAAAATTAGGAGTGTGATTAGCTGGGGAGGGTATTTCTGAAAAGCACCAGAGAAAGGAAAACTTTCATATTTTCATCCAACTCTGGGGTAGAGAGGTTAGAGAATCTGTTCCAATCTCCAGTGGCTCCAAACAGAGCAAAATTTGAAACTTCAATAAGTCATTGTGCTCTTTCTGTGACAATTACAGCTCTTTGAAAAGCTGCTTTAGTGCCTTCAGAGCAAATTTGGATGAATGAAGCCAAACAGAGTCCCAAAGAGGAAGGTACCAGGAAAAAGAAAGTGGGATGACAAACAGGGCTGTCTCAACGTAAGCAGGCAACACCAGAACTTAACGTCTTAAAAAGAAAAGCTAAAATGTTCTAACTGAAGACTGGGATGACTTTATGGTTGATTTTTGTAGGTAAATAATCACTGGTGTTGTTATAATACTGTTGTGGGTTATGCAGGGCCTTTCCAGCAATCTAATACTGTACTTATTTTCTGATCTTACCAAGTACTTGAAACATTTTAGAAAAACAGGAAACCCAATTTGACACTAGGGCAAGGGAGAGATAAAAGCTCAAGGAAAAGACAATTGAGGCATAAACTAAGAAAGTAACTTTACTTTCTAAACCAGTGAGCCTTGTATAGAGCAAAGAAACGTGCTTGTCACAGTTTTTAAAGAAACCTGAAAGTAAGTCTTTTGAGTAGTACTATGTGAGTCCAGTGCTGCTCACAGAGGACATTGCTGTGAGTGAGGCAGTCAGGGCCCAGCAGGGTTAAATCTCTTCAGGGTTTTAAATGGAAACAAATACCCACTTAACTTGTATAGGGGGTTGTTCTCCAATATGACCTAAGGAAGGGGCTGGATTTCTTGAATCTTTTCTTGGGGTTGTCTCCATGCTGACGAAGAGATAAGGTCACAACTGGGGTTTTAAATAAGGTAGCAGTGGGCCTGATGTAGAAGAAAGGCCAAAGGATTTAGATCTTGTGGGTATTATCCTAAGGTTCTTCACCTCCAGTTTTCCTTTTATATATAAATAAGACAAGAGTTCCAGTCAGTTGTGACGTTAGGGTAGCAAGGCACAAGGCAAATCACTTTATTTTTCTGAGCCTCAGTTTTCCCTGGCAAACTGAGGAGACTGAACTATAATAATAATAATATATATTATATATATAATTACTCAGTCACCTCTAAAGTACCTTTCAACTAAAATCACATAACAAAGTTGGAAAAGCAAGACACCTCCAGAACAAAAACAAACAAAAGCAACAAAAACCCTTTTAAACTTCCGCTCCTCAGTTGGAATGTGATGATAGGACTTTATGAAGCACTGACCCAGAGATATTCATGACTCATCGTCCCCTTTACCTTGTCCTTCCATCCTGGGTGTACAGTCTACGAGTGCTCCTTCCCCCCAAACCCCAATTCCAGAGGGTGACTACTGATGTAGCAACTGTTGAAATAATAGTAGTCATAATAATGAAAATATAAATGATAGCAACAATGCCAACAGATGCTATTATTAAAGATAATAATAGTTAACATTATTGAGCCTTTATCAAGGTTACATGTATTTATTCAGTCAATCCTTCTAACAATGCTATGAGGATTTAACACCAATGTTATCGCCATTTTGCAGATAAAAAAACTGAGGCTGAGACACAGAGCAGTTAGGCAAGTAGTAAAGGCAAATGGTAGAGCAACAAATCATTGAATAGCTAACATCCAAGGAGGAGGGTTTCCACGGGGCTCTAAAACAGTACAGCAAGACACTAAGGACAGGACAGAGTTCCTGGGACAGAGGGTTTAGCCCAGGGAAGTGGAAGCGAGTGAAGTGGAAGGCTTAGCAGACTAAGAGCGGAGAGATACAGATTCCACCCTTGGCTCTGCCACCACAGCTGAGGCAGGTCAATTTCCTCGTCTATCAGACAAGGGCAGGAGATGAGATAACCCTTAAGGCCCTTTTCAGCTCTGACATTCTCCATGAGGGACCATGTTCCATAAGGACTCAGCAACTGTTGGATTCCCAGGCTTTTTTTTTTTTCAGTTCTTCATTTCTATTTTAAAAAATTGCATGTTCCCGTGGCCCTGGAATGCCTGCCTCCGGCCCCTCTGGAGCCCTGGGTTATGTGAAAGCAGCCGTGCCAAGCTGGCCCATGGGCGGGGCTGAGTCTTCCTGGCTGGCTTGTGACATGTTCCTGACGTACTGTGTGGTCAAGGAGCTGGGACTGGGGGGGCTGAATGAGGGCCAAGCCTTGCACTTCAGCTTCCTGACCTGGCAGCCATTCAGAGAGACCCTGCTAAGTGCTATTTCCTAAATACACTCTCTTTTCATAACAATCTTACCACATTGCTTTCCTTTACAAGCGCTCTTAAAAAAGGGACTGGACTCCTTCTGGTTAATCTACACAGACTACATTTGGAAACCATCAGAAACTGAACTCTAAACAAAACGTTATTAATGCGTTGTAATCTGCCCTCTATGTTGCAGATGAAAAGAAAATGTTTTATAGTTTCAGAGCATACGTTTTAATTGCCTTTTAAGAGTGCATATACTTTTAGTACTTAGTGTTATAAAACTGTAGTATCTGTTTCTTGATAACTGTTGAGTGATCTCAGCTATTTTTATTAGTTTTTTTCCTTATCCTTTTCTCTCTTTTCCTCCTAAACTGCCACCCATGCAAAGTTTCTTTAGATCAAGCTTGATATAGGGCTCACATATTTGAGATCTTCATTATAAATAGCTTCTTAACAACCTCCACCTCACTATAAAACACTTATTCCTGAAAATGAGTTCTATAAACAAAGATGGAGTGGGTGGCTTTGTCTAATAATCCAGTATAGCTGGGAACCTAGCAGTCTAGCCTTTTCCCACTTGCTATGGCTTTTTTTATAGGGGCCAGATGACCTATAGAGATCGGATGCTCCCGCTACTTCTCTTAGCTGTACAGCTTTGTCCCGAGAGACCAACATATCAGTCATCGACCCAGAGGTTTCAAGGGCAGACTCTTGGACACACCGGGATCCAGTTTTCTTTTCAGCAACGAATCCCGAATCCATTAGAATCAGGCTGAAGTTAACTGAGGGACTGGACTCTCCTATACCTTGTCACCAGGCTGATAACTCCCTGGAAGGCCAGGTCACTGACAGAGACTGCAGGGGCTGAGGCCTCCATTGCTCACCTTCCAGTTGGGCAAACAGTACCCAGCTGCAGTGATATAAGACTGAATCACAGACTTACAGAAAATGAAGTGACCTTTCGAGCTAAGAGTCTGTTGGGGCAGGGGCAGAGGACGAGGGTGTCTGGCCATCTGAGTTATTGGTTAGGAAGAAACAGCAGCATTGGGTGCTGGCATTCTCAGTGGTCTAAGCAGCATGTGCTCCCAGTGATAGGAAGTAACCACAGATGATAAAACCTTTTTGCACAAATTATCCAACGTAGGATGATGTTAAAAAAAAAACCAGATTCAAGACTCCTTGGACCAGAAGGGCCCACAGAGATGTTGTGGTCTATCACTCATATTCAGGTGAGGAAATGAAGTCGAGATGGGCAGTAACTTGCCCAAGTCTCCCGGCTTAGGTGAGCTTAGGAGCCTGGTATCCAGCTCTCGGTCCTGGTGTTTGACCGTCTACAGGTTGCCCATCAGAAAGTAAGGGAAGCGTCACTAGAAGCAATTGCCTTTAGTTATCTGAAAATTAGAGTTTGTGCCCTTTAATTACAGTTTCTTTTCAGAGACAGTCATCTTCCTTATCTCACACATTAACTCCAATGTTTCATGCGGTGTCTCCAGTGTTTCCCTAATGCCTTCATGACTCACTGGATATTATGGCTTGATACAGCACAGAGCAGTGCTCGGCTACAACCTCGGTTTCTAAAGCAATTTTTTTTTATGAAAAAATAAGCCTTTTTCTCAGTCCCCTTCCCATCAAAACTCACTCAATATATTGAGAATTCTTCCAGTGGCTCGGCAGGCCCTAATTTCACAGTGCATCTGAAGTCACACTGTGAAAGAGCAACTGTCTATCGATCTCCTTCTTAACTTTAAATGATTGGGGGCACCTGGGTGGGTCAGTTGGTTAAGCGCTGACTTCAGCTCAGGTCATGATCTCACAGTTCGTGGGTTCGAGCCCTGCATCAGGCTCTGTGCTGACAGCTCAGAGCCCGGAGTCTGCTTCGGATTCTGTGTTTCCCTCTCTCTCTGACCCTCCCCCATTCATGCTCTGTTTCTCTCTGTCTCTCAAAAATAAATAAATTTAAAAAATGTTTTAAATGATCAAAACTTGTATTTTAAATTAGGTTTTCCTCCCTTTGGTAAGCTTTTACTTCATATATGCGCTGAGGAGGAGAAATAAACTAGGGACATTGAGGTCTTACTGTATACAACCATGAGGCAAAAGCTCTCTATGGGGCCCAGGGTCTGAACTTTTCTAAAACTCCCCAAACTCATGGGAAAGACCTTTGCTATAGAAAAGCAAGGCCATTCATAGTCTTCTCTACATCTATAATGGCTGCTGTTATTCAGTACCTTGTTTTTGGATCCTCTTCAAATTGTTGATTCAATTCGATTTCTGGTTCTTAATATTTGGGGGCAAGTGACATTTGAATACCTTAAGAAATCAGCTGAAAAGAAAGCTTTAAAAAGTTGGGTCATGACATTTTTGTCTTCCATGGGTTTGTCAGCTAAATATAGCAAGTCTGTCTCCCTTCTGACGGATCACAGATTAAGGAGGGGTAATTATAAAACTATTGGGCAGAGAACAGCTACCTGAATATCCTTGAAACTAACTCCTTCTACTACCACTTTACAGCTACCACTTAATTCTCTTCCAAAACACCAGAAATAACACAAAAAAGGAATTTTCCCTTAGGTTAAGGGAAAAAAGCCTTTTCGTTTGGTAGCTTTTGTATTAATTGGTGCTTCTAAAACACACCGTTTCTGGAGCCAGGGACATGATTCTATGTTGGGATAGGAGCGTCCATCTCTGCTGCTCAGATGTCCTTAAGATTTCAGCAATTCAGTTTTTGGGTGTGTTTCATGACCTTTTGTGCTACCAAATAAGCCTTTGGAGGATTAAAATTAGCTTTTCTCATCCTAGTTTAAGGAGTGCTCTGCCCTGGGAACATTAAAAAAAAAAAAAAAAGGAAAGAAAAAAGAAAAAAAAAATTAAAGCCCTGGTTCTGAGCCAAATACCCAGTCTAGCAGTACTGATAGTGCTTTCAAGGTTCTTATTTTAAAAATAAAAGTTTGAAGGAGTAGTCTAGGAAACAGGGAAAAAATATAAATTAATTTATACAAATTCTTCTCTTTAAGATAAAAGAGGAATGAAGTTTTATGTTACAGGTATTTGAGAGTATACTACTACTTTAAACGAGTCCAAGTGGTTTGAAATAGTAAAAATGAATATACCGCTTCAAACTTCTTGACCTATAGATCTAGTGTAGTCATTCACCTTGTCCTATGTAGCCTAATATGGACTAAACAAAATATTCAATGAGGCCTTGGTATCATATGGATTTTAGAAGCCTTAAAATCAGGCTATCAGAATTGATCATCTGCCAAAAAATTGGCTAAATTCCCACAATGACACGCTCCTGGTACGGACGTTGAGGGACTCAGGTCACTGCTACTTTTTCCCTGGCTGAGGAAGCACAAAGCAGGCAAATTCTCACCACATGGCCTTTGTTCTCTGATCAATACCTTACCTGTCCTTCCCAGGCCCAAGGCTCTGTGGGAATTCACCCCAGACTGGGGCTTAGCCCCTTAACTGCCATTATCTTTATGAGTTGATTTCTTTGGAAGGTCCCAGGGAATAGGCTGAAATCACTAAATGGAGTGGTCCTTAAATTTCCATTAAAAAAAAAAATTATCAGCCACGACTTGAAAATCTATTCCTTTACCTCTGTACAAAGAACACAGAGAAAAATTGTATTAAATCATCCAATCCAACTCAAAAGCAAAACCAGGCTTTTAAAGTGCTTCCATTTTCAGGCTTAAATAGGTACCATCCATGATAGGTACAAAGAGATGGGATCAGAAGGAGTTCCCTTGGCTGTCTTCATGGGGAAAGAGGCAAGAAGTGCTCAGGAAGGCAGAAGGCTCTCCAAAAGAAGCTAATTCAAAAGAGATTTCCAAGCCAACATCCAAACCAAAAAGATGTGGAAAATTTCAGAAAAGCATATCCTAACAAAACATTCCAACAAAGTACCCTAACTCCTTTTTGCAAACCCACAACTGGTAGGAGCAAAGTTCCAATGCGACAGCTTTTTAAAGCAGCAAGTTGCAACCACAAGTGTGGTTGCTCTTCCAACACTATTATATATATATATATATATTTTTTTTTTTTTCTTCAAAAAATTACATGGGTGGGTAGGGAAACAAACTCAAGAGGACGGCATTTATAAGAGGCCTGGAAGGTAATGTACCTAGAAGTGGGGGCCTCGTGATAGAGAGGAGAGCTCCAGCCTTATTGCCTAAGGTGGCTAAGATCTCTGGTTGCTCATCAGGCAGAGTATACTGCTCTATATTTGCAAAACTGCTCAATAAAATTTTACTGGCAAGGCAAAAGGAGAAACATCTGCTCTAGTCAAGAGCAGCTGTGGTCAGCAATAAGGCAGTTGGCACAGGGTCAATGCTGCTCTTGCTAGTAGGTGGTATTGTGGTCACCAGTAATTACTTTGGAGAATTTCATGGAGTCAAGGATAACTAAATGGACAAAGAACATTTTATTTTACTTTCTATCTTTAGCCCAGGAGCAAAAATCGTGACATGTTGTACAGAATTCAGAAGTGCAATGCAATCCATATTTTTCATGGCAGAACTTTTTATCTCAAAGACTGGAAACCCTTAAATGCAAGTATTTTAAACAATATGTTCTTGACAAGTGACCTCTCCACTGATTATTTCTGATTGAACAGTTCCTGTAGATTGCATTAGTCTTTAAGTGTTTCCTTCTGAAAGATATATTATAGACTACTATAAAGAAAATGTGAAAATTATATTTAGCAAATCAATAAATGGTGTAAGTTTTTAAAAACCTCATCTTTATCAAATCTTCATGATATCTTCAAAGTTAAATAACTCTATATTGAACGAGGATTTGGAGTGTAAATAAAAATCTCTTCAATGCATACAGCTGTGATAATTTTTCACGGAATGATGAATGTCAGAAAGTAGCAGTTAAATTAATATACACTGTACTTAAAAAATTAAACACTTGGGAAATAACCTTTTGAGCCACTGGAAAATGACAAAGTCTAAGATATTTCAATCAAGTTAATTTCAGTACCAAAGTAATGCATTTTTCCCACCAGAAACTATATGAAAAAACAAATTAACCAAAATGGGTCTCCCAATGATGGGATAACATCAGGCTCAAAGAGAACTTCATGATTGCTTGTCAATTAGGTTATTCTACACATACACACTCAAAAGCAAAACTAGCCCGCATTCATTTTAAATCATGTCAAGGCTGAATGGTAGATATTATATTAAAATGAAAGCATGACTTGCATTTCAAAGAGGAAAAGGAAATTCTCTTACCAATCAAGAGAGCTGACCTGCAACAACTGGCATAATTCAGGTACACAAGCTCCAGGGAGACCATGCCAGGTGAGCCACGTCCAAAATGTTACCAGATATGCTATCCCTAGTCTATCCCATGGCCTAGAACATCTTTAGGATAGTTTTGGAAGTGGAGGGAGAGACCCAGAGACTAATTGCTACTTACTTTTAGCATATCCTAACCACCTCCTGAATGCTACCTTTAGACTCAAGTCTGGGGTCATGTTAGGTATAGCGTTCTCCCATAACAGAAAAGAATCCCTGGTCAGTATGTGAGCCAGGCCAAATAGGGGTGTAAGAAGGCCGGCATTCTGAGTATCAGCTCTCTCAGTCACTGTGGAACCTTGAGGAGCTCACCTGAACTCTCAGAACTTCATTTTTTTTTACATGTTAGAGGAGGAGGCCTTCCAGGGTTAACATTACACTGAGACTACAAAGAATGGGTCTCTAGACCCTAAAGAGCTAGCTCATCAGCTCCCTAACACTCATGACTTATTAGGCAGTAAGAGGTCCCTAACAATCTCCTGTTGCTTTTTCTTTCAATGAAACCTCCACTACCATTAAAAAGAAGTACTAAATTTAGGTGTTCCCTTAGGAACTGCTTTTTATGATAGTCCAAAATCTCATATTGTTACATTAAAGCCTACCATCTGAAACCACTGAACAGTCAGAGAGTACTTTCTATAATTTTGATTTGACACATACAATTTTCTACCAGAGAGAAAAACTGATTGACATTAGATTGTTTAGAAACAACTTTTCCACTTTTAAAAATAAACACTTTTATACAGATCAATAATATTTGCTTAAGTACTGCCTAAAATTATAGTCTATTACATTGCATTTGGGAAGGTGAACAGTGAAATCACAAACTACTATGCAAATTACAGTTAAGTCTTTAAAAATATTGTTTCTTCCTGTATGTCCCAATGCGTAAAACATAGAATAAATAAAGTCTGTGAACATTAGACACTTTTAACATGAAAGTAAGGTAATCTTCTGAATTCTACCTATTGTTATTCTTTTATGACACATATTTTTGTTAACTTCTAGTCACCCTGCTTCCAAATTCATGTCTTTGCCCATGTTACTTCCATCGACGGAATGGATTTTCCTTACGTTTTTTTTTAACCTATTGAAAGTCTACTTCTTTATATTCTTTAAAAAATTTTTTTAATGTTTATTTATTTCTGAGAGAGAGAGAGAGAGAAAGAGAGAAAGCAAGCAGGGTAGGGACAGAGAGAGAGAGGGAGACAGAATCTGAAGCAGGCTTTGGTCTCTGAGCTGTCAGCACAGAGCTCAATGCAGGGCTTGAACTCACAAACTGTGAGATCATGACCTGAACCAAAGTCAGAAGCTTAACCAACTGAGCCACCCAGGTGCCCCTACTGCTTTGTCTTCTAAAGACACAACCTTCTAACGAACTGGCAAAAAAAAAAAAAAAAAAAAAAAAAAAATCCTGACATATCATACGATGGAATAGTATGCACCCATTACATGAGATTGTAAGTGAATTTCTCACAAATCTATTGGAAGAAATGGGAATTAGTTTGTAAAAGCAGTGAGGGACTCAACAATCTACAGAGAACTGTGATCAACGCTATTCCTTGTACTCAACATTGGCTCAGAAAAAGTGGGATAAACCTCTTTGCAAAAAGGCAGGTTGGCTGGTAGAAGAGACACTCTGAACGTGAATTTTCCCTTTAGCTCTTCCTGAATTCCATGCTCTTTGCATCTCATGATATTGTAAGTATAGGTTCTGCCACAGCTCTTTGCAATAATTTGCATTCAGTGATGTTGCTCTAATTGAAGGAAGAGTCTAGGCCTTACAGCTAGTCAGTGAGAAAGTTCTTGTCCTGTCTAAAGTGTCAAATATAAAGAGAGATAGGTTGGAGTCTGGGCCTAGCCACATTAACCAAATATGGACTGGGACTAAAACAGACTTGTTAGTTACAAAACATCACTATGAACATCTTTATGTGTTTTAAGGTATAGTGATCTGTCAAGAGCTAATTAGGACATATTGAAGGGTCACTCCTGGGTCAGATTCTGGGTCATATTCTTTATACTATCTTCCTCATGTTCTTAGCTTCTTCCTCTTGGATAACAAGAGCCACTCTGGTCCTTGATATACTTATCACTGAGAAACCATTCCTCATTAATTAAAATACACACACACACACACACACACACACACCACACACACACACACACACAGACTGAACTTATTCCATTATCATGAAAGCTCTTAGATTTCTTAGAAAATGTAAACATCTATTCAACAAACTTTTAAAAATACCTAAGGTGCTAAATGCTATTAGTAGGGGGGAAAGTATGATTTTGCCTGAGAACTATTGTTTCATGAGGCTTACTTTCTGTTCTCTTCCATTATTAGCATAAAGAGATGGTTATATTGTTGTGTGTGGCACGAAATGACAAGTAGGGACCAACACAGCCAAAGGGAAATGCAGGTGCTGGGTGGTCAAACAGGCTGCCTCACTGGCTTTGCCACTTGCTCCTACAAATCAGTAGCAACAGCAAATTCCTCGTTGACTTTTGGAATCCCTTTCAAACAGTCAAACCTCTAATGTCAAATCTACTTATTCAGTGTGTCTACTATTTTGAGGGTCCCCCAAAGAAAGCGTAAATGGATGGTGATTTGGGGATGGATTCTTTTAAATAGGGTGAGAGATGGGGAGTGAGAGTGGAGAGAAGGGAGCAGATGGTTTCTCATGGCAAGAATTCTCTCATGCCCAAAGGAAAATTCCCAAGTAAGAGTGGCATATTGAAACCGAATCAGATGTCTAACCTATTTTTGACCTTGAATTCATCAAAGTCAAGAACAACAATGCTTGGTACCTCTTAAGAATGCTATTTTTGGGGGAAGGTTTTAGTTAAGATATACGTCAGTGTGTTTAAGGCTAATTCAAAATGAGCCCTTTAGTCACAGGACTCCATGACCCAGGTAAATTAACTTCCTAGGGTTGTGTGTGCTAAGTTTTAATGAACATCACCTACAACTCATTCTTTTTTCAGTATCATGGTACAGTGGGAAGAACACAGACTTTGGAGTCAGAGAAGCCTGGGTTCAAATTCTGTCCCTATCGCTTATCTTCTCTTAGGCTCAGGTCTATCACCTGTGAAATAAAAATATTCTACCTGCAAGGATGGTGGTGAGGATAAGATATGGTGTATACAGAGTACGCACCATGGAGTAGGTACGCAATGAATGACAGCTCCTGCTAGCATGTAATATTTTAATTACTGCATATATTTCTGAGAGGAAATGGTTACAGTTCCCAAGCATCCAAAGGTGTCAGTTTTCTACATATACCAAAATGTTAGTCATTCCCAGTATTCTGGTTTTCCCAGACAACCCTACTCTAAATATTGGTATCATATCCATATTTGAAACTCCAAGGACAAGACTTTTAGTCCTGTGAACTTCCAACACAACAGTTATGGCTTCGCATACCTGAGTGTTCTTTTAAAAAAACATATTCACATTTAAAAGGTCACGTTGTAAAGCCATTTGATTAAAACAGTAATGAAAGAGTAAACATTAACTCACAATTTCTCCTTTGGTCTTTACTGTTGCAAGTGGTCCCACCTCCAGAATAAGTTGCACCTTAAGACATTTTAAGATTATCTTGATTAAAATCTTGAAGCCCTTAATTTTAAGTAGGGAAAACCTAATCTTCAAAAGCCAAGTTTAATACTTTTAGCATGATCTAGATCTTAACAGTTGCAAGTTATCCTCTGCTACTCCTGAAACATTAACACATTGAAACATGATCACCCAAAGTAAATAAAGTTCCTTTTTTATATGAATTTTAGAGCCACTGATAAATGCAAATGATTTACATTATAAAAAAAGAACTGCTCATCATTAGGCTACCCTCATTTCCAAAAGTATCATAAGCCATAGAAAGCTTGTCTCTAAAATCTCAATAGTTTTCTCAAAGGTTTCAGAAGTATCTGCTAAAGGCCTGACACACTGAATTAAAAAACAAAACAAAGCAAACAAATAACCCGCTTCCCCCTCCCCTGCCCCCATCTGTATGGCTTTCTTCTTGCTTTTGTAACTATCCTTCATGGTGATGCTACTCAAGTTAGCATGTCCTATGCAGAGAATTTGTTTAAAGCCAAGCTAAATAAGGATGTTGGTGCCAATTAACTTCCTCTGTCTATAATATGGTAACCTGCTATTTTATTCACTCTTGCTTTGGCTTTTCAAAAAGTAAGCTCACTAAAGCAGCACCTGAGCTTCCCATAAGAACTATAAACCCAACCTATCTGCCATACATAGGAAAAAATGACAAAAAATATGCTATATTGCTTTTATTGTTAAAAACACCCACTAATAAATTTAAAAATCTGAAGTATCCAAGCATTTGGATTTCTTATTTGTTTGCCTGGACTATCTGCAATATCCATTTCGATTTTTGCTATTTCTAGCCACGAAGCCATCACAGGAGTTGGCCTCGGGGCCCTGAGAGGAAATCTGGCTTCCACCTCTGGGACACACGTTTCAGTGCTTATGTCTGACTGACCCTGCCAATCACTC
This sequence comes from Cryptoprocta ferox, assembly GCA_028646485.1. NCBI lineage: Eukaryota > Metazoa > Chordata > Mammalia > Carnivora > Eupleridae > Cryptoprocta > Cryptoprocta ferox. The sequence goes on along the minus strand of CM053565.1, from coordinate 23,803,882 downwards.
CTCCCAGAAGCCACAAGCCTGGCTTACAATAACAGAGTATATCAAAGAGGACAGGAAAGAAAACAAGACAGTGGCAGGGTCAGCAGAGGATAAGAATACGGTGAAGATGCCCTGTGGAAACCGGGAAGTAGGGACCCATGTTCTAATAGAATCAACTGCGTTTCTCAGAAAAGGCAACGTCATAAATACATAAGAACTTCACAGCCAAAGTCAGCTCTGTACTACTGTAAAATCACTGTCAGAAGTATCTAGGAAAGCAGACTGTCATTTGATGGAATTGGTCAAGAAGAAATATTCTTCCCACACAAACTTATTACAACCCATATGCTTAAACCAACTCCAAGTGTTCCTTGTAATTGTATAACTGAACTCTGATATAAAAATCATCCATGTAGGGGCGTTTGGATGGCTTAGTTGGTTAAGCGTCTGACTTCAGCTCAGGTCATGATCTCAGAGTTTGTGAGTTCGAGTCCCACGTCAGGCTCTGGCTGACAGCTCAGAGCCTGGAGCCTGCTTTGGTTTCTGTGTATCTCCCTCTCTCTCTGACCCTCCCCTGCTCGCACTGTCTCTGTCTCTGTCTCTCTGTGAAAAATAAATAAAACATTAAAAAAATAAAGAAAAATCATCCACGTATAATGATCTCAAGCTCATGGGCTGGAGCCCCACATTGGGCTCTGCACTGGGCGTGGAGCCTGCTTAGGATTCTCTCTCCTCTCTCTGCCCCTCCCCCATACTCACTCTTGTAGCCTCTTTCTCAAAAAAAAAAAAAATACATCCATGTAAAGTAATTCTCTTCACTCTAGCCATTCAAGTAAAGAATAATGATAATCCATTAATCCATTAGAATCAAGCTTCTAGCTTCCATATATAAATATGCCTAATCTATTCTGCATTATGATCATAAAGTCAGCAAATTAAAAAGACATAGAGAGTAGAATAGAAAAGTGGTTAAGAGCTGTGGGGGGGGGTCTATTGTCAGTCTAGGTTTGAATCTTGATTGCCATTTATGGGCTGTGATTTTGGGAAAAGTTCTGTAGTTCCTCTGAATCTCAGGCTTGAGAATTATTATGAGGACTCAGGGTCCTAATGGATGGTAGACTTTCTATACATGTTAACTTATCATTAAAGACAGCCATGTAAAAATAAAAGATAACTTTTATTGGCTTCTTGATTACCAAATAAAGGCCACTCTCTTACCCCTGCCATTCTCAGTCTACTTTTAGTCCCCCATCTACTACTTTAGTCTTCTTTGCCTACTTCCTGTCACATCCACTCTCCAACTCTCCTGCCTTGATTCCTTTATTTGTATTGTTCCCTCTGTATACAATCACATTTAGGGTCACCTTTAAAAATTTGGGGTGCCTAGGTGGCTCAGTCAGTTGAGTGTCCCACTTTTGATTTTGGTTCAGATCAGGATCCTGGGGTCGTGGAATTGAGCCCCACGTCAGGCTCTGCTCTGTGTGGGGCCTGCTTGGGATTCTCTCTCTTTCTCTCTCTCTCTCTCTCTCTCTCTCTCTTTCTCTCTCTCTCTCCCCCTCTGCCCTTCTCCCCTGCTTGTGTGTACTCTCTTTCTTTCTCTCTAAAAATTAAAAAAATAATCATTCAAGCCTGCCTTTCCTCAAAGTTAGTTCAAATAACACCTTCTTCAAAAAGCCTTTATCTTCCATGTCCCCCTCTAGCTAAGGTACTCATAGTATTTTATAACCTTTTGACAGCTTATTGTTTTATGCCATCTAGTACAGGCATACTTCAGAGATATTGCAGGTTCGGTTCCAGACCACCATAATGACGGGAAGTCGAATGACTCTTTTTGGTTTCCCAGTACATGTAAAAATTATGTTTACACTATACTGTTGTCTATTAAGTGTGTAATAACATTTTGTCTAAAAAAACACTGTACATACCTTAATTTAAAAATACTTTATTGCTAAAAAATGCTAACCATCATCAGAACTTTCAGTGAGTCATAATCACTGATCACAGATCACCATAACAAATATAATAATAAAAATAAAAGTTTGAAATATTGCAAGAATTACCAAAATGTGACACAGAGACACAAAGTGAGCAAATGGTGTTGGAAAAATGGCGCCAATCATCTTGTTCAATTTAGGGTTGCTACAAACCTTCAATTTGTAAAAAAAAAAAAAAAAAAAAAAAGCAGTATCTGCAAAGTGCAATAAAGCAAAGCACAACAGAATGAGATGTGCCCGTATAAACAGAATATCTAGCAGAGGCCTTTGACCATGGTAGCACTTAATAGATGTTGGCTAAAGGAATAAAGCGATCACAATTATCTCTCCAACACAAAATCTAAGAAAATGAGCGACTTGCCTTCACCACTTCCCTACGGAACACCATGAAAATGCCTGTGTCTATTAACTCTGGCAGAATCGGAGACAGAAGTGGCGAGGAGTCCAAGCTGTAACAGTTGGCACTTAGTCTTTGCATCCAAGGAGTTAAACTGAGTCCTGGGCAGATAAAAATCTCTGGTTTGATTGTTTTGTGGGATCTGCCTGACAAACGAAGATCCAGCTGCAATTGTAACATTCCAAGCTCATAAGGCGCCAAGTTTTACTAACTATAATTTAACTGGTCCGACTGCTGCAGTCCAAATTCTTGTTTGGATAATCAGCCTTTGTTTGAATATGTTCAAAAACAGCACAGGCTAGCATTAGACTCTGGGTATGTCATGTGAGCCGATTACCCCGTGGCTCCCAGTAGCAGAAACTCATACACAAGAGGAGGGTTATTTTCCTAGTATTACTGTTACTCTAACATATAATCAGTCCTTCTACCTCAGTCTTCCACAGCCTCCCCTGGCCTTTTTTCTCCTATCCTTCTTTCTTCTCTTTCTTTTTTTTCTTTCTTTCTTTCTTTTTTTTTTTTTTAATAATTCAAAAGTCTTCTTTCCAAGTTCAAACAAAGTTTAAAGGTGAAAAGGTCAAGAAAGTTTCATGGCTGCGGCTGTTTAGAAAAGGGTAGGACTAACTGGGGTCTCTTGCTCAGCCTCTACTAAAGGCTCAAGAATCTCATATTTCACTGTATTTCTGCAGCGCCCAGTCTCCTTGACACAATCTGTTTGGAATGAAATTAAACCCTTGTTAATAATTTTTAACATAATGGCATAATAAGAACTCTACCTGCCAAGCAATCATTTCATACGTAAACAACTCAAGTGGCTCATTTGTTAAAAAAAAAATCCAAATTCTCAAAAACTGTCCATTTTCACTGAAGGGCACTCATTTGGGAGCTGCTCAGCCTGCCTGTCTAGAAGTCATTTGGCTGTAACTAGCCAAGAAGGACTCTGGAAACTCTGCACCTATCTTGTCACTTGGGCCTTGTCCGGTCATTCTCAGAGAGCCCCCATGAGTTAACACATTTAAAGTGTCCAGGACAGCATCTGGCTGACAGAAAATGCTAAATAGTATTGCTATTATTATTTGGGGGGAGAAATCCCGACTCAGAGCTACAGATCTAGCAATCGGTGGAAAAACTGCTGGCTGGCTCAGAAAAGACCAGCATGATTAGCTGTTGGTGCACGGGGTGGCAAAATTCTGCAGACTGGGAAGGTGAGGGGGAAGTTCTAAACTGGTCTGGAATTGTCCGTGTAAATCTGGCCCCAGCAGCTCCCACATTGCTAGAGGGAAGCCCACCAAAGGAGAATGAAACTCCACTCCCTGGGAGGGAGATCTGTTTATTTTGCAATTAACAACAGCAAGGGAACCCTTTCTGAAGTTTTTCCTGGAAGGCTCAGAGTTTAATCCTACACAACAGTTTGGTATTGAATCTGCAAGGTCTTGGTGGAGATGACAGGTAGAAATCAGAGCACTTCAGATGAGACTCCAGTTAGAGAGACATCAGCAACCAAGGAAAGCTTTCTGGGGCCCAAATTCCGAACCATGCAGTAATCTGGGACTTGAGAGAAGAGAGGAAGGAAAAAGGGGGAGCTGTTTACTAGTACTCCATGGGATATATAGAGAAATGAGGTCTAATGGTTGAAGGTTTATCCTTTATCTGCTCCTCTTTATTCTTGCTCCAAGCATTCTGGGGCAAAGGAAGAGAGGGTTTCAACTGCGAATTTCTACAACTTGTAATAGTCATATGTTTAGACTTGTATTCATCTTTAATACCAATGAATTGTATCTTCTATTCACTTAAATCATGCTGAAATTTAAGACCATTTTTTTCTCCCTGCTGTGGGTACCGAGGAAAAAAACCAGACCTACTGATATTAATAATGCTCAATTCACATTAATTAGAATTATAGAATACCACAGCTGGAAGAGCTCTTTTCAAATAAAGTAGAAACGCCTCGGGGGCCAGAACTGAGGCCAGAGAAGGCTTTTCCTTGAACCCTCCATTAAGGAAACATCTCCACTTGTATCTGTTTTATATACTGGGGTCCTGCATAAAATTTCACTGGAAAAAAGGCTCTGTCGTTGGGGAGGAAGACTTGAGAGGGAGGTCTGAAAATAAAAGAGCTGGTCCAATCCTTTTATTTTAAAGTTAAAGAAACATAGGACAAAGCAGGCTATGACTTGTCCAAGGTCTCTCAGTCAGTCAAGGGCAAGGGTAAGAGAAGATTTCTCTCTAATCTTCAGTTTCCATGGTCAACCATGGTTGGGAAGCAGTTGATCCCCTCTAACCCCGGCCTAACTCTATGCCACATGCCTGGGAAGCAGTTGATCCCCTCTAACCCCAGCCTAACTCTATGCCACATGCCTGTGTCATTCACCTCACTTCATCTCATCACATAGGCATTTTATCATTTCACATCATCACAAGAAGAGAGAATGCAGTATATTTTGAGAGAGAGAAAGACCACATTCACATAACTTTAGTTACAGTATATTGTTATAATTATTCTAGTTTATTATTAGTTCTTGTTAATCTCTTACTGTGCCTCACTTATAAATTACACTTTATCATGGGTACGTATGTACAGAAAAAAACATGGTATATAAAGAGTTCAGTACTACCCATGGTTTTAGGCATCCACTGGGGGGCTTGGACCATATTCCTCCAGATAAGGGGGGACCACCGGATGCTTCATCTTCAAATCATGTCTGTCTACTTCACCTTGTAGGGAAGCCCTCCATTTACTGCGTTTTGATCACAAGACTGCAACTCAAAAAGAAACACTTCTTAGAAATATTTTACTGCTGCAATAAGTCACATTAACAATCATTTTTAGATCTGGACACTGAACTAAGACAAGCCTGGTTGATGGCCATCTTTAGTTGTAAAAATCACTTCTGCTAAAGCCATTAGCCACAAAGTGTTCTGGGCAGCTCAGATTTTACAACAAAACCTGTAAAAGCCTGGGGTCAAAACTCTTCCCTGGAGCTCAAAGGTGTGAAGCTTCCGAAATGAGGCTTGGGCATTCAGAACTTTCCCAACCAGTTCTAATCTTCACCACCTCCTTTCCATTGATCCCTCAAAGAGTGTTGTTAGATAATATGGAGGGAAAAAACACACACAAAAAAGAAGTATTTTTAGCCTCTTCTTAAGCAGTGACAAAGTTTATCACACTCCTACTCAAATTAGTCACACAGGTTAGTCCCAGGGGAGGGCAGTCTGGCTACAGATCATTGCAAAAGAATGACTTCTTGGAGGCCTAAAACAAACACTTAGGCACATGGTTCCATCTGGAAATATAGTCAAATAGAAGCAAATTCCATGAAATTCCCAACTGATGCAGGCAACATAATTTTGTATCTTACAATACTATTTCAGGCTAGCTGCTGTGTGTGCTAAATGGATGTAAGATTCTGAAATGATAATAAAGAAAATCGTTATTTTAATAATTATTATTATTTCCATTATGCATAATCACAAGGGCTGAAGGTGCCAATAAAGCAGCAATGGAGGAGAGACAGAACAACAGAGGATAAAATAGGACTTGCAAAGAATTTCCTATTTTAGTTCTTTTTCCTTTTAAGAAAGAGAAAATGGGTCCTAGATCTTCAGGATGAAACTCAGGAACTTAAGGTTTTTAAAGATTTTCTTCACAAGCAATAAGGCTTTCAGGGCAGAACCAATGCATGGGTCATGGATTGGTTATATTCAAGGGTCTGCCAAACTGCCATAAATGGAATGAAGATTTCAACTTGAGACTCTGTTTCTCTGTCCATAAAAGAAAACTACTCCCTTCCTATCTTGATTGATAATGGCTTTGAAAGAAATTAGCCCCCCACTTCCATCTGCCATGATGTACCTGGTTATAAAACATGACTGACAGTATCTACAATTACATAAAACATACATACTTATCCAAAATTGTTTCCAAGCTATCTGGGAAACTAAGCACACTGCCCATGAACAACTCATAATCTCTAACTTTGTGGAATAGTTTTAAACCCACCTTCTTACTTCTTTTGAAGACAGGATTCCTTAATACTCAGCTTGGTTTTGTACTATAGATTTGGAACTCAGGAAAGACATGGGTTAGAAATACTCTGCTGCTTCATAGCTTATGAACTTGAGCAAGTGCCTGAACTTTACAAACCTGTTTCTCTTCTGTGAAATGGGAACCAAAAAAAGCAATTAAAAAACAAACCCTCTACCAATGTTTGTGTTATTACACCATTTCTAGGGGTATGTAGTGGTGGGCCAGGGAGAGCTGATTTACTTGAAAATTTTAGGGAAAAAAGTAATTTGACAAATAATTTATATATCAAAACATACACACTGTGGAGGAGAATATATTATCAACACTAATTTTAAGATAAAACCCTACCTTTGAGAAAAATTTCTGCTGGTGATAGACAAGGTTGTGGCTCCAGAATTGGGGACTGGGTAAAGAGGACACATAAGTCCCCCTCCTCTGCTACGCAAGATACTTTACTGGCGAACTTTTAGAAACACAAGAATGGGGTTCACCAACTTAGACTGGGGCTGCCTAAAAGAAAGTTATTGTATTTAGACAAAGAAAATAGATCTGTGACTTCAAAGGCAACACTTTTCATTCTTTAGGGTAATATCCAATGATTTTGGAGACTACTGTACTTATTGGACCTATTACTTTAGTGCTTTCAAATCCTTTTAAAACATGCTATAAATTATGGTTTCCTGTGAAGGCAGCTACTCTGGTTAAAGACTTCAGTGTGTCTACAGCCTCCTTCATAATTTCTCAACACCACTGGGGCTTAAAATCTCAAAGCAAAATAAGAAAGGCCTCCTGAAACTGTTCAAGGCTTCGGTTAAAGAGCCAGGTGACTGGACCTACCAACAGGAGTTGCACTTGCCAGAATGAGAAAGGTCCTACTGGAGTGTCTACTAGGCCTGTGGGGTGAAGCAAGAACATGCAGGAATGAGCGTAAAGGAAGAGGCATTCTTATGAAAACAAGATGTAAAACCATTCAGCTTTGAAAATCTGAAAGGACAGTCTCCAGGAGATAAGGGAGTCTACACCAGAGCCTGAGCCTTTGCATTTTACTTCAGGGGGAAGGAGGTTTGTTCACTCACAAGTAAGAGGAAAAGTGCTGCGAATACCACTGCAGAAGCTGTTCTTCCCTTTATAAAGGCTCAAGGATTTATTTGCAAAACTCCCTTTCTATGATGACCTTAGTGCAAATTTTGCACAAAACCAAGGAGAAAGCAAAACCAGATTATAGAAAATATAAACAGCATCAAAAGTCATGTTTTCCAAGTACAGGTCTCTGATTCTGAAAGTTTCTCCTCAGAGTAGCAAGAACTGTCCTGAGTCGAGGCCAGCGTTCTCTAACCTGACGGACTGGCAGAGCTCTGCCTCAGCTCTGCTTTCTTGGCTTCAGCCTTTCTCTCAGGCATGTGACCTCCAGGCACATAAAGTCTCCCCAGCATCCGGAACTGGCTCTACTGTCTCCTTGTTCATCTCACCTGATTCAAGGGCAAATACAAATCTGCCGCCTCCCCACCCTCTGCCCCACAGCTAAAGCCCTTTCCTGTTTCAAATCTCCCACAGTCCCTACAGTTCCTCTGTCCTCGATTATAATTTCTGGTCTAAGGGACATGTTTCAGTGATAACAGCATTAGTGACTAACACCTACCGCCAGAGGCCAAATGAATTCTCTTAATCTGGGGTCCAGGGATGGGGTTTAAGGGGGTTCTGGAATCCCTGAAAGCATGTGCTTTCATCGTGTATAAGTCTCTATACATATTTTTCCTGAAGAGGACTCATAAACCTCATGAGCTTCTCAGAGCAGTCTATGACACCAAACTACTAATAACGGATGGCTTAGCCTTTCCAAGTTAGGCTATGGAACATGCACCCTTCTAGAACAGTGTGTGAGGACTCCTTCCGGTAATTCCTCTATCCCTAGGCAAAAAACCGGTCTAGCCAAAATCTACTCATCCTGGCTAACAGTATAACATTTGAGCTTAACTACAGCATAACTATAACCTATATAAAGGGGCATGAGCCTACCTAAGCTAACATACCTCATGAATGCCTGACCCAGGACCCCTCCCCGTCTTCATCATTCTTTACCCAGAGGCTTACAACACAAGGACTCACCAGAGCATATTTTATTGTATGCATGATCCAGTTACCCAGATTTCTGGCCTTCAGAACTGAAAGCAACCAATTAAAAAGGAGAAAAATGATATAGGCAGGTACACCGAGAGCAGTAAGAAAACAGTTTCATCTCTCTAAGCCTCAATTCCCTCCCATATATAGTGGGTACAGTAACAGCTAGCTCATGGGGTCACTGTAAGGATTAAATGTCCAATGTAAAGCTATGTGCACTGGGCACTTATTACGTAGTTGATAATTAACTGGGCAGCTCAGTCAGTTAAGCGTCTGACTATTGATTTCGGCTCATGTCATGATCTCACAGTTCATGAGAACAAGACTTGCGTTGGGCTTCTGTGCTGATAGTGTAGAACCTTTCTGGGATTCTCTCTCTCCTCTCTCTGCCCCTCCCCTGCTCGTGTTCTTTCCCTCAAAATAAATAAATAAACATTAATAAAAATTTCTGTCTGGCTCTCTTTCTCTAAGAGATAAGGTTATCAGTTGTGATGGCAGAAAGACAAAGAGTTACGGGAAATACAAATGAGCACTGAAGCTATTTTGCATCTGAGGAAAAATACACTTAAAAAACCTCAACATTTAAGATCTAAGTGCCAGTACAATATTGTATGTTTATAAACAATGAGTCATTCAACACGATTCAACAACTGAGACCTGCATGTCTATTATGGCTAGGCCTTGTCTTGGATCAAAGTGTATTCAAGAAGTAAGAAAGCATAAAATCTGCTTGAGAAAGATCTCCATACAAAGGGTTAAAACATTTTAAAAAATTTCGGATCACTTTCTTCTCCCACTATGCACAAAAAACCAAGGTGTTAGTATAATTTAAATGCATTAAATGTTGTCAATCCTTTTTTCTGACAAGCTGCAGTTACCTGGCAAGTAGGTACTGCAGGACAAATATTTCCTGAATTCTCTACAGAAAGGATTTGAATGTGACAGCAAGAATATTAAAATGTATGCGATAGACACCATTTGTGATCAGCAGGCATTTTAAAAACCATGCTGTATTTTTGAACATATAGCAAGTATCAAAACAGAATTAGCATGTGATAGAGAAACAAGTGAACCTTAATTGGGAGGCTCATATATTCTTAGCTGAATATAGATGGGTAGCCTCCATAATATCATATGTAAAGGAAACAGATTCTTTGAACAATCACTAATAATTAAGCACCTACCTTCCCTTCCTTGATTGTACCCATTTAAAACAGGAATAAATATCTCCTTCATCACCATACTAGTCCTACTAAGGTCTTAGGTGGAAAAAAAAGCTGGGAGAGTAAACTGATTACACATGCATCAAGTATAAGCACACAGACATGTTTCTGGATTGTAGGGATAAGATGCTCTGGACTTAGTACTGTTCCTTGATCCAAAGAGATTTAAAGATCTGGTTTCAATTAGATGCTTTAAGCTCGTAAAACTACATCCACAAAGACACACTTACAGAAGGACTTAAAACTAAGATAATTAAGATGCTGAGGAAACTGATGTATTGCATTCCTTTTCCTTCTCCTTCTTTATCATCCACTTGCCATCCAACTGAAAGAAGAAGAAAGGGCCCCATGATTTTATGAATTAGCCAATGGCAGCAAAATTAAATAAACTGATCTAGCTGGATCCTAACAAACTGAGCACTGATACAGTAAATCTATGGGGAGGAAGTGTACAAGGTCATGACCTCTGACACAGTGGTCACTGGCTAAAATCAACACAAGCATAAAAGGTAAACTTCACAAGCAATTGGAATTAGATCAGTACAGGGAATTCAGGTGGCCATGTATTAACTGAAAAAAGGTAACTATTATATTGAGCATATAATCTGTGTTCCTCCAAGACTGTTAAATCTGAATACAAAGGCAGGCTTGGTCAGGAAAAAATAAAAGGAGAGATGAGTCTTACTCCTCATGCCAGAGCAAAACTCACATGTCCACCAGGATGGATGTGTACCAGGGATTGCTTTCATTCTGGATAACTGCTGACAAATCTCTTGTGACTGGCCAACTGAGAACAAAATTTATTTGGATTAACTTCTTCTGAAATGTCAAAATGTAAGCGGTAGCTATGGATATCAGCACGGAATGATTTTTTAGTTCAGTTTGAATGTTTCACTCTTTGTGTTCATAAAACCAAAGGCAGTAGAGTAAAAGAATGTTCCAAAGGTCGTAGAACTGTGCTGCCAATGTGTGGCTGTTGAGCATCTGAAATATGGCTAGTCTGCATTGAGATGTACTGGTAAGTATAAAATATACAGCAGATTTCAAAGACTCAGCATGGACAAACGGATATAAAATATTCCATTAATTAATTTTTTTAATTTTTTAATGTTTATTTTTGAGAGAGAGACAGAGCACAAGCGGGGGAAGGGGAGAGAGAGAGGCAGGGAAACACAGAATCCAAAACAGGCTCCAGACTCTGAGCTATCAGCACAGAGCCCGACGTGGGGCTCAAACTCACAAGCTGTGAGATCATGACCTGAGTGGAAGTTGGACACCCAACTGACTTAGCCACCCAGGTAACTCTCCATTAATTTTTATATTGAGTAAATCTTGAAATGATATTTTACATATACTAGGTTAAATAAAATACAAGATTAAAATTCATTTCACCTGTTAGGTTTTATAGACCATGAAACTGAAGTACAGAGATGCTATAGAGTGGGCCCAAGGTCTCAGTGGTAAGAGGTGATGGAAGCAAGATTCAAATCCTGACATATCAACCGACTCCAGAGATGCATGAAACACTGCAAAGTATTCAATGCCCTATACTCTCCAGTCTAACTTACTTTTCAAATGTTCTCTTCTCCTCTCTCGGTCACACCCTGTCCTACAAAGCAAACCAAATCATCTGTTTTCCCCATATGTACACCATGTTTTCTGAGCACTGTTCTCCCTGCATGGAATGACTTTCCATTCCTATTTCCATATAACAAACCTTCCATGGAGCCTTTCCTAAACTTCAAGTGGAAACAGATTTCCCTTTCCTCTGAACGTCCCCACTGCTTCACCTGTATTACTGGTATTATTTTATAGTCATAGGTGTACTTAGCCCATTTTCCCGCTAATGAGAACTTTGTTTTGTGCATCTTTAGATCACCTATAGCTCCTAGCAGAGAGAGGCACATAATTAGTGCTCAAAAATTCCTCTTATACATGATTGAAAAATCATAAAGATATAGGATTAAAATTAAAAACTGCTTTCTATCTTCAGCAGGCTTATCATCAAGTACAGGAGGAAAGATGGACTATTAAATTGCTATAAAGCAAATGCTTCTCTGCCCTCAACTAGAGGTGGCTGAAGGGACCTGAAGGATGGCAATTTCCTCCCTCTGTTCAAATCCCGGCACATGATGATGTGCTTAGCAGACACCCTCCGGGTGCAATCAGGCTATAAGTGAGTTCTAGCCATATTGTCCAGTTGATATCTGTAGCAACAACTTTAGACATCACAAGGAACCCAGGTTTACAAAATCAGTTGTTTTGAAAATACTTGACCTGAGTCTTTTATTACATGGCCCACCTCACCAACGGTGCTCAGAGATGGGAATATAACTTGCTCCATGCGGTGTTCTGAGAAATCAAGGTATTCTTCCTTTTAAGTGTATCCCAATTGCTAGTTTTAAATTTTTAAAAAACTTTACATCACGAAAAGGTACTTGCGCAGCTCTTTATAAGACTCAGGGTCAAAGACATCCTGTAGCTAGCCACTGGCAATTGATAGATAATTTAAGGAAACATGCGTGCCTGAAGAGAGACAGGCCCCAGGGCAGACAGGACAATGACTGGGTCAAGCAGCCTGCGAGCCCTTCAGAATCTGGTTATAAGTATCTCTACTAACTCTTAAATTATTTTGAATATTTATAAAAATCAGCTCTGAATCCTGTGTCACACACTGAAAGCAGAATGAGTATTTGTAAGGAATATGTTCCACAATTACCACCTACAGTTATGATTAAAGAAAGGGATACTGTTACTCTTCAGATCTGGAGAATTAAACTGCTGAACTTGGGAACGACAAACAAGAAAGTGAGGAAGTCCAGTGTGGAGGACTGCTGTCACTGAGGGAAGCCCGGAGGGCTAGCTCCTCTGCTGCCGGCAAACTACATCCCCAACGTTGAGAGCAGTAGCAAACATGAAAGTGGAGGATATCACAAGCACAGAGGAGTAGCAAATGATTGTACTCAAGGCAGACAAACGAGGCTAAAGGCCACAGGCACAGGAATGAACCTGGAGTTGCAGAGCAGCCTTTGGCCGTCTTGACCAAGGCCACTGGTCACTGAAAAAAACAAAAGACCTCGAAAATAAAAAATTCCCAGGGCACCCGGCTGGCTCAGTAGGTAGAGCATGTGTCTCTTGATCAGGGTTGTGAGTTCAAGCCCCACATTGGGCCTAGAGCTTTACTTACCAAAAAAAAAAAAAAAAAAAAAAAAAAAATCCCCACTCACCACATGATGTAACCCACCCAATCTGCCACAAAACAGAATAAATTAACCACAGAACCGTACCTTATTGGTAAGATACAGAGACACAAGGCAGGAGTCTGAAATTTCACAGAAAGACATATGAAGGCAGATGTACAAAACATCTTTACCTCAGGGAAAATACAGCTAAGCAATTGTAAATAAAGGACTACTACTACCTCTATTTCTCTTCCAACAGACTTACACAATTTAGAAAGGAAGATACCCTGGAGACCATCTATTCCCATCAGACAGGGACAGAGACCTAGAGAAAGGAAGGACCATCCCAAGACCACAATATGGTATCACGCTTAGGTTTTTTGGTTCTAGACCGTAAAAGAAAATACAGAGTCTCAAAACTGAAATGTGTGAACTGACAAGCCCAGGGATGGTCTGTCTGTCAGAGGCTTATGCGAAGTCTTTATTTTGATCATTTGTTTATAGCTCCCCACTGTTCCTTCTTGTCTTCGTTTACTGATTTTATTCTGCCATTGTTATGTCCTCTATACTAGTATCTGTGTCAGTGTGACTAGTAACAAATCCCTAAAATTGGACACTTTGAACACATGGCGGGGGGATTATATACACCTTTATTGAGTACCGGGTGTGAGTATTCTTACAGAAATAGTAATATTGGCTCCTGTTAACCAACCTCTTAACTATGTGCCAGGCACTCACTGTGCTATAATTGAATATCTCATTTAATTCCCGACAATCTTGTGAGTAGGTATAACTCTTATTATAATTTTCACTTTAGAAATTAGGAACCTGAGGTGGAGGGACATAAATCCACTTGCTAGTTAATGACGCTGTTAGCTTTCTCTCAAACACTAGGGTTTATACTCCATCGTTACACTCTCCTGTAGGCCATATTCTCATGGTCTTCCCTTTATACTATGTAGCCTCCTGCAGCTTTCTTTACTCAGTGTCTTACCGAAGATCCCAAACACAGGTGCATCTAAAAAGGCTTTTTTTATGATGCTGCTTCAGGTAGGGTAGCGGCAGCAGTTTTAGGAGTGAGAATGCAAAGGGTAAGAAGGCTTGGGCCTTGCCAAGAATACATTTCCTCAATGTGTCCCAGAGGTGTACTGGCCTTTTCTTCCTTGCAACCTTGATAATCAGATTTGTCCCTTAATCGCTAAAGTCATGCCTCTGCTGGTGACAAGAAGTTAAGAATCTTAAATCTCTGAAGGGCACATGATAACCCAGTACTATCAGTCTGGTTTGGAAAGAGAAGGCTGTGAAATGGTCTTAAGTGTCTGATAGGAGACTGTTCTCAGGCAGCCTGAAAAAACTGTGGAGGGTGATAATGATAAAAACCAATTGTAAGCAGGTAGAGCTTGAGGTGAAAGCAGCCTCTTTCTCACATTAGAAGGAAGTATTCTTAGATCTCCTTCAAACAGGCAGGCAAACTACTGTTTCTATGTCCCTGAGAAAGCAAGTTGACAGAGAGAAACAATTACAGCGGCTGCTGTCTGCACTGATACTTTCAAACACAGGGATTCTACTAAAAACTAAACTTTCTAAATAGAATGCAGACATATTCTTCTTGGGGGGAGAGTAGAGGGGATACCTTCCTGTTTAGACTAAGTTCTTGTATCACACTAAAAACTTTATTATTTTGGGCACCTTTTTTTTTTTTCCTTCCATTCTCATCACCAGTTTCCTTTTGGATACCCTGCTGACCCCGGGCACTGAGATCACGAACTGCCTTTGGCACCAGAGCTGGGAGGTCAATGTAATGTCATTTTGTTTTTTTCTGCTTCATTTTACTATCTCATTGTCTTAGTAAAGAGATTTCTAGGAAGAGTGGATATCCACCCCCTTTCATCCTAGGATTTGAGGTTTTAAGTTAGTTGCAACACACTATGGAACCAAAGCAAATGAAGCAGCATTAATTCACGGCACTTTAACTCTTGAGATGTATTTCCTAATAGTGGCGAAAATCCCAGGGTATCATGAAACAGTGAGAAACTGTCTTCATGTGTGGAAAGGTGCCTTCCTCATTTGAGTGCCTGTCAGCCACTAAATAAAACTCTAAAATGTGGGAAAGCTAGAAAACAGGGGCTCTGGGCATGGCATCCTCCAAAGAGATTCTTGTGACTCCACCAAATGAGAACACTTTAGTTTCAACGACACACCAGGAATTTTCTCGGAAAGGTTCTGGGAATGGCAGACTTATTCCTGGTTAGACCCTCTCTCTTGCTCTACCCCCCCCCCCCCATAACCCGTCTTATTTTTCCTGCCCCCAACAGGATGGGAAGAAAATGTCCTTAGGAGACCTTTCCTTTTTTATATTACACAATCTCATCTCTGGAATTCAAGTCCTAGTTCTGTTCAGCCCAAATAAGAAGTGCTTGTCACCAGGAAGGCGGCCATCTAAACAAGCAGCAGCTGGATGAGAAAAGAGGGCATGTCAGCCCAGAGCAGCAGAGAGGGTTTCTCACGGCAGCTATTTGCAACCCTCCAAGGAGCTACAGAGGCTGCCCATTAAAACCCTGTTAAAACACTTCTGATGTTGTCAGCAGCAGAGAGCTGAAATAGCACAGTGATCACTGAGATGCTATCTGCCTCAAGCAATTCAGTGGTACTGTCAATACTATGAGCAAGAAGGTATAAGATAAGCAACAACCTAATTTCTATATCAAAATTTCATAAACTCCCTAAGCTGGTAGCACTAGTGATGTGGGCACATGGAGACCAAACCAATGGACCACCTTGGGGAGAGAGAGACGTTTATGTTGAGATCTGGCCCCAAAAGTCCTGAACAAAGAGACACTGCTCAACTCTCAATACTCCCTAGGAAATTTGCTGATAAAGGAATTACTGGAATGTTCCTCTCTGGGGCACCGATGGGCACCACAGGAGGCATGGGAATTCTGTATAAGCTTCCCTTCTCAGAGGTTGTATGTTCAGAAGACAACTTGCACCCCCATCATCTATCCACCTTTGTCCCCATGAGAAGAGCTAAATTTTATTGAAAAGGTTACAGAACCTGCCTGATTTTGTACCTCACTGTTTTTGATTTCCTATGAAAATATGCGTCAGAGACCAGAATCCTATTTCTGGAGCTCCTTCCTAAGAAGACAACATCTTTGGCTTCACGTTGAAAAGAGCAGGTTATACAGGCTAATTCTTACGTTTAAGAAGCACACATCCTGGTATCATTCCAGTTAGTGGCTCTTTCTTTTGGCTCCAAAGTCTACCCTTGGGTGAGAACTAGGGTGACCGTCATCCAGACGAGTCCACACTTAATGGGAAATGAGTGCCACTGATGATTCAACTGACACAAGTGAAAACAGGACCTGGGTAAATCGGGGCCTACTGGTTACCCTAGTTAAGTCCCTGTTCTCACAGCAAATTGAGGCCTGAAAAGTTATGTGATGAAACAGGACATAAATAAGAGGCTATTTCCTCAGAGAACTAACAGGCAGGATGGAATGGAGATGCTCAGGCCACCAGCTGAATGTCTTGCTTGCTTAACAACAAACATCAGGCTGTTTGATCCGTGGTGTTCTTTTGCAGACAACTGTGCCGACAGCGCCCAGACTCCTTAGTGAGAAGAAGGAGGCATGGCCACAGCCATTACAGCACAGTTGTAATTATGCACTGCAACTGCCCTGCAGGGTCCTAGAACAGCTAGCAACACACTTCTGTGAAATTCACCTGAATCCAAGACCATGCTGGTGTTAGGGTCCTTTTCTCTGGCTCAAAGGACAGACCCTAGAGGACAGACAGAATGCAGTTTGGGCATTTGCCACTTTGATAGAAGAGAAGAATTTAAGATTATCCCAACAATCAATCCCCCAAATTCAGGCTACAGTCTTCAGCTAGGGAAAAGAGTATTATCTAACCTTCTGCATGCTTCTAATTACTGTGATAACAGGCTCATAGCAGCCTAGGGATAGGGCAGTAGGGAGGGGACTTCAGACTGAGAAAGTTCGTGTAGTCAGCTCTAAGAAATGAACCAGAAATGAAGTGCTCGATCTAATTTCTCATGATCCAACATTTAGCATTTCTTCCTTTAAACTGAGACCTCAGTTCTTGTTCTGGTCAGATCCAGATCATGACAGCATAACTAGATTGTAAGCACAGCAATATTAAATGGAGAGCCACCTGGAGAAGATGGGATAATCCCAAGGATTCTGGCAGTAACTAGCCCACTCGAATTATCAGGGGTCAAGCATAGCAGTGTTCATTCAAAAGCATGAAGGCCTTGGGGCACCTGGGTGGCTCAAGTTGGTTAAGCGTCCTTCTTCAGCTCATGTCATGATCTCACGGTTTGTGAATTTGAGCCCCGCCTCAGGTTCTGTGCTGACAGCTCAGAGCCTGGAGCCTGCTTCCAATCTGTGTCTCCCTCTCTCTCTCTGCCCCTCCCCTGCTTGTGCTCTCTCTCCCTCTCAAAAATAAATAAATTTGGGGAAAAGAAAAGATAAATGTGTCTCCAAAAGCATGAAGGCCTCTCAGAGGACCAAGAAACTCAATCACCAAGCCTTTTTTAGAAGGAGTGTGATACTTTTCTCATATAGTTTATTCTGTGCCTGGTAGTAGGAATTTTTTTTTAATTTTGAAAAAGGGAGGAAAAAAAGGCTTAGAGGAATAGAAGCAAAGCAGTATGGGATGCTATCTGATTGGAAACAATCTTTCTCTAGCAAATTAACAAGTTATTAATAATCTGCCTAATGATAAAACCAAACTCAGGGTAAAAAGGAGGAATTCTGGAGTGAGCCTAAGTCCTGGGAATAGGCCCTTACTTTATTGGTCCATTCACTAGCTCCAAATAACGGTGAAGGGAAAAAGCATTTCTGCCCTTAGTTCCTGTTTATCTTTTTCATGAAAGGTTTCCTATAATTTACATTACTAGAGCAAACCAAACTAAACCACAATGATTTCTGGGCCACAACATGCTTACCAAGTGCTTCCCAACCATTGTAAGGATTGGAAATCATCCAGGTGGGAAAATAATCTATTCTTTTCAGGAATCCAGATTTTTCACCATCACAAAAAGCAGAGGACACTTTAAAATCAGTGTCAACTTTAAACTACACATGGTAGGCAAACAACTTTGCAGAATAAAGCCCTGAAATTTAGATAAAGGAAAACCTCCATGAGAACACTCAGATTCATCGTTAGCAAATACATATCGAAATTCTGTATCTTGATGGAGCAGTGTACTCAAAAATCATCTTACTTCATATAAAATCAACAAGTATTTAGTGAATTACTGAGTTCATAGGTACAATGACATATGCTATAAAACTTCATGAATTTTAATTTGCTATCTATCTCCTTTCTGAACTGCCTTTTTTCACTTTTTTAAAATTTTTATTTTTTTAAAGATTTTACTTTTTTAAGTAATCTCTACACCTAATGTGGAGCTCAAACTCACAACCCCAAGATCAACAGTCACACGCTCCACCAACTGAGTCAGTGAGGCGCTCCTGTTTTTTCACTTTAAAATTCACTTTGGATAAAGCCAATTCTGGAAGAAAAGAGCTTTCAAACCTTGTATATATGAGTTAAGGCAAATCTGACAAAACAGTAGCATAAATTCCAAGAGTAGCATCCTCTGTTGTGAATAAATATATTGACATCACCTTAATCTACTCATGTGTCTCAGGCCATACAATTTCTGGACATCCCATGAAACTCTAAGGAATCTTCCTTCTAGCTTAATCAAAAGAAATGGGAATAGAAAATTCATGCTGCGGGAGGCGTGGGGGACTCAGTCGGCTGAGTGTCCAACTCTTGATTTTGGCTTGGGTCATGATCTCACGGTTTGTAAGTTTGAGCCCCACATCGGGCCCCATGCTGACAGTGAGGGGCCTGCTTGGAATTCTGTCTCTCCCTCTCTCTACCCCTCCCCCACTCTCTCCCTCTCAAAATACTGCATGCGATTGTTTGGAGACTTACATTCAAATGTTATCTGCATTTCTCAAGTGCTATGTCAACACTACAGATCTACAGGAGAGGTCAGGAATCAACTAGTTTAGATGCTCCACAAAATATGAAACTGAAGCATAGAGAAGCAAAGTGTCAAAAGGACACTTGTCCCTTCTCCCCCAGTCTCAAGAAGCCAGCTCTCTGAACTTGAAAAAAATTAGATCAAGCCAAGGTGCAGATTAAGAAAAACTATAGTAATAGACAATATGTGAAATTAATCCTGGTTAGTTATATGTCCGGCCCATCTGCTCCCGCTATCAAAAGAGATCCTGATGAGTTCCTTAAATTTTATCTAGTGAGTGAAGGAGACCTGCAGGTGGTAATTCTTCTTCTTAGAGGGCAAGCCTGTACATTAAATATATACAAGTGGTAATTTTTCTGAGATGAAACCAACAAAAACTGGTTAATGCTAGATACTGCTTAGCATTGGTAGAGTGCATTCACAGCCAGAGCATATCCTTTTTAATAGTCAGCTTTCAGTATTTTCCAGAAAAGCCAAGGAGTATTTCCATCAAACAAGTCCTGTATCTGGAATGAGCTTTGAAATCAGGCATCTTGTGTGGTGAATTAGGGTCTCTTGTCCACGATTACATCAAGCAATCACTCACAGCCATCATTCTCTTGCCTTCCCTCTAGGAGTCATGTGGCTGCCAGGACTCCTTACTCATCCCTTTGTACTACATTACTAGAATCTTTCTATGCTATTCTGTGACAATTACAAAAAGGCAGAGGGCAGAATTTAATATCTCATTCCCTTCTTGACTGCCTGCTTCCTTTACAATCACATGCTGGGAGCTGCCATAGTTTGGTATTCATGATATACTAAAGCACATCCAAAAAATTCAAAATTTGTGAGTTCGAATCCAGTTCTCCAAATTCATCCTCTAGCCATTCATCTGTCTGCCCATTCATTCTCCACTTTTCTTCCACCACTTTCAAAAACAATTGTGATGTAAAAAAAAATACATTCAAATATAAGACATCTAAAGGTCTGGAAGACAAATGAGCAATAACGTAGAAGAGTGGCAAGGAGATCATTCTTCTTGACCTAAGGTGGTTACTGTACTACTGTTGCTTCAAAAATCTTGTCAACTAAACAAATAATAAAATTCTCTTCCTGCCTTACCTTTCTCATATGGGAAATTTATGGATAACAATAAACATAAAGGAGATTAATACCATCTATGTGCTGAACAGTTTGTTAGGTTTTAAGTACACAGAAAAGTATGACATGGGTCCTGCCTCAAAGAAGGTAATTACCTGGTTGGGATTCAATTCTAAAACATAAACACATCAGCACACAATATATACAATACGTATTAACTAAATAAGCGATGAACTCTCAGGAAAGGGTTTTGGAAGGAAGGATCAGAATTATCTAGAGATACAGGCAAAATTTCCCAAGGGAGCTCGTGAAAACAATGCTAATAACCAAATGCTATTGGCTAAAAATGGGATATCCACAAAGGCCACTTCATTTTCTAGTGTAATTTCAAAGAATTGCTGAGAAATGGAAGCTGGAAACTAGCACCAATGAGTCTCATAATTGTGTTGATTATAGTTAAGCCTGTGCAATCTCACTGACTAAAACAAGGCAAACGTGAAGGCACTTTGCTAAC
This sequence comes from Cryptoprocta ferox, assembly GCA_028646485.1. NCBI lineage: Eukaryota > Metazoa > Chordata > Mammalia > Carnivora > Eupleridae > Cryptoprocta > Cryptoprocta ferox. Next base: position 23,783,343 of record CM053565.1, on the reverse strand, counting down.
TCCACTAAGTTGAATATACATATACTTACATTTTATATACTTACATCAATTATGTTTATATATTTATATGTACATTATTTTACTATATTATTATACATAATTTTAATATATTCAAATGTATATATAAAAATAAAGTATATGGACTGGAACAATTAATATTGTAAAATATCCATACTATTCAAAACAATCTACAGACTCAATAAAATCCCTACTAAAATACCAACAGCATTTTTCAAAAAAGTAGAACAAATAATCCTAAAATTCAATCTCGGGAAAGAGGAACAAACCTGAAGGTATCACACTCCCTGATTTCAAGCTATAATACGAAGTTACAGTAATCAAAACAGTATGGTATAGGCACAACAACAGACACATGGATCAATGGAATAGAACAGAGAACCCAGAAATAAACCCACACATACATGATCAATTAATCTATGACAAAGGAGGCAAGAATACACACTGGAGAAAAGACAGTCTCTTCAATAAGTGGTGCTGGGAAAACTGGACAGCTACATGCAAAAGAATGACATTGAACCACTTTCTTACACCATATAAAAAATTAACTCAATAAAGGGCACCTGGGTGACTCAGTCAGTTAAGCATCTGACTCTTGATTTTGGTTCAGGTCATGATCTCATGGTTTGTGGGTTTGAGCCCACATTGGGCTCTGCGCTGACAGTGCAGAGTCTGCTTGGAATTCTCTCTCTCCCTCTCTGCCTGCCCCTCCCCTGCTTGTGCTCTGTCTTTCTCTCTCAAAATAAATAAAACATGAAAACAACATTTTAAAAAATTAACTCGAAATGGATTAAAGAATTGAATGTAAGACCTAAAACCATAAAACTCCTAGAAGAAAACATAGGTGGTAAGCTCCTTGACATCAGTCTTTGTGATTTTTTTTTGGACCTGATTCCACAGCCAAGGGCAAGCAAAGCAAAAATAAACAAGTAGGAGTACATCAAACTAACAAGTTTTTGCACAGAGAAAGAAACTATAAGCCAAATGAAAGGCAATTTACTGAATGGAAGCAAATATTTGCAAATTGTATATCTGATAAGGGGCTAATATCCAAAATACATAAGGAATTCCTCCAACCCAACAGCAAAAAACAAACTATCCAATTAAAACATGGGCAGAAGATCTCAATAGATATTTCACCAAAGAAGACATGAAAGGATGCCCAATATGACTGATTATCAGGGAAATGCACATGGAAGCCACAATGAGATATCACCTCACTCCTATCAGAATGGCTATTATCACAAAATGGGAAAAAATAAGTGTTGTGAGGATGTGGCAATGGGGAACTCTCATGCACTGTTGGTGAGAATGTAAAATGGTGCACCCACTATGAAAAACAGTATGGAGCTTCCTAGGAAAATTAAAACTAGAACTACTCTATGATCCAGCAATTCTGCTTCTGGGTATTTACCCAAGGAAAATGAAAACACTAACTTGAAAATCATATGAATTAATTACATGTACCGTATTATATGCACCCCTATGTTCACTGCAGAATTATTTATAATAGCCAATATATGGAAGCAACCTAAGTGTGTACTGGTAGATAAATGGATAAAAAAGATGTGGTATATAAACGCAATGGAATTATTACTCAGTCATAAAAAAGAATAAAATCTTGCCATTTGGAACAATGTAAAGGGACCTTGCAAGTATTATGCTGAGTGAAATAAGTTTGACAAGAGAAAGGCAATGCCATATGATTTTACTTATATGTGGAACTAAAAAAAAAAAAAATCAAACAAACAAAACAAAATAAAACCAGACTTAAGATAAAGAGAACAGACTGACGGTTGTCAGAGGAGAGAAAGGTTGAAGCGTAGAAAAAACGGTTAAGGGGATCACGAGGTACAAACTTCCAGTTATAAATAAATCATGGGGATGTCATATACAGCATGGGAAATGCACACAATAGCGTTGTATGCCTCTGTATGGTGACAGATAGTAACTAGACTTATGGTGATCACTTTGTAATGTATATAAATGTTGAATGACTATGTTGTACACCTAAAACTAATAAAATATTTTGTATCTATTGCATTTCACTAAAAAAGTAAGAATAAAATAAATTTAAAAATAAAATGTGTGTGTATATATATATTAAAACTTTATTCTATACCTTGTCTTTTGCTAATACAGCAGGCTTTAGATAGCTCTTTAAAGGTACAAATTCTTCGCTAAAGACAAAGAATTCAGGGGTTTATTATACATATCATCTTATTTTAAAACTATTTGTGCTTCAAAAGAGGATATCCTTATAATGGAACAGATTTTTTTCACAGGTATGCTTTTTGTAGGCAGGGTACGGATAATCTTTAAGGAACAACAAGTTGAGGATATAAATCTGTCAAGTCTAGAATATTCCTATTGAGTTTTACAAATGACAGAAAACAATAGTGTACCAGTTCTTTCTAACATTAGCTGCTTTGTTCCTCCTCACAGCCTTATAGAAAAGATTATTTGCAACTCTTCACATCCTTACAAAATATTCAGATTCTTCAATGAAATGAGGTTCCCACATTGTGGGTACACCCACACAGCGAACTGCAACAGTGAATGAAATGGATTATAGTCAGATTTTTGACAATATTAACTTTATGCTAAGGCCCTGCTCTGGTGGGCAGCTTTGCCTCCAAATCTGTGCCTGAAAAATTTTATCCAGTAAGTACACCCTAGACCTTCAGAGGAGCTGCTGAGTGGTGATTTGAGTCATAACATTTCATGTGTGGGAACAGACTGGTGTAAGTTCAATGATGGTTCCCGGCTGAAAGGTCGGAGGCCTTTTTGATGGAGAAACAGCCTGGATGCAAAGAGAAGATCCTGAGTCTAATGATGCATAATTCCTACTAGACCAATGCACAGCTGCAAAACCAGCCTCAGGAGAGCCTGCCTACCTTCTGCAGCCACCTCTGCTGCTCTGGACAGCACTCTTTCCAGCCGATAGCTCTTACGTGGAGCAACACTCACTTTAAATCAGCTTTCAAACAGCTATTCTTCCAAGGGAGGCCAACTCCGAAGGGCTCAAATTGGGCAGCTAAGAAATGTGCAGCCAGGGACGTGATGAAAGAGGTCAGAAGGGACCCAGTGGGAGGGTGGCTCTCCAAGAGGCAGGCAAGTGTCTGGATGTTTAAATCCTCATCTGAGAAGTTTTCCAGCGCACAAGTACAGTCAGTACGGAGGCACCACCACTTGGTGGCCAACTGGGCTATCAAACGAACTAACCAGGCCGTGATTACGGATCACAGACGGGAAAGGTGAAGGGGAGCTGGCTCCAGCATTTTTTTGTAAAGACCTTTAATGTCATTCTGTTTCTTCTGAAGCAGTGAAGTGAGACTACTTCAGTCACCCCACCCTTCTCTCTTTCCCTGCACCCAGGGCCGGAACCCTGGCTCTGAGAAGGCTATGGGCAGCGAAGACTCTCTCATTTCCATCACCTCTGTGGGTGTGGGTCAAGCTTGGCTGAGATGGACTGGAGAGAAAACCCTTCCGCATTCCTTCATTTCTCTGTGATAACCTACATCTACCTACAAAGAAGAAAACGCCTATGAAAAGTGAATTCCCTGTTTCTTTTGTGGTACTTCTGGCTGCAAAATGGGATAGTGTGTTAGTAACTGAAAAAGTCCCTTCTCTTTCACTTCTTGTTCATGTATGTTACAGCTCAGAGTTAGGGAAACACTTTATAATCTGATTTAATAACTGCCTCTGAAATTGCTTCTGCCAACTAGTTCATGATTACTGCCACCATAAGGAGAATTCCATGCTTAGCACCTGGTCACAGAGCAATTGCAGTGACTGGTCCTACATTAGAATTTAGTGAATCTGAGGCTTTCACTGATACTACATGACTCCTGGCCACAAGGTATGAATTGGAAGAAATTCAGAACCCCTACTTGTTAATGCTGACCCTAACTTTCAGGACTTTACTCCAATATTCACTCCTTTATAGGTTCTGGGTATTGTTTCATAAACTGTAAAGGTCAATTTCTGAATGGTTCCAAAAGGAGTCCTCAGAGTTAAAAAGCCACTCTTTCACAAAAACTACAAACTTCTTTGTTATACAACAAGATCAAATCCACTGGGTGACTGCACCTTCCAGGGTATAAATTACTCTTCTTCCTGACGGGATGACATTAACTTTCACAGCAATGATGTTGTAAACACGTATCGGGTCCGTAGATGCCAATATTTCTGATGATCGATTTGATCCATCTGAACCTCCCTCATATTCTGTACTTTTGAGAAATGTGATACTTCCTCTCTGCATCTGATGGAATCAATTTTCAAACCGGATGAATTTCATGTCTAATGAAAGCACTCTCCAGACCTTCCCGCATAGGCTGAAGACTGGACCACATTCAACTGAGTTTCTGTTCAGCCTCCTTAAGAAGTGGTGGCAGCAGCTCTCCTACAAAGGAGCGTAGGGAAGCCACCTAAAAGGGTGGGTGATCTTCATAAATGGACAGGAAATAGAAAAGACGAATATTGGGCGGATGACAGATCCCTTAACTGGCCTTCAAGATACGAGCTGTTCTATTAAACATAGGGCCATTATGCTGGCTGGCCATCCACTTTAAACCCCAGAGTGATTAAAATGCTGGCAGGAAATGAAAGCTCTCTATTGAAGGTCCTTCCCTGAGGTCCTAATTTCAAACCAAATTTTACAGCACCGCACAGGAACAAAGGAAGCCCAGTCTTCCAAGTCTTCTTTTTGTCACTTTGGACAAAGACGCCCCCTCATACTCTTCAAAGAACAATGGCCTCTGTAGAGCCACAGCCACGCCAAGAATGGGCACAAACCATACAGAAACACATTTTAAAAATACATTTTACACTGCCCTTGACATTTCAGATAAATAGAAACCACTGCACTGAAATTCCAAATATTCCATCCTTTCCCTCCTCCCTCTGCCTTTATAATGAGAATTTTCCTATTCTCCTAATCTACTTGATCTTTGACATTTTGGCCTCTGTGAATGGAGGACATAGTAGAGTAGCCAAATAAATTAATTATTCAGATAATTGCATTTTATTAAAGTAATCACTGTAAACTGAGACAATCACATGATTTTCACCAACAGAAGACAACAAGGATGCCTACAAATCTTTTTTAATTGAAACTCCTCCAGCGCCATTCCTGTTCCACAGTCCACTATGAGCAAGCCAGGGAAAATATGTTATCAGAACAGGATTTCTGTTTTACTTGACACTAGCTGTTGTTTTGGGGTGGCCTTTTTTTGTTGTTGTTGTTCCCTCTTCTTCAGCAAAAACAGCTTTTATGTTTTTACTGAACCACTTCAGATTCACTCTTCCACACAGTGGATGTTTACTTGGATTTGGCAGGCTGAGAACAGCTGGTTGTTTCCTAACGAATGGAACATGAGACCATATGTTTCAACATTTAAGCAATTTTGAACCAGAGGTATAATTCTGAATGTCCTTTGTTGAAACTGTACATTAAATACCCAAAGGATCTGAGCGATACAAGAGATACATCTTCCCCTACCCCCCTTAGAGCACTTTTTCTTTAGCAAAAAAACCATGGCACACCACTTCTCTCATAGACTTGTCCCAAGTCTGCAGAGAGCCCTGGTGAGCTGACGACGGCTCGGGTGCAGGGGCAGCTGTATTTTAAACAGGAAAAGACAGCTAAGCAGACTTTTTCCTTCTAATTCTGTTTGGGAACAAAATGTGTCTGAGGCCCTCTCTGGGGAGGGTCAACAACATGGATACCTGCTTTCCTCACAGAAGCACGGGCCTAATAGGTTTATAAAAGAAGAGTCTCTGACATTAGCATTTAGGACGACCATGCGCCTTCTTTCTCCCTCTTCCTTTTCCGAGAACATCCTCAAGTTAAGCTGGGCTAATGAGATTCAAGCTGAACTCAAGCTGAAGATAAGAAACGTCCCAAATACACTTCTCATGAAAACTTACTATCTCGGCTCTCTAATGAAACTATAGCATTTCCTTTCTTTGGAGGTTCAATATTAATCATTACTAGTGTTAAAAAACAAAACTATGGATTTCAAGTCAGGCTGAGTCAGAGCATTAGCAAGGCATTAGCAGAGCATTGGGAAGAAACTTTTCTTGTTCCTGGAAGGAACAAGTATTTTGTTTTTGTTAGAAAAAAACAAAATACAATGAAAATTCAAATAATATATGTGAGTAGGCAATACAGTCACTGAAATACCAAGCACAGGGAAGTAGAATAGGAAGCCACCTGCCTCTGGAAAGTCTGGGAGTCCATGAAACCTCCCCATTTGGAATTTAGACTTGAAATACTAAGTTGAAGTCAACAAATTTTTTACAGATCATTTTCTAAAATATTAAATGAGAATTGTTTATTCGGAGGTAAAACTATAGGTAAAAACAGGTTATTTCCACCCTAGATTCACAGAGGCATTTCTTTGAACTTGTTTTTGAGTCTCTACATATACCAGTCTATAAGATCTTGCACAGGTGGCTGGAGGTTCTTTTGTTTTTAAGTTTATTTATTTATTTTGAGAGAGAGTGAGCATGTGCAAGCAGGGGAGGGGCAGAGAGAGAGGGAGAGAGAGAATCGCAAGCAGGCTCCGCACTGTCAATGCAGAGCCCGACACAGGTCTCAAACTCACAAACTGTGAAATCATGACCTGAGCAGAAATCAAGAGTCGGATGCTTAACTAACTGAGCCACCCAGGCACCCCTTTGAGAGGATTTTCAAAAGAGTCCTACTTAGTATCCTTACAATATACTTTATTTATTTATTTTTTTTT
>CM053565.1:23684508-23776070 GCA_028646485.1 Cryptoprocta ferox | reverse complement strand
TCCATGCTCATGGATCGGAAGAATAAACATTGTTAAAATGTCATTATTACCCAAAGCAATCTACACATTCAATGCAATCCCAATTAAAATTGCACCAGCATTCTTCTCAAAGCTGGAACAAACTATCCTAAAATTCGTATGGAACTTACAATATACTTTAAAGATAACTTAAAGAGGTAATCAAGATTACCTCCTGTTTGTTTTTGTTTTCTATCGAGGTTCCTACGGAAGTAAGATTAATAATACTAATAATGCTTTTCTTTTTCTGATCCTGCTTAAGTGCAAGGATCTTACAGAGACTTTTACAAATCCAATGTTTTCAGACATGTTACTAATAAAATTTCAGCAAAAACATAAACATCATCCCTCCCACCACTTCCCACCAAACAAGACACGAATATGTATATATACATGAGCCGGTCTTAGTTTAAATCTCACAGCTTTGAGAAAATTTTGAAAAAATGGATCCTCTGCCGGCTGAATTTCCTTGAGCCATGGGAGAGGGCAGATTTTCTCCATTTCTGGGTTCTGGAGCAATCCAGGGATTGCCTGGGGTAAGAGGGGGCGGAGGGGCCAGTTATATTCATGTTTTTAAGATGCTACTTAGTGCATAAGGAAATAAGTAAAAAGATGTTCACTGCAGCTTTGCTTGTAAAAGCAAAGATGCTTAAACATCTATTTTAAACATCTATTGTATGTAGTATACTAGAATGCCGTTGAAAAGAGCTGGGTGATCAGGAGCACAGGCTAAGGAGCCAGGGCATCTTGGTTTGGATCCAGTCTTGGTTTTTACTGGTTTTGTATTCTTGGAGGTGGTTGTAACCTTTCTTTAACTCAGTTTCCTCATCCATCAATACCTGTGTCCTGGTGAAGACTAGACGAAATAATACACACCTGCCTCTAGAAATATTATCATTATTACTATGCAGACAGTAAAAAGAATAAGGTAGGTATGTACGTACAACATGTACTGACAAGGAGACGATGTCTATCGCACAAATCAGTGAGAAAAACATGGGCCAGAGAGCAGCAGGTACAGCAGTACGAGGGCAGGGAAGGAAAATCTTGTGCGTGTGACAGACAAAAGGTTAAAGAACATCTCTGCTCTTTGGGCACACTGCAAGAGTTCATGTGCAGAAACTTGGAAAAGGTGGTGAAAACAAATATGAATACTGTATCTTCCAATAACGAGATACTTGAAAAACACACTCCTTTGGTGGCTTACATGTCAGTTGTTCCCCTAATATATCTGTCCTTTCAAAACAAAACTATTTTGGATCTATACAGAGTTCTTCAAGTTAAAAAAAAAGAACTAGATTTTAAAAAAAGGAACTAGCTAGAATCAAAGTAAAAACTCATACATTCAAAGAGGAAAACCTCCCCATGATTTTCTAATATAGAAAAGTGGTTTTAGTTAATATAATAGTTATTCATAGTGCCACAAAAGAACTGGAATAATTTACAGATATGTGTGTGTGTGTGCACAAACCAAGATAAAATATGGACTTAGTTATGATAAAACATAAAGGAAGTTATTCCCAGTGCTCCAGAATCATTTGCAGCTCTGACACAGAATATGGGGAACACCGTAGACATGATAAACAAAGAACGCCCAGTATGCCCTGAACGTCAGCTGTTCCGACATGTCGTCACACCCCACTGCACGTCAAGGTATACAACGTCACAAAAGTTAATGTATCAGTTTTAGGCTAGAAATCAAAGGCAAGATAGACTTAAGGTCGTATTTCAAAGCTAATGATTTGGTTGTAAGCAAGGCTTTTGTCGAGATTATCGCTTACCCCACCCATCGTGAATTGTGCAGTATTCACTCATTCATTCACTCATTTATTAAATACCTATAACTAGAATGCTAGAAACTGAAGAGCCTATACAAACTTTTACTGGCCAAAGCCTATGCTCCTCAGATAAATGAAAAAACCTACAAAAGTAAAAGAAGTATAATTCAGAAATAAGTTGACTCTTCGGGTGAGAAAGAGATACTGTTTTTCCTTCAAAAGCACAGATCTACTGGTCTGATGGGTACAGATAGTGTAAAGCGCTTTGGGGCAAAAATTTGCTTTGTAGCTGAGCACCAAAGCTGTCCTTCTGATTGTGTCGACCTTAAAGTCTGGTCCTGACACAGTTCATACCCTAAGAATACAGGGACTATTCATCTATGAAGTACTTAGGTAAAACAAGGTATGCTCCACAGCTCCTACAACGCTTAGGCAACTTTAAATTAGCCATTTTAAGACTAACCAGAGTGGGAAAGCATGCTGGGCAAGGGTCTATAGAACATGCAAGAAACACAGTCTCTGATGAGTAGCTCTTTTTCCTGCCCCCGTCACTCTAGACCAACGGGAGGGTTAGCAGGCACTACAGCATGTGGTAGCAATCACAAAGACCAATTTGTTCTGAGCATGTCAAGGTCAATGACATTATGGCTGAGGAGACGGTCTTGAGCGCTGGAAGTCTGCAATAGTTCCTGAATGTCACACAGGATCACCTATGGTGTTTGTTTGCCATTTCCTTCTTACTAGTTCTCTTACCAGCTATCTTTCCTGTCCACACAGAAGTAGGCAGAAATGCAAATGCCTCATTCTGGTGATCTTCTGTTGGTCAACAAATAAACGTTATTGATGTTGACAATGTGGGAGGCCCACCAGAAGTCCAGATGGATTTGTTGAAATAAAACAATTTTTCCTTCCTAAAACACATTTTCTCAGGAAACTGGTCGTTAGCTGTATCCAGCTTAGGATATGTTCTGTTCTGGCTCTAGAAGACAGAAAAGGGGGAAAGAAAGAATACCTATTTGGTTTTTTTCTTTCAATTTCAACCTTTTTTTGACAGGTAGAAAAGAGAAAAATTGTATTTCCCAGGCAGGTAAGATCCAAAGAAAGTCACTTTTTCATTAGAGAGTCTTATAACTTTGCCTCTACTTTAATATTGGGGTAGGAAAAGGAACAGATAGGGGAAATCCACTGTGTATTTGTGAGAACTTGCTACTTAATATCTTCTTGGTGTGAACCAGGAGTTAGCCTTTGATTTCTGATGGAATTGGACTCCTAATCTTTTATCCTCTCATTCTTTAGCTTTTCTTCACATTATTCTTGATTCTTATTAAGTTCCAAGGCATCCTTTCCTTCTCAGCCAATGTAAAGACTGAACGAATGATACGATGGGAATTAGATTTAAAGAAAAAAATCCTGGCACTATGTTTTCAAAGGTGATTATGTTCTAGATATATTTAATGTAAGGGCTTTAAACTCTTGTTTTAAAGAAAGTTACAATGATGAAACAACAAGAAATTTTGTTATTTTTAACATGGGTATTTTAGTTTTAGAAAGATTCCACTCAATGTTTCCCAAATTCAATGTTTCACATAATGGTCAGTCTTAATATGAATGTGGGAAAAAAAGACAAATCCAAACATAGAATATTATTTTCAAAAAATAGTGAACTAAATGTAAAGGTCCAGTAAAATGGGATATCTAGATTTTTCTGAACTCGTTCACATGACCTTCATTCTATTTATAGAAATGCAGCAATTCCCATTTGAATATAGAGCAATACCTTGTAGGAGAATTTGGTTTAGCACAAATAAACTTGGAGAAAGTGTTGACTTAAAAATAAAACACTGGAAGAGGAGGGAAGGTTTTCTCTTCCCCCTCTGTGAAAATTTCCGGAAAAGTTGTAAACAAATGCAGGTTTGGCTCAGAGACGGAGTGACTCTGGTGAGCTGAGGAGGATGAAGAGTATATCAAACCTCCCAGAGTGAGGAAATGTTTGTAAAACAGTCAGTAAATCACAGGCGGCCAGGGTCACCATGCTGAACAACTCGAAGGACACACAGCCAAAACCCCAGCTGTGAAAGAAGGGGGCCAGGCCCCGTTCACAGCTTGAACCCCATTTTGAATGATCTCTTGGTTCCATTCTCTACCCTTTCCCCTCTGTCACTTCAGAGCTCCAATGGCCACTCATTTAATTAGCCCAGGGCCACAGGCAGTGCTGTCTGTCCCTCTGCCGATTGACTAGGTGAGGATACCAGGACACTGAAAATGTTCTCTGCAAAGTGATACTGATTGAACCTTTGGTCCTAGGGACAAAGCTGAAAGTTCCAGCTGGGAAGAAAGAATCACACTCAACCTGGAAAAAAAAAAAGTTTACAAAGATAAACAGAAGACAAAATATGTAGCTGGAAGTTTCCATGAATTTTGAACTATCTTTTCAAGCCCTTTTTGATCACTGTTCTTCCTAACTATTCTATAATACATCTGTTAATTATTCTTTTCCTGATTTTACACAGATGACAATGTGGAAACTGTTAAGTACTTCATAAACTGTCTCTTTTGTGCCCCCAAAGAGGCCCCCAGAAGTCAGGAAGACAAAAATAAAATAAAATAAAAATAGGAATGAAGAACTGATAAGGGAGAGAGAAGGGAGGATGTATTCTGGAAGCCTCTTCTTAACTACTCTGCACAAAGTTTCTTCCTCACTGGATTTACACTTAGTTCTCTTCATTAATCTTTAGTCTCCAAAAATAATTTTTTAAAGACTTCATACTCTTTCTCTACACCAAACTCAATCTGCTCACACAGAGAACATTACTATAGTGTGAATGAAGGATAATTATTAATGGCTTAAAATTATTCTTAAAAATGAGAAGTATGGTGATAAATAAAAGTTTATTTTTCAAATATTGAATGAAAAAGAGGTGGAAGAGACAAAAGCATACACCTGTTGATTATAACCAGCAGAGACTAAAGACAGGCATAGTAAGGTGCTTACATTGAAAAGAAAAAAGAAAAATAAGTTTTGAAATTATATGAAAAACTCTTCCCTTTTAGATCTAAAAGGTACAAAAAATGTTTTTTTTTTAACAGAGAGGTGATAAACACAGGCATTAGCAGACTTCTCCAGCAATCATGTATAATTTAATATGAGCCCTGACTCACAACAGAGGACGAAGACCACCCTAGTCTCAATGCTGATGTTATAAATATAAACCTGCTTAGAGAAAATTCAGTGCTTTGATTACCTAAATTGAAACAGGACAGATACATAAGAGTCAGCTTCCCTGTTGAAAAGCTATGGATTCATGTAAGTTATTCAGGCTGTTTATTTCTACTATGGACACATTACTTTTCTCCCTTTTGGATACTCAGACCATGTAAGAGCAACAGGGAATGTGCTGTTGAGTTGTTTTTCTGGTCTGGCATTGAGTCAGACACACTCTTAGCTCATCTCTCACACTTTTGTCATAATGGCAGGCCAGTGGTGATGCCATATAATTCTCAGTTTTGCTTTGTAAAAAATTAACTTGGCCCGTCCAGAGATCAAACAAAATTTTGGGTCCAATGCATTCTTATTCTAATTAATGGAGTAATTAGCCCAGATAGCCTAGAGCAGAAAAACACGAAAAATCAAGGAAAGTAAACTCTGTTGAGAGCTCTAGTTAATGCTTTGAGTAATAAATACTTCAAGGCATTTGAGAAAGCCTGGGCTTTGCAGCCAGATCTGGGATCAAATCCTGACTTCAATCTTTTAAGCGGTGTTAGACTGGGCAAGCTATCTCAGACATCATCGGTTTCCTCATCTGTAAAATGGAGAGAGAAAAAAATTACTACCTACTAGGAGTACTGGTAGAATGAAGTGTGATACTTCTGAAAGTACCCGGAATGGTGTCTGACACATTAAAAAGTACTCAAAAATATTAGATTCCCTTTTCCAACTCTCCCCTCAATTCACTGGAGAATACAGAAAAGCCTTTCTTTAAAAAGTTCATGGCTTTTTCAGACAGAACATGGAATGTACTTCATAAAGGGGGCCACACCATTCTCTCTCACCATTAACCACAACCTGGGCAAAGTTTCCAGGACCTCAAGTCTCTCACCTCCTCTAGCACCACATCTGTTATAGTCTAAGTCAAAGGGACTCGGTTAAGCCTCAAGGAAGAGAGTGTCCCCCCAATAATAAATGGACTTGACTCAAACTTTGGATATTTAGCTATTTAAACATGTCGCTCACAGCTCATGTTCTCAGCTTGAAGAATTCCTCTTGGATCCTTCTCCAGTGGCAGTGGAGCATTTGCACATTACATTCCTTGCCCCCTTATTCAGCTGGCAAGTCAGAGAAAATAAAAATAAATTCAGAACAAATACACACACATACACATACTTCAGTGCTATTGTGAGTCACACAAGTATGTGATTAATACAGGATGGAAGTATGAGTTTCGTTCATAAGGCTCCTCCCTCTGATTTTGATACTAGCAGATATCTGCAAATGTCAGTCTGCATTTCAGAAGAAATACTGCTGTCATGTTTGATTTTAGGTTTAGGTTAAACTTCATCTTAATTTTTTAAAAGCAAGATTTCATAATTTTAATGGGGTTAAAAGACAACTGAATAATGACTTACAATTTTTTACCATATGTCCTCTTCTGCTCTGCCTGGTGGATGGGTAAACAGTACTTCCTGAGTAAGGATCAAAACAAATACTTGTCCTCAGAGCTTTTACCTTGACTTTAAAATCCTGTGTGAGGGTTTTTTGTGGTATTTGTTTTTACTTCCTAATGGGGATATTCATGGATTGGATATATGGCGTGGAGAGAGGGACCCCTAAAAACAGAGTATTCTCCAATTTTATTTGGAATTTTAGCACTTGAGTACTAGCTCAGAGAAGTTTCTTCACAGGAAGAACTATCGACTCAGTCTACCTGTACCTGGCCCCATAGGTGTGGCAAAGAAACAAAACCCAAATATTGGCTGGAACAGAAGCAGGGTAATACCAAAAAGTAACATCATGAGAGCCGGTCAGTCAGCCAAACAGCTGAAGATATCATACCACCACCGTAGTTGAGAATGAAAAGACACTTGCTCTAATTCTAAAGCCTCTCCACTGGGAATGGTTGGCTGCAAGGAACCAGGACCCAGGAGGCTGACATTCCACATCAGCTCTGCTGTTGATTTTCCATCTGGCCTTGGGCAAGTTGAGGACCTTTTCTGAAGCTCAGGCTCCTCTACTGTGAAATGAAGGTAGTCTCTCTCGCATGAAGTTGATATGGCTATGAAATGATAAAGATGATGATGCTCTGTCAACAGTAAGTGCCATAGGGATGTTAGCTGTAACTATTATCCAATAATATGCTGACCAGTAGGGCAAGAATGATAAGCTAACCACTGATTTTATTAATCTAATTCTCATTCACTCAAACCACTTTGACTCCCTCTGATACCTCAGACAAGCTGTGGGGACCTAAAAAAAACTTTTATCATTAAGTCAACAGTAAATTCTAAGGTTTTTTTTGTTTTTGAAAGGGAATATAAGAAATGAAGGGCCTCTATTTCAAACTAGCTTAGACAGGATGCTGTAGTTTTGTTAAATTTTTCCCAAGCATGTTTCTATTTAAAATCATCCTTTTGCATTATTCTGGAAGAGAGGGTAACTCTTATCTCATCCAAAATTGGTGTTTCCAATTTCCTTATATAACAAGGCTTGAATGTTGTGGAGGAAGTAGGCAAAAACTAAGGAACCAAGAAAGATCAAAAAGCAAGAGACCTATAACCTGTAAGGTTAAAAGGTTATGACCCCAGGCCCTGAAGTAAGGTGGAAGTCTAGAAAGATGTTTTCAGGTACTTTTAAGCGACTAACTTTACAGGACTTTTTGAAAACGGATAGAGATAGGATCATTATGCTTACAACAACATTACTGGCATGAATACACTTAGAAAGATCATAGAGATCGCATCAAAATTCACCTGTCACTGTTGTCTGAGGAAGGGGCTATCGTATTAGTGATTCATTACCCTTTGCCTTCACTGTTTAAAATCAACATTTGTCCATACTCAAAGTATTTCTTTTGACTTACACATCATAGTTATTATCCTAGTCCTAATAAACCTTTGGCAAAGCACAGTCGGGCCACAAATTGGAAGAACAGATATGATTAGATAATCACATTGAATCACATGCACATCGAAACAATGGTGTCAATCATATCCTAAATTTGTCATGGTACTATTTGCCTTTAAGAGAGGAAAGTTGCAGTCACATAGTGTCAAGATGTCATTAATGAACACCACATACTGGTCTTCTCCCTCTGTTTTTCTAATATTTGATAGGGAAGTAGTTGTAACTGTGGCAGGATGGAGAGGAAGAGTAAGGCTGGCTGGTGTCATATACATTCAGTTCAACAGAACAGATAGAAATGTATGTCTTCTATGGTTGTACATGGTACACAAATGGCTAAAAGAGGAAGAGGAAACGGAAGGAAAAACTATCTTCCTGATATATCCTAGCAAGACCATAATGTGTTATGGATTGGGAAAGTTTTAAGAAACAGAAAAAGAAGATACAGAGCTACTTTAAATTCAGAAGCCTCTACCAAATACTTTTTTCTTCACTAAGAATTACAAAATGAGGAAAAATATTTGTTTCCGTTATATATGACTAGTAATCAAAATATGGTAAAAACATATTCAAAGTCTTTGTGGAGTTTGTAAACATATATTAAAGACCTTAGTCATCAGGGAAGAATCAGTGATTTCTAAGTATCATTACCTTAAAAGCTTTAGAAGCATGCACCTTTCGAACTTCCAATTATGTTAAACTAATCTGCATCAATCTAAGGAAACATTTAGATACTCCGAGTCAGGAAATTAAACCACTAGTTCTTAAATTCTGAGCACACCTCTAAGCCTCGGTCTTGCTTTTGTACTTAATGTTTGTAGATAAATGCTAGGAAAATGTTTGAGATGAATTGAACAATGTATTCAAGTTAAATAAATTAACCAGAAGTAAGTGCACAGAAACTTTTTAAAAAGGGCTGGGTACCAGCATAGAACATAGCAGGGACAGCAATGACCACTTGTCAGAAACACCTTTGCCATACTCTCCCTCTCCTATAAAACATAACTGAACTAGTATGTAAATTAAGGTAATAAAAAGCACCCCCCTCAAAAAATTTAGCATTAAGTGTCTGTAGCTATTCTAGAAGAAAACATTTAAATGAGAGAATGATTTCAAAATCAGCATTTCCTGTACCTTATTTAAATTTCCCATCAGCAAACATCAACTAGACACTCATATGTGCAAGACTCAGTGGATACAAATATGTGTAAGACCTAGTTTTCTTGCCCTCCAAATGCTTAACATGTACTACTACATAACATAGGATAGACTCCTAACACATTCTTAACACACTTACCTTATTACTTATCCATGGAAATAACCTGATAAAACATCATCTAGAAACCATCAGAATATCTAATAAAATGTTGATGCTTGAGAAACACTTGCTTTGATCCTCTAGGGCTACAGACCAGAGTGGAAAGCAAGTGCCATTACAGAGTAACTCTGGGTATATCTGGGATCAGCAGATGGCATTGATGATCTCAGGTTTCTACAGGTTTCTTTATCCAGCTTGGCCTAGCACTGTTCTTCCTAAGCACTGGGTCTGTATGTACGCATGCCTGACTAGGGGTCCACCGCACCCGCCAGCTGCACACCCTACCTTTGTGATCTCCACTACTCTGGTGGGAAGATGAGAAGAAGTATCTCAGATGATCACTAAAAGTTCCTTCTAGTTGTTACATTCTATGAGTAAAGCTAAACTGTTTGTTTCGGGCGGATCATTACAAGAAGGAAAATGCATTATTTAACTTCTGTGTCAGACTAGCATCTTCTAAGACAACGTCTCCATTTTGGCAAAAGACCCTAATTTATGTCACTTTATGAATTCCAATAGCATGAGCTCATCCTACACCTAAAAAAAAATGTATTCATTATGTAAGCTTTCCCTTAAGCAAATATAAGGCTGGAGAGGAGGAAAGTGCTGCTTGCCATTCAATTTGGCTTCAGCAGAACTTTCCATTATTAGGGAGGAGGCTGCCCATTTCTAGATAATGAGAAGAAATTTTTCATCATCATTGTGGTGTCTTTATTTCACTATGTCACTCTGGAAGAGTCTGAAAGTCATATACTCTCTACCTTTGCCTCTTGTAGCAACAACAGGTTATAAAAATAATACTTTGTCTCATGGTATGCAACCTTAAGATGAACTCAGGAAAATGGTATTCGTTATTCTGTTGGATATATTAGATGTGCAATAACGATGTATTACAAAGTAAATCAAATTACAAAAGTGAACCCTATCCCTTGGATAAAGTTCTGGGAGTGAGCCAACACCACAATTATTATCTTCTCTAGCATTGAATGTTCTACATAAGTGTTTGGAAGATGTAAACAGGATATAAATCTGAGATCGGTTCTTCAATCTGTCTACAAATAACCATGACATTATATATAAACTATACTTTAGAGCATATATGCTTTCTGTTTAAGCAGTTAAGACGTGTATTAGGCACTATGATAAACAGAAAAAACGAATACCGATAAATGCAAGCCTTCCGTCTCGGAAAGTCTTCACTTATTTGATTAAGTTAGGTGAAAAACAGAGCAGTCATGCTTGTAGCCTTTCTTCCTTTTCCCTTTCCTCTCCTCTTTTCATTTCTAATGCGAATCGGAAGTCTATGTGGAGCAGTCTGGCTAGCCCCAGTCTAACCTCCCCATCTGGAAGGGGACTAACCAGCCTTGGGGCTACTTCCAACCCTTCCCAGCTGTTGGGTTGGGGTTTTTTGTTTTTGTGGGCTTGAGAAAGCATATTTATATAAATGATTGCCATATCCTTTGCCAGCTGTTGACCCTGCTCTTGTCCCGGTTGGGGCATGGTTTTCATTTTTAGCGGCCACAGACTGGAACTGACCCTGATAGAGTTAGCACGCTATGCAAACAGCTTTACGCGCTATTGCTGTGACAGTTCAGACAATGGATGCACAGTGTAATCCAAGGGGCCGGTGTTTCCCTTTGGGCAAATGTCACAGAATCCAGAGCTGGAAGTATCAGTTGAAAAAATAAATTCTGAGATTCACTGTGTTATGGAATAGCTTCTCTTCAGTAATTCAGACTGCAGTGATTCCAGTGAGGGTCAGAGCAAGAATTTATCAGCAGCAACAAATGAGTTTTCCCTTGTACATGTGTGAACCCCCAAAAGTTCTCCAGATAGATCTGCAGAGGCAATGCCTGTATAGTTATGCAAGAGGTATTCCTAAGGATCCAATCAGATCACTTCTTATGCTCATTACCAACCAGAATAAATGTATGTTTAATCTGTGGATAACTGTAGTCACAATGAACTAGAAAGTTTAGAAATATGCTTAGGGAGAGAACGGTTGGGTGACAGGGACCACAGGGATGGGAAGGAATTTATCCTAAACAACGAATTTATCCTAAACAACGAACACTTCATCTGCAGTTAAATGGGAATAAGAGAGTAAACAGCAAATTTTTACAACTTTCACAAACTGTATTAAGTCCTTCTGGCCATAAGGACCAATGGCATATGTGGAGAATGAAGAAAACTAATTAAAAAGAACTTGATTGTTGATGCTTAAAGTGATACACCTACAAAAACTGAAGATTTATAGTATTTGGTAATTTACCGGGTCATTTAGTCATTGCAACAGATTATTATTTCGAGAGTCTAATGGTAAAGGGAAAGTAGCAAGATAGCATGTCAAAAGGAGGTCCTGTATTAGTTTTCTCTTTTTCTCCTGCCAAGCCGGCAGGCTGGCTATGGCAGATGGAGACTGCCACACATAACTGTAATTAAAATGTGAACCCCATCTTAGAGGTCACGATAGAATAGTTGACAAATAAGGAAGCTGGGAGATGGAAAGAGAAAATATTTCCTGACAGGCATTTTCAGTCTTTGAAAAACAATCCAAAAGGAAATTTAGCCTATGAATTTAAGCATCACATACTTAGTATATCTTTTTAAAATCCTCAGAAGCTTGAGGTCTGGAATTGCTTTAAAGGCAGATCAGAATTTCAATCAGCTTTAGCACAATGAAAATTTCGAGTGCTGGGGGAATTAACTGATGGGATCTTTGAAGCTTCTATGAACTCTGATTAACTAATGACAAAATCTGTGAAATCACAAAGCAGTATTTTCTTTCTCTGACGCAAACATATTTGGGATAATGAGGAAAAGAAAAATGAAGTCATTTGTTGCTTACAGCAGATCCTGACTGAAAATTTCACACCATTGGCACAAGCTGATGGCACAACCACCAGATATACTGTATTTGTAAGCAGAATATAATTAGATTTTTAAAAATTCAATATTGTATCTCCTTTTATATTTATCTTAATTATTGATATATTCTACCACCTTATTTTTTTAATGTGTATTTATTTTTAGGGAGAGAGAGAGAGAGAGAGAGAGAGCGTGCATGTGTGTGCACAAGTAGGGGAGGGGCAGAGAGAGAGAGTGAGAGAGAATTCCAAGCAGGCTCCTCATCATCAGTGCAGAACCTGATGCAGGGCTTGATGCCATAACTGTGAGATCATGACCTGAACCAAGATCAAGAGTTGGATGCTCAACTGATTGAGCCACCCAGGCACCCCCCTACCATCTTATTTTGTATGCTTGGTTCTTCTGTGCCTTCTATTGCACTTTTATTTACTTAATTTCTTTTTCTTTTTTCTTTTTTTTTAAGTAGGCATCATGCCCAGCATGGAGCCCAATGTGGAGCTTGAACTCAAGACCCTGAGATCAAGACTGACCTGAGATCAAGAGCTGGTTGCTTAACCGGTGCCCCTAATTTATTTATTTCTATTGCTTTTCTATAATCATTTTTTCTCTCTGTGTTTGAAAGCTACAGATTGTATTTTTATTAATGGTTTACCATTAATTTTTTTATCATACTCTATACAACTATTCATTTCCCCAAGTTACTCAATATCACAGTATTTGTCCTAAATATGCTTTAATTGCCACTGAACAGCCCCACATCTTGTCATTATTGTCTGGGGTTTTAGTTTCATACAAGTATATATGATCACATGAAAGGTACTGTTATTATATTACTATTATAACATTCAAAGTTAATCACCAACATAATTCTCTATTGTGCATGTCATTCTTTTCCTGTGCATTCACATTGTTGTGATAAAGTATATCTTTAAAGGATTTTCTTTTCAGCAAGAGCAAGACAGTGGTAAATATTTACTCTTTTCAGCAAGAGCAAGACAGTGGTAAATATTTACTGTGAAAGTACTGAATGCTAATTTTAGCTGGGTATAGAATTGTAATTTAAGAATTATTTTTGCTCAGCACTTTGGTATATTACTACATTATTTTCTGGCATCTAATGCCATCCAAGTCTATGATCTATAGAAGTCTATGATCTATGTAATTTTCATACCTATATAGGTAATATGTCTTTTCTATTAGCTTTTTAAAACAGTGGTCTTTAATTTTACTATAAAGTATACAGACATGAATTTACTTATATATATTCTGCCCAAGTTAAACTTTCAGTCTAAGGACTAAATCTCTCTAATTCTGTAAAATTCTTAGTTATCATGTGAGCATCGTTTCTTGGTCATTCTATCTTGTTACTTTGGAACTCTTATTAGATATATATTGAAGTTTCTAAACTCATTTCTTAACTCTTTCACATGTTTATATCTCTGTGCTGATTTCTGAGAACTACTATCCAAAAATACAGCCTGAAATTGTTACTGGGTTTTAAAATATCAATGTCTTTATTATTTTATTACTAAAGCTGTGAAGTGATTTTTTTCATATTCACTTGTTCTTGTCTTATTTAATTTCTGCTGGCTTCATTTTATAATTTCTTGTTTTATAAAGCTATTACTTTATCCTTTTGAGAATTTGAAACATAAAGGGTTTTTTTCAGATTTTTCTATTATTTTTCCTTTCATCTGAGTGAATTCATCTACTATCTGCTGACTTTATTGTCTTTTTTGATATTAATGCATTACTTTATTTTATGGATTTTGACATTTGATTTGTAGGCTCACCTTAGGTCTGAGTTAGTCAGTTATTTCTACTTTCTCTGTGAGTATACCACTCCTTTCTTCCAGTTTAACAGCTGCCCCTATGGAATCCCTAAAACTCCAGGCCAGAATTTGGTCTTATATTGAGGAACTAGGGATCAGATCCCTTGGGAATACTGGGGAAAATCCAAATTAGAAAATGAGTCAGTTCTTAAGGCGGTCTTTGTCTTCCCACCTCCTTGGGCATTCAGTTTCAAACAAGCCACAGCTCTTGGCAGCAGTCCCCAAATGGAGCACTCTGTAGAAGCCTAGCTCCTAGCCACTTGAGCCATCTTTCAGACACTAACACCCATATTGTCTACCTCTTGGCCCATTTCTGTTCCAATTTGGTTCCATGGAGAAGTCTGTCTTATTTTTGAGCTTTGTCATGTCTTCTAAATTTTCTTTTCTGTTTTTTTCTTCATTTGTTTTTCCAGTAGTTTATCATCAAGGTATAGATTTATAACATCATTTTTACTGAAAGAGTTCCCCCAACCAACTTTTTAGTAGTCTCCACGTCTTTAACCTTTTGATTTTCTTCTAAGCCAAAAAGACCTTATTATTGCACAGATACTTATAAATGAAAGTCATGCCAAAAACTTCTTATACTCTTGATTATTCAAGAAATGCGTGAAAAATACTCAAATTAAAATATATCCTCTTAAATGATCAAAACAAATACAAAGTATTCAACGTCAAAGAAATGCAAACTCAGGGCACCTGGGTGGCTCAGTCAGTTAAGTGTCCAACTTCTGCTCAGGTCATGATTTCACAGTATATGAGTTCAAGTCCCACACTGGGCTCTGTGCTGACAGCTCAGAGCCCAGAGCCTATCTCAGATTCTGTGTCTCCCTCTCTCTCTGCCCCTCCCCTGCTCACACTCTGTCTTTCTCTCTCTCTCTCTCTCTCTCTCTCTCTCTCTCAAAATAAATAAACATTAAAAAAAAGAAGAAATGCAAACTTAAAGTAAAAGACAGCACTTTTGCATACTGGGTTGGAAAATAGTTAAGAGAGTAAAGAGAAACCATTCTCTTACACTTTTATGGTAGTGCAAACATGACAATCTGTTTGGAAAGTGATTTGGCTAACGTACATTAAAAACCCTAATAGAACGCATACTTGATGGAGCAGCCATTCTACTGCTGGAAAATTTATCCTGAGAAAATAATAACATAAATGTACCAAAATATACAAGGAATTCATTGTTTATAAAAGCAAAAAACAAAGCTAACAATAGCGAAACAAACAAAAGCAAAGGAACAAATAAAGTATTTATTAACACGAGACTGGTTAAATAAATTACAGAATACTACATAGTCACTTTAAAAATACACTCATATATACAGAAGAGGGGTGAAAGGTTATACCAAAATGTTAACTCTGGAAGTATGTTAACGGATAACCTATATTTTCTTTTTCTATGGCTACAATATAGTTACAGGATTATGTATGCATATGTCTATAAAAAGTAAAAATTGAACAGAGGTGAGAAGAATAATGACTCTTAAATGCACAGAAGGCAAGAGAAGGGAGATAATTTGAGCTTGAGGCCAACCAACTAAATCCCTCAACTGACTGTCTTTACATGTAAATATATTCCCAGCCACCTAGAGCTATTTCTTCCTATTACATACATCTGAGCTTTTCTTCCTTCTTTTCAAGATCTCCACCCCAATCTCCTCCTGCTTGTTCATAATCTTGCTCTGTCAGGCATCTGATCTCTCTTTCATTTCTAATTCACCCCTCCATTCTGCATCCTTCCCTCAGACAATAAATAAGCTCAAGTTTTTTAAAAGAAAAAAATAGGGGCGCCTGGGTGGTTCAGTCAGTTAAGTGTCTGACTTCGGCTCAGGTCATGATCTCACGGTTCGTGGGTTCGAGCCCTGCGTCGGGCTCTGTGCTGAGAGCTCGCTCAGAGCCTGGAGCCTGTCAGGATTCTATGTCTCCCTCTCTCTCTGACCCTCCTCTGCTCATTCTGTCTCTCTCTCTCTCTCAAAAATAAATAAAACATTAAAAAAAATTTTAAAGAAAAAATAAAACCCTCCCTTGAAAATGAGTTCCCAAGTCCTATTTTCTCACTCCCTACTCATTTCTACACTCCATAATTTTTGGTAGTGCGGCGCTCATCTTGATTGCTATACTCAAAACTATTCTTGCTAATGCCCCTAATGACTTCCTAATTGCTAAATACAACATATATTTCTATTCTTATCAGACAGGATCATTGCACATCCTACATTTAATGACATTGCTGTTTGAAATCCTCCCCACCCACTACTCCCATCACTTCTGGTGGCAATGCACTTTTGGGTTCTAGTCTTGATTCTCTGACAGCTCCTTCTGAACAAATCATCCTTTGCAGGCCTCTAATATTTTGCTGATTTTCAGGGTATGCTCTTGACCAACTATTTTTCTCATTCCATCCACTTTCTCTTTCACCTACACTGATAAGTCCCAAATTTTTACTCAGGGCCAGATGTTCTACCTTGGTTCTTATAGGCACATTACTGTCAACATTCCTAAAATTTAAAGTATTAAGTTCCCCATTTATCTGCTTGTCCCTTATATTTTCTCTTCCATTCAATTAGCATAGACAGAAACCTGAGATTCAATATTTAAACTCCTCCCCTTCCCCATGCCTGATATCCAACCACCATGTCTGACAATTTTTACTGCTAAACACTTCTCAACTTTCTACTGTTCTCCACTCTCCTTTCATTTCTGTTTACCACGGTCCTAGGTCAGGTCAATACTATGTATGTTCTCCCTGATTCCAGTTTTAACCTTTCTTCAAATCTGCCGTCTCTACAGCTACCAACTGGAGCATTTTGTATCATATATAATTGCTGAATCACTATGTTGTACACCTGAAACGAATATATGTCAACTATAATATATAAATAATAAAATCAAAGAAGGTAGGTAAAAAATAAAATAAAATAAAATAAAATAAAATGCAAGCCTGATTATATCACTCCTCTTCTCTATTCCCACACACTGTTCTGGATTCATCTCCTATAACTCTCTGCCTAGGAATTTATATTATGGCAATGTCAACCTCCTTATGAGCCCTTTGAATATACATGATTTTTCTTGTCTCTAAACCTTTACTTATGCTATATTGTCTACCTGAATTGCTCCTCATCCTGGATAATTTATCTTCAGAAAGCTTTCCTTGAATATTCTCTACCTTCATGAACACCAAACATGTAAAGAAACTTAGCAACAAAGGGCATGCCCTTTGAAGTCTGCTGTTCCTTATTGTATAATATTATTAGAATCCAGTAGATTTTAATCTTTCTCTTACCATAGGTTTAATTGAAATTTTTATGTACATACGTTACTTCTTCTCCTTTTTACCCATTAAGCTCAACATTGCACTCTGAGCAGTCTGTGTTAAAGAACTTTCCCTGCTTGTTGTTCCTTCCATACACAGTGTATTTGTTATAAGCTTATTCACAGGCTAAGCCCTACTGCTAAGATTATAGAGAGAAAGAATGCAAATCACCAATAGCAATAAAGTTTTTTAAAGGCAAGTAAAATGTCCTTCTAGTAATCAAATGAGCCAAGACAGAAGAGAAACAACTTTGGTATAAGAGACCTAACACTGACTTACCAACTAGAACAGGCTTATGGTTTATATCAGGATATAAACTAGGAATTGTGTGGAGTTTCTCATGGGGAAATTCCACAGAGAACACTTGTTACAGGGCAACTGATGAAACTAACAGGTGATTCTTTTTGCTTAAAGGTAGAACAAGAAGGTTTCAGATATCTGGGCACCATCTAAATAGATCCCTAAAATCAAACAACTATAACAACAACAAAACTTGCTAGTTTAAAAGTTGGATATTGTTTAATAGCAAGAATAGCAAGGAGAAAGGCTATCTCAGGGGAGAACACATCTGTGAAATCGTAAAATTCTGCTGTGCATTGGTTAGTTTGGTATGCAAATGTATGGGGAAAAAAGTACAAGTTGAAAACTTTAAAAAAAAGCTGCATTGGGAAATGGATGTCAAGGGTAAGAAATTTTTTAAATCTTAGAAAAAGTTCACATTGCTTCATGGACTAGAAAAGGGGGCTGGAAAGAGATCTGTATAGAAAAAACACCTTTATGAATATTTAAATAAATAAAATTCAGGTCAGAAAGAAAAAGTTCTCCTAAATTTGGGCAAGATTAATTTGGCATGTTACACAAACAGAAGGAAATCTGCTAAAAAGAAAAAATAAAATAAAAACTTAGCTGCTAATCTTAGGTTAATAGCAAATGACCCCATCCATTCTTAACCTCAAAGACTGACCTCTTGACCCACAGCCAGTGGCCCTGTTCAGAAACATGTTGCCACCAGAGTAAATAAAAAGAGAACATAACCTGCTGAAATTGTTACTGCTAATGACAAGTGACACACACTTTATACTGCCAATGAGAAAAACCATCAATAAATAACCCTGAACATGTTTGCCAATGTCCTTCTGGATTTTAGTTTCCTCTCCTGTGTCTATAAATTTTTATTTATTTATTTGTTATGGAAGGGGGAAATTAGTATTCTCAGCTCTGGGTATTTTAGGACATTTTTTTAAAAGTATAAACTATAAATGTAAGGGAAAATCCCCTGGCTAGATGTGTTGGGATCAGTCTACTCAATAATCATATCCATGCTGTCTTTCACTGGCATGGTCCATACTAAAAGATAAATGACGAGAGAGGAATTTCACAGACACACCAGAATTCTAGCCTAGAACACATGTCATAGACATCAAGTCCAGAGATACAAAACTCCAAAAGCCTGATATTCAGAGTATTTTAAGTTCTTAAAATCTCCTATTGAAGAGTCTATTTTGATGTTACTGATAACACTTAAAAGCTTAGAGCTGGTTGATGTTGCCAAGGTGATTCTCTACAAATCAACAGTTAGAAACAGACAGCCCTCGAATATTTTTGACATTTTGAATAATCCCCCCAATTTATAAAGTTTGCTACATTTTTCCCCTTTCACCCAAATATATATTGCATAAAACATTTCTGGAAGGATAAAAAAAAAACTGATAATGTTGTTGGCAATATCGGGTGGAATACTGGGTGGCTAGGGGACAGAGGTAGAAGAAAGGTTTTTTTACTACGTACTCTTTTGTTGGTCTGAATTGAGCCCATTAAAATTAAAAACATTAAAAATAAAAAATTCAAATGAATAAACAACACAAATTATGAGCCTATCTATAACCAAATTTAGAGAGCTGGAAAAAACATGTAAGTGTGAAAAGATACAAATTACAAACAGGAAGCAGGTTCTCAGTTAAGCGGTATAGATTTGCACGTGTAGACTAGTGAAAATAGAGGTAAAATACAGGGGCAGATAACTAATTTTAATAAAATTCACTTTAATGCACAGGTTAAAAATACTTTATAGAATGTGTATGAATCCACACATAAAATGTAGTAGAAATCAATAATAATTTAATGGAATAGAAAGAGTAGGGATACTACATTTTTCAAACTAGCTGCCTACTAGGTGGAAAAATAAAAATTACATTTTACCTTCTATCCTATTCCCACTTCCCTCCTCCAGGAATACTATGTAGTAAATGTACAGATGAAACCAAATTGTGTATACACAACTGTGAATGGACTGTTTTCTCCTATTTTCTGTTTTCTTCTTACTATTTCCAAGTTGAAGATAAAATGAAAAATGAAGGCTTTGTAGCAGTTATAATTTGTAACCAAACGAGAGCATATAAAGTAACATAATCCACAGTTCTTGGAGATAAAATTAAATTATGTTTAACTATAAAAAGTAACCAGTTTCTCTCCATTTCTCACTCAAATTTTTATTTTTGTAAAACATTTTCTGCTTTAAAGTTGTTCAAGAGTGAAAGATACTTTGACATGCTTTTAATTGATTCGTTTTACACTCAAAGGGAGGATAACAGTGATTTGTGAAAGGATTTTTTTTCTGTCTTGCACACATCTCTCATTTGTCCATCTTAATTCAATTAAAGGAAATAAGGACAGTTTGACCGATGAATGAACCATATTTTAACCAAGGACACTTCTATTTAAACTGCAGTGTATCAACCACTGTAATTGTCAGTTAGTTACTTCCGATCTCTAACTTTTGTTTTCAGAGGTCACAGCATGGTCATAGAAGAGAAGAACATACTAGAATATGGATAAGTATTTAACTTATCCATTAGCCCATTAGCTGTTACAGAGAGAAACATTTTAATTATTACTGGCCTGTATGAAGATAACTCCATACAATCAGTAGCTCTTGTTGCGCTGAAGACCTATAAATTCAAATACAATAAAACTTTTATTTGTTTTAAGTTCAAAAAAGTAGGCACAGTTTTATAATGCTGGGCCTTAAAGGTTGTGGTAAGTTTTGTTGTTGCTGTTGTTTTAATTAGCTTGAGAGGGGCATTAATTTACCTACAATTAAACTTATCCACTTTAAGTATTGAGTGTGATGAGAGTGTTTCTTTTAAAATGTATATAATATGTAATCAATCACCACAGTCAAGATATAGAATATTTCCACCACTCCAAAAAGTCTGCCCATACCCCTTAGAAGTCAATCCCTGTCTCCCAACTCCGGGCCCCTGAAAATCACTGATCCGCATTCTATCTCTACAGTTTTGCTGTTTCTAGAATTTCATATAAATGGAATCATGCATTGTGTTTTATGTCTGTCTTTTTTAACTTAACCTAATGCTTTTCCAATTCATGCACTTTGTTGTGTGTATCAATCGGTACTCCCTGTCCTCTTATTGCTAAGCAGGGATAGAACACAGCTTTTTTTTTTTTTTTTTTTGGTCTCTTCACAAGCTGATGAACATTTGCTTTGTTTCAGGGTTTTGGCTATTATGAATGAAGCTGCAATGAACATCTGAGTACAAGTCTTTGAATAAACATACGTTTTCATTTCTCTTGGGTAAATACCTATGAGCGCAATGGTATAATCATATGGTAGATATATGTTTATAAGAAACTACCAAACTATTTTACAGAGTGGCTATACCATTTTGTATTTCCAACAATAATGCCTTAGGGTTCTGCAGTTTCTCTATATCCTCATCAACACTTGGTATTAATAGTCTTTTAAATTTTAGTCATTCTCGTAGTATACAATATCATTTCCCTAATGTCAGAGTACCTTTTTATATACTTATTTGTCATTTTTAAAATCTTCTTTGGTGAAGTCTGTTTGCCCACATTTTGAGTTGTGTTTCTCGTTATTGAGTTATAAGAGTTCTCTATGCGTTTTGCACATGATTCCTTTATCAAATAGAGTAAATGCTTGTCATTTTGGGAGTTAGGTTTTATAAAGTCAGCATAAGCAATGAATAAGTGAATAATGAAATTTCTTAAGGGAAAACTAGAGCAAGGTTCCTGTGAGTTTGGGATCACACATTTTCATCAAATGAAATGCCATTTACATTTTATGATTCATTTGCCAAAGTCTCATCAACATTGAAAACTAGTCTCAAAGCATCGAATAGCCAACAGGCAAATAAAAAGGTGTTCAACATCATTAACAGGGAAATGCAAATCAAGATCAAGAGATAACACCTCATACCTGTCAGATCAGCAATTATAAAAAAGACAAAAAATAACAAGTGTTGGTGAGGATGTGGAGAAAAGCGAACCCTTGTATACTGTTGGTGGCAATGTAAACTGGTGCAGCCACAGTGGAAAACAGTATAGAAGTTCTTCAGAAAAATTAAAAATATAAGTAACATATAATATACCAATTCTACTTCTGGGTATTTATGCAAAGAAAACAAAAACCCCAATTTGAAGAGATATATTCACCCCTATGTCCATTGCAGCATTATTTACCATAGCCAAGATATGGAAGCAACTCAAGTGTCCACTGATAGATGAATGGATAAAGAAGATGTGGTGTGTGTGTGTGTGTGTGTGTGTGTATGAATTTGACACAGCCATAAAAAAGAATGCCATTTGTAACAACATGGATGGACCTAGAGGGTACTATGCAGAAGTCAGACAGAGAAAGACAAACACCATAGGATTTCACTTATATGTGGAATCTAAAAAACAAACAAAACCAAAACAAACTCATAGATACAGTAAACAAACTGTTGGTTACCAGAGATGTTGAGGAAGGTGGGTAACATAGGTGAAAGGGATTAAGAGGTACAAACTTCCAGTTATAAAATAAATAAGTCATGGGGATGCAAAGTACATCATAGGGAATATAGGCAGTAATACTGTAATAACTTTGTACGTGACAGGTGGTAACTAAACTTATCATGGGGATCATTTAATAATATATTAAAATACTGTACTACTATGATATACACCTGAAACTAACAGGATATTGTATGTGAATTACACTTCAATAAAAATAGAAATAATAAAGCATCAAAAACTGCTCATCCACTTAATCTTTTTTCCTAACACTTAGCAGGTATTTAAAAAAAATTTTCTGCAACCTCCCAAGCTGCAGAACCTGCCTTA
Source organism: Cryptoprocta ferox (assembly GCA_028646485.1). Taxonomy (NCBI): domain Eukaryota; kingdom Metazoa; phylum Chordata; class Mammalia; order Carnivora; family Eupleridae; genus Cryptoprocta; species Cryptoprocta ferox. The sequence continues at coordinate 23,753,686 of CM053565.1, read as the reverse complement.
ATTACAAATTTAGCATTTTTGTGCTGTACTGTCTTTTGAAATATGCAAGCCAGCCAGCACTAGTCAAAATGGGTATAAGGCTTTCCTGACCCTGGGTAACGTGACTATAAAGTTCTTTTCAGTTTTAGCTCTTTAGATGTATGATACCATTTAGAATTAATTTTTATATAACTTTACCTTTTTAACAATACTGTCCACCACAATTTTTATCAGTTGTCATCTCCTAAATCCACAAATTTAGCTGCTTTCCCATCTTTCCCATAGCTTTACCACATATTATAGATGCTACTCTAGCACTTCCTAGAGCACCTTCGTGTACGGACCAATGAATTCCTCTTCCTTTTCTATAGGCATCATACTGTTAATTCATTAACATTGTACTCATGGCCAACAGAATTACAACTCATACCTGAATTAAGTTTAGGTAACACACCTATTTTTTTTTGTAAAGCACATCACAGCCTTCTTACATTGAGGAACACTAGATAGGACTTCAGCTCTATGCTGGGGGTTGTTTTAAATAGTGAGAGCACCAACAGAAACACAACAATGCAAAAAAATGTAACACTAAATAGATCAGAAAAAAACACACTTAACCATAGCATGAGAGCTCAAATAAGGCAGAGCAAGTGTCACATTATCTGAAGTCAGTTGACAAAGTGCATGTCAGGCAACTGAAATTTTTTGCAGCTTTACCCATCTGCCCAAGAAAGCACAGCAAATGGGTTTTGGTTTGAGGTTAGAAATAAATTTTAGTAAGGAGGTAAACTCGCAAATATGTAATCTGTGAATAAGAGGATCAAATGTATATGTTCTGCAAAGACTTTCTTCCAGTCTGTGGATTGCCTTTTCATTTTTTAAACAGTGGTTTTCCAAAGGCAAGCACTTACAATTTTCACTTAGTCCAATGTGTCAGTTACTTTTTCTGGCTCAAGGTTTGGCATCCCGTTTAATAATCTCTGCTTAATTAAAGAACAAAAATATATGCTCCTATTTTTTCTTCTTAAAGTAAGGTTTACAGTTTTAGCTCTTTATATTTATGATCCTATTTAGAATTAATTTTTATATAACCTTACCTGTAATTTCCCAGGGGTATTTTACTTTTTAATTATCATTAATCTTAGCAAACGTTATGTTGAAAAATAACAAACATATGTTTATGGTATTTTTATAAGTCTCTTATACAATATTTAGCATGAAGCATCATATGAATTAAAATAATATATTTTAATGAAAGATATTTAAATTAAAATAATATTTTTATTTTGAACTACCAAGATAAGGAGACATCTCTTACTAATATAGAACAACAAATATTGAAAACACATTTGTCTAGGGGCACCTGGGTGGCTCAGTAGGTAGAGCACACAGCTTTTTTTTTTTTTTTTTTTTTTGAGATAAAGAGCACAAGCAGGGGAGGGGCAGAGAGAGGGGGAGAGACAGAATTCCAAGCAGTCTCCACAGAGCCAGCACAGAGCGAGATGCACAGCTCGAACTCACAGACCGAGAGATCATGACCTGAGCCAAAGTCTGACGCTCAACTGACTCCATCACCCAGGTGCCCTGAGCACACAACTCTTGATTGTGAGTTTGAGCGCCATGTTGGGTGTAGAGATTACTAAATAAATAAATAAATAAACTTAAAAAAAAAAGAAAACACATTTTTCTAAAAGCCACACTTAAGACCAGGCTTAAGCCTTTGTTCTTATGAGGGTTTTACCAATGAATTTTCCCTATGAAATGTGTCAATGTGCAAAGTTTTCTAAAATCAAGAAACTATAAATTTTAAAATGGAGGAAATTTCTTAATGTAAAAATATAATAGCAAAAATTTTAAAATGGCATTCAATACTTGAAGAGGAGGAGGACCTCAAAAGAAGGTTCTTGTATTAAGGAAACAATTCCTTCAACAACTCACAATTAGAATGAACACGTGGGAAAGGTGAGTTCATTAAAACAAAAACAAAAACAAAAGCCCAATCTCCTTTTCCTCTAAACTGACACTGAAAATTCAAGCCAAGATAAAGGCCAAGAGCCCTGAAATGAACGGGGTCCACAGCCATAAGAAGAATATCTTAAAAAGTTAAGGGATCATGATAAGCAATGAGTACAGACCTGTGGAATCACTACACCTGAACTAATACAACACTGTATGTTAACTATACTGGAATTAAAATAAAAAACTTAATAAAATGTTTAAATATTTTTAAAAAGTTAAAGGAACAAAGTACTCTATACTCAACAACATGAATCAACCTCAAAGACATGCTAATAAGCCAGACTCATAAACTTACGGATTGTATAACTCCATTTATAGGAAATCTCCAGAAAAGATAAATAATGAACCAATAACTGCCTAGAATTGGGGGTGGGAGTAAGGATTCATTCTTAAGGGTTCTAAGGGAAGCAAATTAACTGAGCACCTGTCCTTTCCTTCTTAACAATCTTCTACTTCGTATTTCACTCTTCCTATCCTTTTTTTTCTTTCCTTCACCCTCTCAATTATGCCCTGAAGCTTTTTTTTCCAAAAATTTCAAATTTCATTCATCTCTCAAGTCATCTTCTCAAGCTTATAGACATGTGGTCTACTGCCACAATGGATCCCCTCTCTTTGAGCAAACATGAGTTGAGAGGCCAATATCTCAGACCAGCAGTAAGAAGGCGACCTTCACTCAATTTATACTGTTAACACCCAGCTTTGTCATCAGGCAGCTACTCAGAAAGAAACACCAATTTGAAGATTTTTTTTCCAAAGTGAAAAAAAATTACTTCAGATCATAAGGAAATGATTGGAATAGATAACCTTCTGGGTTGTCAGTATACAAAAGATTGTTTCTGGGTATATCGATCCATAAATGGTTGAGCAAAAGTTCAAAGAGAATGTAACCTTCAGTAAGTACTTTCCCAGTTCTAAGCTGTGGTCGACATCATCTCCTAGTAACTCTATACTTTGTTCTGAGCTGCTTAAAATCCTTCCTTTGACCACCACCAGCGGGCCTGCAGTGTTCTAGGTCTTACCATAGAAGGATGGGTTAAGGCCCAGATCTGATCATCTCTCATCCCTTATCAGTCATGGCAATTAATTAAATTCAAATTTTATATCAAATCGCCATATTCTGCCAGGGACTGTTGCAGCTAATGGGAATTCAAGGACAGATGATAAGGCTGCAGAGAGCTTACATTCTATCCCTGGGCTCTATATGGTCATCTTACTTCCCCCTCAATTTGATTTTATTCTGTGCCTAAAGGACAAAGCCAGTTGTAGGAAAAGCCATCTGTGAGGCTAGAATGCTGCTTTTTGGTCCACTGCACAGACACACAGCATGGGACCAATGCTCCTGATAAAGTTAGCAAACGTCAGCCAACACTTGCCCATCACTTGCTGCAAGATTCCCTCTGAGTAGTTTCCTCAGACTTGTAAGGCACACCTGTTCTTTGGTGACACCTGGGGGTAAGTAACAATTTTCATTGTTTCTCTTACATCCTCTGATAACACAGGGTTTAAATCCAAACCATGTTATTTCTACCCAGTGGCTCCCAGTGTAACAGTATATTGGTTCAGTATTTATTTATTACAGCTTGTTAGCTGAATTGTTTAATCTCTTACCTGTGGCCATAATCATTTTCTGTCTTCATTTATCTTACAAAAAATTTTAAATGAAATAATATATCTTCTCAGACTACTCATTAGAAAAAAAAAGAGAATATTGTAAAGCTCTTGGGATTAATATAAAAATGTACAAAGGCCTCTCTGAGCTTTTAATCAGTCTCCTTCACAGCAAGTCCCCTACACTAATGACTTAATGACATTTGGCAAAACAGGGAACACTGAATCTGGTCTCAGACACTAGAATATTTTCAATACTGAGAATTAATTCCATAGCTACTCTGTGAGAGTGTCTCTAAAAAAAGAATCCTAGATAGCTACAGCTTGCAAACATATTTTTATGAAATATCTCAGCAAATACAAAGGGCTCTCCATGATACACAACTGAATATCCTGCTGAAAGTATCTGAAGAGAGCTCTTCCAGATAATGTTATGCCACTAGGCCTGGAACAAGTTGGGCTTCAAGAAAAGGATAGTGATATTTCACCTGCAAATTTCTAGTAAGGACAGACATCCCTCCTGCCCTCTAGAACTTATAAGGTTATTCTTGTGTTAATGACCTCACACAACAGACAGATCCAGTCTTTCTGCTTTTCTTTCTTGTAGAATGATTTCCCTAAAGCCAATGTTGGGCAAAATGCCACTAATACCACCATAAAGCTCTCGCAGTGCCTGAACAGGGAGGCAAGAGATAGAGAGTTAGGAGGTAATCAAGCTTACAGATTAAAGCTTACTAAAGCTACAAGATGAGCACAGCTCCTGGTGTTTATTAACTCTTCTAGTACTGAGGACTCCTCCTCCACCCTCATGGCACAAAACACAAAAGTCTTTTCATCAATGGACCTCAAAGGCTCGTATGCTTGAACATTAAACTTCAAGAACAGCATCTCTACTGGGGTTTTCTTTGGTATCCACCACAATCAAACAACAGTTCCTGCCTTTCCATACAACATTAAAATTATTCATGCCTGCAGACAATGAAATTTTTTTCTCCATGTGCTGACATCTGTGAGGGCTGAGTACCAATATTCTAGATACACACACACACACACACACACACACACGCCTTTTTCTGTGACAATAGGAGACAGGAATAGGAAAAAGTTAAAATAACAACAAAAATCAAAAACTATTTTAAGAGCAAAAAAAACCCCGCACATATTTGCTTATAATTCAACAGTTTATAAGAGGACCTCTTCTACTAATTTACAGGTGTTCTAAGGATTGATTTTTTCTTTTCACAAAACATGTTACTGTTAAGGCTGATTGGCCCATTTTTACCAGTAACCCATCTTAGTCACTTAGCACATACATTAAACTGCAACTCTTTTCCTCCCTCTTTAATTCCTCAATCTGAGCCCAGGAAAAGCAGTCACTTAATTTTTAGAATTTAACAACTACAGGACTTCTGTAATAAGCTAATGGTCATTACTTTGCAAACCTCTAGCATCATCCTGTAGGGCATATAAACTTCATTATTTCTGCTTTTTGACATCTTGAAGGGCTATACCCAGGTTTCTAAATTTGGGAGTACTAATTCCTGAGGGCTATTTATTTGATTTTAAGCCATGAAAAATTTCCCACTATTTAATAAATTATATTCCTTCACCCTCGCAACTAACTTAAAAAGTTATGTAAATTATCCAGATGAACAAAAACAATTTACGATTGTAACATTGTTAAATGAATTAGATAACAATGGCTACAGCTTCCCAATTGCAGTTTGAGACAGATAAATTTATACTTTATTGATAGCAGAAGCAGAAAGCCCTAATCACTAAACGCCAGCATAGTCTGGTTTCTGTAGGGTAATGACCCATCTCTCTATTCATAACAACAATCTCATTCATCATAATTCACATTAAAAAAAAAAAAAGAACTCTAGTCAAGCTAATGGAGGAAACGTGTGAAAAGTGATTGGCTGGGTAAAACTCTGTATGCAGCTGGAGGGTCCTAATTGATTATATTGTGCTGCAACTAAGCCTTCTGCCTCGTACAACAGATCTTTATCTAACTGCATTTCAATTGATTTTCACTGATAGTCTTCTTTCTTATGTCTACGGCTTAAAGTACTAAACTAATAAAAGGATAAAAGACTTAGTAATACAGATTTCAAAATACAATGCCCAAGCAGGACTTCCAAGGAATAAGATGGCAGACTGGGTGTGTATAGCTCACCAAACATACAAGAGCCAGAATCTGTGAATTTGGGAGGTAATTTTTTTTAATGTTTAAGATTTGAGTCTGTATTTTAGAGTCCAAAACGCAAAACACTAACCCAAACATTCAGAGACACAGTATCTAATGTTCATTTTATTATAAGATGCAGAAATGTAAAACAAAAGATTATCCATTTAGTAGCTCTTACATGTGTTCTTAAGGAATATATCCATTTTATTGGTTAGTACAGAAGCAAAATGCCCTGGATTTGGTTTTCTCCCTAAAGAGTGACGAGTTTGGAAACAAGGCAAGTACAATGGCTAGATAATGTTTAGCCTCCAGGAGAAAGACCCAAGAAATTAATTGGAACACTAAAACAAAAATCTCAAAACAGCATCGTTGAACAGAATTTAGAATGAGGGTATACACAATGCCATCCTTGAAAATTTAACAGTTTAACTGACATGCAATAAACTGTGCATATTTAAAGTATACAATTTGATGTTCTGACATATGTATACACCTATGAAACCATCACCGCAATCAAGATAATGAACATATCCATCATTACCAAAGATTCCCTTAATGCCTCTTTGTGATCCATCTTTCCCCTGCCCCACTACATATCCAGGAAACCATTCATTGGCTTTATATTACCAGAAATGTTAGCATTTTCTAGAATTTTATATAAATGAAACCATATAGTATGGTTTCTTTGGTCTGGTTCCTTTTACTTATTTTGAAACCCAACCATGTTACTGCATTTATCAAAAATCCATTCCTTTTTATTGCTGAGTAGTATTCCATTTTATGGAAGAACAGCAATTTGTTTACCCAATGACTTGAATGCACATTTGAGTTGTCTGCAGTTCTTGGCTACTACAAACATAGCCTCTGTTACATTTTGATGTAGAAGTCTTTGTATGGACACATACTTTCATTTCTCTTGGTTCAATACTTAGGAGTGGAATGGCTAGGACATATGGTAGGTATATGTTTACTGTTTTAAGAAACTGCCAAATTGTACTCTAAAGTACTTTGTTTCTATGATTCTATATATCCAATAGTGTATGTGAGCTCCAGTTGTTCTATGATCTTGCCAAAACTTGGTATGGTCAGTAGTTTTTAACATTAGACAATCTACTAAGTATGTAGTGGTACCCCATTATGGTTTTAATTTGCAATTCCCTAATGACTACTGATGTTGATCTCTTTGCATGTACTTATTTGCCATCTGTATTTCTTCTTCAATAAAATCTGTTCATATCACTTGCCCAATTTTCCTTTCACTGTTTTCTTATTGAGTTTGGGTTTGAGTTTAATTTATATATTCTTTTATCAGGTATGTGATTTGAAAATATTTTCTCCCAATGTATGGCTTCCATTAATATTTTCTCCTAGTGTGTGGCATTCCATTAATAGTATCATTATGAGAACATGTCCAATTTATTAATTTTTTCTTTTATGTACCATACTTTTTTAAATTTATTTATTCTGAGAGAGAGAGAGTATGAGCAGGGAAGGGGCAGAGAGAGAGGGAGAGAGAGAATCCCAAGCAGGTTCTGCACTCTCAGCACAGAGCCCGAGGCAGAGCTCGAACTCACAAACCATGAGATCATGACTTGAGTCAAGATCAAGAGTTAGATACTCGACTGACTGAGCCACCCAGGTGCCCCCGGACCATACTTTTAGTGTCAAAACTAAGAAACTAATCTTATATTGATTTTCTCTATTGTTTTTACTATAACAATAAACTATAAACTTTCTATTTTAAATTAATTTCCACTTTGATCGTTATTCTAGTTTATCAAGATGGGAGCTGATATTAGATCTTATTTTCTAACATAGGCATTTTAGTGCTATAAATTTTCCTGAAAGTACTGCTTTAGTATATACCACAAATTTTGATAGGTTGTGTCTTATTTTCACTCAGTTAAAAACAATTTCTAATTATTGAAATAGAATAATTGTGGTTATTGATTTTTAATTTAATTGCATTGTGGACAGAGAACATACTTTGTATGATTTAAATTCTTTAAATTTATCAAGGCTTTCTTTATGGCCCAGAATATGGATTATCATAGTAAATATTTCATATGCCTTGAAAAGAAAGTGGTTCAGCTGGTGGTAGAAAAAACGTATACATACATAGATATAGATATAGATATAGATCAATTAGATTAAGTTGGTTATTAGTGTAATTCAAGTCTTTCATGTCCTTGCTGATTCTCTATTCTTCTATCAAGAAGAGAGAGATGTTGAAATTTCCAACTATAATTTTGTGTTTGCCTGATTTTGCTTGCAGTTCATTTTGTTTCATGTTTTGAAGCTCTGTAACCAGGCATATAAACATTTAGAATTGATATGTCCTCTCCATGAATTAACACCCTTAACACTATGTTTATTTCTTTATTATGTAATAATATTCTTTCTTCTGAAGATTATTTTGTCTTTTAAAATAACCATTGCTGTTTTCTTTTGATTAATGTTAACATAGTATATTGTTATTTCCATACCTTTATACTTTTGTCCTATTTATGTCTTTATATTTAAGTGAGTTTCTTACAGGTAGCATATAGTGGAATCTTCCATTTTTATCCAAGATGATAATTTGTCTTTTAATTGGGTATTAGGCCATTTATATTTAATGTGTTTTTTTGATACGGTTTGTTTTAAATTGACCATATTCCTATGTTTTCTATTTGTTCATGTTTTTTGTTCCCTATTTTTTCTTCCTTTCTGACTTCTTTTGGATTGAGTATTTTTATGATTCCTTTTATCTCATTTGTTGGCTTATTAGCTATATAAATCTTTGGTATTTTAATGGTTACTTCAGAGTTTACATCATGTATTTTATCAAAGTTTACCTGTAAGGAATATTATAACACTTCATATATAGTGTAAAAAGCTTACAGTGTTTTTCTTTTTATCACTGGCTCTTAGCAATTTGATTATGATGTGCTTTTAAGCTTTGTTAGGCAGGCCTGGAACAGTCTAGGGCAATAGTCTAGGAAAAATTCTGCCCCCCTGTGGAGACAAAAAGCTGAGTATTCTCCCCATTTGCCTGTAAATAATATTTTCCACTGTGGCTGGTGGGAATAGAAACTTCTTTGCAGCCCTGTGTGAGCTCCAGTGAATTATTCCCTCTAATCTTTTTAGATGGTTCTTTCCTGGGCCCTGGGTATTTTCTCATGTGCCAAACAGTACGCAGCTGAAGGCTAGAGAATCTCTGCAGATCTCTACAGTTCTCTACCCATGCAGCTTTCTTCTCTCTGGTGTTCTGCCCTGTGCATACTATACTCTTGGCTTCCCCAAACTCCTAGCTTCATCTCTTCCACTCAAGATAGACTGCTGTGCTCCACCTGGATTTCCCCCTCCAGAGAATATGTATTTGCAATGAGCCAGTACAATTGTAGGACTCACTTTGTTTATTTCCCAGCTCTTGGGGATCACGGTCCTTAACTACCTGGTACCCAATACTTTGTATCATGTAATTATTCATTTGTTTCAGGTGGGAGGGTATATCTCGTACCTCCATCCATTGAAGGCCTTATAAAATTCTATGTATGGAATATCCAATTAACACTCAGAGAATGAATGTTAATTATTTCGCCTTTATAAAATCAACTTACAGAAATTGAAAGGAACATAATCTCTCTCTCTCTCTCTTTTTTTTTTTTTACTATACTTTATTGTCAAGTTGGTTAACATACAGTGTAAAGAGTGTGCTCTTGGTTTTGGGGGTAGATTCCTGTGATTCATGCCCTGTGCTCATCTCAACAAGTGCCCTCCTCAATGCCCATCACCTATTTCCCCTCTCCCCCCGCCCTCCCATCAACTCTTAGTTCGTTCTCTGTTTTTAAGAGTCTCTTATGGTTTGCCTCCCTCCCTCTCTGTTTGTAACTACTTTTTTCCCCTTCCATTCCCCCATGGTCTTCTCTTAAGTCTCTTTTAAATGAGATTAGTAAAAAATTGCTGGATATCCTCAAATATCCTTAGCTTTAAAAAATGCCAGTTCATCTTATTATCACCAATACCACACTCTGCTTCTCAAATGGTCTTCAACATCTGTATAACAAATGAAGAGGTATATTGATTTTTATGATTTTGTTTATTTACGAAGGTTGGTGTTGAGAATTTCTAAAGTACATTAAGAAATCCTTAAACAAAAGAATCTTGTCTCATAGCACAGTTAGTTTAGCTGTGTGCAGAATCCCAAACCAAGCTACTCTACTTCTGTGTAAAGAACTGGACACATAAAATGTTATCTTCATTCTAGATTTCATAAAAACTGTTAATTTTAAAGTGATTTACCATTTTGCTTCATGTGACATATTTAAAAATCAGCTAAAAGTAAGCTTACTAGCAATTTATAGTCAAAACAATTTATGGTACTGTCTAAACACAGGAATGAAATGGCTATTAGAATTATTGAAAAAACACATTTCTTGATTGTGAGGTCTTAAAAATTAGCATGAAATACATTCCAACCTTAATAATGTGTTAGCTGGGAGCACAATAAGAATCCCTGTATTCTGTTCCTTAATACAGACAACCATTTTAGATAATTGGGTTAATGATGTGCCCATAGATAGGGGCATGTTTATTCACACACATCTCGAGGGGTGATTTTTTCTATTTGCAGGCACTAGAAAACTAGGCAGAATGACAAGAAATTAGCTTATACTACTGTAGATCTTTCAACACCCTATATTACCCTAAGGCATTACTGAAGTGAATGTAAGTCATTTAAAAACTGTACTATATTGTAATTAGAATATAAGGTATGAGGAGTCATATTTATAATGACTATAAGCCCTCAGAGAAAGTTAATGAACTGAGGCTGACCTTGATCATTGACTCAGATCCTGCAGTACCTGCTCCCTCTCCCACATTTGCCAACCTTTGCTATAACAGTAATCAATTTGCTGTCTTGATCTCTCAAGCATATCATACATTTTTTGATCCATCATTAAGCCTCAAACTTGTGGCCTAATTAAATTACTGAAGAAAGACACTTTGGAATTCTAGACTTTGGCAGGAAAAAATTAGAGATAAATATTTGAATAAGGTGAGAAAATTATGACCTAATCTCCAAGAAGTCATTAATGATTCAAAATTGCTGTTCAAAATAAATTAACTTTTATTTGATTGCCTTTTTTTTTTTTAACACAAAATGACGTCAAACCATTTTGCAGCATGGTAATTAAATGCTAAATAAGAAGAGAGACATAGAAAAGACTCCAGGGAAAAGACAGCTCCATGTAACAGGTGTAAACAGATCTGGAGTTAGTGTCTAAGAATCACCAAAAAGATCTTCCAGTGTATAGAAGTTACATGGGAAAAACTGTGGAGGAAAAGAAAAAAAAAAAGCCAGGAGTCAGAGAAATAAAAGACAGAAAAAGGAAGACAGATCAGAAAAAAGAAAAGTCAAGGTGATGCAGTCAATGAAACAAGCTAATGTTGAATTTTGTCAAGAGGCATAAATTTCAGTTGTTTCCTAGGAATGATAAAAGCCAATGGAGAAATCAAATTATTTTTATAATCAGGAGACAGTGCCATATTATACCAAAGAGGAGAGGGAGTAAACCTTTAATTACAGCAAATATCAAAAAGTAGTTTTTGCAAAGACTCTTTGTGTGTGTGTGTGTGTGTGTGTGTGTGTATTTATTTTTGAGAGAACGCGTGTGAGAGACAGAGACAGAGAGACAGACTATGAGCAGGGGAGAGGCAGAGAGAAAGGGAGACACAGAATCTGAAGCAGACTCCAGGCTCTGAGCTGTCAGCAGAGCCTGACATGGGGCTTGAAGTCAGAAGCCGTGAGATCATGACTTGAGCCGAAGTCGGACGCTTAACCTACTGAGCCACCTAAGCGCCCCTACAAATGGACTCTTAAATACAGAGGACAAACTGGTGGTTGCCAGAAGGGAGATGGGTGAAGGAATGGGTGAAACAGGTGAAGGAGACTAAGAGGTACAAACTTCCAGTTATAAGATAAACAAGTCACAGAAAGTACAGCATAGGGAATGTAGTCAACAATGCCATAATAACGTATGTTGATAGACGGCAACAACTATACTTAGCATGGGGAGCACTGAGTAACGTACAGAATTGTCAAATCACTGTGTTGTACACCTGAACCTAATACAACATTGTATGTCAACTATACTTCAGTTTTTTTTTTTAAAGTAGGTTTTAGCAAAGCAAAACCCCATTAGAAGTGACTAAGATGGTGAAAAATAGGTTTGGGGAACAGGTGAGATTAGAAAGAGTAAAGGAAAATTAGGAACTAATTGTGAAAGCACTAAACAACAGACAGTAAATCTTTGCACAGAATGCCCTTCCAAAAACTACCAGCCATTCAAATGTATCCCCTACATGAAGCCTTAGTCCCCATTAACAGGATTTCTCCCCATACCTTGGGGCTCCCATCATACTATATATTATATACAAGGCTTATATATGGCTCTTTTGTGGCATTTATGTTAAGTTTACCTTGTAGTCCAGTTAACTGTAAATATTTCTACCCCATTTGTAACTACTTATGTCAGAGATCCTTTTTTTAGTACAGTACCTAGTATCTTGTGCCCAGGGTACTCAATGGATAGCGGCTTAAAGGCTACCTGTCAGAAGCTTAAAAAATACTAACGGTGAGATTTCATTTTTCTCTCTCAAAAATCTAAGTGATTACAGGTCGGGGAGAGTTGAATTCGAGATCTGGCTAGATCCTGTTATATAAATTTATGGCTGTACATCAATTTTGCTGAATTTTACCTTCTCTTAGGGCTTGATAAGGACTCCTATCAGTGCTACAATTCTAAGACTATGATTCTCCCTTCCCTGAATGCAAAGCATTTATTATCTGTACCATTAATTCTGCAATTGATCACATAATGCCTTGTGGTATTTCCTCATCTTTTAAGTAATTCAAATTCATTTATGCCTCATCTTTCCCAGCTAAAGCACCTTGAATGGAGAAAGCAACAAAATTTTCTCCTCTCCCTCACTGCTAAGAACACAGTAAAGTTTCAATAAATATCTACCTAGTTCACAAAACAAAATGATCATTTCGCATTTTGAGGCCCCACTGCAAATTGTCTTTTAACTAGAAGTACGCAGTTGTAAGGGAAGACTGATGAAACTGTCAGTTATATAAGCTAGTTTACAGGACAAAAATATGTCACAGAATTCAAGCCTTCTGCTTGTTGATAACCTGCCAAAAGGAGGTCGGGGGAAGGGTGTCTTGTTTTGCAAGGATGAAAAGGAACTGAGCAGGGGCATCTCCTAAACCAGCAATAATAGGGGAAAACTTATCAGAGACTTAGTTTCCTTTGTTCATTGAGAAGCCCAAGTAGCAATTACCTGCTTTCACCACGATCATTACCATCACAAAGAATCAGGCAGTGTCACACGGTAGAAAGACAGTATTTGGATTTACAGAACCTCCATTTGACTCCCAGCTCTAACACTTAGTCACCATGCTGAAATTACTCAACAACGTTAAGCCTCAGTTTAAAATCATCTATCCAACATAAAGTAACAACTCCTACCTGGGTTCCTTCAAGGATGAACTGAGGCAATGTAAGTTAAGCGTTCTCTATAAATTAGAATAATTTAAAAAAAATCACATATCACGCTCAGTGTACGTAACACTTTGGGAGTAGGGGAGGCTAAGCTAAGTAATGGTGGGCAGTAAGGATACGTTATTTTCTGCGGGGCATCAGAGTTATTAGGTGTGTTTTTACTAATTCCTTTGGATCCCAGGATTTCCTGTGGGAAAAAGTCTCTAATTTAAGTACTCTGGGCCCTAACAGGGCTTCTTTTGACACATATCAAATAACCGAAGAAATTATAGGGAGAAGAAAGGTCATTGCAAGGAGTAAGAATGTAGTGGGTAGAAACTATCATGGCATGCTTTCTCCCAGGTGGGCCTGCTGAGCACTTTGGTTCATTGACAGACATTGCTATGGAGAACCAACGAGGGACTGTCACCTTTCATCCTGAATGCCCATCCTACGGTTAATCTGGTTCAGCATTCTCAAAACAGATCATGGAAGTAGTCCAAAAGGAGATAGCATGTTGGGGTTCTTACTAACGAAGAGATATCATGTCTATTATATGTGACTACAAAGCTATAAGGAACTAGAAAATATGAACTATACTTAACACAAAAACTATACTGACTATAATTTAGTTTTTTGATGATTTAGAAGACAGTTTAGTATCACGTCACTGTTTCAGAACCACTATACACATGATTTCATGGTACTTTTATTGTCTTCCATTAAAGGTTTTATAAATTTCCCAGTATCAAGGTCTCCAAAAATAAAAAAAGTCATGTCCTTATTATTGATGTCAGTGCCTAAGGATATGGTCATTTCAGTTAAAACTTCAGTTTGTTTGTTTTGTTTCTTTGACTCCTAGATAAATGGTATATTACCATTTCTTAAACTATACTCCAGAAGGGACTCTGGAATAAAACCTTTAAACTAAATAAAAAATCTGCGCAGCTCTGCACTGGAGTAACGTATTATAGCTACCCTTCAAACCTAACATATCTTGGGCAAGTATTAAAAAAAAAAAAAGAAACTGTCCTATCTCTTGATACTTAAGAAGAGTTGACCCCCTAACTTTTAGTGTAGAAGAAATGTGTTATTCAATAATATTTATCATGTGTGCTGTAGTGCTTCATTCAAATAACGGGGACAAAATCTACTCTGGTAAATTCATTCTAGGTATTTAATATTATATCACACAATAGGGGTTCATTTATTACATGAATGTGAATAGAATGTTGTCCTGATCTTTCACAAAGTGAGGCTAAACCTCCAGAACTATGAAACAAAACTTGAACAAGAAACGTATGTCATTTTTTTCAGGAACAAATTCTAACACTGTGATGGTCCTCTTGAATGTCTCATACACTAAGAAAAGGCAGGAACATTAAGAATGTAAACAATACTTTGTTCGTTCTCATATTCCATCAGGAGTGGTTCCTCGGGTTCCAGCCATGGCCTGAGATATAGCTCCTCCCTAAGGAGGGCACTATGACACAGAATCGGTTTCAGACAGAGAAATACATCCCTGAACTGGTTTACTTATTATTTTTGTTTTCAACAACAAACAGCTGAAAACTGCAAAAAACTATCAGAGAAGTCTGCTAAAATAAATGCAGAGTCCAAAAAAATCAGTGAACCATACCAATAAGGTTTATTACTGGGATCATCTTGGTCTTAGCTGCTGTACAACAGACTGTAGCACAGAAAAAGATAGTAAGGAATTCTGTCAGGACGTCTCCGGATAAAATATGGTACATGTATCTGTCCTTCCTCTGTAGCCATATAATATGAGAAAATTCCCTTTCTGTGGAAGCAAATACATATGAAACCTTTATTTGTTGGAAATAAAAAGAAACCCAGATGTCGAGAGCACTTCTGTAACTCCACTGTGAGCCTTCCCTCATGAAAAGATTCTCTACCTACCCCCATCCTACTAAGAATCACAGTCTTCTGGGGCTTCCCCTGGGTATGTGAACCGTACACACACCTGTAAGAATGGCGGCTCCGTACACACTGCAGTCACTGTCTCCTTATCCAGGATGTTTTCTGACATGATATCTTTACTTTTCACTTAAAAAACTGCACAGGACCAGGATACATACATATCACTTGGGGTAGTAAAACCATCCACATACAGACTAAACTATATATTCTATCAACCAAATCTACGTTCAGCATGTAAATATAAATCAGCTCTACATTTATCTATTATACACAAATTTAGGATTTCTTAGAAGGAATCCAATTTAGTTATGGCATCAAATGTGGGCTTTTTTCCCCTTCAAGAGAGTAACATAATTGAATTCTGTCCATCACAGCAGATCCGTGCTGTTCGTCTTTGTCTAGCAATCGTGTTTATAAGGGGCCAGGGAAGGCACAATACTGATACTTTTCCAGCACAAGCTACTAGTTAAATATCAGCGGAGGAGAAGGAGTTCAACCAGCCAGACAGCAACTCAGGCACCATGAAACTGGGTTTGCAGAGGCTGGTGTGTGGGTTGGGGGGCAGAGGTGGGGCACTACCCTCAACCAGCAACCACCCTTGCCCTCAGCTGACATCACCTTTCCAGATGGCTTGCTCAACCATTGCTTAGGTTGTTCAAAATTAAGGCATTGTCTGTCTTTTCACTCAGAAGTGTGTATACACTGAGGTACAAAAATGTAGAAAAAAAGACACTGATAAAGTCACATAATTGATCAAATATTGCCTAAACCTATAGGCGTATTTTGTGTCACTGTCCCTGTGGCACTATATTTAACAAATGAACTGAAAAACAGTGTGCTCTGTGATGATGAAGAAAGGACAACTGCTTTAAATTAAATACAAGTAGACCTTGCAACATGAGCAAAATCCATCTCAGGCTTTTTCTAAATTCCAAATGCACCAAATTCCTCTTTAACAATATTTGATAAGAGATGTTTAACACTTTTCATGTATTTCCTGTAATTACACATTTATAACAAAATGTGGATTTACTTGGCAGCCAGACCAAAATGTTTCATATTGCTCTTAGATTGCAACCCTTGCTGCTGAAATACAGTATACTAAAAATGAAATAACTTTTCCATTTTAATGTGGTTATAAGCTTCCTGCTAGGCAGCAACCTAATTGAGACTTTTGATGTTAGCTTTTTTAAGACATGCTATCCTTCATCATCTGTAGAGTATTTTAACTATAGATCTCTTGCAGTCTTCCGAAAGTTGACAGAGGAAAGGGGGATGGGGTGGGAGGGGGAAGGCCACTTTATCAAAGTCAATGGAAATACAAGGTATTAATTATGTTAAATGAAGAAATATGGGCATTTGGTTACTTTTGTGGGTCAGAAATATTTTAATCTGTCGCTGCCAGCCAGCTGCCTCTCCCTGAACACCCCTGCATTTATATCAGATTGCAGGAACACATCAAAGTTCCAAAAAGTGAGGAAAGCAGCCACCAGTAGGGCATTTCCCCATCCCCCTACCCAGGTCACAGTTTTAACTAGCACGACCACAGTGTTATCCACTGCAATCAGTAACAAGGCCCATGACCTTTTTTATATTTTGGAAGTATAGATGTTAGGAAAATTGGTAAACCCTTGGCCCAAGGCAAGTTTTTAAAAAAAAAACCTAGTGACTAGGAAATAAACCTTTTGTGATATTTAGAAAAGAAAACAAATGGTGTACTCAATTGCTCCCAGTCAAAGCAGAGTTGGCTCACACAGACACAGCTGACTTCTAAGCTTTGCTAAGTCGGCCAAGCACACGGTCCAGAAGCAGAGCTACAGGGAGGGGAAATGTAAATGTCGGCCTCCATGCCCAAACTCATTTTATCAACACTTGTAACCCCTGACAGTCAAAAAAGCCAATAGCAATTATGTAAATGCAACATATTCTCTCTAAGACCAGGGTAGGGACTTCTGCAAGGTCACCCAGGAACATTTTCAAAATCCACTCAGATTATTTTGTAAAGTTTTTCTGATCAAGGAATCAGATATGTTAAGAAGTCACGTCACTATAATGTGCAACAATTGTGCAAGTAAACAATACAAAAAACCAACCACTACCCTGCTTTTGACCCAAAGAGCAACTTTTCAGGGAACTGTATTTTTCTACACTTACTTTATGTTTTTGAATCTAGTAGCATATAGTGATTTTGGACAAATGTATTCGTATTCATAGATGGTTCTATTTTCAGTATATACTTTTATTTACATCAAAGATAACTATCAATTTTTTCTTCTTCAATTTCATAAAATTCTCAAAGGAATTAATTTAACAATGGTGCTAATTTAGAGAAACGAATCCTTTCCATACAATAGGCAAACAGAATTTACCTGTTCTGGGATTGGGTTTTGAGAGTTCTTATGGTTGAATTTTTTAAAAACAGGAATTAATCAGAATAAGACACAAAAACCCCATGATTGTTTTGAATCTTACATTATACCTTAGGGTAAAGAGGGGGACATCTTTTAGGTAAAAATGCCCCCTCCCCAAAAAACTGAAACACAAGAACTAAGCCCACAGCACTCAAGTGAAAAGACAAAGGCCCTCCCTTTCCCTGACTCTGAAAAGGAACGATGAAGCCCAGGGTCTTTTCACTATTGTTGAGTCACTGCAACCTTACTGAAAATTTTGTGCTTCGCTGTAGATCTCCCGCATCCTCAAGGATGTTAAAAATGCACAAGATTTCTATGTAAAGATATTTTCCCTAATCTTAATTCAATAAAAATCCACATACCCGGAGTCAGGACAGCTTACCAACTGGTTTTAAGTCAGGAATGAAAGGACTTGGAAATACATTCACCTGCAACCGCCTCACAATTTTCTTCCTCATTTCACATACGGCTTCTTGGAATAAAAACGGACTGATAGGAAATTTTCCTTTTGTTGATAATTAATTGTTGTTAGAGGTAACAACTACCACCACAAGCAATTTAAAACTAAACCAAACGAAACCTCTTTAGGCTGACCCTGGGTATGCCTTCTCTGATATTAAACCGTAGCAACATTCAATTTTGAAAATAAGCAGAAGTAAACATATTGATTTTCTGTTCCTATGTGTAATTCTTATTGAGTAATCAAAGGCAAAAAAAAAAAAAAAATCCCTAGCTGAGACAGTGGAGACTATAACTCTATTCTCAGGCTTTAAAGGAGAAAAATTTATGAATACATATGGATTCATAAGTTTGGGCTTAAATGAGAAAAAATATGGTTACATGTATTTTGACTTGTTGATGTTAAATTGTGTCAAGAAACTATGCAAGCTCATATATAAATAATTTCTCCCTAAATATACATAAAAAATAAATGCATTTCTGACAATATGACATGCAAGCTTCATATCAATTTCTGAGTTTTTAGCATTTTGGTTATTTCGTAACTTCTGTATTTGTTAGTATCTTTCAAATATATAAAACCTTTATTTTAAACAAACATAGTCAGACTAGTCTGGCTTTTCCACTGATGTCTAAATAGAATTCCTTTACTGGAACTTCCTTACTGCCTCATGCACTACCCCTTTCTCCTTTCAAGCAAATAACAGTATCAGCCAACCGGCTATTTGTGCAACTTGAATTTCATTGTTAAGAGAGGAGTGTGGAAATTATTCAAAAGTCTAGATAAGGACAGCCTGATATTTGATGCAATATTAATGCAATCTGTCTAATCTCAGTTAAAAATTCACTACCAAAAATTACCAACTGTAATAGCTACACGAATTCTGTGAAATGCTTTTGAAAAACATACCGGCCTTGTAGGTGTAACTTGATTTTTAAAATGATTCAGAGATTTAGCTTAACTACATAGAAGTGACCAATGTTGGACTAAAACAAATACCAACCACAAAAAGTCATGCACATATTCTAGCACATTCTGAAACATGATGAAAGCACTGGGAGAACTTGGTATAAGGTACAGTACCGACATTACAAGAGATTTGGTGGGTCATGTCAAGAATAAGAAATCATCTCCTAGATTTGAAGGAAAGGAAAATAAATCTTTCCATGAATATAGAATAAAATCCAAGGATAAAGAAAATATCCATGATTAAACAAAACGTTAGGTGATTAAAATTAGCTAGCTTTTTACAATATCAATGCTAACAGTTCATCACAGTCTTGTTTGTATGTTTAACAGCTCCCATTAAAAAAATAAAATAATACTTGCAGGAAAGAGAAGCAAAGGGAAAACTAAAGTCATATATGGTAAGAAGGGAGATAGAAGAAATAGCAAATCAGAAATATACAGTGGCAGTTTCAAACATTGGGTCAGGAAATAAGGTAGTTAGAGAAAAGTTGCAATCTAAAGAGAAAACACTTTTAGGAAACGGCAAAATTAAAACAGAAGTAGATATGTAAAATAGATGAATGAAGACAAGGTCTTCCTGCACCAAGGGAGTTGTTTAGGAGAAACAGTGTCCGTTTGTGGCCAGCGATAATACTTTCCATTCAATAGAGTTTGCAGCTTGCTGATTCATATGATTGCAGGCTGGCGCCCTGCTGGCGAGCCTCTCCACTGAAATTAAATCCACTCTCTTCAGTTATAAATTATAATGCTCTATAAACAACACTCCCATTGGGAATGGGGAGAGCAAGAGAAAGAGAGGAAGAGAAGGAAAGGAAAGAGTGGAAAAAAGAGGGAGGGAGAGAGGAAGGGAAAAAAAAAAACTGGAGAGGGAGAGCATTTCTGCATAGTCCACTCACTGTTTAATGTTCTGCTCTTCTGCAACAAACAAGGAGGGCAAGTCTTCCACAGATAGCATGCCTGCTGTAATTCCTACACTGTTTGATGTAGAGCCCAGAAAGGAAAGGGGGATAGTAATGTGAGTCTATGAGGAAAAGCACTTAGAAATCAATGAGTATGCAAGAAGGAAAAAACAGATTTTAGACATGGATTTTTCAAACATATTACTGAATGTATCTCTGGGGTCTCATGGGAGAACCAAAATAAAATTCCCGATTCTACTTAAGTAGATCTACACGTAAGTGAGATCTACACGTTGTATATCTTTTAATATCCAAATCAGTGATGTTCCCTCAAAATGCCCAGGAAGCAAAGGAAACATTGCAAAGATAAAAATAATCATGCCTAAATGACCACCAAGAAGGAGTCCAGAGCAAAAAGAAAGTTCAATGATTTCATCACCCACAGCACCCAGAGATTAACCATAGTTTTTTGTTAAAGGAATACCTATTCCAGAATTCAATACTAAATTTATAGGAGAGTGAACCTCAGTTGTTTAATGTTGAAATGGTTTTTTTTTTTTAAGGTGGTTTCAAAAGAAAAAAAAAGGCAAATATTCAGTTTTGTCAACTGGCTAAATAACTTGTGGAGGAGTCCATCATATAGCTGTTTCGTATGCAGCAGTTCGGGGCATCTGCTTATATCCACATTCCAGGTTTCTTTTATGTGTGCAAATCTTTTTTAGGAGTGATTTATGCTCTGAAGGCAGGGAAGAAACAAGTATTGTCATGTGCCAATCAGCATTCTGAAGAATCACATTCACAGGTTACTCATCAACTACGAAAGGACACGGTTCCCTACGAGGAAAACATCTTGGAAATTTCTTTCCAAATGATGAACCTGGATATAAAAATGCAAGGGGAGTCAGGAGTTGGGGGAGGGAAGGGGTGGGGAGAGAGCCCCATTCAAACCTAGGTCTGAATGTGATTTAGGAAAAGCAGCAAACCTTCCAAAACCCAAGATGCATTTCAGGTGAGGAAACTCCCAGAAAACTGAATCCTCCACAAACCCAGCCTTCCATTTCTCTATCTCATGCAGGCAGACAGAATACTGCTCTAAGTTTCCTTCCAAAGCAACACGATAAAAGAAAGCTGCAGCTTTCTACTGAAATCACAGAATGAAGAAGGAAAGGAAAGGTGACAGATCCCAGTTTTAGACCTAAAGTAATTTTACCAGGCTAAATTCCAAACCCTGAAAAAGAGACTTTAAAATTCAAACACTGACCCAAATCTTAACTAGAGAATTAGGTTTAGGAACAACTCCGATTTTACTCTTTCTCTCTCTCTTTTTAATGTCCGGCTGTCTCTCTCTGTCCCTCTGCTTCTGGTTGTGGTGCATACCAAGTAAATTATTTGCTGATAGGTGAATCTCAGCAAATGCGTTTCTCCCTTTGAATGCCTGGTGAGCTTGTTGGGAAAAGTCATTTCAGTCACTTAAAACAATCCCATGAAAAGTAAAACTCAATTCTGAAATAAGAGTATAACTTAGAGCTTAAGAAGAAATTAAATAAAGGAAACATTAAAAGATAAATGGAGCAGGATGCTCTGTGGCTGAGGTAATCTGAGTGGAAAGGGAAGAAGGAGGGTTCCGTTAATAAATGATTAAAAGGCCCTAACAAGGGCCTATCAGGTTGACCAGGAAAGCATTCTTCTCCCCGGCTCCTCCTCGAGACCACCTTTTTTACATTTGTTCTCAGTGTTGATCAATATGGTTTTCATTTGCTGATTTCCATAATGCCATATGCGATCTGCCGGCCTGACATAATGAAGCTGGAAAGAACTGAAGTCATTCGAACATTCTCGCTCACACGACTGTCGCCAGTTCACCAAAGGCCTGGTATTTGAAAGCCAGTATTTTTCTTTTGCTTATTGACAAATACCAGAGGAGTCTGCCCCTAGACACATGTTAAAATTCAGCATTGGGTGGCAAATTTAGACCAAGATTCAAGTTAGTTATTACGTTTTTTTCCGTAGCTTTCTTTTTTCTTTTGCCACTACGTTTAATCTGTAATTTAAGCTTGATTAAACAGAGAAATTTAAGTGTGAATTATCCATTTTTGAGCAGAAATGCTCCCTTCTGACGATAAAGTAATAAAATCACAAAGAACAAAGCACAAATCTTTTCTGATGCCACCAAAGGCTCAGGACATATTTATTGTCTCAATTCAATTTTTTTTTCCCTAGAAAGATATCAGTTTGGTTGGCTCAATGCTGTTTGGGTCTCTGGGAACTTTCACCAAAATTCATATCAAACTATGTTTACTGGTTTTTTTACTCTGTCAAAGTTACTTGAATTCATGCTCTAGAATGGAGAAACATTTTTATCATGGGTAAGCTGCTTATACTTTTTTTTTTCATTGTATAGTAAAATGAGTTTGCTGAGGTCATCTCACACAAGTGAACCACACACAAACCTTCCACAAAGCCTGAAAAGTCTCATTAAAAATTCTGGTTTTTTTCTTGGCCACTTTTCTATACTCAAAAGATCATTTCAAGTAAAAGTGTAGACAGGAACACATCTCGGAAATGACTTCTTTTGTGTTTTGCAAGCCAAAAAGAAAAAGGTCACATTCAATCAAAGGAATACTTCAGATTTAAATTAAAAAAAAAATAAGATTATATTTAGTGCCTGTACCTTCATTCACAAATATTCTAGCGATTAAGTGATTAACCAATGTCATGTTTTAGTTCTCAGTGCAAGTCTGTGGTGGGCAGTTGTGTCCGGAACTATGAAAACAAAAATCACAGAATTTCGCCAAAAAATTTCCCCGAGTTTTCCCAAAAAGGTGAATGTGTCATGACTGAGTCAGAGCCCAAAGTTTTTAAAACAGTTATATCTCCAAATATTGTATTTGTTCCAACTCTCAGTTCACAATCTCTGCTTGCATTATTACATGAGTTTTCCTTCCTTTCTTCCTCTCCTTCCCTTCCTTCCCACCCCCTTTTTTTTTTTCAGATTTTTATTTAAATTCCAGTTAGTTAACATATGGTGCAATATTGGTTTCAGGAGTAGAATTTAGTGATTCATGACTTACATACAACACATCACAAGTGTCCTCCTTAATACAGATCACCCTAACCCATCTCCCCACCCACCTCCCTCCATCAGCCCTCAGTTTGTTCTCTATCATTAAGAGTCTCTCATGGTTTATTCCCTTCTGTTTTTACACATGCTCATCCAGCACAGGGCATGGCCAGCTCAAAACAAAACAAAACTGAAGAAAGGCAGCGTGACAAATATCTAAAGGAAGGGTCCTTAAAGAGAACAAAGTGGTCTTAGGGAATGACCCACACTTCTTACTCAGTCCTTGCTTCCTTTCTCTAAAAGAATGAATTGTCTGTTTATTCTCCTTTCTCATAATTCCATTATCAACAAGGAAAGGACACTAAAACGATAAGCCCTTTACACTGGCTTGTTTCTAAACATGGATCATTCAAATTTGTTGGTGATGGTGGTGGTTGTTAATTCCTTTGGAAGTAGCAGATTCTACCCCCAAATGGGAAGACAGAAGTTCGAACATCGATGTGCTACTAAAGAATCTTATAAATGCTGTTGAGTTGTGATATAAAAGTTGATAATGAGGTCAGCAGTAATGTTTAGCAAAAACAGGAAAATAAACAATACAAGGATTCTAAAGGCATACAACAGAGAGAATGCATTTCAGGGACCTTTCTCTGGGTCTCTGAGATTTTTGGATTATGATAAAAGCAAAAGATAAAGAACATGCCGTCTGTCTGAAAGTAGCAAGCTATTTTCTCTTATGAATTCCAAATTAAGTACAAAGGAGAGGTCACATTACTTGAAGGGTTTGGTGAAGTCAGAGCTTTACGGCACATACAGTCAGCTCTTTCCCTCTGATATTTATAGTAAAAACAGTAACATAGCAAGCAGACTTGAGAGGAAAGGTAATCTTGCCTGGATATGAATGAAGAAAAGCAGGTGTGATATTCTCAAAGTCTAGTGGAACCAGTGCCAAACTACCCTACACGAGATTTAGCTACTGACATTTTGCTTTACTTGAACCATAATTAACCACACTGAGAGACTACACTCTCCTACATCACAACATTATGGTAACAATAGGTCAGAATACTTGAATAGACTCTCCTTAAAGACGTAATCCCAATCAGAATAGACTTCTAAAGTAAGGTAATGAGTGGGAGGTAGTAAGAGGAGGGAGGGCAAAAGTCACTCATATTTGCAGAGGCAACAGAAGAGAAAGAGGGCTCCATGCACAACTGACAGGAGAGAAAACCATCAAGGTTCTTTTGAGCGCTAGTGAGCTCGGGAGGATGAGGAAAAACTGTGAGTCAGAACAGGATGATAGAAGCACATTTTTAAAAGAAGTAAGAAGGAAAGGAAATCTCTCTTGCAATGTCCAGGCAGCACAAATAACAGTGCCGTAATAAGTGGCTCCCTTGCAGAAAAGAAATCCCTGGAAGGCTGTCTGTAGATCCATCACGTCGGGGGGGCAATCATACCTTTCACTGCTTTGTAGAGGAAGGTATTCTCACCAAACTAGAGGGTGCCTTTCTTTCCCAAAGGAAAATGACCAGGAATCTGCAGTATTGGGATAGTTGTGGTCTTTTAGGATTTTAAACATACCCTCAAGATTTTACACTCTTCCTAATGAAATGAAACATGAAGCTCAGGACTGGATGTCTGGCCCTTCCTTTTATCTCCACCCAGTTCAAAATGCTCGCATCTCTTCCTAGCCAATTCTCTGAGAGCTGCTGTTGGGCTCAACATAGCCAAACCTCAACACCATCTTCTTGGCTGAGTTAGCCTTTTTTTGGGGAAGTTTACTTCGGCTGCCCACCATCACCACTCTGCTTCCTGTCCTAACACTGCTTTCAGTGGGCATATGGAGGATCCTTGCCCTTCATGTTCTGTGTCGCTTTATGGGGTTGGTGCTTGCCATACATTTTAGCTAAAGTTGGGCAGGATAAGCAATGTTCACCATGTTCGCGGGGGCAGATGAGTGCACACAGCTGTGGTCTGTCGTCACCACCACTGCGTCCACGGCGCTTGCAGCGGGTGTCTGCAATAGGGCAGTCATTCCAGACATGGATGCTGAACAATAGAGAGCTTTCAAAGCAATGAGAGGATCTACAGAAGACTTTAACATTTTTAAGTAGTAGCAGTGAAATTAAAGAAAGTAGAAGAAACAGGAGGAAGTAAGCAGTAGCCACGGTAGCTGTGGTCACCACAGCCCTAAGTGACAAGCTGGAAGTGGAGGTGAAATCCAGTGTTCTGGATGTGGCTTCACAGAATTCTGTGGCTCAGGGGCCTTATCATCAGTAAAGATTTACTCCCCTTTACCTGGGTTCCCAGGGAACTCTGAAGGACAAAAGAAGGTTTGAGCAAGGGTGGGAAACCAAGATCTTGAGGAACGGAAGGATTTATAGTCAGGTTTAGCAAGTGAGAAATGAAATGATGAAGTAAGTACCTTATTAGTAATGCTAAGGTCAGGACCAGGTCAGGGTGGGTTAAGACAGAAGAACCCTGTTGCAAGCTCCAGAAGGCATCTCAATGGTTTAAGACATTTTAAACAAGGCCTCAGTTTCCTTACCTCTAAAATATCAGTGACCAAATCTAATTATTAGAAGTCAAAAGCAAAATCCAAGTGTAATCAACTAGTGTAAATTACGAGTAGGTGAGGAACACATCTGTTGAAGGCAGATAACGAGAAGACTACTGATTTCTGGAACTACTGTAAACTCTATGCCGGTAGCAGAGTTTCTATTTCTAGAACAGGTAGGGCTCTATGACACTTTGAGTATGATTGTTCTCACTTTCCACCATGTGGGTAGTGGTTATTATTTTTAATGTATTCCTACTTCAATAAGCCATAAATAAGCTTACCTATTCAAATGACCACAATAAATGATGAGAAATAGCACACTGACCCATAAGCAGCAAAGACCCAGAAGGCAACACTTAAAACATAAACTGCCAACAGCAACCTGCTCAGGTTTCATAAATCAGAGCAGCAATGGCCCTAAAGAGTGGGAATGAGAGCTCCAGTAATTGCAGCCTTCTGTCTGGGAGCATACTGTAAAAATAGCCACCGTAAGCACTCCTCCTGACCAATCAATAGACTCCTATTAACCTCCTGGCCAATTACAGGATGATTGGCTAAGCAAACAAAGAATTATTGGCTGTTTAGTTGGGCCTTTACTCAGGCCTCTGTCTTTCCCTGTTTCTCATTCTTTTCCTCCTCTCCTTCCCACCCCCTTTCCTGTTAGGAAAAAACATCTGCAAACACCTGATATTCATCTATGTCTCTGCAGTTGTACAGTCTTGTTAAATTGTTACCACCTTTTCCACAAGCAGTTTTGGCAATTAACCTCATGGCCAGGGACTTCAAAGAAAACAACTGTTGAGTTTAACCTCTCTGAGCTACCATAGATTCTTTTATGATTTTTCCTGAAACACTTTCATCCAGAGAGGAAAAAATGCAGACTGATAAAATTAATGTTTATTTTAATATTTGGTTAATTTATTAAGAAGATAAACACCTCCGACATTTGCCATAGCGCAGTGCACTCACTTCTCAAAGTCTCCAAGTGAGGTTTTATTTTAATTTACATTCCCAACACATGTGTGCTTCTCTGCTCTTCCACAAATCCTACATTTGCTGGAATCCAAGGATTTGATACATTTGACCCTCTCTTGCCCCTGTTCACAAATCTCTCATATGTTTCTCAAAACTGTTTAAAAGTTCAGAATGAAAAATGCATGTAAAATTAATGCTAAGAACCAAAGTTGCCATTAAAAATCTATTTTCATTTTATATTTTTACCCTCATAGATACACTTTTTACATTAAAAGCAAGGCTAATCCTCAACTCTCATGAGACTAAACTACTAGCAATAAAGATCAAAATATATGACTGAACAAGCAATACAATTCTTCTTGAGTAATCTTGTGGCCTAAGTGTCTCAATGCAATTTATGCTATGTAACCAGCTTTTTACAGCTGTATATAATAATAATAATGGGCCTGGTCTTACCAGCTGAAAGCAGGTTTGTGGAGGTGTGTTAACTCCTTCAGGCCACAAAGTTCATTTAGAATTTTAACAAAAGTGCTTAAATGTTTAGTAAATCCTGAGAACTAATGATTTCTCCTCTCTCTCTGGCAAGGTCAGGCCTTGTAAAATTGCCGCAAATACTTCGGCCACTCTTTGTGAAACTTGAAGAACTCTACCAACGATTTAGAATATTTGTGTAGCTTTTCTAGAAGTACCATGAGTTTGAAATAATAAATCCGCAGCAAAGGCATAGAGCTTTTGTTTGATACAGTCACCAACAGCTTCATGTTATAATTAATTCTCCCCAAAGCCATAAATGACTGTCCTCCAGCAGATGACACTGGTACAGCATCACCTGATGAGGTAATCTTGATAAGGGCCTGGCTTTAACCAAAGACGACTTTTCTGCCGAAACCTATCACCACCACCACCCCCATGAATCTACGAGAAGATTGGAAGGAGGGCTCCCAGTAACACTGGAGTTGTTGGAGACAGACCCAGGGTAGAATTCCACTTTTGCCACTTTTGCTGCTTAGTGGCCGTGTTGAAGGTGGGCAAGTGCAAATACTTATCCCTATTTTGCAGGGATGTTGTGAGGATAAAATGGGGTTGAGTATTATAATGTAAATGTCACAAACTTTTACTTGGCCTATACTGTTTTTAAAATCAGGAACTATCCATAAAAATGTGAATTTCCTGTCTCTCTTGATCAAATGGAAGGTCTGGCAATGCCAAGTGCACATTTCTGCAGTGGTAACATGGAACGTGGCAGCAGCACAACTGAAACACAGGTAATTTGCGATAGCCCCTACCACTTAAACTTGGCCAGAGAATTGGAGTTCTTGAACTGTCCCTGAATAGTTTAAAACAGAGTTTGGAACAGTGTCTGTACAAAATGTCTGGGACATAAATACTAAAGATAGGTATTATAAGAAGAACTGCCACACCAAAATTGATGGAGGTTTATCAGGTAAACATTTAATGTGGCAAACGATATATCAAGCTCTGGAAATGAAAAAAAAAAAAAAGCCTCCTATGTGAATATATGTGTTGCTTTCAAAACCTTCCAAATATCTTTACTGATCTAAAATTCCTATAACACTTACTTTTAATAGTGCTTTTTCTGGAATTTAGCAGAGTACAAACTTGTATTGGTATTTGCACCCCCAACCAACTTGTAAGCTCCTTCAGTGTGTATTCCCAAAGCATTGTTCAGAACGTAAAAATACCTAATTCAGGCAATTAGAGAAATGGCCGGTCTCAAACAAGGAAACAGGCAAGTTATACTTAACAAGAATACTTGTTGAGTGGTAGAAGTCTATTAGAGCTACTTTTATATAAGAAACACCAGCGATTGGGAATGTTGTATACAACTAACTGCATAAATACAAGTGTTTGAACTGTTTTCATTTTCTTCAATAAGTGAATGTTCTCCTCTGAAATATGATTTAAAACACTACTTGCATAACAAGCTTTACTCACAGGTAGTTCAAAGATCAGCTAAAATTGAGCATAATCACACATTCTGAATTAATGGGGTCCAAATTCGGGACTTGATTTTGTTATCAGCCATAATCCCATCTTTTTTGCTGTGATTGTTAGGGTTACAAGGAAGAAACCTTGAAAAACAAAGTCAGCAGAAGAGCAAAGCCTAGAATCCAAATCTACCTCTCTAGCTCAGGATTCTGTTGCTTTTACTTTAATTACAGTTTTATTTTCAAAGCCATGAAAACAACCTACCAATTTGATTAGGTTGTTTTAGACCTCTGGGGAGGGAGTGGGTAGAAATACACCTACCTAAGAGGTCATTTTAAACAATCTGTGTTCGAAAGCAATTTTCAGACTGACCCAAACTGGTACACAAGTACATAAGTGACCTCACGCTATGGAATGGTAATGTACCAACTACGTGTCTAGGGTAGACTCAGCACCGAGGGATGACTCCTCTGTAGAGGAGTCGAGGCGGTCCAGGGAAAAGTACAAAAATATGTCTCTACTGGGGCACCTGGGTGGCTCAGTTGGTTGAGCCTTCAACTTTTGATTTTGGCTCAGGTCATGATCTCACGGTTCATGGGTTTGAGCCCCACACTGGGCTCTGCACTGACAGCATGCAGCCTGGTTGGGTTTCTCTGTCTCCTCCTTCTCTCTCTCTCTGCCCTTCCCCTGCTCTCTCTCTTAAAAAAAAAAAGTTTCTACCAAGAGGAAGATAAAAGGCAACCTCAAATTCCAGGAGTGTCTCAGAAGCAGCCAGAGAAGGTTTGGTGGTTTTTTCAAACAAGTGCCTGGGCTGAAATTTGTGAGAGAAGGAAAAAATGAAATATGTCATGTACATGAAGTTCAAATCAAACCTAAAACTTCCTCTGTCCACTCTTGTTAAAAGGACTTTCATATTAAACAGAACTCTCCAGAGAGGAAAGCAATTTCTGGTCATTCTCATTGCAATAGTTGGCTTTTTAATTTCTTTTTGTTGTTGTTTTTTGTTTTCATATTCTTTGTCAACCTAAGTAAAAGGGGAGGGATGTTTGTGCTGAACATTTAAGAACAATTTTAAAAAGTAACATTAAATGACACAAGGGTCTGGTGCTATGCTGTACAGTTCAATGAACTCCCGCACAGATCAGCAAGATGGTTGGAAATGCCTCTCTCCGTCTGTTTTTCATCTCCAAAGTCTGTGTACTCAGTAGAGTGTGAAGAGAGCCTCTCTTCTCTTCAGAACAGTCTCCCAATGGTCCTGCCCCATCCCCCACTCCGTCTCCATAGCCCCTGCAGCAGAGAACAGGAACTAGAGCAAATGCTTTTGTGAATTAAGAGATCTTGTGAGCGTAAATTTGGTCAGGCTGCTCCTTTCTGCAGGCCAGCCCCTGCTGCTGCCCCAGGATGTGAACTGTCAGTTTGCATAGCTGGTGATGAGTTGCAGAACCATCAGCAAAGGTGAAGACGGCAGAAACAAGAAAGATTCAAGACTGGTGGAAATCATTTCACAAGGAAAATTTCAGCCATCAGTGGGAGGAAGCTTTGAAAAATGCTGCCATTTCCGAGTCAGAATGAAGGAAAAATTAAATTACTGCCGGTGAGGCGAGCCAAAGTTGCATCTCCCTCCAGGGAGAGTTTTGATAATGGTAAACATTTGACAGCTGGCCTGGAGTTGTTATCTTGTTCTAACAGTTGTTATGGTCTAAATGAATATTTCTGATAAGGAAACAGAAAGAAAAATTTAAACACTTTTATATTTTTATGTTTTGAACCTTATGGTGGTGAGTCAAACAGGTTTAGGGCAATTTGTCACTGTGGGCCTACTCAAAATCCTGTAATGATCCTGGTCTGGAAATCTTACCGGTATCATTATTTCAGTTAATCTGCATGAAGTAATTCTTTGATGTAAATCAACTTTCTAAGAAATTATCTTTAATCTTTAGCTTCCTCAGCAACTCACAAACAATTCCAACAGCTGACGTGGAAAAGTCAAGAAAAATAAAGGGTTAATTAAGGCAAACTTAAATGCTCAAGAACTTACAGCTCCAGAACATGCAGAGAAATGCTGTTGTTAAAGAGCTCGTTTTTTAGCTAGTGAGGTTCAACAGTTAGAAAATTTTAATCTTTCACAGATCCTATTATTTTCATGAAAAATATTGGGCCAAACATTTCAGAAAGGTAATAACTAAAGTAGCCAACATTTTAAGCTTAAAAAGGGCTGCTTATTGGATGCCTGAGGGTTTTATATCACTAGACAATGTAGAATGCATGGAAAGAGATTTCATTATAAAACACTTGCTCAATTCCTAAATACAGCATAACAAAACAAGTCTGAGTTACTGTCTGCAGTGTTCCAGGTCTTCACAGACATTGGATTTATTATGGTATCTAGACATACACGCAGAAGGCTCAGAAGAGAAGGGAGGGAGTCCAGTTGCCTTATATGGAGTTGCTGATGGATGTGTTTTTGGAGAAAGAAGTGATGTCCTGAGAATACTACAACCCTCTCAATCTACTTAAAAAAAGAATAACTACACCCCTGCTTTACTCTGCCTCTGAAATTCTCCTATGTGGAGTTTACCAGTGACCAAAAAATAAGGACAATGGCAAAAAAGCAAAGAGAAGAAAGGAATCAGGAAACACACCTTTCTGGAATGAACAAAAACTTAAAACTTATTTTTAGAAAAATTTTATAAAATTTGAATTTCACTTGTCAAATACAATTGGCATGATGTAATGAGCATTTAGTATTTACCAGTCAGAAACAAATTCATCTACTCAGTGCTACGAACTGAGGACCAGTCTTTATCCTTAAGCAGTAAGTGGTAAGGCCCACAGGCTGTGGGAATCAGACCCCCCTGAACTGGAAGGCATCCTATCTTTCTGTGACTTGCACACTTTAGAATACGTTTGCAATCACTATACCTGAGCAAAGGAAAACTTAACCCAAGCTCTTTCCCTACTTTTCTCTAAAAAGCAAAATCAGAAAATCTACCTTTATTCCTATATTTGTGGGAAGTAAGAGTTTCATTATTTTTTTTCCCCAGGGACCCTGCCCTACTTTAATATGAAAGTATATAAATTGATATTAAAGTATGGTATTTTGAGAATGTTTCAAAGTAAGGTCAAACTGGTGTTAAAAACCCTACTAGTGAAGGCTAAAATAACAGTCTGGCGGAACAGTCTTAAGTGCAGCTGACTCCAATTACTAAGTACATCCTAGCGATTTTTTTACTAACAAGAACAATGCAAGCAAGGCTTTGAGTTCAAAAATAATGTCAAAGAGAAGTTACTCATAAGAGAAATTAGATAAATTATCCCAATACTGCAGCCATGTAGGCAGCTGACAGTTAACTTCACCTTCAGCACTGGGAATGCTGAGTTCTTTCTCTCACAAATAATCAGAAAAAGAGATGAAGGTTAGAGAGAACAAATGCTAGGAAAAAAATGCTTCTTTTGACTAAAACATCCAAGAGAGCATTGGATAAGAAGACATGTACATAATCTAACCACTACAAAATCATGAAAATAGTGCTTTCAAATAACATTTTAAAAACATTCTATTATGGAGAATTTTGAACATACACCAAAATAGACCAAAAAATATAATAAAACCCAAGCATCCATCGCACAAGCCAACAACCATCAAACCACGGACGATCCTGCCCCATCTACATCCATGTCCACTTCCCTCCTCCCGTATTGTTTTGAAGCAAATCACAGACGTCATCAAATCAGACACAGTACATGAAAAAGCAGAGATCTTCCAAGGACGTTATTCCACAGACTGCCTCTTTCTGCCTTCACCTCCACCCACAAATCAATCTTTGTCTGATGATGACTATATCCCCCAACAAGATACACACCTAGGGTGCTGTCACTAGTACTGTTTATTACTACTCCAGGCACTATATGAATCTAATTAAATAGAGAGCACTTATCAGATACACAGGACTTTTGTTTTACATGAGGGCTGATGACCTCTATATACCCTTCCATTCTTAAAATTCTATGACTTCTCTATGGAAACATCACTTTGGACCAGTATTCCTCTATTACCAAATCTGGGGTCACGTCATCTGGCACCAAGACAGGCACAGCGGTCTGTGGTTTAAGACAGCGGCTTCAGTCATTCAGATCTAGTTTGAAATTTGGCTCTGCCAGTTACTAACCTGGTGTCCTTGGGATGTCCAAGGATGAATGTCGATCCTTAAAAAAATCAAATGTCTCGGGGCGCCTGGGTGGTTCAGTCAGTTAAGTGGCCGACTTCAGCTCAGGTCATGATCTCGCGATTCGTGAGTTCAAGCCCCGCGTCGGGCTCTGTGCTGACAGCTCAGAGCCTGGAGCCTGCTTCAGATTCTGTCTCCTTCTCTCTCTGCCCTTCCCCTGCTCATGCTCTGTTTCTCTGGGCAAGTTACCTAACCTCTCTGCGTCTCTGTCTCTAATCACTAAAACTGTAACAATTAACACCTCACAGAATTATCAAGAAGAGTAAATGAAATGTACTAATGTAATAATATGTACAGAGTGCTTATTAGCCAAGAACCTTAATAATAAATGCTGGCTCACTTTTAAAAATTAAGCAACAGAAGCTTACATGTGACACTTAAAACAGTGAGAAGGGGTATGTGCACAGTGAAAAGGAACAAATAAGAGAGGAAATGAGAGTAAAAATAGTCCATTTTTATAAACTGTACTCTCAACTAACTTCTTTTAAGAACTTGAGTATCTCAGTATAATTGTTTAATGGGATTAAAGATTATAGTTATTTAATGGGATTAGATTAAGCTTATAGTCTAAAACATAGGTGATTCAACCTGTCCATGAATGTCCTGCTTCAGATTCTGTGTCTCCTTCTCTCTCTGCCCTTCTCCTGCTCATGCTCTGTTTCTCTGTCTCTCAAAAATAAATAAACATTAAAAAATTTTATTAAAAAATTTAAAAAATCAAATGGCTCATACACAAACATAAAGGGCTTTGGTTAAAAAATGTAATATTTATATACTGATATAAAGAGTCAGGGTAGAGGGGGATCAACACTCACTACCTTATCTGAATGAACCAGCCCAGTCCATTTGGCAGATGGGCCAGAGTCGAGCAAAGAGCAGTGATCGTACTGATAATGAAAAGTAGTAGCAGCACCAATGGGTCTCTCACTTGGCTTCAGGCCTGCACCACTTCAGTACTATACTTTTGAATTTTTTTTTAATGTCTTTATTTTGAGAGAGAGAGAGAGAGAGAGAGAGAGAGACCAAGAGCAAGTTGGGGAGGGTCAGAGAGAGAGGGAGAAACAGAATCGGAAGCAGGCTCCAGGCTCTGAGCTGTCAGCACAGAGCCCAAAGCGGGGCTCGAACCCACAGACTGTGAGATCATGACCTGAGCTGAAGTCGGACGCTCAACCGATTGAGCCACTCAGGCACCCCAGTTATTATACTTTTGAAAAAAAATCACTCAGATGAACAAAGGGCGCAGGGAGGCATGCTTTTTGCTTACATAACATTTGTCAGGACACTTGCAGATTAGGACAAAATGTATCTTAAATCATGCACTATCAAATCACTACATTACAATCTGTAATGCACCCAATGTCATATAGTCATTTCATAAGGAAAAGAACTGACACAAAAGTCTTATGTAAGAACTATCTATTTACTAATTAAAAATCACAAATTAGCTTTTCATTGACTTTACAATGAAAGTGTTCTTTTCTCTCTCTTTCCTTTGCATTCCAAAGTTATATAAAGGTACGCTAACATGGCTGAATGCCAGAGCACTATTTCTCTGGTGGCAGTGGTGGGTGGGGGGGAAGGAAAGCTTAGCAACTTTTATGTAGTTTTACAAATTAAGCCTCAGTTGGTGTGATTACCCATAAATGTTTGACTGTGATAACCACTTAATGGTTTTCTTTAGTCTTTCCCACATCTATTCCATTCTGCTGCTAGAATAAGCTTTCCAAACTCATTACTGCCCTACCTCAAAAAACTTCTGTTCCTTGTCCCCTATTCCAACTCTTCCACCAGCACTCTCCTTCCACAGCCTGGTCCTAACCTCCCTAGATAGCTGGGACCCCCATAACTTCCCTTCGTATATCCTTTCCTATATATTTAAAGCAGATTCCAGTTTGTCTTCAAAATTAGTCCAGTACATGTACACCTTGGTGCCTTTGTTTCTAAGGAGCCCCTTTTTTCAATCTTCACCTATCAAAATTCTATCTATTCTTCACATTCTAGCTCAAATGGCACTTTCCCCACTAAACTTTCTCTGACTTACCCCAGTTAGAACTAGTCTTTCCCTCCTATGTACTCCAAGAGGACTTGATCTGCCTTATGTTATAGTCATAGAGTTTTATCCTTATCACCCAAATTCTGAATTCCTGGTGGTCAGGAAGTATGCTTTTTTCATTTTTGTACCCCCTAAAGCATGGGGCGTGGAAACTTTTAATCACACTGAACTGTGTTGCATATTTGAGATCTAGAAAACCGTCAATAATAGCATTTACATCTTTTCTAATAAGCGGTCTGCACAATGAATTCTTTGAAGAAAATTTCTTAATTAGCCTACCAATTCCTGGACATTATGGTTTCTGCTATAGACAAAGCCCCCACTGAGCCCATCTGTTATATGCACAGAATCCAAATGGAGCAGCCAATTCTTCCTCGACAGGGTAAGAAACTGAAGAAGGAAGACACATGTGTAAGAGGAAACACCAAAACCACAAATATAGAAACAGTATTTGTGAAAGTCTTTTGGCCAGATCACAGACATCTTTAACCTTATCACACTTCCTTAAAAGGAGCAAGTAGGAAAGGGAAAAAATATCTTTAAACTTATTTTAACTCTTCCAAATTTTTAGATTAGATCATCTGTAACTCTAAGGAGAATAATGAATAATCTTTAAGACTGCACCTATTGGTTCTTGGCCTTTTGGCTAA
This sequence comes from Cryptoprocta ferox, assembly GCA_028646485.1. Lineage (NCBI taxonomy): Eukaryota > Metazoa > Chordata > Mammalia > Carnivora > Eupleridae > Cryptoprocta > Cryptoprocta ferox. Next base: position 23,718,202 of record CM053565.1, on the reverse strand, counting down.
GGTCAAGTGAAAAATACATCTATATTTAAAAACTTCAATCACTAGCAATTAATACAAGGTAAGTGCTGGGGTAAAATAAATATAAATAAAAAATTAACAATAACTCTTGAAAATGCAAGAATAATAAAACTCATCTCTGTCTCCATTATAATTCAGTTGCTTTTTTCTTAGATACAATAGATTTAATAAACAAATACAGGCAAAGGCATAAAATGGGTTTAAATATAACTTGCCCAAAATTACAAATTATTAATTTAAGATGGCCTTTGAAATAAATATTTTTCTCCTTTTAAAGAATGTATTGCTCATGAAAATGGATCAATGTAACATCATTTTTATTCTCATCAGCATAAGGAAAATATCACGGATATGCAAAGAATATTCTAAAACATTGCATCTTCTGAAAATACTCAGCAATATACTCAAGAAAAATTTCGTTACTTTCCTGCTGAATTTCTAAAATGTAGCTCTCATGTGGACCAAGACAAAAAACAAATATTCTAGTAAATGATTCTGGAATTTCAATAATTCTCTTATTGCAACAATTCTTAAGTACCTAAAACAATCAAACATATCACATTATTCATTTTATTCCTCAAATGTTTCATCATTACTCCTTAATGGAGAATTTATCACTATAGGAATTAAGTCATCAGAAAAGTACAAAATTGCTTAAAGGTGTTCATAAATGTTGAATTAACACTGCAATGTGAGTTTATCCCTCTCCAAGTCACATAGCTGAATAAAACAGTAACCTTTTAAATTGTGTACTGTAAAAACAGATAGCCTATACTCTTCTGTATGTATTCAACATTGATAATTTATTCAGTCTGAAACTGGGGTCTCGGATCCCTCAAGATATTTCCTGGGGTTAAGCTTAGGTGTGTGGTTTTTGCCAAAGCTAAAACTTCCAGGAGCGCCTGGGTGACTCAGTCAGCAAAGCATCTGACTTCAGTTCAGGTCATGATCTCGCAGTTTGTGAGTTTGAGCCCCGCACTGGAGTCTGCTTCAGATTCTGTGTCTCTCTCTCTGTCTCCGCTCCTCCCTGCCTGTTCTCTCTCTCTCTCTCTTTAAAAAATAAATAAACATTAGGGGTGCCTGAGTGGCTCAGTCAGTTAAACGTCCAACTTTGGCCTAGGTCATGATCTCACCGGTCCCAAGTTCAAGCCCTGCGTGGGCCTCTGTGCTGACAGTTCAGAGCCTGGAGCCTGTTTCAGATTCTGTGTCTCCTTTTCTCTCTCTGCTCTTCCCCCACTCACACTCTCTCTCTCTCTCTCTCTCTCTCTCTCTCTCTCTCTCTCTCTAAAATAAACATTTAAAAAATTTTTTAAATAAGTAAACATTTAAAATTTTTTTAAAAAAGCTAAGACTCTAAAGCTATGCTCTCCAATATCATAGACACTAGACACATGTGGCTATTTAAATTTCAATTAAAATTAAATTAAAAATTCAGTTCTTCAGTTATATCAGTCATATTTCCCATACTCAAGAGCTACATGTGGCTATCATATTGGACAGCACAGAGCTCTAAACAGCATATATCTATCACTGCAGAAAGTAAAGTACCATTCTAAAGATGACCAGTCCTACAGGTTATATTTGTTTTACTGCCATTTCTCCAAGGCAAAGTGAAAGATGGAACCGATAATGCCACCTATTGATTTTCTTTTGTTTTTGTTTTAGGATAAAAATTAGGTCTTTATGATGTTTTAAAATAGATTCCCCACAACCTCAGGATCTAAAGATATGGAAGAAAAATCAGTGTCCCCTTGCTATAACACTCAAACCAACCCAAATAGCTACAACTACAACAAAATTTAAAAAACCCACCATAGACCATGTATGCTGTTCTACTGATAAGAAACTCACTATTTAGTATTTTGAACAAAAATAATGCTCCCATTATTTAGAAACTGCTCCTATCTACTATCCACATACACTGTCTTTGGTATAGGTACATGTATTTTCACCTAACCCAAGAAGTTAGGTTTCTTGTGGCGAGTATCTAGCTGTGGAAGCAAATTGGTCAAGTGATATGAATGCAGGTTTTAAAACCAGACAAGAGATGGGGGTGCCTGGATGGCTCAGTTGGTTAAGCTCTAGATTTAGGCTCAGGTCATGATCTCACAGTCTGTGAGTTCGAGACCCCTGTCAGGCTCTCTGCTGTCAGTGTGGAGCCCACTTTGGATCCTCTGTCTTCCTCTCACTCTCTCTCTGCTCCCTCTCTCTCTCTTAAAAATAAACAAACATAGGGGCACCTGGGTGGCTCAGTCAGTTAAGCATCTGACTTTGACTCAGGTCATGATCTTGCGGTTCATGAGTTCGAGCCCCGCATTGGGCTCTGTGCTGGCAGCTCGGAGCCTGGAGCCTGCTTTGGATTCTGTATCTTCCTCTCTCTCTGCCCCTCCCCTGCTCATAGGCTCGCTCTCTCTCCCTCTCTCTCTCAAAAATAAACATTAAAAAAATTAAAAAAATAAACAAACATAAAAAAAGTCAAGAGCTCGAGTCCTCTATATTTCTTCGTACATGCTCACTAGTCACATGACTTTTGAGTAAGTTAATAAATCTTTTTGTGTCTGCATTTCCCAAAAAAGTAACAAGCAAAAATCAGGCCATTTCCCAGGCTTGAAGTCAGTATTAAATAAGATAATGTAGATTTGGGATCAACTAGTACAGTACATGGCACACTCAGCTGCACTGGCAACTATTGTAGAAGACAAAAAAAAAAAAAAACCCACCCTAATAATAATACCATTAGTAATAACTAATAGTAAACCAAATAATTTCATTAAAAAACTGCCTTATTGAGAGATAATTAACACACCATATAAATCATTCATTTGAAGTGTACAATACGTAATTCAACATTTATTCAGTACCCACTACAGGCTAGTGACTGCAAAGTTCTAGGGCAGTAGTTCTTAAATGGCCACAAGTCTGACCACCAGGAAACATCTGGCAATATTTGGAGACATTTTTGATTGCCACAAGGGGGCAGGGGATGGGGGAGGCTACTAGTATTTTAATGGGTAGATGCTGGGGATACTGCTCAACATCCTACAATTTCACAGGAAAGCCCCACAACAGATAATTATCCAATCCTAAAGGCCAATAGTGTTTAGGTTGAGACGCTCTACTAGGGCTACAAAGGTGAACAGGTGACATCTGTCTTACAAAAGCTTTCTGTCTGGTGAAGGAGTACAAGGCGGAAGCAGAGCACAGAATGCTAGGGTTGCAGAGAAGGGATGCTTAAACCAAAAGAATGGAAGACGAATAGGAATGTGCTAGGGGTACTCAGGATGGAAAGGAAGGATTTCATGTAGAGGGAATAGCATGGGTTAATGCTTAGATACATACAAAGCATGCCAGAATCTAAGCTCTGGTAATTCAGAATGGTTAGTTCAGAATGGCTAGACCTTAGGCTGCTTATCAGAGAGAGAGTACAGAAGATGAAGCAGAAGAGGTATGCAGAAGCCAGAGCATAAAGGTTTTGTACACCATGCTGGTAAAGAGTTTGAATTTGATCTTATAATCAGTGGTTGGCAAACATTTCTGTAATGAGCCAGACAGGAAGTATCTTTTGGCCATATGGTCTCTGTTACAACTACTCAACTCTGCTGTCGTAGTGAAAAAGCAGCACTAGACAATACATGAATGAATATGGCTGTGTTCCAGAAAAACATTATTTATAGGCACTAAAATTTGAATTTCATATATTTTTCAGGTTTAATAAAACATTCTTTGTCTTCTGATTTTTTCCTACCATTGAGAAATGTGAAAACAATTCTTGATCCATGAGCTGTACATAAACACGTGGTAGCAGTAGTTTGCCAACCCATGACATAGTGAATACCTAGGACTTCAAGGTGACAAGTTAGCTGATCAGATAAAAATGAAGCAGGGCATTTCTCTTCAGATCTCTAGAAGTACTGACCATCCTGGCGCCATTTCCAGCTAAAGAACAAATGGACGTGGGCCTAAATTTTATCAATAGCTTGCTTCTAATACTTACAATGAGATGGTATGCTAACTAAAGGAATAAATAGCTCATTTCAGGCTACTGTGGTGAAATGACATTTACCTAATGCAGATATAAATTTCTTCATAATTAGTGAGCACTTGACACTGATGTAATCTGATTACTACAGAAAAGTCCTCCTTAAACCAGCTCCCCAGCACTCAAAGTATGTCCTTGAATTAAGACAATTAGGCCTAAGTGACGAAAAGCACCAACTTTTAAGAAACAACTCTTCATTTATAATAATTGTTACAATGAAAATAATACCAAATACCTCACAGTGTCACTATGAGAAGTATGAAATAGGGTGCATGACACATAGCTTAGGTATTCTCACTATCTCAGATGGTCCTGAAGTGATTCCAAGTCACTTCAAGCTACTAGAAACTTCATGCTTTTAATTTGGAGCTATTTTCCAGAGAGAGGTCTAATAACATGAATTCAAATTGTAAAGAAAATGTATCACTTTTAATACATTTTAAAAAGATTTTATTAAAAGAATTATCATATAATCCAGTAATTGCACTACTACGTATTTACTTGAAAAAAAAAACCCACTTATTTGAAAAGATATATACATTCCTGTGTTCATTGCAACATTATTTACAATAGTCAAGATGTGGAAGCAACCCAAGTAACCATCGATAGATGAATGGATAAAGAAGCTGTGAATATATATACTATGGAATATTATTCAGCCAAAAAAAGAATGATATCTTGCCATTTGCAAAACATGGATGGATCTAGAGGGTATAAGGCTAAGTGAAATAAGTCAGTCAGAGAAAGATAAACACCATGTGATTTTACTCATATGTGGAATTTAAGAAATAAGACAAAGGAAAAAAGAGACAAACCAAGAACCAGACTGCCAGAGGGGAGAGGGGAGAGGGGAGGAGGGGAGGGGAAGGGTGGGTAAAATAGATGAAGGGGATTCAGAGCACTCTTACTGTGATGAGCACTGAGTCATGTATAGAATTGCTGAATCACCATATTGTACACCTGAAACTAATATAACACTGTATGTTAACCATACTGGAATTTATAAATAAATACATACATTTAAAACATATTTTATTTAAAAAAATGTGTAAGAGAAAAGCACAAACTACTAATTTGGGAGAAACATTTCCTTAAAAAACTTGTTGCTTCCTGATTCCAAATTTTTTATTACTTTTATGAGCCACAGTGGTATACTATAGTAACTATAGCCACTTGAAATCTAAGCAACTGTCTTTTACATCTTTAATATAACCAACTCTTTATGAATTATTATGATCTTTCTTAGAGACAATACACTTAGGACAATAAACAGTCAGAAGGACAGTTTTGAGGATTAACTGAGCTGTTTGTAAATTTAATTACATATATACTGAATTGATGCTAGGTGTCATTAACTTGAAATGGTATTACAAGCTCTACTTCAGTTCCTCTCAAATGTTTCACCATGACAGAGTTCTCCCAACTTTATAATACTTTTCTAAAATTGCAGAACAAAAAGAATCTAGATATTGTACATTTCAATTCTCATGCTACCTAAATATTGACTGACCAAAGTCACACAGGGAGGTAGAGTAGGTTGGTATAAAAGGTGAGGGCTCTAGGAGCACCTGGGTGGTTCAGTTGGTTAAGCATCTGACTCTTGATACCACCTCAGGTCATGATCTGTGGTCATGAGATCAAGCCCCACGTTAGGCTCCACGCTGAACATGGAGCTTACTTGGGATTCTCTCCCTCCCTTCCTCTCTCTCTCTCTCTCTCTCTGCTCCTCCCCGGCTTGTGCACACACACACTCTCTCTCTCAAAATAAATAAATAAATTTAAAAAAAAAAAGTGAGGGCTCTGGAGTCAGATAACCTGGTTTTGAATCCTGACTCAACCAGCCATTCAGCTGAGTAAATTCTGGCAAAACCTCAATTTCCTTACTTATAAAATTGTATTTCCTCTATTCATCTTTTGAAGAAATGTGGTAAAGTGCAGCTGTACTGAACCTGACCTGTACCTAATCCTACTGGCTGACCACACTGAACTAAAGCAGACTATTCCAAATCAGGCAAACTCTACCTCCTCTCCCTTTCTGTGTGTGATTCCTTCCCTAGTACATCCCTCAATTTCAAATTACTTTGTAGTCTACTCAGGCTTCAGTCTCTCCCAACTTGGCTCCATGGATCCTGGGAATACATATGTGAAAATCATGCACTAAATCTGTCTGTGAAATACTTTGTTAAAGATTACACAATAAGGAACAAAAGATGGTGTTTTGGAGATTCTGGGCGGTTGTGGGCCAATGAACGTCACAGAAAGCATCCTTCCAATTCACTTGCTTCAAAAGGCTAAGGAAATAACCTATTTCCTTTTCCCTCTTTTCTATCTGATTTCTCTGATGTGTTCCCAGATACTCAAAGAAAGATTCAGATATCCATGAAATCTGAATATGTCTGTTTGAAGCCAGGAAAAATAAAGAACAGTATGCCAGTATTTAAGACCAGGAAGAGTCCATCAGTACTTGGGGGGAATTTGGTGCAGTCTTGGAAATTACTAAAAGAGTCTTTCTTCCCCAGTTAACAGGGACGTAATGTCAAATGACTCTAATTTGCATGGAATTCTACTACCCTGGAGCATGCTCCTGAAGTAATCCTACGATCTTGGCCATTAGTCTAGCAGCCTGAATCTTCATCTGTTGCCAGATGAGCTGCAGCAATCTTTGGCCTTTCCTAGAGCCCTGTACTTGACATCATTTAGCCTAGACTGAGACCTTGACCTAGCCTTTATAGTTGGGGAAGAGTTCAGACGGACCGAACCTCAATAGAAACAACCTAAGTGTGAAAGGTTTTACCCAAGTGTTCTCTCAGTGAGTGATCTTTAATCTTTAATGTTGTTTGTCAGCATGGAATAACCTCTAATACTCCCTTATATTGGAGAAATATTAAGCTCATAATTATTTGTTGTTGTTATTTGTTCCCTTGTTTTTGTTTTGCCTTAGGATAGAAATAAAAATGCCAGAAAGGCCACAAGGGTAACTTGAAAGGCTCTTCTTAGACAATGATTGTTTTAATCAGCTTTGTTCATCTGATAGGATTAGACTTAAATTTTCCTTTAGCCTTAGATATTTGACAAGGTTCTCTAAGTACACTGAGACTCTCCGCAAAAAGGAATCCACCCGATTCAAGATTCAATAAGAAACCACTACTTGACTCTGGAAATCAAACCTTTCGGTAGGTTGGGTCAATCAGGGGTGGGGTAGCATTTTCTGAACTTTGCTTGGATTCTCTGATATCTTCCTGTTAATGCATGTAGATCTGCTAATAAAGACAGGGGCAGGAGGCAGACTCTATCTTCTGTTCCTTGCCTTTCCTCCTTTCCACTTTAAATACTGCATCCGCCTCAGCACTGAACAAAGTATGCAGCCCACTACCAGGTGCATGTGTAGTGGTTCACTCCTGCCCACCAGACTCCTTCATAGCTTCCAAGGTATTTTATCTTTCTATGTGTTCCGAATATGATACTCTGACCATTCAATGTAGTTTAGAGACTCATTTTGTAAGCCTGTCAGAAACAATCTAGATCCTTAGCATTAATTCCTATGTTAGGGATTCTTCGGAAAGAAAACAGGATATTGGTTACGTTTGACCAGGGCAGTGGATTATAGCTCACATGGCCACACATGGTGGGACTACTGATTTGGTCATGCCCAAAAACCCGGATCAAGCCATAACGCTTATTTGCAAAGTTCCCACCTAGACTCAAGTAATTTTGGGATAGTGTCTTTAGTTATGGACATAAGATATGAAACATTTGACCTAGTTTTGATTAAAATTACCAAGTGAATAAGAATTTGGTTTTTCTACTGGCATTCCATTCTATAAAAAAAAAAAGGAGGAAAGGTGATTATAGGCATCTACCTAACATCAAATTTAGTAAAAATCATTGGAAAAAAACCCAGAAGTGTGATTTAATGATCTGAGAAATTAGGCACAAGTGTCAAGTCTGAAGAATTTAGAAATGGTTATAGGTCAAAGCATTAAAAACTTCTTTGGGGATGGAGTGGCTATAAGGGGAACCTGGTGAGGAATCTGCCAGGGGTTAATTGCAACCCTGCATGAAAAGCAGTTAACAAGTGAGAATTAGAACACCCAGGAGGAAAAGAAAAATGTTTCCAGTGCCATGAGAAATAAACAACAAAGGAGAAATATTTCCTTTGGCTACCACTGCCTCCTTTTCAAAAGCTCAGTGGAGCTACGGGGAATGCCAAGGACTGGTTTTCTCTCAACTCCCTCTGAAACATTTGTCTTCATTACCACTCTTTTTAATCAGGGCTCCTTCATGAGTGTTTCTGCTCAGCCCCTAAGGGGCAGCTCTGGTCTGCGATAAATCAGAATCCACACCGCAAGTCACTAATCAGCACTCCCAGGGAAAGAAAAACAGAGACATGCAGACCACTATGCTGAGAAAACCTGGGGGCTCACAGGCCTCAAGGAAGAAAGGCCTTTGTATAGAAATAATAAGTTAGTCAAGGTAGAATAGCACTCCTGTGTTTAGGATTTATTTTAAAACCTCAAAAATAAATTGTTCACACTGAAGTGTAAAAGGTTGGAATATAATTTCGTTTGAACAATGTAAAATAGATTATGAGTTCGCTTAATGAATTGTAATTTGTACCTCAGCTTAATGATTTCAATGCCTAATTCAAAGCCGAGTAAAACCAAGGCAGAGGGGCAGGAGATAAATTTTTAAAATTAAAATGAAGTCAGAAACTCCTTGCTTCTTGTTTTCAGGGATATCACTAAGAAATGAAACAAAAAAATTCAGGTGAGAACTGTCTAACGTCTATGATATGACTATTGCTTTGCTTAAATGGAATAAGAATCATAAAATTAGAAACACATTGTATTTTTTCACTGGAAAAGAGCTTAGAAATACTCTAAGAGAAAGATTAAACGGTCTTGTAAAAAGTCAGCATAGCTGGTTGGTAGCAGAGTTTCCTCTAGAACCTAGGATTCTAAACACCTTGTACAGTTACAGATCTCATGCAGGAGGCGAATATTGAAATCCCACCACTTACAGAGAGAGGGCAAAGTGAAGAGAAAAGCAGAATATAAGTCAAGAAATGCAGACTCTAGTCCTACGCCCACCACTTGCTGGTTTACCTTAGCAAAATAATCTAATGGTCTGAGTCTCAATTTCTCCGTCTGTAAAATGGGGTTTACATCTTTCTTGAATGTATTATTGGGTTGCTGCAATTTCCCCATAAATGAAAGGCATTATTTAAATTATTATACACAATTTTTCCGAGAGCATTAATGGGCTGAAGAGCTAACAGAGTTCACGTTAAAGAGAAAATGTACTTTTCATAGGAAGATAGATCCAGATGATGGCAAATGCTTCTAGGACTCTTGGAGACAAGTAGAAATATGAAATCACCCCTTAAATTTAAAATCAGACCATAGCCTGGCATGCAAATCAGCAAGCAAAAGTTGGATCCATGGCTTCCAAAATTGAGGCTAACTTTTCTACTGACAAGCCTAAAACCTACTTTTTATCTATCTGCTTATGACAGAGTGTGTGTGGCACGGACTCCAGAAAGAAATCATGGGGGACATTTAGCCAAATACATGATGCTATTTGGCAATGGAGGCAACACACCTGCCCAGGAACCAAGAGCTACTAGTGTCCCAACTCTGCCGGCATCTTATTGTTTGTTGTCTGTGAAAGCTGATGGCATAATAATATTATCTCACCATGGCCTGACAGATACGGACCTTGTCTTTACACAGAGGAGCCCCCCCTGAGGCAGAGTCACATCTATCCCAGAATTTTAGTTTTCCAACACTCCAATATTATTAAAATATAACTAAGGAAGAGCATCCATCAGAGCGATGAATACTTCCTGAATCTCACTGCATAAAAAAGCCTCCTGCTTTTCCTGTTTCAAGCAGAACCCTTGTCTGTCACTGAGTTTATGACAAAAAGCTCTCATAAGACTCAGGAGACACATTTCGTGATGCTGACTTCAGGAGCTAGCACCTCAACTGCTTGGAGACTGACTGAACCAAAAAGGTCAATTTGATTTGAGTGCAGGTGCTTACAGAAGGGATATACAAGAAGCATGGCCAGAATTGCAAATATTCTTTCACAATATTTAGACTTCGTGTTGTAGAATGGGACAAAATCAAAGGTTCTTGGAAACAGAGTGACCTGGCACGGTCAGAGACCACGTTTGTGGGACCAACTTGGATACCGCTACAGTGCTCCAGGTGAGAAGTAGTTAAGAATCAGTTTTGTGCTATTCTGATGAGTTGTATTGATTATTCTTTGGGATATTGGAGAACTAATGATGATAACTAAATTGTACAGATTGGTTTCTCATAATTAATTGGAAATATATTTTATTTGTTGATTTTCAAGAAGCTCTGGAAACTAGAATTGAGAGAAATACTTATGCAATTATTATTAAGTATTAATAAGTATCTGAAAGGGCTTTAGATAAAAAAGTGTTTACAGTAAACTCAGAATTAGTCATATAAAACTTAGTAAAGTTGAATGTGGGTCTTTCAGCTGTGTCCCAAATATGTGATTAGAACAACTGGGCAGATGCTATTAGGGCATCATCCATATGCTCTCTCTGAGACCTGGCAGCCATCTGAGCCACAGAAGCTGAGTATGGGTGAAGATGTTGTGCAATACAACACTGCTTTGCAAACAAACCAAGAATCACTATTGGTCTAGAGAAGTGTTGGCAGAATTTTTTAAGTACAGACAGAGATTTTATTTTTCTTTTAAATGTTGCAATTAAGCAAGATAGAATTTAATGATCTGCTGTGAGAAACAAATAGGTCTGCCTTCTGCACAAAAATGGCTTCGGTAGACTTGGCAGAGTGGCTCAACGACAGAAATAAGTCAAACTGTAGTTTCTAAAACGTGGGCACAGAAGAACATGGAGAAGTTCATGGGAGAATGAGCGAGAGGTGTCGAACACAGGCTCGAAAACTGAGGCTCTACACCTCCCTAAACTGGACACTCAACGTGCCGCCAATGTCACACACAAGTGCAGTAAAGCCCCTCCTCTCTGTTTCCAGAGTGCTTTTAAGGAGGCTCAAAGCCATGGAAGTTAAAAATCAAGTCTGGTCACTGTAAAGCAGCCCCTCTCAGACATATTCTCATTCCTGACAAACACCCACCCACCCACCGGCAGGCCTGGGAGACACATGGCAACCAGAGCAAGTTGTCAAAACTTATCATTATAAAACGTCCATCTTCCAAAAGTACAACCTTTGCTCAATACAATGTTTTCCTTGGAAGACAGCTCTTCTGAGAGCTATAAAAAGGTGGTCAGAATTGATGAGGTTAGCCCCTGAAGTCTATGCTAACAATCATGTTAAAAACGTAAAGGTGAATAATGATGGTGGAATGTTTTACCAAAAACAAAAGCAACAGCCACAACAAAATCATTAATTATGTTCCTCTACTTCAAAGAATTTCATAATTTTTAGCATTCCTCTTAGGAGAACTGCACACAAATTATCTGGCCCTCCTCCTTTCATTTCCTTTCTTATTTTCTACCCTCAGGTGGCTAGCCCTGTGCTACATGGCCTATGCTACATATAAAGTTCACAGCCCTTTGCCTGATCTCATGATCCTCTATCAAAACAGCACTTTGAAAACTGTTTCCTGTCTAGTGCTGCCATTGCGTGAGTGTTTCCTTGGCTGGATCAGCTGCCAAATTAAGTCTCTTTGCTCGAAAACTGCAGAGAACTCACTATCACCCTGTTCCCCTCCACCTCAGGCTTGACATCCAGAAGTGACTTAGGAAGTACTCTAATGGTTACCAAATTTGGGGGAACTGCTTCAACTTCTCTGAACTAAACATATGTTTAGGAAAGACTGCATCACTAATCATCACTTGACCTTGTGACAGACCAAAAGTTGCTGCATTTCTTTTCCTTAAAAAAAAGAAAAAACACAACTTTTACCAGCAAGCACAGTGATGTAAATGCAAAGTCATGTTGTGAGATGGCTGCAGACGTGCTGATCTCCAGATGTTGGACACAACAGTGCAGGAACACCAGAAAGGCTGGTTCACAGTTTGTCACAAACTGCTGAGTTACTGGCGTTCTGGGGATTTTACACAGCTGTCGAACAATTTAGGATAGAGAAGCACTGAAGGTTTGTCTATTACCTGTCAAATTCTAATACATTGATTATGGGTTAAAAGGAACTTTGTCTTGGAAAACAGAGAAGATGTTCCAAATTTATTATTACTGTGTTCAGAAAGAACTGCAGTGTGATTTGCTTAAATGTATATTTATTGTTGCCTCAACATTCATTTAAATAAGCTTGTACACCAATCAAATAAGATATGAATCTCGAACAAAGCCCTGCACATTCCACTATCTCCTCTGTATATCAGCCATAGATAAAATCTGATTTAGGTTAAAACATAATATTGCTCAGGCTGCCCTTGATATATGGGCTTCTTTTTTATGTACTCATCCTTGATTCTCACTATTCCTGGTGGAAGTCTTCCAAAAAAAACCAGATTTAGTTGTCAGATTTACAGTATCAAGGAATCTCTAAAATGAATGGGTTCTTTAAAGGAAAAGCCAAACTTTGGGTAATTACATTCAAATTCCTTAATCACATTTTCTGAGCTCAATGGGAATTGTGGTGTTTCTTTCCAGAGCCACACGAATGCAGTACAGATTCTTCCTTCAAAAGGATATCTAACATGAGGACTTCCCCTTGGCAAAATGTTAGTTTCAATTGCATCTTTCTTATGTTTTCTTTTTCATGCAGTGTGTGTACACATATTTATCTATCTTACCCTCTTCATTTTTACACACACACACACACACACACACACACACAAACACCACAAGGTAAAAAAACGGGGGGGCTAGAGGATCTCAGGGAGTATCTGCAAGCATATAGTTTACTAATGGTGGTAGACATAACTGCAGTTTGGTAATATTTGCTTCTTCACTGCCTCTGGGCACTCAAGAGGACTGCATTTCCCCATCCCTTAACATTCTAGTACAATCGTCTCCAACAGAACTTCCTGTGTTAATGGAAATGTTCTATACTTCTGTTGTCCACTATGGTATATTTATAATGTGGCTAGGGCAACTGAGGAACTTAATTACAAATTTTATTTTTCACTCATTTAAATTTAGATAACCAAATCATACAAGACAGCATAGTTCTAACCCATGAATTATGAGAAGTAACCAGTTGTGAGAACTCGTGTCCCCTCCCACCCTGACATTGTCACCTGCCATAATTCATTGCTGAAACCTTAGTTAGCCTAGGTCCCTGAGTGGAGATAGCATGAAGTCAAGACCCATGCTAGCTGTGATGAACAATCACTTAGCCAGAGAAGCCACAAAATTATAAAAGAAAGAAAATATAACATCATCTGATTTTTGTGAAGAACTTAGGGTCAAATGTGACCCATGAAAATGTCAAGAAGCTCCTACTTCACACACGCAGGTGGTGGTGGAATAAGAGGGGGAGCTGTAGCTGCTCAAGCAGATGAAAAGCACTGTATCGTAATATAAAGATGTAGCATAATATAAAACTTAAGCACCTGTGATAAAGGGTGGATAATGCAGGGCATTGCATTACCACTTGGAAAAACAACTCAAGAATAAATCTTAAGACGTTTTATGTTGTTGTTACTATAATATAAGACATTCTTATATCTAAAGTAGTAAAGATATGTTTGTTAGCAATCTTTTTTCCCACAAAGAGAAAAGTTCCCCAGTCATGAAAGAGTTAAAAGAGAACAAAATTAGACATAGTTCATGTTAAAGGTTAGAAGAATAATCAGTCATTTGAAAAACACTACATAAACATTTTTCCGGATGCAATTTTCAGTCCAAGGATACATTTCCCAGTAGAAATCAGCAGCTAAAAAGGAAATCATTTCGTCTCCATAAGTGCCAAATTGTATCCTGATTTTTCCTGGTCTGGCTCAATTTTCAAAACTAGTGGTTCAACTTCTGCAATCTTTCACCCAATGACTATGTAAACACATCTTTATAAGACAGACATAATCCTTGGGTGGGCCAATTTATGTTGGATTATGAAAATACTTAAAATACAAAATCGTATAATGACTGTTGTCCTTTGGTTTTTCACTAAAAGGAAAGAAAAATCCAGTTAACACAGGAAGTGAGTGGTTCATCTGAAGATAATATGACACATATATATTGCTTTGTCTTTTTCCAGTATCGTTGAAAATATTTCCAATGATTCAGTAAAGGATTGCCTTGTATTTTGGCAAGGTGACATGTAAATTAAGAATTTGTAAATATACCTCTGATGTACTTATATCACATGCTATCCTGCACCACACAATCAGGATGAATTAAACTACTCACACAAGGCCAGGAAAAATTCTCACCCCTGGAAGTACTTTGGATCTTCTGTATTCGGTCAGAGGTTATAGAAACATTAGTTTTAAGGATAAAGTAATCTAAAGTAAAAACCCAAAGATTCATTCAGAATTTATTACTGCCTCCAATTCATATATATCTTACATTGTTCAGAACTCTCCATAACACAATTTAAGGAGCATCTCAACCCTATAGCTAGGAGAAATCATAAATTTTAAATCTTCCCAGAGAAGTAAACTCTGCTTTTTCACTTCTCCCTTGAAATCCTATAGGTTTTATAGTCAACTACAAAATGCATCATGAAAAGCCTATCTCCATCATTCAGCATGTGGAGGAGAAGAATTTTAACTTTTCCTCCAATGGATAAAGTTATGTAAAAGAAGACATTTTGGGAGTCTTTGGAGAGTGCAGAATAAATTACAGCTGTAAGATCTGGAAAAGTTAGGTTGAACGTTAAGAGATTTTCACATCTGTGTCTATACGCTCATGTCTTGGGAATAATGTACCTCCAAAACTATTCACAGAAAAATGTTGTGAAGTACTCCTTCCTTCAGTAAGCAAACATTTCATCAGATGCTGTTGAGAGTTACATCAAATATCCATAATTATATTAATTTACATAATTTTTGCCAATATGTTATTGCGAAGCAGAGAATTTAAAATAGCCTGACCCTAAAAACTTCTTACAATTTATACTGTAACTCTGAATAATTTTTCTAATGGCTGTATTAGTTCTTCATCTTTGCCCCCCAGAAAACAGATAAATCTGTCACTGAAGCAGTATGAAAAGACTCTAGAAATGATCATGGCACAATGCACATTTTCTTTCATATGCTAGTAGAGGCTGAAGAATGATATACTTTTTTAATTCATAAAATTTTAACTGGGTGCAAAGACATGTTAGGATTGCACTCTCCTCTTCAAATGACTGGTTGTGCCCAAACCAGCATAAAGTGTTTAATTAAATATTTTGGTGTAAGTAACTTGAAAGACATATAACTTTTAACTTGTTTGCCAAAATTAGAAAATTTTTAGTTCTTCTGAATATAAAGACATTAAAAACTAAAAATCAAAAGTTGATTATTTAAATCTAGCTTTTAAATTAAAATCTTTTGCATTCCTTTCTGACTTAAAACATTCTCCAATGAAAGCCACCATTATTTCTAAGTGAAGAAAGAAAAGGGAATTTGTCTTACTTCTCCCCTCTCCTCACTCTGCCATTGTCACCTGTATCTATTTCCAGGAAGCCAATATTCATTAGGGTTAATCTGCCTACTAAATGAATAAACAAAGGATTTCTCTGTCACTAAGAGGCCAGGTGAGCCGATAGCATCTTCCAACACAGAAAATCATCTGTACCATACAGCTCAGGAAATTACCTGCTGCAATCCCACACCTGGGATCATTTGGCAGGCAGACCACTAATGTTGAGTAATATATGGAAAATGGACTATAACCATGTTTTCAAAGGACTGAAAATCTCACATATTTTAGAACAGAAGAACATTTTTATGTAATTAAGTGTATAACTCACCAAGGAAAATAAGTGGGGGAACAAAAACACCAACTAGAGACCCTTCCATGTTTTGTCCCCTAAAAAACAACAGTGGATGTAAGAACTAACACCAAAGCACCAACAGGCAATGAAATAAGAACTAGCCCAGCAATACCAATATTTCTGGGGGTCACAAGATCTTAAAAGTAATATAACAGTTCCAGAACAGAATGCAGTCAACAAAGTAAGTAAGATATACTGTTAGTATCCCTACCTTTATAGACTGAAAGATTCAGACCAAGTAAAGCTCATGCCCTCAGTGATTCAAGATTCTGGGAAAAGAACTCAAGACCAATTTTTTAAATTAAATTAAATTTATAATATTCCGTCTGCATGTTTTCCTTTATGGAGCAAAATCCCAGCTCTTGCTTCCCTGTGGAAATCATGTTTTTTCCAGCTAAATAATCCAATAGTAAACCACTGGTGGCAAATAAATAAGTATAAAATAAAGGAAAGGAGGTCAAAGATACGTGACCTCCCTCCATATGCGCGGGTGGGGGGGAGGAAGGGAGGGGAAGAGAGAGAGAGAGAGAGAGAGAGAGAGAGAGAGAGAGATATTGAGAGAGAGAGAGAGAGAGAGAGAGAGAGATATTGAGAGAGACAGAGAGAGAGAGAGAGAGAGAGAGAGAGAGAGATCCAAGATACTAGCCTTAAATAGCAACTGACAGTCTGGAAACTATGTGGAATAAGCAGATACAAGAACTGGAGGGCTGATTTGATTAGGCATGTGACACTGCAGCAAGAAAACTCATTTACAAAACATGAAAACAAACAGTGATTAGGGATTATTACTCTCTCAAAATGAGGTTCGGTCCTACAGGATGGCTGAGTTGTGACATAGAATGAAGTAAGACTAAATCTATCAGCTTATATGCCCATGAGAATCAGCCAATGTGCTATCCTTGGCACATAGACCATTAAGTAGCTGAGACTAGTGCTGTCTTTATTCAACTTTTAATAATATACTTGCACAGAAAAGGAGCCAAACTACTAGGCAGATTATGTATCATTCTCTACAGGGACTAGAGACTGGAGAAGAGGAAGATTTAGAAAAAGGGTTAGTCAACATTAAATGAGTACCTATTGTTTATCAAACCCCACATGAAACAGGACTGGGTTTGCTCAAGGAGGATTAAAAAACAGATACAGTCTCTGTACACAGTATGTGTTGTTGTTGTTGTTGTTCTTCTTATTATTATATTGGAATTTCTTTGGTTCACAAGGGTTCCCTGGTTGTTTTTATACTGAATGTGTCACATACACATCAGATACTACAAAAGGGGGGAGGAGGTATCCATGTGGGGGTACAATGCTATCAATAGAGAAGTATTGAAAATGAGGGACCCTAGCCCCATGTACACTGTCCCCAAGGAAACACAGAGTAGAAACAAATAAAAAGGCCTTATTGAAAATGTGGGATCTTTCACAGTTTTTATCTGTGGGCCAGGTTTTCTGAGATAAGCTGTTTAAACATAAATCAAAGTAAATGCAAACTGTATGTGACTCCCAATAGCCATCAGGTTATATTGTTGTATTGACAACAGATGCTAAGTATATGAATGTCATATATACATATTCCTGAATTTATTTTTGCTGAGATGG
The DNA here is from genome assembly GCA_028646485.1 of Cryptoprocta ferox. Lineage (NCBI taxonomy): Eukaryota > Metazoa > Chordata > Mammalia > Carnivora > Eupleridae > Cryptoprocta > Cryptoprocta ferox. Next base: position 23,700,636 of record CM053565.1, on the reverse strand, counting down.
GTTTTTTTTTTTTTTTTTTGGTGTATGTGGGAAAATTCAGCATGTCAGTCTAGGGAAATGTATATGATTTCCCTTTCAAGATCCTACAAAAACATATGGGAGCAAGATAATGTTTGTCCTGACCTGCCAAAATCCTGGGGAGATCATCTCAAATCCACATCACATTCCTGAGTACTAATGCTCACACTGGGGCTTTTGCATTAGCAGATGTGTGAAAATGCATGTACTCAGAGAACTCCCTCATGGTTTCACATCTAAGGAAGCTCCTCTACAACAGCTCTTCCAGCCAAAAGCTGAAATGATATTTCCAAGTTAAGTATACCTTCATTTAAGCCAGTGTCTGGACAGAAAAATTCAACGGAAGGGTTTGTTTGGCTCTGAACCAAGAGGAGCCTGAGTGAATGTTGGACAGATTTTTCAGGAGGCCTCCCATGTTCTCCTTCCCAGACCTCAAATCATATCAAAGACTGGTAAATTTTTCCTCACTCGTGTAACAATTTCTAGCAATCAAATTTTCCCATTTCAAACATATCGCTGGAAAAGTCATGTGTATGATTTTAGTTGTGACTCAAATGGGGGAGGGGGGTGCTGTGCAATACTGTCCCTAGCTCATTATTTAGGCTGTGGCAAAAAAAAAAAAAAAAAAAATTATATATATATATATATATATATATATACATATATATATCACATATACACACATATATGTATATACACATGCATATATATGTATATGTAAATATATATGCTGAAAACATTAAGAAAACCAAATAACTTTGCATACTTTCCTTAAATTTTCTTCTGTAAAAATAAGAGGTTTTTGAGCCTCATAAAAGTAACACAAGCTCATGGCAAAAAACTTTGGAAAGATTTTAAGGAAGAAAATTAAAATTGCCTATAATCCTATCACTCAGAGGTCAAATCTGTTTACATTCAGGTCTGTATCCTTCTAGTTTCTCACATACCTATAGCTATATGTATAACATTGTATATAAATATACTGTTTTTTTTAACATAACACTTTATACAGTTTGGTATCCTTGTTTATAATGACAAAATGAAAATCTTAGTTAAACAAAAAGCAAAAAAGACACTTAAAAATGTTAAAACCTAGGTGTATTATATTCATTCTATAATGAATATAGTTCTATAATTCTATAATTCATTCATTCTATAATGAATCACTAAGAGTTATGCATATCTACATACCACATCATATAACATTAACACTGTATTGTGTAGCTACAGAATATAAGGAGAAACAAAGAGAAAATTAGTAGCATGAGATTTTAAATTTAATTGCATGATAGGAGATGTGTGTTTATGTGTGTAAAGTTAATAATATATACACATAGCATCAGAAAATACACAATTAAGGAGTTAAATCTAACTAACATCAATATAACTTTATATCCTAAAGACAGAGCATATTCCTTTTTCAGTTGCCCATGACATAAAATTCATAAAAAATAAGCATTTTCTGCCAAAAAATAAAATCTGATCTAACCAATCTTCTAGATGTAATTAACAATTCACAGGAAATTTCAGAAACCAAAGAACACCATGGGGATGCAATCAGCAAAATCCTGTCTGCGGGAAAGGAAACACTGTAGGATAAATGGTCCTGTTTCTACAAAAAATATAAGGAGGGGACAAAAGGAGATGGAAGAGAAACCTATATATAAAGAGACTTGTATGAGATCTGTCAACCAATTGCAAGGTAAACATGGAACACGATTTTTTTAAATGAGATGATCAGGGAATTTGACATGGATTGGAAACTTAGTATTACAGAATTATTGTTAATTTTTTCAGGCTTGATAATACTATTACTTTAAAAAAGAACCCTTATATTGTGGAAATATGTACTGAAATATGTATAGAAGAAATAACATGTCTGAATCTGCTTCAAAATAATCTGGTTGGGGGTGCTGGGTGGCTCAGTCAGTTGAGCTTCTGACTCTTGATTTTGGCTCAGGTGGTGATTCCGTGGGATCGAGCCCCACTCAGGTTCCATGATGAGTGTAGAGCCTGCTTGGGATTCTCATTCTCCCTCCCTCTGCCCCTCTCTCCCTCTTGTGCTTTCTCTCTCTCTAAAACATAATAATAAATATATTTAAAAAATAATCTGGTGGGGTTGTGGGGTAAGATACAAAACGAGTTCGGCCAAGAATTGGCTACTGTTGAAGCTGCCTGATGGTTAGATATTCATTATGCGATTCTATGTTTGCATATATTTGAAATTTTTTATAGTAAGGAGTTAAAGAGGAGAACATGTGTACACACACCCACACACACACCCACCCACACACACACACCACAGAAATTGAAAACAGCAAGGACAGAGAATTCTTTTGAGGAGTTATGCTTTAAAGAAAGGACAGAAATGGGTCTGTAGTTGATGGCACTTTTTAAAAACTTTTAAAATGTTTATTTATTTATTTTGAGAGAAAGAGAGAACACAAGCAGGGGAGGGGCAGAGAGAGAGGGAGAGGGAGAATCCCAAGCAGACTCCACATTGTCAGCACAGAGCCTGATGCAGAGGCTAGATCTCATGAACTGTGAGATCATGACCTGAGCTGAAATCAAGTGTTGGATGCTTAACCATCCGAGCTACCCAGACACCCCAACTGATACAACTTTTAAAACAGAAACAGACCTCATAGTTCATTCATTTTTATTTAAACTTTATTCTAGATAGATATTTAAAAATGTTGGCAATTGTTTACTCCAGTGAAAATGTTTACATATTTGTTGTATTATATGTTTTAATTTTTTCTGTAGGTTAGAAATCTTTCATGATAAAATGTGTAGTAAAGTACCTACTCCTTGCCAAGTTAAAAAATTATCTCAGCAATTCTTGCCTATTTATACTTTCAAAATGCACTAACAAATATTTTTATTAAGACTCAAATAAAATCCACTGGTATTCTGACTGGGATTGCATGTAAATTCTGAATTAATTTTGGAATACCTGCAATTTTTACAACAGTTAGTTTCCTTATTCAGAAACATTATATATTGTTAATGTATATAAATAATCTGTATTTTTCTGAAGAGTTTCAAAGTTTTCTTTACTGTAGCCTTTCCATATTTCCACTTAGGGTTTTTCCAAATATTTTGTTTTCTGATACTATCATGAAAGAATTTTTTTTTAAGTTTATTTATTTTGAGAGAGAGAGGGAGAGAGAGAGAGAGAGCGTGAGCACAAAAACGGGGTAGGGGCAGAGAAAGAGAGAATCCCAAGCAGGCTCCACATTGTCAGTGCAGAGCCCAATGCAGGGCTCGAACTCACAAACTGTGAGATCATGACCTGAGCTGAAAGAGTCAGCTGCTTAACCAACTGAGCCACCCAGGTGCCCCTTGAGATAAAATTTTTTAAAGAATTAGATCATTTAATCAGTTTTTATTGGTTTATAGAAACTCCATGGATGCTTTGCATATTAACCAAGTATCTGATCAGTGTAAGTTATTTAAAAATTGATAATTTTGGGGCGCCTGGGTGGCTCAGCTGTCAGTGCAGAACCTGCTTGGGATTCTCTCTCCCTCCCTCTCTCTCTGCCCCACCCCTGCTCACGCTTGCACGCATGAACTCTCTCTCTCTCTCTCTGTCTCAAAATAAATAAACCATTTAAAAAGTTGATGCTTTTGAATTTTCTAGATCAAAACTTATGTTGTCTATAAGTCATAAGTTTGTAATTGTATCTTTTTCTTATGGTTTAATACTACGGCATTGTCTGAAATTTTCTGAGTAATTGTACAATAATGGCATGATTGCCTTATTCCCGATTTTAGAAGAAATGCTAATAGTATTCCACATTAAAAATGATATTGGTGGTTGGTTTAAGATAGCTATTCTTTATTATTTAAAGAATTTATCTATCCCTAGTTAGCACAGAATAAATCTCATAAATAAATGCTCAATTTTATTAAACATCTTTTTAGCATCTAGTGAGTTTATCATGTTTTCTTACTGGACCAATTAATATTATGTATTAAAACCATAGATTTTCTAATATGGAATAAATCATATTGGGCCATGGTAAATGATTCTTATGTAATGTCCAATTTGGTTTGTTGGTATTTTATATCAGATTTATGAGTCTAAATTCAAATGGAAGATTGATGCATAGCTCTCTTTTTTGTATGTTATGTTTGTTAGGTTTTAGTCATTCATTTTTAAAACACTCTTTTATACAGGCTTATAAAAATCCTGTCCTCAATAGGTGTTACAAAGTTCCTGAATGCTAATGCTATTTATTATGAAATAGGAAAAGGCAAGAGGCCCCAGCCTGCATGCACAAAGGTGAGATAATGGCTTCCACATCACTTAGCTGTCAGCCTTACTTAGCGTGAAGTGTTGTGTCTAGAGACTCCGAACCAAGCCACCATTTAAAAATATATAGAATATTAAATTGACAAACATAAGAACAGTCAACTTTTTGGAAGATAATTTAAAAACCATAACGCATTTTTTCTCAGTATCAGTATGGAATAAGAAAGATAAAGCTGGGTTAGAAAACACACAAATAATACATATTTCAACTTGTAGCACTAGAATCCTAAGAAGTTAAGTTAGTCCCTACTTCGGCAGGTATTGAACAGTTCTATAGCTCATTGGAATCGTTAGATTTAGTACTAGTTTGCAACAGATTTTACCAGTTTGTGATAGAATCTACACAATGACCTAGAAAAAGAAAATACTTTGATATGATCTTTGGGATAGGTTCTTCATTTTATGAAGTGTACTACATCCCTGAGTAATGACATTTCAATTGCATGATACTCAGAACACAAAGGAACTAAACAGAGGCAGTAACTCAAATAACTCACTGTATGAAAGAATACCATCTCATTTCCAGAGAAAGCCTGTAGTTGAGATCTCTGCAGGTTTACTAGTAAGGTTGCTAGCAGAGAAAAAATTGGTATATGAACTCTACTTATAAAAGAATTAAAGCCAGATAAAAGAAATGGAAAGAAAGCAAAGTCTGCACCCAGACTTAGTAAGGCTCAAGATTCCATACACAAAACCAATTTCATACTCAGTCAAGGCACAATCTATGGCCATCGTAGTTTCAATGTTTTTCCTTCCCAGATTTTGTTTTTTTTTTGTTTTTTGTTGTTTTTTTTTTTACAACATATTTCAAAAAGAGAAATAGTGTTGGAAAACATTAGCTTACTTTACGTAGGTGAAATTTCCAGCTTGGTTTTCGACTCGTGTAATACTGAACAGGCTGCTACAAAATACTGATAAAGTAAAAGGAATCAAGGAAGAAATAAAAAATTCAACTGTGCCTACCATTATAGTATGGTCTTCAAAGTCTAAAATATTTACTGTATGGCTCTTTAGAGATACAACTTGTTGGCTCCTGATACTGACCAAATCAGGGACAAATGGTTCACTTACAAGATATGTGATTTCTTCATATACATACAGACTGACATACACATATATATTTTGATGAAATATTTGAGTAAATTACAAAAGCTGATTCCACTTAAGGGAAGACAGAAGTAGATGCACATTTCTCCTGCTAGGCACAACCAAAATTTCTGGACATTATACACAAAACAAACATCAGATGATTCTGAAAGGTGAAGAAAAGAAGGCAGTCAAGCTAGGCTCTTCAGTATACAAGTAATGATATAAGGAACACAAAGGCCTTGGGCTTTCTTTTAACCTCAAATATCCCCACCTTGGAGTTGAAGAAGCCAGAAACCTGAACATGCCAATGGATAAGGCCACAAAAAGTCTTAACAAAAGCCAGATCTCTCTAGCCAAAGCAGCTTCACTAGATGGAAACTTTTTAAAAATAACTGCATTACTCTAGCAAACACCACAGGAAAAAACTGGCTCTACCACTATCCATGCCAGCAAAGGCCAAGTGGGGAACCTAGACTTTCACTCCCATGAGGCAATAACAAGATGCCCAACACCTCCACCCTGGTGGTCTTCTTAGAGCAGGCTGAGTAGGAGTGAGGACTTTCATTTCTGCCAGCTGTAAATAAGTATCACCACTTAACACACACAGAATGTCCGAGAAGAACAAATAGAGAATTTGGACTTCCATTCCTATCTCGCAGTGAAGGAGGAACCCTGTTCCTCCTCACTTCGGTGCTGTCAGAGGAGGGCTAGGAGAAAGTCAGGACTTATGTCATCATCCAGCAGTAATGAGCCCACCCCACAGCATTATCAGTGGAGACCAGATGGGGAACTGAACTCCCATCTCTGCCCATAGTAATTTGACCTTGGATGGCAATGCTGGTCAAGCGGGCCTTCTTCCTCTCACTTCCCCTGCCAGAGTGATGTCCAAGAAAGCCAGTTAAAACAAACAGTTTACATATAATCCAAATCTTAGGAAATTTCAACTGAAAATCACTCAACATACCAAGAACCAGGAGGATCTCAAACTGCATGAAAAAAAGCAATTAACAGATGCCAACACCGAGATAACAAAGATATTTAAAATCAGATAACAAAGATATTTAAAATACTGACAAAGTATTTGTTAAATGCCATGATAAAAATGTTTCAAAGAACAAGAAAAAAATGAAAAAGTAGAAAGCCTCAGCAAGGAAACTGGAACTCTCAGCAAAGAAGTTGAAGATGTAAAGAAAAATCAAATGGAAACCTTTAAACTTAAAAATATAATAAGCAAAATTTAAGTTCAGTGGATAGGTTCAATAGCAGAATGGAGGAACACTGGAAAGAATCAGTAAATTGTAAAGAACAATAGAAATTACCCAATTTGAACAATATAGAGAAAACAGACTGAAAGAATAACAGAATTTTAGGGATCTGTGGGAGTAAAAAAAAAAAAAGGTCTAACCTTTAAGTCATAAGGGCTTAGAAGAAAAGGAGATGAGAGTGGGGCCAAAAAGGTATTTGAAAAAAATAATGAATGAAAACTACACAAATTTTGCCAGACACATAAAACTACACGTTAAAGAAGCTGAGTGAACCCTACACAGGGTACTCCCAAATAAATTCATGGCAAGACACATCATAATTAAATTTCTAAAAACTAAAAACAAAGAAAAACTCTTATGGACAGCCAGAGAAAAATTACACTTTACCTGTAGGGGAAAACACTTCAAATGACAACAGATTTCTCATCAACAACAACAACAAAACATGGAGGCTAGAAAAAAGTGACACATTATTTTGAGCATTTAAAGAAAAGAATTATCAATTCTGAACTCTGTATCCAGAGAAAATATCTTCTCAGGAATGAAGGGAAAATTAAGACATTCTCAGATGGACAAAAATGAAAGAATGGATTCCCAGAAGACTTACTCTAAAAGAATGACTAAAGGAAATTCTCCCAACAAAAAGAAAACAATAAAAGAAGGAATTTTGTAACATTAGAAGGAATAAAGAACAGAGTAAACAAAAAATAGGCTTTCCTCCCCTCTTGAGCTTTCTTAATTATATTTAAGAGTAAAAGTAAAAATTGTAACAATCATTGATGTGGTTTTAAATGTATATCGGTGAAATATTTTTTAAGATAATTATATCATAAATAGGGAAGGTAAAGGAACTAACAGGAGGAAAAGCTTCGCTCAAACTGGTAAAATGACAACATCAGTAGAGCATGATAAGTTATGTACAGTTAATGTAGTGCACCTACAGCAATCATACTAAAGCTGTACAAAGAGGTAAATAAAAAAAATAGATAAATCAAAATTATAAAATGTTCAAGCAACCCACAGGCAAGCAGGGAAAAGAAAACAAAGAAACATAAAACATAGAGAACAGATAGAAAACAATAAATAAAATGGTATACTTAAGTCCTAACATATAGTTACGCTCAATGTAAATGGTCTACAAACACCAAATAAAAGACAGAAATTGGTAGATAATTTACACATGACTCAATAATATGCTGTCTATAAGAAACTCATTTCAAACATAATGATATAGACAGATTAAAAGCTGGATATCTATCTATCTATATCTATATCTGTAGATCTTAAAATCAATGAGTAATGGTCAAGGGCTAATTAACAATTTTTCAATGTTCAACTTCAATAATAAATATAAATTAAAATTATCTTAACAAAAATAAAACTTGTTGATTCTTGTTCTTTTTTGTGGTAATATATATAACAAAATTTGCCATTTTAACATTACTTACATTAAAAAATTAAAACACAAATGACATGTGCCATTATATTAATTTCAGGTGTGCATGATTATATATGTATATATTGCAAAATGATCATCACAATATGCCTATTTAATATCCATCAAGATGCCCAGCACAAACTTTTTTCCTTATGATGAGAATTTTTAAGATCTATTCCCTTAGCAACTTCCAAATACACAATACAGTATTATGAACTATTGACACCTAGTACATTATTTCCCTAGGACTTACTTTTTACTATAACTGGAAGTTTGTACCTTTTGACCACCTTCACCATTGTGACCACCTCCTACCTCCACCCCACCTCTATCAACCACCAGTCTGTTCTCTGTATCTATGAGATTAGTTTGTTTTGTTTAGATTCTACATATAAGTAAGATCATATGGTATTTGCCTTTCTCCGTCTGACTTATTTCATTTAGCATAAAGCCCTCAAATTTTATCTAGGTTGTCGCAAGTGACATGATTTCCTTCTTTTTTATAGCTGAAAAATATACCATTGTATATATACTACATTTTCTTTATCCACTCATCTACAATGGATACTTAGGTTGTGTCCATGTCTTAGCTATTGTAAATAATGCTGCACCAAACACAGGGATACAGGTATCTTTTCAAGTCAGTGTTTCAAATAAATACCCAAAAGTGAAACTGCTGAATCATATGGTAGTTCTTTTTTTAATTTTTACTTATTTATTTTGAGAGAGGGAGAGAGAGAACGAGCATGTGTACAGATGGAGAAAGGGCAGAGAGAGAGGGAGAGAGAGAATCCCAAGCTTTAAGGTGACAGCACAGAGCCCGACACGGGGCTCGATCTCATGAACCGTGAGATCATGACCTGGGCTGAAACCAAGAGTCAGATGCTTAACCAACTGAGCCACCCCGTATATAGAGCCCCTCTATATTTTTAATTTTTTGAGCAATCTCCATACTGTTTTCCACAGCAGCTGCACCAACTTACTGTCCAAAATTCCAATTTATAGTGCACAAGCATTCCCTTTTATCTGCACCCTTGCCAACACTTATTTCTTGTCTTTTTGACACTAGCCTTTTTTTTTTTTTTGACAATAGCTATTCTAATAGGTATGAGGTGCTATCTCAATGTGGCTTTGATCTGCATTTTCCTGCTGACTAGTGATGTTGAGCACCTTTTCATGTACTTGTTGGCTATTTGTACGTCTTCTGTGGAAAAATGTCCATTCAGATCCTCTGTCCATTTTTAACCAAAACTTTTTTTCTATAAAGTTGTATGAATTCTTTATATATATTTTATTTTTTATTAAAAATTTTTAATGTTTCTTTATTTTTGAGAAAGACAGACACAGTGTGAGCGTGGGAGGGGCAGAGATAGAGAGGAAGACACAGAATCTGAAGCACGCTCCAGGCTCTGAGCTGTCAGCATAGAGCCTGACACAGGGCTCAAACTCATGAACCACGAGATCATGACCTCAGCTGAAGTCAGATGCTTAATGGACTGGGCAACCTACAACCTAGGTGCCCCTATATATATATATATATATATATTAGATATTAACCCCTTATCAGATACATGATTTGCAAATATTTTGTCTCATTCCATAGGTTAATTTTTCATTTTGTTGATGTTTTCTTTTGCTGTACAGAAGCTTTCTAGTCTGTAGTCCCAACTGTTTACCTTTGCTTTCATTGCCTTTGCTTTTGGTTTCAAATTCAAATATTATCATCATGACCAATGTCAAGCTTACTGACTGTTTTCTTCTGGGAGTTTTATGGTTTCAAAACAGTTTTACATTCAAGTCTTTAATCCATTTTCAGTTGAAATGTGTGTATGGTATAAGATAGTGGTCCAGTTTTCCCAAAACCATTTTTTAAAGAGACTATCCTGGGGTGTCTGGGTGGCTCAGTTGGTTGAACATCTGACTCTTGATTTCAGCTCAGGTCACGACCCCAGGTCGTGGGATCAAGCCCTGTGTCAGGCTCTGTGCTGAGCATGAAGCCTGCTTGAGATTCTCACTCCCCCACTGCCACTCTCCCCCACTCACACGTTCTCTCTAAAAAAATTAAAAATAATAGTAAATAAATTAAGAGTTTTAAGAAAAAGTTTTAAAGAGACTATCATTTCCCCATTGTATATTCTTGGCTCCTTTGTCATAAATTGATTGATCATATATCTGTGGGTTTATTTTCAGGCTCTCTATTCTGTTTCATTTCTCTATATATTTATTTTATGGCAATATTATATTGTTTTGATTACTATAGCTTTGTAATATAGAGTGAAATCAGGAAACATGATGCCTCCATCTTGTTCTTCTTTCTCAAGATTTCTTTGGCTATTTGGGGTCTTTTGTGGTTACATACAAATTTTAAGATTGCTTGTTCCGTTTCTGTGAAAAATACCATTAGAAGTTTGATAGGGAATGGACTGAATCTGTACACTGTTTTGGGTAGAAGGGACATTTTAACAATATTAAATCTTCCCATCCATGAGCACATAATATCTTTCCATTTATTTGTATCTTCTTTGATTTCTTTCATCAATGTCCTATGATTTCCGTGTACAGGTCTTTCACCTCACTAAATTTATTCCTGGGTATTTCATTCTTTCCAAGGCAATTGTAAATGAGATTGTTTTCTTTTTCTGTTAGTTTGTTATTAGTGTATAGAAACACAACTGATTTTTATATATTGATTTTGTACCCTGCAACTTTACTGAGCTCATTTATCAGTTCTAGTGGTATTTTGGTGAAGTCTTTAGGGTTTCTATACACAATGCCTATCATATGCAAATTGTAACAGTTTTACTTCTTCCTTTCCATTCTGGATACCTTTTATTTCTTTTTCTTGCCTAATTGCTCTGGCTAGGTCTTCCATTCTATGTTGAATCAAAGTAGAGAGGTGGGCATCCTTGTCTTGTTCCTGATCTTGGAGGAAAACCGTTAAGCTTTTCACCACTGGGTATAATGTTAGCTGTGGGTTTGTCATATATGGCCTTTACATTCCCTCTTATGCCCACTTTGTTGAGAGTTTTTATAAAACATGGAAGTTGAATTTTGTCAAGTGCTTTTTCTGAATCTATTGAGGTGATATAATTTTAATCCTTTATTTTGCTAATGTGCTGTAGCACACCAACTAATTGATTTGTGGATGTTAAACCATCCAAGCATCCCTGGAATAAATTCCACGTGATCATGATATATGATCCTTTTAATGTATTGTTGAATTTGGTTTGCTCATAGCTTACTAAGGACTTCTGTATCTATGTTCCTCAGGAATAATGGCCTGTAATTTTCCTTTCTCACAGTGTCCTTATCTGGTTTTGCTATCAGGGTAATGTAAAATGAGTCTGGAAGTGTTCCTTCCTCTTCTATTTTTGGAAGCATTTGAGAAGGACTGAAATTAATTCTTCCTTAAATGTTTGGAAATATATAAACCAAGGATTTATATGTAGGAATTTTATTTATTCTTAATTAGTATGGTAAAAAATTTAAAACCAAAAAATTTAATGATAGATGACTAGACAAATGATTCAGAGAATATAACTATTAGATTATCTATGTTTTGAGGGGCGCCTGGGTGGCTCAGTCAAACAGCTGAGTCTTGATTTCAGCTTGGGTTATGATCTTGCAGTTTGTGAGGTCAAGCCCCATGTTGAGCACTGCATTGACAGCATGAAGCCTGCTTGGGATTCTCTTTCTCTGCCTCTCTCTCTCTCTTCCTCTCTCTCAAAATAAATAAACATTAAAACTCACTTATGTTTTAAAAATATTTAATTACTTAAAGGAAACCTGTTGATAGTAAATGAGGCAAGTTACAAAATACTGTTTAATGTATTGCCAATTTTTAATAACTTATAAATAAAAAAGGCACTGAGAAGGTGTGTGCCAAAATGTTAAGGATAACTATACCTGTGGAATGAAATTAGTCTTTTTTTTAAATTTATAGTTTATTGTCAAGTTGGTTTCCATATAACACCCAGTGCTCTTCCCCATAAGTGCCCTCCACCATGACCATCACCCCCCTTCCCGTTTCCCCCTCCCCCTTCCGCGCTCAGTTTGTTTTCAGTATTCAAGAGTCTCTCGTGCTTTGTCTCCCTCCCTCTCCCTAACTCTTTTTCCTCCTTCCCCTCCCCATGGTCCTCTGTTAGGTTTCTCCTGTTAGACCTATGAGTGAAAACATATGGTCTTTATTTAAATTTTATTCTTTGTAATTTTTTATACTTTCCAAGTTTTCTAGAAAGAACATATACATACAAGTAGGAGAGACTTTTAATATATAAAGCACCAGTAAGTGACACATGAATCCCACAAACTTTCCTTGCTCCCTTGCTTTCCAAAGTGCACCAGCACTAAAGCTCGTACACTTTCCTCATTGTCTCTTTTCTCCTCAACACTGAAAGCAAGTGGTATAAGAATTCTGTCGTTTTTCCTCTAGTGTCTGCAGAGTCATGACTTTTCACAGGTCTGGTTTCCTAGCCACACTCCACTTAACTTTTATTGGAAAACCTCACAAATGAAACTGGGTTCCTTCTAAGTTTTCTGTGATCATTTGGTTTAAAGAAATTAAAAGTCTGAGTAAAGCAAAGTCCAGGTTTTGTGGTAAACCACCTGGGCTGAAGCAAGGCAGTTTTTCAAAGTGCTATGCCCCACGGCAAGGTAGTTTTCAATAAATATAAGTTGAGAATATTTAAATAGCACCCAATTTACTTTTTATTCTCATAAAAAGGGGGGGATGGAGGAGCCGAGGTGCAGAAATGACTCCATTAAAATGCACTGCTGAGCCAAGAGCAAGGAGGCAAACTATGGAGATTACCTGAAGTATGTATTTATACAGTTTTTGGTGACAAAAAAAATCACAATTTTTCTTCTTTTCAGATATATCTAGGTTTATGTTATAATGTGAAATCTTACTGAAGGACACGACTTGCTTTGGCCAGGAAATCCTTAAATTTCTTCAGTGGTTTTCTGTGGACCCCTCAGAAGCTTAGATCTATTGGGCTCACACTGAGTGTTCTGCTCCAGGGCTGGGCAAAGTTACTCTGATAAGCAAAATGTAAGATGAAAGTATTTTAAGTATTTTTTTAGGGAGAGGGCAAATAATTTTCATTTCATTAAAGCCTTCAGATACTCTGGAAAAATGAAGATGTTTAAATGAAGTCCTTTAATGAAGCAGAAACAGATAGAGACAATGCAGAGAATGTCTCACAAGGGGACATGTAATACCTGATTTGGAGTTCAAGGTGCTGACCTGGGTCCTAAGCAAATAAGACTGTTATCTGATCCAATAAATGATGAAGTATGAGATTAATTGCAGATTTGAAAAGCATAGATCTCAATTCCCCAAGGTTGCTTGAAACAGTCATTACTGATGTTCCAAAGCATTTGCTCTATGTTCCATAAATGAAACAGTCAAAAACAAGCCTGCAGCATTCTGTCTTTACTTCCATTTTGACTGAAAAAGTTTCTTTAAAAATAACAGCAGAAAAGTGTGTCTTGGTTATTCCTTGGACAATGATTTGCCTCCTAGAAGCCTGGATTTATGCTTAAAGCTCTCAGCATTTCTGCCAATGTGAGAGTGTGGGTAGAGAAAGAGAGTGGGAGAGAGGACATCGAGCCCACCCAACTCCCGGAAATTTTAAAGAAAAGACAAAACTTTCCAACAGAAATAATCATTTTGGTAAGTGAAACCATTTGTAACTTTAGAGGAGTTTTTGTCTTTCCTTCCAACGTATCATAAGAAAAATCCACACTATGCACTAATAAGCTATAAAGCTTTGGTTTAAAAAGAAGGGTCAACAAGAGCTAAAACCACTAATGTCATACTTCAAGAAGGAAAAGTGGAGGGCAGTGACGCCCCAACACTTTCATGATCCCAATAAAAAGTCTCGCCCAGGCTAAAAACTATCTGCCAAATTTATGCCAAGAACAAGCTTTACAGCCAAGCTAAAATCTTCTGTGCATATAAGGAGTGCTGTAAAAATAAAGGCATATTCAGCATCCTTGGAGAGTCTTTCATCTACAGAAATAAAGCAGAAATATCAAAATAGGAAGATAAAAGCTAGAGAGGAGAAAGAGAAACAGAAGACAAACTGAAACAGAGAGAGGGATAAAAAGAGTGAAGGAGAGACAGGGACATATCAAGGCAGAGTCAAAACCAAACGTAAACAGCCAGTCTAACATACTCGGGACAGCAGTCTGCTCCCCTGGCAAACAAAACAAGATGAGAGTACCTTCTGAAGACTGAACAAAATGTATTTATATGTAAAAACAAACATCCATAAAGTCAAATCCATTTGGGCAGAACTATTTTGAGGTTCCTCTTTTTAGGGAGTAAAGAAGCTTAAGGAGTTAGTTCCTTTTCTGTAGTGCCCACCAAAACTCCCATGAAAATGGCTAATTTCAGTTCAGTAGAGAACTATTCAAAATCAGTGATGAATCCCTTTCCCTTAAGGGACTATCAGGGCTGCCTCAGAATACTGCAAATGCAACCAAACAATATAGGATCACAAATTTACAATTAGAAGGGTCTCTAAATATCTTATCTAGCAAACATACCGTAGGAACCAAATGAGGATCAGGAAAGAAATTGTCATACTGTCACAATCGGAAACTAGAAGAACTGGATGATGGAGGAGGGGTCAGGATGACAATTTCTGAGATCTAAACTGTTGCCTAAAATATAAGAATCTAGTCTACTGTTAATGAACATATTCTCCAAGAAAATTACATCTTGGTTAAGAATACAAGCTCTGGGATTAGACTGTCTGGTTTCCAACATGGGATCTACTACTTCTCTAAGTTTGTATCCTAAATTATAAAATGAGGACAATACTATAGCCAGTCTCCATAGGTACATAAACATAATACATATAAAACAAAAACTCTGAGATATAGTAAAAGCTACTGCATCATCGTCATCATCATCATCATCATCATCATTGAAATAAAGTAACAAGAAGAGAACTAACATTTGAGCCCTTGCTGTGTACCAAAACTTTGGGATATAGTAAAAGCTATTAAATCATCAGAATCATTATGATTATTATGATTACTGAAATAAAGTAACAAGGAGAGAACTACTATTTAATGAGTCCTTGTGCACCTAGGCTATGGCCACAAGCTTTACAAATATCCCACTGATTTTCCCAATAGGAGACAGGTGTTCTTACACTCTTCTTAAGGAAAAAGAGACTCAAGGTCATATACCTGGTTGGCTAGAAAGACAGAATCTACACTTGACCACAAAGTTCATGGGCTTCCACTACACACCTGTCTATTCTAAAATTGTACCTATCAAAAATAAATTTTAATAAAGAGCTGTATAAAACATGTTCATGACAAAGAAATTCAGATGACACTGCCAAAGTGGAAGGTAGTACAGCATACGTAATTTTTCTGAGCCATAGCTCCTTACCCTGAATAAAGGGAATTACAGTTGATCCTTTAACAACATGG
Organism: Cryptoprocta ferox; assembly: GCA_028646485.1. Classification (NCBI taxonomy): domain Eukaryota; kingdom Metazoa; phylum Chordata; class Mammalia; order Carnivora; family Eupleridae; genus Cryptoprocta; species Cryptoprocta ferox. The sequence goes on along the minus strand of CM053565.1, from coordinate 23,685,056 downwards.
GTTTGAACTGCATGGGACCACTTAAAAGTTGCACGAAAAACCATAAAATACCTAGGAATAAACCTAACCAAAGACGTAAAAGACCTGTACGATGAACACTACAGAAAACTTATGAAAGAAATTGAAGAAGACACAAAGAAATGGAAAAGCATTCCATGCTCACGGATCAGAAGAATAAACATCATTAAAATGTCATTATTACCGAAAGCAATCTACACATTCAATGCAATCCCAATCAAAAGTGCACCAGCATTCTTCTCAAAGCTAGAACAAACTATCCTAAAATTCGTATGGAACCACAAAAAAACCAGAAGAGCCAAAGTAATATTGAAGAAGAAAACCAAAACGGGAAGCATCACAATCCCAGACTTTAGACTCTACTACAAAGCTGTCATCACCAAGACAGTATGGTACTGGCACAAGAACAAACACATAGACCAATGGAATAGATTAGAGAGCCCAGAACTGAACCCACAAATGTACGGCCAATTAATCTTTGACAAAGGAGGAAAGAGTATCCAATGGAAAAAAGATAGCCTCTTTAGCAG
>CM053565.1:23634532-23684008 GCA_028646485.1 Cryptoprocta ferox | reverse complement strand
CCTACACTGTTGGTGGGAATGTAAACTGGTACAGACGCTCTGGAAAACACTGTGGAGGTTCCTCAAAAAACTATCAGTAGAACTCCCCTATGACCCAGCAATAGCACTGCTGGGGATTTACCCAAGGGATACAGAAATGCTGATGCATAGGGGCACATGCACCCCAATGTTCATAGCGGCACTTTCAACAATAGCCAAATCATGAAAAGAGCCTAGATGTCCATCAACTGATGAATGGATCAAGAAGATGTGGTTTATCTATACAATGGAATACTACACGGCAATGAGAAAGAATGAAATCTGGCCATTCGTAGCAACGTGGATGGACCTCGAGGGTGTCATGCTAAGTGAAATAAGTCAGGCAGGGAAGGACAGATACCATATGTTTTCACTCATCGGTCTAATAGGAGAAACCTAACAGAGGACCATGGGGAGGGGAAGGAGGAAAAAGAGTTAGGGACAGGGAGGGAGACAAAGCATGAGAGACTCTTGATACTGAAAACAAACTGAGGGCAGAAGGGGGAAGGGGAAAAGGGAAGGGGAATGATGGTCATGGTGGAGGGCACTTGTGGGGAAGAGCACTGGGTGTTATATGGAAACCAACTTGACAATAAACTATAAATTAAAAAAATAAAATAAAAGTGATTTTTAAAAATATAAATACAGTATAGTACTATATTCTCTTCCTTATGATTTTCTCAATAACATTTTCTTTAGCTTACTTTATTGTAAGAATACAGTATATAAATATAGTATGTAATATGTATATATATATATATATATATATAACATGCAAAATATGGGTTAATTGACTGTTTATGTTCTCAGGAAGTCTTCTGGTCAACAGCAGGCCATTATTAATTAACTTTTAGGGGCGTCAAAAGTTATACATGGATTTTCAACTGCACAGGGGGTTCACCGCCCCTAATCCCCACATTGTTCAAGGGGCAACTGTATAACAATACCTTTACCTTATGGGAATTTTATGAATAATAAAGAAGCTAATGTATGTGAAGTACTTAGCACAGTATATTAAGCAATCAAATATTATAAAAAACCGGTATTATTCACTATATATAAAATTTAATATGCAGCACAGGAACTGTATAGGCTGCATGTAACTCAAGATTTAAATAGAGATGTTAAATATCCTATTTATTGTCTTTTAATGTTATAACTTTCCCAGAATACATAGTCCAGTTAGGTTTCCTTCGTAAGTAAGGAAACACATAATTCAAAATTATGATAATTTTCATGATCACAACCTCAAAATAATTTTGTCTCAATAAAGGACACCTACTAATTTGCAAATAGCTATTTTTGTGAATGTTAATGGTTTTATATTCATTAATGTTCCTTAGTAATTTCTTCTTTTTATTCTTAAGACTATATTGTTTTTGTTTTATTTTTAAGCGTATTTATTTATTTTGAGAGAGAGCGAGCACACACAAGCAGGGGAAGGGCAGAGAGAGGGGGAGAGAGAGAATGCAAGCAGGCTTCATGCTGTCCGCACAGAGCCCAACACAGGTCTCGATCCGATGGACCACGAGATCATGAACTGAGCTGAATTCAAGAGTCAGACACTTAACCGACTAAGACACCCAGGCGCCCCATGACTATAATGTTAAAAATAAATGATAATAAACCAACAACAAACCATAATGTTTATTCTTGAAATAATAGTGAACAAACTACAAGTGAAAATTCCACCATTGACAGCAGGAGCTGACAGAGGTATCAATCCAGAGCCTTTCGGTTTATTAGTATTTTGTTCATGTCAACTGAATAGAAGGCAATATTTAGTTACCATTTTGCAGACGAGAAAACAGAGGCATAAAATGGGCTGGTTAAAGATCCTGTAGTTCTCAAGCATTAATGGACAGAAAAAGCAAGCAAATACATTTCTCTCTCATGTACACTTTCTTACCTGAGTTGAATTCTTTTCTCCATCTTTATTAAAGAGCCAGATATTATTTTTCAGAATTTGAAGTGGGGAGTTATTTCCAAATACAAAGCAAACCAGAATAATTTAAACATGTGAAAACAAAAGTCCAGTGGATGGGATATGAACAGCTTTTATAAATTTCAAAGTTACTAAGAACTTATAGATCTTTATAGCAATAAATATTGTAGAGTACAAAGGTCCTTTGGGAATCCCCACTCATATATTATGCCATGACAGAAGATCAAGGTGTCCAGTCCATTTAGGATCAGGGCATTTTCAGCTTCTTTTATGCTTTAATCCATATTTTGAAAAGCAATTAAAATATTTCTAAGAGAAATATAATCACTTTGCCTCCCTCTCCCCTAGCCCTAAATACAGAATAAATTGTGAGTTTCAAACAGCAGTATTCTTTTAGTTTGCATTTGCCCACAAGTAGATGGAAAAGAAAGTGACCTTGGGCAATCACTATTCTTTAGTGAATGCCTTTTTCAGCCTGAGAAAACATTACCTGATTGATAGTGGTTTTCCTAGCTGAAAGTAAATGTTTACTGCTTAAAGGGTAAGATTCTCTCTGTAAGCAGCAGGGATACCTAGGGGAGCCATCAAAACCTTATCAAAGGGGTCTGGCCAATGCCCTTAAAATAGAGGTGCCACTCAAGAGTGGAAGTGCTATAGTTGAAGACTTCCATGATGTACACAACAAATGATATAAAAAATAGAGACACCTGGGTGGCTCAGTTGGTTGAGTGTCAAACTCTTGATTTTGGCCCAGGTCATGATCCCAGTGTTGTGAAATCAAGCCCTGCATCAGGCTAAGCATGGAGTCTACTTAAGATTCTCTCTCTCTCTCTCTCTCTCTCTCTCTCTCTCTCTCTCTCTCTTTCTCTCTCTCCCTCTCTCCTCACATTTGTGTTCTCTCTCTCTCTCTCTCTCTGAATGAATGAATGAATGAATGAATAAACAAATAAGGACAGTTCCTAGGTCAGATAGAATACTGCTACCTGCTAATCATATGAATGAAATCAAGGCAGGCTATCATGGCCAAGATGCTGTTTTATACTGTGGAAGAAGTGAAGGTTTCACAGAATCATAACTTTGCTCCACTGCCTAGTAGCTATGTGACAACAGACAAGTTATTTAACATCCCTTAACCTCAGTTTCTTCATTTATGTAAACAAACAAACAAACAACTTGCAATGGTAACCTGTCAAATGCTGAAAAACATGTTAGTTGTTAAAAAGTTTCATTTATGTTTTGTGGAAAATGCATGCAATGTGTTCCAAAAGACTACACCGAAAAAAAGTCTCCTTCTCATTTCTGTTCCCTAGCCACTCAGTTCCCTTCCTAAAAGGCAACTACTGTGTCTAGTCAGATGCAAAAATTTGGTTTCAATATTTCATGCTGAAATGTTGAATTCATTAACATTTATTGAGTGCCTATTATGTGTCAGAACCATTCAAGGTGCTGTGGGGAGCACAAAGATGAGCTCACAGTCTAGAATGGGAAATTGTTCCCAACTAACTTTAATATGAGGCGATAAACACAACAGTAAAAGTTTAAGAACAGCGGAGAAAGCAATTAATTTAATCAATGGGGTGAATTGGAATAAAGAGTAAAATTAAGAACAGGTTTCAAGGCAAATGAAAAGTTTCAGGCACCATACCAAAATTTTACTAAGGTCTCTCTAGCTTAGGCCCTCTGACTCTGGAATTAGGATCCTACCCCAGCTAAAAAAACTCTATTTAAAGGTTTTTACTCATGGCTAAAAATTTCTGACATAGGAAAGGTCAGCCCAACAGGAGAATGTCAAAGGGACTAGTATGGATGCTGTAAGTGTCCTTTTTAGGTAGGGAGAAACAGAAGAGAAATGAAAGTCTTTTCTCTTCCCAATCATGCAAACATTGTTCATTTGAAAAGTATATAAACTCATCTAAAAAAGGGATTACTAACGGGACTTCAATTAAAGTTTCAAGTGTAACTTTGGTATTCTCTCCAATCTTTTTTTTTTTTAATTTTTAACATTTATTTACTATTGAGAGACAGAGAGAGACAGAGCATAAGCTGGGGAGGGGCAGAGAGAGGGGGAGACACAGAATTCGAAGCAGGCTCCAGGCTCTGAGCTGTCAGCACAGAGCCTGACATGGGGCTCGAACTCACAAACCACGAGATGATGACCTGAGCTGAAGTCGGACGCTTAACCAACTGAGCCACCCAGGTGCCCCTCTCCAATCTTAACATGGAGCATTTATAGAATAATTGTGGTCCTTCCAATATTTTTAGCACACCAAAGTAAAACTTTAAGGTTTAAGACTCAAGATACCAAGTCTCACAGAGTGCCTAGAGCATAAAGATAAGTCACTGAACTGCAATGATATTACCAAGATGGTAGCAATTCTTCAGAAAAATATTTTGGTTTAATGGAATTTAGGTCAGATATTCCTAAATGCTAATATTCTGGGTCCATGCATAAGATAGGCAAGCTTAAAAGACAGCCCCAAATAAGCAAACAATGATATGTCTGAAAGTTAGCTCAGTATGACCAGAAAACAAAAGCAGGTCCATTCTTTTCGGTGGATGTTTGCCAGGCTTGAGAAGATTCCAGAAAGCAGAAATTTGCTATAGTGAATGCTTTATAAATATAACCTTAAAACACAAATTCCTATGCAAGCCTAATACTACCAAAACACAACTGATTTGAGGGCCATAATTCCCTTATTTTTATTATCTGGTTATGTAAAAGCTATCAAAGATGAGAAGCATACTTATTTAAACATAATGCTGCTTTTACGAAATGAGATGAAAGGTCATTTGAAATGCTCTGCAAAAACATTCCAACTGATCACACAGTTTACCAAGGGCCCAAATGAAGAAACAGTGACCATAAACCTAAAGACAACTCTAATAAAGAATTCTAGGCCAAGATCACATTTTTTAGGTTTAAGTGAGGTAATGGAGATATAAAGATGTGGTGTTATTAAATTTTAATCAGTTTATGGTATAATTTAAAGCCTTATGTTCTATCAGAAATCAACAATGCAACAAATATCGATTATCTGCTCTGTGGCAAGCACCAATACCAGGCATGAGATATACAAAGACAGCCCTTGTTCTTAAAGAGCCCTTTATAATAAGGCATTACTTTCCCCCTCTTTTTCAAGGCATCCTATCCACAGGGTAATCCAATAATGATGCCATCCAGAGTTAAACCAAGCAGTGACAGAGAAGTCAGGATTCACATCTCCTGTTAAGTCATTTTATGCCTTTTTTCCACTATTTTCATGGGCAAATTAATCTCGATCACAAGATTCTTAAATGCATCAATACAAACAGTGACTTAAGAACTGCTACCAGTGTCATCTCCTGCTCACTCCTGCCCATGGATCATGGATGCTGTAATGTCTGCTTACCCAGCTTCTTTTTTCACCATACTCTTAGCAGCAGGAAAATAGCAAACTCAAATGTGTTCTTATTTAAAGCTGCACTTCAAATCCAGGTATTTGGATCAATAAAAACCCTCTACTTTGGTATTCAAAACAATCATAGCCACAAGCTGCAAAACATTAAAGTCACAACTTCTTCAGGGTATTAGGATCACATCAGGAGTAATATTTAAATGTCAGCACCCCAAAGCCTGATGATACAATGTTCTACTAATCTTATAAGAATACCCTGTTCTGTGATTACTAGGATAGCTTCCTATATACTGTGAAGTATAGGAAGAGGGACAAAGCTCCTATTTTTCTTCTCTCCATTCACAACTTAGTCCCAAAGTTCTGAATATAAGCATTTTCTGTAACAACAAGCTACCTTTATAACATCCAGATAATTATAGGTTCAGGTCAAGAACTCTAGACCATATTGATTACATCTCTATGCAATAAGGACCCTCCAGCACTGTTTGTATCCACTACAACAGGGACAGCTTTTAAGTATCTGTGACACTAAGAATTTTCAGTTCTATCAATGCCAGAAATGGAAAGCCAATGACCAGTCAGGCCTGTCAGTTGTTGCCTGCGGCAATAAGGACAAGCTGGGAATTCATCATACTGGAACTTCATCTGCCAGCTGCATTCACGCATTTTCACCACCTGAATAGTTGATTCTCTTCAACTCCCACGTGGCTCATTTCAGCATACAGTGTTTTGAAATGAATATTTGATCAGTCAGAGTAAAAAGAGGTTTGGACTTATCCGAGGTGTCACCATAATGCACTGTAAGCAATTCTAAAGTTTCAGGAGCTAGGTGTCTTTGGTCCCACGCTTTGCATATTTCTGAGATGGGCCTGTGATCCTAATTAAATATGATTCAGTGGGATAAGCCATGTAAAAGCACCTAGAACAGTGTTGGGCACAGAGCTGTTTATCAATAAATATTGGTTTTCCATATCTTTTACTTCTGCCTAATAGTGAATATCCTGAAGATTCTTCATAGGTGACTGGGAGATGGGGATCTCGTACTGCCATTAGGGTGATGAAGAATCACCCTAATTTTGTCATAACTCTAAACTCTCACCCAAATATGAACCCAAGAAATAAAGAAATACCGTGGGTTTTTTTTTTAACTGCTTCATGATTTGGGGATTTCAACAGTTCGACTCTGATATGCCTAGGTATGATTTTGTTTTTATCCTACTCAGGGGACAGTGAGCTTCTTGAAACTTTGAGAGTTCATGTCTTTATGTAATTTTGGAAAATTCTCAGCCATTCACTTTTTTTGACCTTTCCCTCCTTCTTGTCATCCATGTGTAACAACCACACACATTAGACAGTTTAATATTACCCCACATATTTCTCACACTGAGTTGTTTTATTTCATTATTTTCTTCTCTCTGTGCTTCAGTTTGATAATTTTTGACTTGTTTTTGAGTCTCTGATCCTTTTCTTCTGCATCTAGTCAGCTATTAAGCCCATTCAACAAATTATTTATTTAAGGTATATTTTTCTTTTAGAATTTCAGTTTGATTCTTTTATGAAATCTGTCTATTACTCACTCCAATAAAGGAATGATATAATATTAGAATGTAGGTTTTCATTTAAAAAATTACATGTAACATATTTAATACAGAAATATTAAAAACTTCTTTCTAAGATTAAGTAAAGACAAGAATGTTCAATATCTTCACTTCTATTCAACATTTTACTGGAATGTCTAAACAAGTACAATAAAGAGGAAAAAGAAATAAAAGGTATAAAGATGAGAAAGAAAGAAAACCATCTTTATTTGCAAATCAATGACTACATAGTAGAAAATCCAAAGGAATCTATTAGAATACATGAATTTAGAAAGGAGGGCACTTGTGATGAGCACTGGGTGTTGTAGGTAATTGATGAATCACCAAATCCTACACCTGAAACTAATATTACACTATGTTAAGTAACTGGAATTTAAATAAAAACTTGAAGATTTAAAAAAAGAAAGGTTTCTGGATACAAGTTCAACATACAAACAAAATAAGGTAGTCTATATACTATGAAAAAAAGTCTGAAAAATGAAACAATATGCTATTTATACTAGCATCAAAACATCAAATAATTGAAATAAATTTTATAAAATATGTTTAAGACTTCTACATTGAAATGTAACAGTATTAGGAGAAATTAAAAAAGGTCTAACTAAATGGAGAGCCATAAAAGATTCTTGTGTTGGAAGACTGAATACTTTTAAGATGTCAATTCTCCAAAATTTGATCCATAGATTCAATGAAATCTCAATGAAATCTCATCTAAATTTCTGTAGAGATGAATATACATTTAATGTGTAAGCGTATGAGGATATAGTTATATCTCAGTGGTTTTCAAACATTTTTTGAATCAGGACCCTTCTGTGCTCTTAAAAATTGAGGTTTCCAAAGAGCACAAAAGGTTTATATATTTTATATCTATCAACCTTGAAAACATTTATGTATTAACTCATTAAAAGATAAGAAACTTTATGTATTAACATAAATGACATTTTTTTATTCAAAATTTCCAAACTGAAAAATAAGAAGAAGAATGGTATTTTTACTTTTTTGGACAGAAACTTTTATAATAAACAATAGGGAGATTCTCATATCAATTTATGCATTCAATCTGTTGTGATATGTTGTTTTGGTTCAGTATGTGAAGACAAGTTGGTCTCCCTCAAAAATGTAACTGGAAAAAGATAGAGTATATTCAGATCCTGAGCCTTTTCGGATTCTTAGGATATTCTTCTTTGAGAAGACACTTAACAAGTTAATTGAAACAATATCAATTAACTTTTGTAGTCTGTTACATTAAAATCCTTTGTGCTTTCTTACACTTGGAATGAGACCATTACCCATACATACTTTTGTAATATCATAAAATTCATCTTTCAGAAAATATTTCAGATCTCCAAATGTGGATTTATATTATTATATGACATAAAAATATCACACTAGTTAATATCACCACCTATCTTATCAGAAATGTCTGTAAGTATTGGGAGATTGTTAAATGGTGGTAGATACATGGATATATGATTTCCAATTTTTTAAAAAAAATTTTAATGTTTATTTTTGAGAGAGAGAGAGGCAGAGAGGCAGAAACAGAGCATGAGCAAGGGAGGGGCAGAAAGAGAGGGAGACACAAAAGCCGAAGCAGGCTCCAGGCTCTAAGCTGTCAGCACAGAGCCCAACACAGGGCTCTAACTCACGAGCCTTTGAGCTGTGAGATCAAGACCCGGGCCAACGTCGGCCACTCAACCAATTGAGCCACCCAGGTGCCCCCCAATTTTTAACTGAAAATGAGTTTTATCATTGATAACAAACATTGTCAGTTGTTTTCTCTGAAGTGACAGGCCTATTTTGTTTATTTTTAAGAAAATTTCTGTCAAATACCCAAGTCTGAATAAACAAGTTTGCCAGTTGTTCTTTCTAATAAAATAGTATTCCATGAAAATAGTTGCTAGTTCAGTTCACAGTAATCACACAAGTGTATTTTGTCAAGACAACTATCATGCATTAATTCAACTGTGATATACAGAATATAAAAAAGAAGTACACAAGCAGCAAAATTTAATAAAATTGTCACATGTCAATGATTTTGTCTGTATCATTGTAGCTTTTTAAAATTTTAACCTATGAGTGAGTACCCTTAGCTAAAGCATAGTTGGTACCACTGCTTTTACTATGCTAAGATGCCATCAGTTTTGTCAACCATTGCGTCTGCATCATGTGTACTTAATGTCAACACAGTATAAAAAAGAAAGGCCAATGATCACTTCACATTCCCATAAAAATAGTTTTCAAGCACAGATCCCTTAAAAGTGTCTTGAGGACTCCCATAGGTCAGTGGACCACACCATGAATTACTGGTATGTATGTACATACACATGTGTTTTGGAAATGCAAAGAATCTAGAAAAGCCAAGATAGGCATGAAAAGAAAAAGTGAAGATATTAAACTTCTATATCTCTTACTAAAAAGCTACAATAATTAAACAAGTATCATAGTGGTGTAAAGACAGATTCTCTCTCTCTCTCACACACACACATACACAGACACACACACACACACAGATTTTTTAAAAAGGCATTAATGAAATTCATTGGAGGAAAAATGTATCTTTTTGATAAATAGTGCCAGAAGACACTGCATGGAAGAAACTGAACTTGATCCTTGCCTCGTAGCATGATAAAAAAATAATTTGAAAAGGCTCATATACCTAAATGCAAAGGCCAATACTATACAATTACTAAAGGATAGCATCACTCAAAACTGGGTGAAATGGAAGAAAAATTTTTAAACACAAAACATAAAAGGAAAAACAGTGGAAAAATTGGACTGCGGCCTGTCAAAAAAAAAACCAATAAGAAAGTGAAAAGGCAATAAACTGAAAGGAAATATTTGTAAAATATCCAACAGAAGACCTACATCCAAAATATTTAAAGAATTTAAATGCAATAAGACAACAGACCACATAAAAGTTGGTGAAAGACATCACACGTACATTACAAAAGAAGATCTCCAACTGGCCAGTAAGTGTATTCAAGGTGCTCAATATCGGTATTCATCAGAGAAAAGCAAATGGTTTACATTCACAAGAATGGCTCATACATTTCTAAGAATGAAAAATGGCATAGCCATTTTGGGATACTTTCTTGGAGGTTCCTAATAAAGCTAAACACATGCCTACTTCTTGAGCCAGCAATTCCAGTCCTAGTGTATATGCTCAAAATATATGCATGCATGTATTAAAAAAAAGTGCATATGTCAAAAAAGAAGGCTTGTATGGGAAAGTTTATAGCAATTTTATTCACAATAAGCTAAAAGCTGAAAACAAGAGGACAATGGATACATAAAAGCATTTTTTAACGTTTATTTTTGAGAGAGAGAGAGAGAGAGAGAGACTGAGAGAGAGAGACAGAGAGACAGAGTGTGAGTGCAGGAGGGGCAGAGAGAGAGGGAGACACAGTATCTGAATCAGGCTTTAGGCCCTAAGCTGTCAGCACAGAGCCCAATTCATGAACCCTGAGTTCATGACCTGAGCCGAAGTCCGCTGCTTAAGGAACTGAGCCGCCCAGGTGCCCTGGACAGTGGTGTTATATTTGTACTACATTGCAATGTAAAAAAAAAAAAAAAGGAACTAGTAACACATGTAACACCTGGATAAACTCAAAACCATTAAGAAGCCAGACACAAAAAAGTATCTATAGGATAATTTCATTTACATGAAGTTCAATATAGACAAAACTAATATTTGATGATAAAAGTCATAGTGGTCATCTCTAGCTCAAAGGTAGTATTGACTGGAAGGGGCCAGGAGGGAACTTTCTGGAATGATGGAAATATTCTAATTTGTTCTGAATAGTGATATAGATAGGTATAAAAATTCATCAAGTTGTATGATTAAGATATGTACATTTCTGCTATATATAAAGTATACCCTGATTTTTTAAAATTCTTCAAAGGTGATCCAAAGTACAAATTTATCAATTTCTCAAGCTGGAAGGGGCTTTGGAAATAACCTACTTCAATTCCTTCATTTTATGGTAGAAAAGCTTTGGGTTTTGAAGCAATTTCCCAAACAGAGAATTATAGGCAGTGTTGAGAATAGAGCCAAAGATTCAGAAGTTACTAGTCTCTATTCTTTACACTACACCAACCTTACAAAACAACACATTTTCCCGGGAACAATTATTTTCACTTCGATTATTTGCTTTAGCTTCTCTCTGACAGTTTTCAACAATATCCAGGGGACTGTCATGAGCTCTGGTTCTGACTGTTGCCCTGGTGAGGTCCCAAGCTGCTTTTTAATTGCTCACTGGGCTTACATATTCAATGGAGAGAGACTCTTTTGTTTCTTTCTAAGTTTATAGATGGCACCTATAAGCATAAGCCTCTCAGGCTCTTGGACACAATTTAAAATAGCGTGGTACTAACAGTTTGACACTAATGTCACTAAGACAAATGGAATTCCCGGTTCAGACTTAAACAAATTCTAATACTGCCCCCAATATTGTCCCTCTGCCACCACAGTCTCAGGCAACAGACTGCATAAATAGTCCAGTCTTGTACTAAACATGTAGTAATAAAGGTACAAAAAAGAAAAGTTGGGTCTTTTGGCCAAAAAGCCCCTTGTAAATATGTGGCACCCCGGTATATCAACAGTAGGGAGAATTCCATCAATTCCTTCTCAAAACTCTTAGGAAAGACTTAAAGTCATGTCAAGGACTTGGTGCTTGCAATAGAGAAAGCAAAGGCGAGGTTTTAGTTGACACAAAGATTTATTCAAAGAAGCAATGTGTCAGCAGAAAAAAAGCTTTCCCAACAGCTTCTTCTACTTCTGTTTACAGTTTCTTCATCTTCAAGTGGGGCAATCATTTTTTTCTTAATTGTTTTGAGCTAAAATTTTCCACATTGTTAACTTGAATTTCATCTTCTAACATCCTATAAATATTAGAAAGAAGAATGAGAGGAATATTTAAGTCAGAGGGAGAGAGAGGTGGCTGATCACCTTTCTCATGGGCAAAATCAGGTCTTTCCCCTATGTTCTTAATCTCTATTTTTTATTCTATACAGACAAGTAGGTATTCATTAGAGTTGAAATAAAGCATAAACTTCCTCTTTTCTAATAAAAAAGCCAGTCTTAATATCTTAGTTTGAATATTTGCTAACTGTCTCAAGTGTAAATAGTGTCAAAGTAAAATTGCTGACCTCCTTTTTCCCCTCTGAGGGACTGTTCACAGTTCACGACTAAGCCTTCTTTTAATTTCATCCTCATCCATAATCCTCTTACTGATCCCACATAGGCTTTGAATATTCAAGGTACAAGTATGCCTGGGGTTTTCGTCACCTTATAATCACAAAGAATATATGGAAGTCTACTAAATGAAAACCACATCATGCATTCAAAGAAATATATCAGTATTTTGAAAAAACTTTATATCCTTTATATCTGAGAATTATTTAAGGAAATAATGAACACGTCTCTGCCAAAACAAGTGAAGCAATTTTTTTTGTGCAGGGAACCTTAAATTCTTTTTACAGATGCAGAGAAGACTGGATATGTAGGAAAAACTGCTTGTTGAAAGTTTCAGCAAATGTTCAAGACCATGATTACAATGTCGTGGCTTCCATTATTCAACTCTAGTTTTTAAAATCATGGCACTAAGTGGCCTCACCACTGGGAAGACTAAATGGTGTTTCTTACAAATCTCTTTGCTTCTTACCACCAGCATCTTTTATGTCTCTGATGGCATTAAAACACAGTGACTAAGCTTGTCTGCCTCAGATTGGAATGGGAACTGTAGTACAATGAAATATAATCCTTAGGAATATTCTTCCCCCAGCACATCAGAAAAATCTCTGTAAAATAAAAGCATGCCCCAAATGAATGTCCTTCCAGCAGAGGTTTGACTTAAATAATCTCCTTGTTGCCTACCCAATCATACTTCCCTAATAAGAATCATTTGTTTTTTTTTTTAAATGTCTGATGCACCAAATGCCAAATCTGTAAAGCAGGCACAAATGATCGTTATAAAATCAGTCAGAGTAGGCACAAAAAATTATAAAATCAATCAAATCAAACCATTTGCGTTTTAAGTATATCATTTTCTTCAGTACACAAAGTACTTTGCTAATGGGAAAAACTGGGTGTTGAAAAAGTATCTCCTGAATTAACAAATTTCTTGGAAATTATTTAGATTATTTCAATCGTACAACAAAAATAATATTCCTCTTGAGTCAAGAACAACAAATAAGTCTGGAACTTTGTCCTTATTTATAGAAATACTTGATATAACACTAATACCTTATTTATCAAAGCCTACTCTACAGGGTAAGAACTCATTTTGTTTAACTGTTATAGTTTTCCTTCTCCTGTCATTTTCCTCAGGAATGTACATAAATACTGCTCCTACCACTTCCAATAACTTTTTTTTTTATAAAAATGTTTACTTCAGTAGAGTTTGACAAAGAGATCTGCTCTTCATATGAACCAGGCATGAGTCTGTCTTTAAATCTCAGTTGCTTTGAGTTCATTCTTGGTAAACATCAATTTCCATAGTAAAACCACAAACAAGGGGAAGGAAACTTAGGATGAACCAAATCTTTCTAGACTTTCTGCCTGGAGGGCTCAAAAGCAACTTTAGAGTTGTTATTAAGTTACCCAACAGGTATAGCCTACACGGCTGGGAATGAGAGGATCAGTCACCAACATGAGAAACAAAGTCTGAATAGGACATTGGCAGCTATCTTTCTACTTTTTCTTCAGAGGTCTTATACCTTTATCAAAAGAAGGACACATGTTATAAAAAACAAACAATGAGAAGAAATTCTTGGATAGCTGACCGAAAGGAATGTACAAAGAAAAAAAGTACTTCATCTAGAAATATTATCTATGATTTGGAGATCCTGATGTTAATGAAAAATGGTAGTAGTTCCTTCAAATCTCATTTGTTCTAGGTAGCCTGTGTGGGTAAGGGTAAAATCCTATAAAGTATCTTTCCAGAATGGTTTTCTTCTTAGTCAAGAAGGGAACATCTCATAATTATCCAAACTCAAAATTTTAGGTAGGATAGTATCTTTTGACTCACAAAGTACGATGAAACATGCTATGGGAATGACATCTACTTATAAAGCAGTTATAGATCTGCCAGTCTAAATACACTATTTATATAGAGACAGTAAGAAGCTGGTTCATAGGTATCTAAAGGCAAAGAATTTATGCCATGCCAAATCACTGAAGTTAATAAGCAAAACATACATATTTTGGGAAACATACTTTTATGTGAAGGAGTGAAGCACAGATATACTAGATGATCAAGAAATTATAAAAACAAAATTTCTTAGCAAAAGTGGTATAATGCTCTGCTGATCTCTGTTAGTTTCAAAAGAATAACATTGCCAGATAAATAGATCTCTAAAACATAACACGCTATAAATAAATAATGGTATAAATAAAACATTTTCATTTTGAAAATTATTACAACTGTCAAAGACTTAATCATATCACATTAAATTTCTAAATTCTATGCCTCTGAAAAGTAATTATATGAAAAATAATTATAGCACCACTAGTTTAGACAGAGCAACTGCTGTCACTAAAATAGAAGGATAGTTATAAAATGTGCCACAGGAACAATTAAAAAGACAACACATTTAGTTTTACAAATTGCTCAAAGGTAAGCAAAGCAATGAAGCCCAATCAGAGGAGGCGCCACAGTGGTCATATCTCTAAGCAAAGGCAATCAAAACTCCAGATAAGCATCTTTGTAATATGCAGCTGACTCCAATGCATGGGTCATAATCAGAGAAGCACTTCCTGGTTCAGGAGCAGTTACATAAATTTATTAGACTCTTTTAAACAGAAGAATCTAAAACAGAATTTTCCCATGAACTTCTTTTTATAAGGAACCCAAACCACTTAGTCTCTAACCTCCCTAAATATCAATAGAAAAGTAAGTCAGTTACAACACTGGTCCTATTAGATAAAGTAAATTAAGTTTACCCAACAAGACATTATTCACTCACTTAAAAAATACGTTGAACAACAGGGATCCAAACCATTTGAGAGGCAGTGAATTATTCATAACAGTCCAACTCCTCATTTATGTGATTTCTTTAGCTCCAAGTTAGAGAAAGCAGCACACACATTTCATTGCTCTGTCTCAGAAAGGAACTATGGCTTTCTGGAATGAAAACAGGCTTAGAAAAATAACAACAGAGCTTAGTCACCAAGAAGTCCTTTCTCTACTCAAAAAGATTAGTACTTTCAGGCAGAGGCTCAGAGCTGTAGAACAATATCCTAGAATCTCCTACCATGTGTCTCTAATGGAAATATGAGTGAATCAAGGGCAAAGATCTGGTTCCTTTTTTAACATCATTTTAAAAACTCTTCTTGCAGCAGATTTAAATCAAACTATGGTTGCTGATTGTTCACTGATATTCCTCTCTGTGGCATGAGATATCTTTATAAAGAGCTAAAATTCAGACAGTGCTATAGGATAAATATGGAGTATCATTACCTCAGAGTAAAGCGCTGAATATGGCAACTTACAATAACACACAGCAACCACTTTAGTGATGCGTGTTTACTTGACTGGGAGTCACCCGACTCTAAAACATTAATAATATGGCAGTTCAAGAATGTTAACCGCCACCCCCCCTCCCCCTGCCAACAAAGGCTACTACTGTAATCTTGAATAAAATACTTTAGGTTACAATACATCACTTCCAGGGCTCACAATTTTTAAATGATAATTCCAGATGAGCAGGATCTCTTAGCACTCTCAGATTGAAACTATCAAAAAGATTTATTGTTTGAGACACCTATCTGAATATTTCATTCAATGCAGGGAAGCAAGGCTAGAGACTTCACACATTTCTGTGCTTGTTTCCAGGGGACAAGCATGGTTGCCAAGTGAAAGCAGAGGGACAAGTATGAGCCCTCTCAAGCAAGAGTCTACATTAGAAACGAAGGCACAGCCTTGGATGCGGACAGCTCAATCAGACACAAGGTCCGATCCACTGAGGAAAAAAAAAATCAGAAAGCTACGAAAACGCACAAAACCATTTAGCTCTCAAACTTCAAAATACATCCAGACACAGAATCAGAAACAGAAGCTTGGTCTTTTAAAAGTGACCTTCACAAATCAGTTTTGTGTTTGTTTCCATTTTCTTTCACAGTTTAAGCCTCAATCAAATCAGCAGTCTCTGGGGATTTTGAAATTGCTATAGATTAAAATCCTGTCTGACTCAACTGTTTGACTAATGCCGAGTATTTAATAATTCTACTCAGGAGAGACTTTTTCTTGATGAAACCCTGCTGTATGCTAGCTTCAGATGCTCTGCAGCTGCACCATAATATAAAGCATCACTGTCCTTATTTTCTTTATCAGTGCATTTAGAGATGAAAAATGTATTATTATAAACAGTTCTATTACTTGGCAGACCTAGCAGAACACAGTTTTACAATACTAATGCAGCAACTATCACCTACAGAGGCAAAGACCTACTTCCAGGTACTAATGATACATAGCCATGGCTTAGTTCCAACGATAGGAGGTTAATAACTGTGATAGATAGACTAAAGTTAAGTTAATGAATTTCTAAACTTTATGCTTTCAATAATAAAACCATTTATGCTACAGCATTTGGACTCTACTTCCACAGATCGAGCACTTTGATACTCAACAGGTTGAGTAAATTGAATCCATATATTGTATTTACGTTCTCTGTCAAGGTTGCTTTTCCACAGTTGAGAGATCAAAGGCAAAACAGTCATCAACCCTGTAGCCTTCAATACTGTGTTCATTACACTTAATCAAGTGCCAACCCCACCGCATCATTCACCAAACTTAACAATACTTAAATGCATGGCACTGTTTAGCAACAAATGTAGGCACAGTATTGGTTTAACAGACACACACAGACACACATGCACACATATCCCAAAACTCACCAAAAGAATAAGAAGAAGAAGAAGAAGAAGAAGAAGAAGAAGAAGAAGAAGAAGAAGAAGAAGAAGAAGGAGGAGGAGGAGAAGAAGAGGAGAGGAGGAGGAGGAGGAGGAGGAGGAGGAAGGCAAAAATACCATTCTCTACATTGTGTAGGAAAAGAAATTTAAAATGCACAGAACTCTCCAGCACACATTTTAGAGGTGGTTTTCTACCTGAGGCAGCATCAATCACGGTAGAAATTCCCCTTCGATCAGAGACTGGACGGGATGACCCTGGCATGCTGACTGGGTCAGAGCGGACCGGCTGGATCCTGCAATGCAATTTAATTTAATTCACATATGTTACTGGCATCAAAACTGTCGCGTGCTACAACAGACCTTAAATCAGGAATGCTGGAATAGGCCAATCCATTAAAGAACCATTCATTCTAAAATGACACAAACAGGGGAACTGCAGTCACTAATTCTTGCACAAAGCTGAAGCACCACAAATACCCCTGCACTCCGGACCCCTTCTTCTCTTTGTAAGTTATTCAATAGATTTTAAGTAAGGGATCGAAAAACTGACACTAATTCAAAAGGATAAATTTAGTATAATGGGAAAGGAAACAAAATACTTTATACCAAAACCTTTGACATTTCCAAAGGACAGATGTGAAGAGCTATGACTCTCTTCAAATTCATGAACAGCACCATAGCTAGTAACACCTGCCACAAAAGGCAGCATATACTAGATACAAAATTTTAGGCAACTCCCTTACAATCCTTAATGAAGATTACTTTATATATGACAAGAAGCTTAGGAAAACAAAGCTGCGTTCAAATGTGTGGGACGGAGGCTTAGCTAGGATCACTACTATCTAACTGTGTTACCTCCATAAAAATAACAATTAGCATGTAAGAATCAATTAGGGTTTCAGCAAAACTGAAATTTACTACATATAATTTCAAGTTCCTTAGGAATGATAAATCTACAAATGCAAAGAGTCTATTTCCAGCTGTACTAGATTAATACTATTAACATAAAAGTATCTGTATGACTAGAAGATCTGAGAGCTTAGGCAACTTAGAGAAATAAAAACTTGTCACAGCAATACAAGCATGCATTTTTGGCAAATTCATTCATTCAATGAGTACTTGCTGAATATTAATCATGTGTCAGTATTATTCTAGGAACAGGCAGAAAAGAAACATGAAATGTAAGGTGTACATGTGGATATATGGTACAGCAGGTGCACATTCCTGGCTGATGCAAAAGAAAAGTGTGAAAATGAGTGCACTAGGTAATTAAAGCTCAGAATGAGAAAATGGGGGAGTGAATACATGCTCCACAGCAGACTGAGAGAGCTTGTGGAGCTGTAGCAGGAATTGGCTGTGTATACAGTAACAGGATATGTGCATAGCAGAGGAGCAAGAAGTGTTCTTTAAGCACCAAACTGGAACAAGAAGACCCTTGGATTGATGACTAAGCATGACAAATTCAGGGCATCTTGAGGAGCATGATTTGGCAGAAGCATAGAGCTCACAGTAGATAGTGGTGGAAGAGAAGCAGTTGATAAGTGCCATGGACAGATTATAGAAGCCTGAAATGCCAAGTAGAGACGTCACAAAAAGAGTAGTTATTGAAAGCTCAGTTTAAACATACGTGTATTTGTTGTGTGAAAAAAAGAAATAGGAGACAGGTGAAGGACAATGCGTTTGATCCAGCATTGGAAGCTAGAAGCTGAAAATACTGATATACAAATACTGGTCACTGCTATTGTGGACATCGTGTACCACCCAACATTCGTTCTACCCCAGATGATTTTGCTAAACCAGTCCTGGTAATCTCATTATCTCATGGCAGAGATTAATCAACTCCACGATGGGCAGGCCTAAGCAAATTTGGGCCAGTGAGAAAAAAGGAGCATTTTATTTGAAGTGTCTGGAAAACATGTTTTCTGGTTCTTAAAAGGAATAAGAAGCTAGACAGTTAGATATGATCAGTTCATCCAAAGTAAAGCCCCCTCCTGGTCTAAACAATTTAAGTGGGCTAATAAATTTCCCATTATTAATTCAATTTATATTGGGGTTTCTGAAAAATCCACAGTTGTCGGGTGTGTATGGGGCTATAGCTGAAAATAAGGCCGGTCATGAATTGATGTGTTAACACTGGCAACACATACAAGGAGACTTATTCTATTATTTTCTTTAACTTTTAATATGCTTATATATGTTTGAAATTTTTCAATAATAAAAATGACAAAAATAAAAACAAACTGGTAGAGGTGACGGAAATGTTCTGGAATTAGATAGTGGGGATATTGCCCAACATAGTGAAGATACTAAAGACCACTGAATTATACAGTGAATTTTATGTTATGTGAATTATGTATCACTTAAAATAAGATAATATGAATAAGGTCTGAGGATTTAATGTATAAAATGGTGACCATAGTTGATAACACTGTATTATATGACTGAAATCTGCTGAGAGAGGAGAACTTAGATGTCCTCACTAAAAAAAATCACAACATATGTGAGCTAATGGATATGTTAATTAACCAGATGAAAAAATAAAATAATAAGGTAAAAGGAGCTATTCTTGAGTAGAAAACTAGACTTTGTATCTCAGTTTCTTTTACATGATCTATTTCTCAGGTCTATTAATAAATATTTCATTCACCTTTTTTACAGTTTAAATCCTGCCCCAAAGAAGGAGCTGCCATGAGTTTAACCCATCCCTGATTTCCTTATGGATATGACAGTCAACTCTATACCTGCCTGTTCCCCATTTGGGTCAGGATATAGGGAGGCAGACTATCAGAGCAGCACATAATTCTTAGTGATACCTTATGGAGTGCAGGACAGAGTACATATGTAAAGGGTTATGCTGTATCAAAAACATCTAAATAAAGTTTTTATAATTCAAAGGACAAAATAAGGCTAACAGCCATAGTGCCATTGTACGTAAGCCTAAAGAAATGTAGTTTTCTAAAAAATAGAGGTGAGGCACTCAGAGCGATAGTAAACAGGAATGAGGAGAATGTAAATAGTTGCATTTCTAACTGGATGCTGGGCAGGAAATGGTACTAAACAGTCCACTTGCAATTGAAATGACGTAACTCAAATCTGAATTTCCCATCAAATCTGTGTTCTAATGGAAGTTAAGGTTTTAACAAAGAGTCTATATGCTCAGTATAAGAAAGAGAAAAGCCCCTGAGGAAAATTCTAGAAGGGGTTCAGGAAAGTAGCTTTGTCTGAAGAAGCAAGAGAGCTCTTAGATGAACGGCTATGTCTAAAGCAAAGAGTAATTAAGCAAGCTGGAGGTCACAAAGCAAAGGAACAGAACTGTCTACACCGGAGAGCTAGAGATATCCTCCAAAGAAAAGGGACAGGGGTTTTTTACAGCACTAGGTGACAGTCATCAGAAAAAAAAAAAAAAAGATCTTGTGAATAGTTCAATAAAGAGAATAAACATAGTTTTATAGGTCACGTATTTTAAATGCCTTATTATTAACATTAAAATACCTGAATGTCTTAGAAACATAAATGACTACACACTGAATCATTAAGTTGAGGACTGATGACTTCCTGAAAATGGATTGGCTATCTAAACCAGATCACATTTAACAGTTGGTACCAGTGAAAGAAAACTGGTGTAACACTCAGTACTGCCACTATTGCCTGACATCTTGGGGAAAAGTCCCACTTCTGAAAAGCTGAAGATATTCTAGGTTAAAAAACAAAAACAAAAACAAAAATGTATAGAGGAAAGAAATAAAGTACAAAGCAAACAAACAAAAAATTAAGACACTGAAAAAGGTATTACATGAGACATGTTCCATTATATGAACTACTTTTTAAAAAAAAATTTTTAGATGTTTATAGTTTTGACAGAAAGAGAGAGAGAGCATGAGTGGGGGAGGAGCAGAGAGAGAGAGAGGAAGACACAGAATCCCAAGGAGGCTCCAGGCTCTGAGCTGTCAGAACACAGCCCGACGCGGGGCTCAAACCCACGACCCATAAGATCATGACCTGAGCTGAAGTCAGACGCTTAACCAACTGAGCCACCCAGGTGCCCTCCTCTTTTTTTTTTTTTAAGTTAGCTCTACACTCAACGTGGGGCTTGAACTCATAACCCCGAGATCAAGAGTCGCGTACTCTACAAACTGAGCCAGCCAGGTACCCCATGAATTACTCTTTAAGGAAGAAACATTTGGGACTAATGTATCTCTGCAACACCTTTTGCACTATTAGAGAGAACTGATATTAACAAAGAGGTATATAAAAATACATTTCCAATATGCGATTGGGACATATTTTTCCATAATTTTTAAAGAGATGTAAGAAAAAGGTCTATTTTAGATTCAAATAAGATACATTACAGAAATTTTTATAAGAGAAGACAAGGAAAGGGAGATTACATTGCATTAGACTAAGCCCTTCATTGTTATACCCTAATGTGTCAAGTCTGGGTGTAACAAATTAAATTGGAAAGCAAACCTGAGACCTATAAAAGTCAAAAAGTTCTCCATTGCATTAAAAAAGATCTTTAATTATAAAAGGCATACTTTGTAAACTTTGTACTATGACTCTTACAAGTGAGGGTCAGAGAATATATATGAGGAATATACATATACGATCAACTATAAGTGAATTTATATCAATTCTTCCTCATCCAAAACTTTTTAAAGCCTAAAAGGGAATAAGCAGGATTTAGATGAAGGTTAGTTGAAAGATGAAGCATAATATCAGGAAAGAAGGGTACCTGCAGACTTTAAGCAGTTAGAAATATGAGGAAAGCAGCATGAGATTTTATTATTATTATTTTAATGTTTCTGTATTATTTTGAGAGAGAGACAGAGCACAAGTGGGGGAGGGACGCAGAGAGAGGGAGACACAGAATACGAAGCAGGCTCCAGGCTCTGAGCTGTCAGCACAGAGCTCAACACAGGGCTTGAAGTCATGGACCGCGAGACCATGACCTGAGCCGAAGCCAGATGCTTAACCAACTGAGCCACCCGGGAGCCCCTGAGATTTTTTTTTTTTAATACACTGAATATTAGATTTAGGAAAACACAATCTGAAACACAAATACTTACTGGATGTGAGGGGATCCCACAAACGATTCCCCAGCAGTAATAATGAATCACAAGCTACAGTGCATGTATTTGCACCATTAATACTGTACCAAAAGGACACAGTAAATTAGGTAAATATTACCTAAGATGCTCATTACAAATAAATATATTTATCTACTCAAATCATTCCCTGGTTCTTATTTCTTACCTGAGACTGTTGAGGTCAAGATCATCTGTATCAAAATCCAAAAGGGGCTGTGGAGTATCACTTGGACCATGAGACTGCAACACAGATGAACTAGATGATATGACTGTGGTTTGGCCTGAGGGGTGGATAGTTTTGAACTGGAACTGTGGGCCCATCCACAGACGTCTGTGGGGTCCAGTGTGCGTTACAATTTCTACCTGGAACAGATTACAAATCATGATTTAAATGTATTATGACCTCCTTCAAGGAGCCTTTCATGATTCCCTCCATCCTGTCTCTGAACACCCTCTAAGAAGTCCATCTTAACCAAGTGGGAGAGGTACGGGGCACCCACAATCAAAAGGCAATGGTAATCACAGCCTATATAGACTATATAGACATTCACTACATCCCTCTACTGATTTTTACCCTAAAATACAAAAAATTCATTGTGTGTGTGTGTGTGTGTGTGTGTGTGTTTATATAGGTGTGAATCCACACACACACACACACACACACACACACACACACACTCTCCCCCACATACAGAACACAAAAGTCACATGAGAGTAAAAGGATCAGTTGCCTGCCTCATACAACTAGCATCAACTCCCTAGGCACTACCTTTTTCATTCATTCTAGACAGTACTTAACCACTTTGTGGGCATGCACTGAATACTACACCTATCAATCCACAGATTAAAAGTAATTCCTTCACTGAGGATCAAGCTCATGACAAACTTGAAGTTGTTCTTGAACTATCCAAGGAAAAGAAAAGGTCTGAAATAATTTTCAACACCCGAAGCCAGTTTCTTTCTACAATTAAATATTATAATATTTACTATACTGCCCTCAAAATCCCCCTAAATCAACTTTTAAATAAATGGAGAAGAGTATTATATATTTTCTCTCAGACTAGAATTGTCTTCAAAATACCATCATTTAATTAGAATGTTTCCTCCACTACCATGAACACAGGTATTTTAAGTGCTGCAAAACAATAATACTAAAATGTTTACAAATTTCATGCTCTATGGAGGGGATAGGGAATGGTGCCAATATTACAATAAAGACGTTAAAGATAAAGCAGAGAGTAGAAGATAAAACCTGCAAATAAACATATCAGATGATTTTATACATGAGCAACTTGACGAAGACACTAAATATGCAAACATTTGGTGAAAGACTACTTCTCAATGTCTTTAATTGCTACATCCACGTCTGTAAATACACTTTATAGAACTGACTTCCCATATGCCTTATTTTTGCCCTGAGTTCTTTTATATTTAATCACATTTCTCTGATTGTGGTGATTAATTCTTAACAAAACATAACTGAAAAGGTTCACAGAGTGCGGCTCTGGGTTTGTTAAGTCCTAAAGGGCAAAAGCATCATGGTCTTGGAACAATATTCACATTCCCACTAATCACAGGGTGAAAACTACTCAGATTTAGGACAGTGATTTCTGATTCAAGTAGTTGTATTCTGCAACGCAAATTAGGCCACAGATAAAGCATTCTGTGTATTTTAAGCTCAAAACCATCCGTGTCACAGAGCCGAGAGGTAAACAGATGCCTCTGCAATTTCACTGAGGCGATGGCCAGATGTTCCTATTCACTCTCCTGTTGTGTGCTGTACAAACATATTGTATATACTTTCACACTGACAGCACACATTACCCCTTTCTCTGATTGAAAAGTTGAAGTGAAGGACAGGGGTTTCTTTGCCAGCATTTTTGTTTTTTTTTTACTTCATTGTGGTTCTCAAGGAAGGTGGCACCTCCAAATGCCAGGAGTTGAAGGATCGACCCTCCTTCCAAGGAGCTTCCTGTGAGTACTTTAGGTGTAATGAAATGTATGTTACCTAGAAAGAGTTTGAGTCTCCAGCTTCCAGATGCCCTTCAGTTTTTTTGGGCGACCCTCCCTGAGAAAACAGTGAAACTGCACGGGCCTCCACTGAGGCACCTGTCTGATGAAAAGCCGCTGGATTGGTAATCTGAGACAGGTCATTAACTTCAGCAAATGATGTCAGACTTGAGGCAGACATAACAGCATTTGTAATGAAGTCATTCATAATCTCATCATTTTGAAATCTGCCCAAGTATCTTTTATTTCAAAGCCCTTGAGATGAAGACAGCTTCACCTGGCAAGGGGAGAAAGGGTCAGCTGAAGCTGTCACAGTACTGCTTTGGAGACCACTGGAAGCAGTAGTATGTGAGCTGAGGAAAAGAAACCCAGCTGGGCACAATCAGGACATGTGCAGATTAGGATGCTGAACTTTTCTAATTAAAGTATGGGCCCAATCATCAGAAAATGTTGGCTCCACAAAACAAATCCCACAGATTGTTGAATGGCTGCACTTTCAACAAGGCCAATCTTTTTTTTTTCCAGTTATGTATGTATGTATTATTTTTTATATTTTATTTTATTTTATTTTTTAAAATATAATTTATTGTCAAATTGGCTTATATACAACATCCAGTGCTCATCCCAACACATGCTCTTCTCAATGCCCATCACCCACTTTCCCCTCTCCCCCACCCCCTCATCCACCCTCAGTTTGTTGTCTGTATTTAAGAGTCTCTTGTGGTTTGTCTCCCTCCCTCTCTGTAACTTTTTTTTTTCCCTTTCCTTTCCCCCATGGTCTTCTGTTAAGTTTCTCAAGACCCACAAATGTATAACCAACTAATCTTTGACAAAGCAGGAAAGACCATCCGATGGAAAAATGACAATCTCTTTAGCCAATTCTTATTTTAACCCAAACACTCCATCTAAAATACAAGGTTCTGAGGGATATACATGGATTCTTTGAAAGACATGCCTATTTTTAACAGAGGGCTAATGTACATATACATGTATGCATATAATACATATAATATAAAATATATGCATATATATCCCTGCAGCAGTATTTATAAGAAATTCTTTTTTATTTAAAAATTTTTAATGTTTATTTATTTTTGAGAGAGAGGGAGAGAGAGACAGAGTACGAGTGGGGGAGGGGCAGGGAGGGAGGGACACATAATCTGAGGCAGGCTCCAGGCCCTGAGCTGTCAGCACAGAGACCAATGCAGGGCTCGAACTCACGAACTGCAAGATCATGACCTGAGCCAAAGTTGGATGCTCAACTAACTGAGCCACCCAGATGTCCCTATAAGACAACTGATTAATTATTGGTGATCCTACAAAGAGTTCCAAATTGTGCCCATTTTCCTGTAAGGAAAATAATTATTAAGTTCTTAGAATCAATAATAAAAACAGACAATGGATTTCTGTTCTCTTTCACTTTAATAGGCCAAACATTTTAGAGTTTTACCTGAGAAAGCCATTCTTCATCTTCCTGTCCACTATGGTCAGAAGCTAAACTGTCATAGGACCCATGCCGAGTAATGGGCCCAGGACTTCCAGGGGGAACCACTGTAGGAGAAAGAAAACATATTTTAACAACTTTAACCCATGCGGTGGAAAAATTAATGTGGGTACAACCATCATTGTGTTAATTTTTAAGACAAAATACAACATAAAATGCACAAAGGCAATTTAAATAATTAATGAACAAAAAAGACTGAATTTTTTAGGAGTAAGAAATATCTCCAATTAAGAGTATACTTAAAAAAATATCTACACAAATTTTGTCATGACATGTATCAGTGTAAAAGAAATAAACAACCAATTACATCTTAACAGCATGAGTACATTAAGGAGCAGTGACAATTCCATTACACATGCACCAGTGTATTTCCTAGCCTTTGGGATTTAGGACATTTTAATCACCTCCAATTAACAAAGAAATTAATTTGATGCAGTTCCTATAATTTTGGAAAGAATTTTAAAACAAATGCCAAGAATCTTTAAGAGTCTATTTAATAGTTTCATATAAATTACAAGGCATTAATATGCATTTCTAATTTAAAAACATTTTCAGTTCCTGAAACATTTCATTTATCCAAAGAAATATTTCATTTTCTTGGACATTTCATTAGGTTCCTCAATTCTTCAATGGTAGAACATAGGCTCAAAATACAAAGAGCCTATTTTTTCACACAAAGAAGAAACTTTGCTTAGTCAAAGTAATACAATTATTCAACAAACATTTATTGAGTTCCTACTATAAACCAAATATTATCACAATAAAAACTTAGCTTCTTTTTTAGTATGTATTTGCTTATTTTTGTTTTAAGATAGTCTTTATTTTTGGAATAATTTTAAGTTCACAGCAAAACTGGGCAGAAGACACAGTAATATCTCATATACTCTCTGCCTCCACGCATGATTTTAATACTGAGAGAAATAAGGCAGTGAAGTAGTGGGAGAAAATAGAAAAAAGAAAAGAAGCAGGGGAAAGGAGGAAGGAAAGTATATGAGTATTTTAAAAAGAAAAGAATGAGAAACAGAAATTATCTCATAATTTTCATCACCTAGAGATACGTGTATGTATATCTACATGTGCTACATTCCTAAAAAGGAAATAAAAGGATATGAACATATTTAAATATCTCAAAGCTTATTATGAGTTATACACTTTCACAAGCACTGACTGAGAACACTAGTCTCACTGCACTCTTGCCAGAACAAGGAATCTTGAAGAATTAAATCTTAGTGAAACAGATAACAGATGAAGTAGACCAAGTTAGAAGAACCTCGGGCAAGATTGTAAAAGGACGCACACTCACAAAAACCTAACTTAACTTGGTGGCAGAGGAGAAGTGGTACCTAAGCCATCAATTACCATTCAGAGGGGGATAAATAGTATTCAAGTTTAGGATTTGCAGTAGTTAAAATGATTGATTAGCTGCTATTTTTTCAAAATCATAGTTCTACTAGTGAGAGGCATGTGGCATTTGACACAAAACACCAGTGACCACCAAAGCATAATATCTAATTTCTTGCAATTCTAAAGGATTATCATGAAGTAAAGAGTATCATAGTAATTATCTAATTAATATTTAAGCATCCTCTTGGGAATAATTTTGGTGTACACTGCAAAACTGTTAAGTAAATTTATGTTTGCAAAAGGCTGAGTTGTTCCTAAACCATTTGTTATATTTTCAATAAATAAATTTTATATTAAATTCTTAATACAGAACAGAGCAAGTAGATCCTTCAAACCCTATATAAACAGTAGTTGAGAAGGTAACTAAGGACAAATATCTAAAGGTTAGGACAGTCTTTGGAAAGCAGTTGAGGGCAGAGAAGATTTTAAGAAGGTGAGAAAGTAGGCCATGCAGATATAGGAGAGGGAAGTGTCACAAAGTGAGTATCAAGTACAAACATCTTTGAAGTGGGAACACAAAGGAAATGTTTCAGTAATTATTAGGAGGCTAGCATGGTTGGGTGTGGGGAAGCAGGTTGAGAATGGAAGATGAGTCAGTAAAACAAAGGGGGCAGAGAGGGAAGACCAGCTTAGGGATTTTTTAAAAAAAGATAAAGCTACAGTAATGTGATGGAAAGATACAAGAAAGTTATAATGCAAAGTATGAAATCATACCCTTTTATAACTAAGTAGTATTTGATGAGAATTTTTCCAAGAGTTTATGTTGCATTCTATATATGCTGAGTCAAAGCTAGTACCTGTCACAGAATAAGCACTCAGTAAGTATTAGGTGAATGGAGTTTGGGGTTCTGGACTAAGCAATGGCACCAGAATCGTTGGACATTTATTTATCCATTATCAAAACGGGGTAAACTTTAAAAGAATATAGTGTCAGGGAGGGGGTAAAGAGTAGGATTGTAGATGAAACAAGATTAGTCATGAGTTGATCATTGTTGAAGCTAGATGATAGGTACATGGAGCGTCATTATTCTATTGTTTTCTAATTTTGTGTATGTTTGGCATTTCCCACAGTGAAAAGTTAACAAAAAAGAGGAAGAAAAAGAAAAAGAAGAATCCTCCTCTTCCCAACCATCCTCTACTTTCCAAAAAAGTGATAAAAATACCAAATATTTATCTACAAAACATTAACTCTGAATCCCAAATTCTTAAATAGAGATTGTAAGAAGGGTCCCATTACATTACATTCACTAAAAAATAGTTTTCCAATAGACCTGAAGCATTCAGAAGATTCACATATAAAATACAAGTCTGGTGGGATAATATTTTCAGCATCAAGTAAATATCCTTCCATTTCCCTCACTTTTCTTTGTGTTTAAAAAATTTTCCCCAATCCAGGTCAGAAGAACATTCCACATTCACTACCTTAAGGAAGCAATGACATACGAAGTCACAATGAAAAAAGAATTCAAAACCTTGACCCTGGGGTAAGAAAAAAAAATTTTTTAAGTATTATAATTAAGAGCAAAGCTCCATGTTCTCTAACCAGCCAATTATTAGGAAAGATTGAGATTGGAGCAAGAGTGCCATAAACACATAGGGATAAAAAGAGTCCCCAAAGAAGGGTAAAAAATGACAGAATCCCCAGAGTTTTTGGGATAAAACATCTGTGAAAAATCATATCATCCTTCTTGGGTAGAGTTCAGGGAAGTAGCAAGAGATCCCAAATGGTGCAAGAGAAGAGGAGGTATGCACATAGTGTGTCTACACAGTCAAGTCTATGATAACCTCTCCAAGTTCCCCATGGATCAGGTGAGAATAATATTTAGTATGTGTCCAACAAGAGTAATATGGATGAGATCCAGAGAACTGACAGGCTTTTAGAAGGCCTGGAAGCAGAAACAGGGATGAATCCTGCAAAGAGCTATCTGAACCAGTAACCAATGATCAGGTTAGGGAACTGGGACATCCCAGTGGTCATGCTAAGGACAAATGTCTCCAATTCTCCTATCTCGTATCTTTGCACTCTGAAAGCCCTATAGAATTTATATGCAATTTTGGAGGCGGTATAATTGACTGAGATTAATTTTTCCACATTTGTTAGAAAGCACAAAAGAGAATTACAATAGTAGAGTTTTTTATATAGAAAAAAATTAAGCTCTGTATCTTGCAAGCTTGAGTTTAATGGACCAACATACACAGCTTCTATATAAAGAAAAATGTTTAGTATCTTCTGCATTTGCCAACAGTTCTTAGATAATTAATAAACTTGGGGCGAGAAAACAATATGGAATTCTGAAATAAAAATCTCTGCCATGTTCCTTCCCTACCTTTAGAACAGTAATTTAAGACAAGCCTATCCATCTAACTAAAAAGGCTACACTGCCAATTTACTTTTGAGAATACAACTTCAAAAGTACCGCCTCTACACACAGGCATGTGGTAAGTATAGATCAACAAGCAAGGGCAGGATGAGCAGATCATTAAGAGGTTACTGTGAGCCAGACTTTGTTTATATTGTGTTCTCAGGAAAGCAGATCATTCTTCTAGTGAGTAAATAAATGCTAAAAAAAAAATCACAAGGTGTATTTTGCTGTCTTACACTGATACATGGGTGTGTGTATGTGTACATATGTGTGTTTCTATGTATATATTTATATATTTTAATATGTGTTTATGTGCAAAGCAAACAAAAACAATCTGCTGCAGCACCAACCTTGCAAATTAGTCCTGTTAATCTAAACCCAAAATCCTTCCAAGTCAGTAGAATAACATGAGTAAAATTATGAACAGAAAGATTAAATGCTCCTTTGGTAACAACCCTAGGTCTGAATCCCACATAACAAAATTCTCAATATTATAAAGTGGAAAATGTCAATTCATAATATAACTTCTCAAATATATAAGTAGTTTGCATAAGTTCTCTGGTTTTCAATTTTTAGATGTTTTCTGCACCACAATATAAGGATCAATCAGTATAGAATTTTTACAAATTACCCATATAAAACATAGTATTTCTGAGTTAGAGAAAGTGAAAAGTATTGCTTTAGATGCTGTTAAACTATAGGTACAAAGTACTAAGCTATTCAAATAATAACTGCTAAATTAAAGAGTTATAAACATTGTGTTAACAGACATCTAAAGACACTCCTTAGTGTTCTTTTTAACACTGGGTAATAGAATGAACATAGACTATTACTTGTAGGTTAGGATATGTAGGTTTGAATCAAGGTTCTAAAAATGAGTTCTAGTCCTGGAGAAATTTAAACTTATTGACATTTCAGGGTGTTTTCCCCAAAACAATGGCAATACATCCTCAATTCCAAGGAATCAAATTCTTTCTGAAATACCCCAAAAGTAACAGCTAGATCTCAGTAATCTAGATCCACCTACAAAATATCTTCCAGTTAGAAGGTAGAAGATACATTTTTACCATTAATATATTGAATATATTAGGGCAGGTAATTAATTTTCTTAGCATATTGGGCATGGTTTAGATATTAAAAAAAAAAAAAAGTCAGATCTCCTAACTGTGAAGTTTATAATAGAGTACCCAGGGTCTAGGTATTCTGTTAAGATGGAGGAATAAAAGGAATAATTATTTGCTCCCAGTACCATGTGCTTTTAAAGCAATGAAAGAAAAAAGATGTGGCAATGCATATCGAAGTAAACAGACCAACCACTTACAGGTTATAAGCATCCTTTTTACATAAACTAACACAAAGCATACTACTGAACAATGAGCAGTGATTATTTATGAAGCCAATGAATGAAAAATCTATGTGGTTTTGTTCTGTTCTTGTTCTACTCTTCCCTACATTTTTTGAACTCCCAGTAATAAATTCTCTTAGATGGAGCTCTGGAAGCTTCAGAGGACATAGCTAATCAACTACAGGTTCTGCTGCCAGTGAACTCCACACTCCCAACTTTAGAAGATTTTAAAAAACTATTCTACTCCCTGAAATGAACCTCAATGCTATTGAAATCAGAGAAGTCTGCTTTGCAAATAAGGGGCAAAATGCTAATCCAAATGGTATCCAGTTTTTTATGTGAGATTCAACTCTGATTTAGCTCCTGTTTTAAAACCTAAAATTTGTTTGTAAGCTGAATATATAAATTTAGAAAGAAACTTAGGGAGCCTTTTAATATGAAGAAATGAAGGTGGAGCCAAAGGTTTTTATTTGGAGAAGTGAGTGTGAGCTGGGTCATAGTGGCAGCTATGTGGGCAGTGGAATAAAGTATTCTTCGAAAGACTCAAGACCAAATGCAGCTTGTTTCCTACTCCCTACCATATTTCCCCCCATCCCCAATCCTCCACAAACAATAAAACCTTCACCATGCTGAAGTCTTTAGTGGAGACCTGAGGGGTGAATAATGTTGTGCCAGCATTATTTGGTCCTTTCAGTTATTTAGGGGAACAACATTCCTTTTTCTAGCAAAAGAGAAATTTGTGAGTTGAATGACATCATGTTGCCTTGAATGAAACAGCTCTGGCTCAAAGTTCACCCAAAGGCCAACAGTGATAAACTCTCATCGAAGGACAAACTTCAATATATTTTTGGTACTTATTAAAAACAGCATTTATATAGCAGCCATACAATAAGAGAGGGCTCTTTACCAAACTCTGTTTCTGATCAGAAAGCACTTGGGATCTGAGGAAGAAATGTGCTTAGGAATGTAGTTTCCTAGTACAGAAACCAAAATTTGCCTTTTGAAAAGAAAGGCTCAAAAGACAAATAATCTAAAAGCAAAGTGGTCCAAGGCATTTTCCAATGAACAAGCAATTCACAAAAGAGGAAATATAACAGCCAACAAACACATGTAAACAGTAGTAATCAGAGACTTGCAAATTTAAATAAGTCAGGCTTTCATACTATCAAACTGGCAAAAATGAAATCCTGGTCTTTTAAAAAATAATTTTTTAAGAAGGGAGAAGGCTAGCACCTGGGTGGCTTAGTCAGTTAAGCATCTGACTTCAGCTTAGGTCATGATCTCATGGTTTGTGAGTTTGAGCCCCATGTCAGGCTCTGTACTGACAGCTCAGAGCCTGGAGCCTACTTTGGATTCTGTGTCTCCCTCTCTCTCTGCCTGCTTCCCCACTCATGCCCAGTCTTTCTCCCTGTCTCAACAACATACATTAAATTTTTTAAAAAAAGAAGGGAAAAGTCTCTCAGATCAAAAATATCACACCTCATACATTAAGAAATGGGAAGCATTCTTATTCTTATTAAGGAGACAACTCTATTTCTACTAAAGTCTAGAAAGAAGTTTTTTCTCTGAATTATAAATGTTTCCATTTAAATGTAATGTGATTCACTGAATTTCATACATAGAGGAGTTAAACAATAGCACTATATATTACTGGCTATTCTGTTTGTTAGGGGCCATCTCTTGTACTAGAGCAACAACAGTTGAAGTGTTACAACACATAAAAGGGAACAAGCTTTACCTACGTTATATAGTAAAGGATCAATGATTTTCCTTGCACCCTGACCCTGTGGTACCATAGATGTTCTCTGATTAATTATTAAAGTTTTCTAACAGTCAGTCATTGTACATCTCTGGTTTCACTTTCCTTTTATTCCACATTCCCAGAAGAACAGTCACAGGCAATATATAACTAGAAAAATGACATATCCTCATTGCCTATGAGATAATAGATTTCACTGAATAACTGACAATACTGGGTGCACCTCTTCCCCACCCTGTTCCGTCTTCTTTTCTCTACCCCCAAAGTATCATATAATATTCCCACAGAAGATATAAACTAAGGAGCTTTCATTTGTTATTCCTGCTGCCCTAACAGTCATTTGACATACAGCATCTGGACAGGTTAGACCTGGAGGTAGTCTGGAAGGGTTCACAACTTAGTTTTGCTCAACATAACCCTAAATATCATAAAATGAAGAGAAAGAATAAAACATACTGCTTCATGCTATCAGCAGGATCAGTTACTGCACTAAATATTTCAAACGGACCCAATAGCCTTCCGAAAGCTAAAGAGACTGCAACAATCCCTTCAGAACATCTGCAAGTAAGGTCGAGGTGGAGTTTATTCACCTGGAAAGATGTACACAATGCCTATTTAATATGTATTATGGCAACTCAATTCTTAGTTCAACTCCATTATATATATATGCATATATACATATTACATATACACACACACACACACACACACACACACACACACATATATATATATATATATACACACACATTAAAACAAGAGCAGGACAGCTTTAAAAGTCCCTAACTATTTTAAAGGCTCATATTATGATTACATAATACCTTGCTTGGTAGCTTATGGATAACAACTTTGTCTTACCATTAGTCATAGAATCGACCCAGACACGTAAGTCTGAATAACAACAAAACCATTCTTATCAAAGCTCACCTTTACAGAAATGTAGAATACAAGACATCAGTTATAGCCATTGCCTCCTGGGAGGGGATGAGGATGGCTGGGTACAGGGACAAATTATTTTTCATTTAATATTCCTTGATACCTTTAAAACTGTATTTACCATGTACCTATTTAAAAAATTATATTTATAAAAAGTTGTGGAATAAGCACACTACAATTGATACGGTTAGTGCAGTCAATCCAAGAAGTCAAGA
The DNA here is from genome assembly GCA_028646485.1 of Cryptoprocta ferox. Taxonomy (NCBI): domain Eukaryota; kingdom Metazoa; phylum Chordata; class Mammalia; order Carnivora; family Eupleridae; genus Cryptoprocta; species Cryptoprocta ferox. Next base: position 23,650,519 of record CM053565.1, on the reverse strand, counting down.
AAGGAAAACAAAGAAATCAGATGCACACCAGTGAATGATGGGAACCAATGTATGAAACAAAAGTTGAGCTTCTTGCATAATGAGTCATGCATTTCCCCCCTATTTTCTTAGGTTTAGTGATATTTTCTTTAAGGGGGCATTGTGGAAGTTCCTATATACACTCATTTTCCTACTCACTCCATATGTAGCCATTTATCATTATCTCTCTATTTACACACATACATATCAAATATAGGACCAGCTTTTAGCAACTGCTCAAGGACATGTGGTAGTATGTGTTTCTGTTGAGGAAAATAACTGTTTGCTGGAAGCCAGAAGGTCTGCCAATGTTAATTCTATGTAGAATTATGAGCTGTAATTCGTCAATAATGGCAAAGGTATTCTTACAGATAACCATGTATGCTAGATGCATTTCTTTCAGGAATAATCAATTCTCCATTCTAAACTCAAGGAACACTAAAATAGAATACACTTTGCAAAGAGACCAAGAGGAGTAGAGGATTTGCAGAAATTATTGTGAACTGATGTCTTGAAGGTAAAAAAAAAAATCACTGTTTTAGGTCATTAAACTGAATTCAGTCATCAATGTACCAATTTGTACAAGCAGGCAATTGTAAACTTACTGTTCTTGGTCCCATCTCTAATGGCATAGTTGAAGAGCAAACACTCTAATGTCATTAGTCCAGCCCTCACAATAAAATACGACAAACAAAAATAAAAGGGAGACAGTTGTTTGTAAACATAAAAATAAAAATCTTTTTTTTGCAAAGAATTAATGCAGCTTCTTCCATGCTTCACTTATTTATTATCAAGTTACATATTAGGTAAGTCCAGATCATTATACAGCAGGAAGAATTAAGTACAGATTTTCTCTTGCCTAAGCAAAAGAGGTGAAGTTCTCTTGGCATGGAGAGTTAAAAGCTTTTAGACGTGGAAGACATCAACATTTGCAACCTATACTTAAGGATATAATAAAAATCTTTCCCAAACAATCATTAAGGATCCACAATGTGTTCCACACAATAGAGAAACTACATGTTCAAAATTTTACCTCTAAATAAATCAGAAAATTCAAAGAACCAAGAAGATGGAGGAAAGAATGAGACATAGGATACTAGCCTACAACAACCACAGGGTTTTCTCTCTTTCCAAATGCAGAACAGTTTCCAAGGCTTGCTCTCCTCTACTGCTCTACAGTGTAAAACTACTAGAGTTATTATATATTATGTAATGACACAGTAGTTATGATTCTTTCAATATTTATCATTAGATACATACTCAAGTATTTGTAGGTGAAAAGATACAAGAGTGGGTGGGCTTTCTCATAATACTTTATCTGCCATACGTTAAAAAAAAAAAAGATTTGGGGGAAACTAGCAGGCTTAGTAGGGCATGCAAATCTTGCTCTCAGGGTTGTGAGTTAGAGCCCCACGTCAGGTGTAGAGATTACTTCAAAATAAAATCTTAAAAAAAAAAAGATTTTAAAAACCTTAGGAAACAAGAGAAGAACAACGTTAATTGCTGAAGCTGGGTATTAGGTAGTTCCGTTGTACTAGTCACCGTATTTCTGTATATGCTTGAACATTTCCATTAAAAACATTTTTAAAAGACTGTTGTGTGAATGTTTGAAAACAACTAGCAGACATTTCTTGATCAGCAGACTGACACAGTCATCTTGATTCTTCTCTTGGCTGGGTATAAGATATGTGAAGGTTTCAGAACTATGTTGTTTTCACACAGCACTATATGTGTGAGAATCAATCATGTTAATTCCTTTAGCTCTAGTTTACTATAAAACATTTAATTTCTATTCTCTATAACAAATTTAAATAGTTTGTCCTTCCTCCTCTCTTCTTTCTCTTCCTTCTTTCTTTTCCTGCCTTCTTTTTTTCCCTCTTTCCTTTCTCTTTCTTCATCTTTCTCTCTCATTGCTTTCCAAAAATTTTTTGAAAATCACCTAATTAATATATGAATACATGTTTATAATAAACTTCAAAGAACATGAAGTAAAAATATGAAAGGCTTACTGGAAATAGTGAACAGTGATTTTAATGATAATCTTGCAGAAAATCAAATGTTCTTCTGGCTTTTCAGAAGTCTTAAGGTTGAGGGTCTTACCTTTTAAGTAAAAGTTTCAGAGTCTTACAGCAACCATCACAAAGGACTTCCAGGGTAAAGCCTTTTAGAATGCAGCGGACACCAAGAAATATCTTACTCCCTATAATATTACTAAGGAAATGAAGATACTGAAAACAAGTCTAAGAGAAAATTTCAATTTACATCAATAAATTAGAATTGCTAAGTAAAATTTCTTTCTATAGCTTTGAAAATGCACACATATTAGGATAGAGGCACACTTATCCAGATGACCACTTAAGAGCAGAAGAGATATGATTCAGCACAAATGTTTTATCTTCACTGTCGTTTGTTAACAACAAAGCATCTTTAGCTGTGCCATCTGGTAGTATCTCAGTCGTAAAGCACTTCGAATTGAGAGGGGCAAGAAAGATGTCCAGAGAGAACAAGGATACTATTTCTATTAATACCAACTACAACTAACAGCTATCTCTAGTGAGTTTTTATTCTATCCAAGATAATGTGTGAAGCTTTTTGGGTGAATAATCCTACTTAATCTAACAACAATCTATAATGTAAGTATTACTAACTTCCCATTTCGAAAGCCCAGAGAGGTTAAGTTACTTGCCCCAAATCACCAGCATTTAGTAGAACTGGAATTTACAACTGCAAACTTCAAAGACCATGTTCTTAATCTGAAGGATAAACTGCCCCAACTAATCATGGCTTTACCTAATAGGTTCCTTATTTTAAATTAAAATTTTCATATAAACATGTAAAAGATGCTAATCCTCAAATATCACCTATATCACTGATTTAGTCTCCATGATTTCTGTGTTCCATGGCTCCTTAATCTAACGTAATCATTTTATCATCTTAATAAACATCTATGTATCTTGATCTGAGTTACCATATAAAGCTATCAAACAATGGAGAAAAATTACCTTGACCAGAAGTTCAAAACACAAGGAAGTTATAGACATTGAAGGGAACTTTACATGTAGTAACAGAAACAAAAAAAAGAACTTTGGGCCACAACTCTACATTCTCTATAATAACCCTTGAGGATTAGAAGACTTCATGTTAGAAAATATTGAATTGATTTTATATTTAAAAGTCTACTGACATAACTATGGAAGGACCACTGGCACCTGGGATATAGCCTTGGAAGGCAGCAAAGTGCCCGACAGGAAGAAAACAAAAACAAAAACAAAAACAAAAAAAGCCTCAAAATACTCCTTATAAACCTCAGTCTGACCCAGACTTGACATCCTATAAGAGTGATTCTGATGTTCTTCATGTGGTCATAAAATACAAAGGAAGCATAGTAGAAAAGGCAAGAAACTGATGGTATAAAAGCAATGAAGGCAATTCAGTGTTTCTTGTCTCTCCACCAAGTTCCACAAAATCACATGGCAAAAAGCCTCCTGTCATATGACAACAATAAGGAGAACAGATTCAGACTGGAAAGAGACAATCTATGGCATTCACCCACCTCCCTTATGCCTCGGTCACTGGATGGTTACCTTTAGTAAGACAGATCATGAGAAAAATTTTTTTCTAAAAAGGAGAAATTCAGTGACGATAAAAAGCCTATACAACATCAAAGCTAAAGTAAAGTTTTGGCTTAAATGAGAATGCACATGCAAGACGGACAAATAGAGATATAATTAAGATATAATTAAGAACTGAGCAGAAAGGCTCAACTCCAGAGGCTGCCTGGTATTTTCCACTTTTCTGGAATAATAACTAAAAACTATTTTATAGTCAGTAGAGCCTGAGACTTATAACATAGCAGAAATTATTATTATTTTTGTATCAATTAAAGGACAGTGGGTAAGAGTGGCCCTTTTATTAATGGCAAAGAAGTGTAGATACACACATAAGCAACACTACCATAAAGTAGAGATTTTTGTTCTAACAAAATCCATATTTATGTGATTATATTTCCTATGGTTGAGAGCAGCTATAATTAATGGATTTCCCTCCTTCTCTTAATGCAGCCATTTGTCAATTCAAATACAGAATGTCCAATCAATTTTGATGTATTTAGTAAGCAATTTGTCAAATGGTGCTATAATCCAGTTAATATATTAATTCTTGTCATGGAGAGAGTTCTGACAACTACAGTTGACCCTTAAGCAAAGCAGGGGTTAGGGGTGTCAAACCCCCCACAGTCAAAAATTCACATATAACTTTTGACTCTCCCAAAACTTACTACTAATTGCCTGCTGTTGACCGGAAGCCATACCAATAAACAATAAAATAAGCTAGAAAAAAGAAAATGTTCTTAAGATAATCATAAGGAAGGAACAATAAATTTACAGTACTGCTGTAAAAACATTCACATATAACTAGACCCACGCAGTTCAAACTCATGTCATTCAAGGGTCAACCATAAGTGGTCTTCCATAACTGGTTTAGAAAGAAAAATCTGTACTGGGCCTCACAGGATATTCTTGGGAGATAACACCTCTATGTCCCAATACCTGAGAGCATGCCGTAGCACATTACTTACTAGGAAAACTATTTTGCCAGAATAAAGATAACTGGTTCCACTGGACAGTGTGGCTGATTCCTGGTAATCAGCTGGGTTTCTCTCATTCCTGTGTGTCTCATATGTTTTTAAAGTTAGCAAGCCAATACATGTGACACTAAATGCAAAATAAGTAGGCTTCTAAGAGAGGAACAAAGCTTTACTAAGGAAACATATGCATCTTAAACTTAAAAAGTGCTTCTATAAACATCTGCCTCTATTCTAAAAACGTCTGCATATGAATTGCTAAGGAAGTAGTCTCAATCTTTTACTTTTCCTATCCCAACATTCTTCAGGCAAGTACTCACACCTGTACTTAAGACAGATACTGTACTAACTAAGGCCACACAGTTAGTCAAGCTTCACTTTACACAGTGTGAAGCTCTGGACATGACAGTTTTCTTGCTTTGGAAATACATTTCATTTGCTAGTTACTATGCTATCTCCATCTTTTTCCAGGTCTATCTATGCACTAGGAGCCAGAGATAGAACAATTAGATGTGCAAGGATTTCTGATGAGGGGTCCAAGTTCATATCACAGAAGAAATCTGGACTATAGTGACCAAGAAAGGGTCAAATCCTTTCTCAAACTTTTCTCTGGGAGATTTAACTACTACCAGTTTGGGCACAGCGAAGACTAGAAGACAGGTTTTTAACATGTCACAGATAACCTCCAGAGCACCTGGGCATATCTGGCAAATACTTTCCAAAGATGATAGCTCTTCCATGCACTACATCCAAATCTCAATATTTCTCTATCAGATAATAAAAGGCAGAGATGAAGGCAAACCCTTTGTAGAAAACAAAACTGAAAAATACGGCAACAAATTTTTTTTGAATTACAAGAAAGAAAAGGAACGCTACATTCATCTTTCAGACTTTAGACTCCCCTTAGTCCATTTATGAACCATGCAAGAGCAAACAAAAAAAATTGCGAAAGTGATTTGGCACAAGGCTGTGTATTTTAAAACCTGCAATGTGTACTGGTCCTCCAGACTACCAGACGTCCCATTGTTTCATGTGTCTGCTGAGAAAGGTGCCCTATGTGTCAGAAAAGCACACTGAATATTTTTCAATGACCCAGGGGGCAAAGGTCACTTATTATAAATGGATAATGAGACCTAATGCAGTGCTCTGGGTATGGACAAAGAAAGGGTCTATCCATAGCCCCTGGTGGGTTGGTCATTCAGGCTTTTATTTCCTCTCCACACTAAATGGAGTCAAACAATTGACAGAAATTCTATAGAGAAGGCTGAAACTGAGAGAAACAACTGTATTCTAACTGATAGACAGACACAAATAGCGACCCTGAAACGGCGCCAGAACTCCTGTTACCACTAACATAGCAGACAGCTGTAGCATTCCCTCTAAATTCCCATTTAGTCATTTGTTAGCAATTAACCTTTACTGATGGAAGTGATGGCACATCAAACCACAAGCTCCTGCCAATATCAACCCATTACATTATCGCAGGTAAGCAGACACAGACCATTCTGTTCTAGCTCCTTCTTTTTGAAGAAAAGAGCAAACTGATATCCCCATACCCTCCACCCTATATTCCCACTACTCAATTTACAAAATGAACATTCTGGGATATCAGGGTCTGAATCTATGAATTTTAAACTCAGGTGGGATAATATAAATGACATCAGAAGCCACAGTACTCATGGACTAGAGGCTTTATAACCTACAAATTATTTTTCTTTAATCTATCAGAATCAGTTTCCTATCCTAGTCAAATCCACCAATCCAATGATAATAAATAGTAATAGTATCAATGGAAAAGAATGTATACTTTCATCCGTACCTGAAAAAAGCAAGTCATAAAACAACCTTACGAACATTAAGATACTAATATCACTCACAATTTTGTCAAATACATTTAATAATACAAAACAGGGGGGTGCCTGGGTGACTCAGTCAGTTAAGCATCTGACTTCAGCTCAGGTCATGATCTCACACCTTGTGAGTTCAAGCCCCATGTCAGGCTCTGTGCTGACAGCTCAGAGCCTGGAGGCTGCTTGGGATTCTGTGTCTCCCTCTCTCTCGGCCTCTCCCTGCGCATGCTTTGTCTCTCTCTCCTTCAAAAATAAACATTTAAAAAAATTAACAACAAAAAAATAAAAATACAAAACAGCCCTTTCAAAAAACTTTCCTTTTGTTTCATATAAGTTTTAAGAACAATTAAGACAGGAAGGTGGACTGACAGGTAAACTATTTTTTCCCCAAATGGTAAAATGCTAAAGCAAATGACAGAAATGCTAAAATTTACTTCAGTAAATCATCATTACGTTGTAACAGAAAGGGCTTCTAGTTGAAAGCCATCTCGACAATAAATCAGCAATGAGAGAAAAACCCAATGAACTATTCCACAGATGTGAAGGTCTACATAAAGATATAGGTATCAATAAGAAATATGTCTCCCATAGACACAAAGAGAAAGAAGAAGGAAAAAGCATAATCTAATCTAAACTTTTTAATCCATAATTTATCAAGTTTGCAGTTTCCTTTCACTATTCAACATCTTTACATTGAAGAAAAGGTATTTAATTTCATAGTGTTCCCCAAGTTATACAGCATATATATGGCTAAATTCAGGGTCAATATGTCTTAAACTTGTAGTCCCTTGAAGAAAAACACCATTCATCTCACTAAAATTATTTCTCTATGGAAGGACATGTCAGTTGATAAAGTTAAGTATCAATAAGAGAAATCAGCAAATACAATTCAGTCTGAAGTGGTTTCTGAACTACCTCAGATATTCTATATTCAGACCTGGATAGAGCAGTACGACACACCCACTGGCCAACAATAGACTATAAATACTCTTTAAATAAGTCCTACATTACAAGTTTCCTCTACAAGAGAAAAACATTTCTTTCTTCCCCTTCCACCCTACCCACTCTTGGGCAAATATTTATTATGGACAATGCAAGGAAATATTATTGAGTACCTCCATCATACTTGGTACATACCACAGTAGCAATGCAATCCAGGATGTTAAGTTAAATCTAATGTCACATTCAAAAGAGAGCAGCTCAGAAGAGCGCTGCATATTTAATTGCTTTTCCGAGGCACTGACAATGACCATAGGAAAAAAGACCAATAATTTTTTTTTCCTTTCTGTATCAGTATGTTCAAAATATATCACCATTGTATCGTAAAACCAATAAAACAACAGGATAGTAAAATTCTAAAATAACTTCATTCTAAACTCAAAAATATGACTTTATATTACTAGGAAAAATATATATTTCTCTTCTCATGGTGATAGCTGGTATGACAGAATCAAAACCTCTAGATTCTAATCTTAAATGCACTGTTGACTTGTGATTTTCATACTTTTATATGTAATATAAATCTCAATACTAGTTTTAGGTACTATCTCCTTCATTATATATAAAGACTAAAATAAAAGTGCTAGTGAAATCTAAGAGACTGGTAAAACAATAGCATTTTTTGAAAGCATACATACCAAGAGAGAGCCGAGCTATTCAAAAGAAACTCAGAACTTAGTTCTTGTATTATAATAAAAAAACTAAGATTTTTGTCAGAGCAACACTATTCCTTGAAAGTAATGTTCCAGTTAGAGCTTTTAGAGTGATTAATACCACCTTCTTACATGTTGTGCTCTTTAGAGTATCACAATGCAACCTCATTGCTTCTTTCTACACTCTCTCTGGGATAAGACTATTTATTTCACAGAAAGTGTACCTGAATTATCAATTACATCCAAAAAAACAAAACAAACAAAAAACAAAAACAAACCAAAACAAAATTCAAAAGGGAGCTGCAATGTGTAAACACACATATGGAAGTTTTGGGGTAATTTCTAAGAGCCTACTGAACATTACCACAGGTACCAACACAGAAGCCACAGTGTAATCACCAATTCTCTTTCCTACTCTAGACAACATAGTTCCCTTAATGTTGCAATGAATGGCATAAGCTATTGCCCAAGCCAGTTATCCTTTCTGGCTCACTTTTCTTCAGTCACCAAATCCTAGAGATAAAACCTCCTCAGCCACTTCTCTCCAGCCCCACTAATAACTTCTTCCTTCTTTGAACTTTTGTACCAATTAATTCATGCTATCAACACAGCACTTATCAAAATGTATTATGGATACTCACATATATCTTTCTTATTTGTATTTATGTTAGAGGCAAAAAGTAAAAAGAGAAGTAAAACTGCAGAAGTGGTGTAATGCAAGATTAAGATAATACATAGGTTTTAAGTATCTGAAGTTTAAAAAATAATTATGATCATACATTTCCACTACTGGCTACATATGAGAGACTTGATTTACATTATCTCCTAAAATAACTAAATTAGGCCTAAGCAAAAGGCAATTTTGAACCCTCCATAATAAAGCTTAAGAATAAGCATAGATAGAATCAAATTTATTCCAAGTAATATCAAATTTATTCCAAGTAATATGAATGCATCCTAGGACAATCCACCACTTGACAACATGAAACTGAAAATGCCCAGCATCCTATCTAAAATCATTAGGGATATAAAGAAGCAAGAAAACACACCTCAGACCTAGGAGGACAATCAATCAATAGAAAAACCTCCAAGAAACATCATAGTGGTAAAAGAATTAGAACACTGGGATTCTAAAACAGCTATTATAAAATAAATGTTCCATATGTTCAAACACATACATGATGAGGAAATAAATGAAAGATATAAAAAAGACCCAAAATGGGACCGCTAGAGATGAAAAATATGATATCTGAAATAAAAAAATACATTGAATGAAATTAACAGCAGATTAGGCAAAGTAGAGTAGAAGACCTAAGGTATTTAAATATGTAGAGGGGCACCTGGGTAGCTCAGTTGGTTCAATGTCCAACTCTTGATTTTGGCTCAGGTCATGATCTCATGGTTTGTGAAATCGAGCCCCATGTGGTATTGGGCTCTGTGCTGGCAGCCTGGAACCTGCTTGGGATTCTCTCTCACTCTCTCTCTCTCTCTCCCCCTGCCAGCATGCATGCACACACACTCTCTCTCTCTCAAAACAAATAAGCCTTTTTTTAAAAAAATGTAGAATACTATATGAAATCAGAGAGAGAAAGGAAGAATTTTTAAAAATGAACAAAAATTCGGTAAGCTGGAAAAATATCAGGTGGTCAACATCCATATAACTGGAGTCACAAAAGGAAAGAAGGGGAGTGAGAGAAAAAAATATTTCAACATATAATTCCATAAAAGTGTTCAAATTTCACAAAAACTATAAATTCACAAATCCAGGAATCTCATCAACCCCAAGCAGAAGAAAACCACCCTATGACATTATAGTTTAATTGATTTTTTTCTATATTATTTCTATTTTTCTACTGTTTTTGTTTTCTATTTCACCAATTTCCATTCTGATCTTCATCATGTTCTTTCTGCTTTAATTTACTTTATTTTTTCTAGTTTCTAAATGTGGAAGCTGAGGTCATTGCTTTTAGCACTTTTCTTTCATAACATTAGGCATTTTCTAGTCCTATAAATTTGCTCCTGAAAACTGAGGTAGTGCCACCCCACGCATTTTTTCTATTTTTCTTTAAAGTTTTTATTTTGAAATGATTATAGATTCATGAGAAGTTACAAAATAATACAGAGTAGTCTTCTGTATAGCCTTCACCTAGTTTCAAAGCCAGTACATTGCTATTGGTACAATCCACAGACCTTATTCAGATTTCGCGAGTTTTATATATCCAGTTTTACATACACTCATTTTATGTAAGGGTATGTATATGTCCGTATAGAGTTCTATCAAATTCTGCCATGTGTTAATTTGTGTAACCTCTACTACAATCAAGATACAGAACTATGCCATCATCACAAAGATCTACCTAACCCTTCATAGTCATGTTTAATACCTACCCTTCTAAAAATAGAAGGTCTCCCAAGCCCCAGTCAACACTAATCTGTTATTCATCTCTAGAATTCTGTCATTTTGAGAATGTTATAGAAATGAAACCTGTTTTTCTCTTGGTGCTTTTAAGATCTGTAGCAAACTTCTGAGAATGGCTTTCTCACTTGGCATAATGTCCTCGAGATTCATCCAATTTGTTGCATGTATTTATACTTCAACCCACTTTTTTTTTCTTGAATAGTATTCTAAGATATGGATCTGTTCTGTTGTCATTTTCATTCAGTTTAAAATAATTTCTAATTTCCCTTTTGATTTCCTCTTTGAACCATGTATTATTTAGAAGTATGTTGTTTAGTTTCCAAATATTTCTGGATTTTCCAGAGATCTGTTATTCATTTCTTATTTAATTCTATTGTGATCAGAGAATATATACTTTGTATGACTTGAAAGCTTTTAAATTTATTGAGACTTGTTTAATGGCTCAGAAGATGGTCTATCCTGGTCATTGCCGTGGACTTGAAAAGAATGTGTATCATACAGATGGAGTATTTCACATAGTCTGATATTAATGTAGTAACTCAGGGTTTCAAGTATGTTTCTCTTAAGCAGAATATAGTTGGGGCTTATTTTTTACCCAATTTTATAAACTGATTTTTTATTACAAAGTTTAGATCATTTATAACTAATATGAGTACTGATATGCTTAGGGTTACATCATCTTGCTTATTTATTTTTATTTCCTTTTATTTTCTTTCTTGGTGTAGGTTACTTTTGGTTTCCTTGTATATATAAAGATATCACATACATTTTATTATACACATCACAGTTTACCTTCAAGTGACATTATACCACTCCAATATGCTATAAAAACCTTAGAATAGTTTCATTTCCTATACTCCTTGCCTTAATGCTACTGTTGTCATACATTTACGTACACAGACACACACACACAGACGCAAAGACTACAATACAGTGTGTGTGTGTGTGTGTGTGTGTGTGTGTGTGTATTTTAAAGACTACAATACATTGATACTATTTTTGGGTTAACAGTAAATTTTAAAGAAACATATATCATTACTGCAAAACCCCACATATTCTATGTTTTAACCATACTCAGTGATCTTCATTCCTTTCCATCTGGTATCATTTTTCTTCTGTGACTTCCTTTAACATTCTATACAGAACATATCTATTGCTGATCATTTTTTTAATCTTTTGTATATCTGAAAAAATGTTTACTTTGCCTTCTTTTTGGAGGATTTTTGGGGGGAAGGGGATAGAATTCTAGGTTAACAGTTGCTTCCTTTCAGTACTTAAATCTGCCATTTTTATCAATTTTGCCTAGGTATATAACATCTTCTTTTTCCCTCCATCTGCTTTTATACTTGAAATGATTTTGAGCAATTTGATTATAATGTACTTTGGTACAGTTTTCTCCAAGATTTTTGTGCTTGAGATTTATTGATCTTCTCAAATCTGTGAGTTTATAGTTTATATCATATCTGGACATTTTTTCACTATTTCTACTCTGCTTTCAAGTAAGTACAGGTTATCCTACAGCTCAGGGAAACTGTTTAAAATGTTGTTATTTCGGGGCACCTGGGTGGCTCAGTTGGTCAAGCGTCCGACTTTGGCTCGGGTCATGATCTCATGGTTCATGGGTTCGAGCCCCACGTTGGGCTCTGTGCTGAAAGCTTGGAGCCTGGAGCCTGCTTCAGATTCTGTGTCTTCCTCTCTTCCCTCTCTGCCCCTCCCCCACTCACTCTATTTCTCTCTCAAAAAATAAATTAAAACATTAAAAATTTTAAAAAATACTGTTATTTCTGTGTTTCATTTTTGGACAACTTCTCTTGGTCTATCTTCAAGTTCACTAGTATTTTCTTCTATAATTTTTAATTTATCCTGAATCTTATCCAGTACAACCTTCATATGTAGGCTTTCTTATTTAGAACTTTAATTTGAGTCTTTAAAATTTCCCATGTCTCTGCTTAACTTTTCAAACATAATGGAACACAGTTACAATCTCTTTTAGAGTCACTATTCCTGACCCTGGATGAGCTCTAGGTACTGTACCCTCTAGGATTCTCTGGTGGTTGTTTCTTCAGCTTCCAGTGGTTTCCTACAACCACCAGTACTGTGTAGAATACTAGAGAAGGACGCTCTGCAGATGTTCAGAGTTCACATTCTGTGGAAATCCATTCTCTCTGATGGCTTATCCAGGAAATTCTAGGTTAGGAGTTAGCAAACAGTAAATAGGGAGGGCTTTGTGGGTCATTATTACTCAAATCTCTGGATATAATTTTTAAGTGGCCATAGACAACATATAAATGAAGTGAAATGGTGTGTGTTACAGTAAAACTTTATTTATGAAAACAGCTCATAATACTTTGCTGTTAGGCACTCTTCCTTGGTCTTACTGGACTCTCAGCTCTCTGTCCTCTGTATTCCACGTGGATCCCCACCCCACCCGCGCCCCTCACTGCAGTACAGCTCAGATACTCTTTCAAGGCAATAAATGGAGGCAGTTGTAAGGCTTGCCTCATTTGTTTCCCATCTCTCAGGAACCACTGTCTTTCAATACCTGGTGTCCAGTGGCTTGAAAACAGTTGTTTTATATATTCTGTTTTTTTGTTGTTGTTTCAGGCAAATGGAACCTTGAGAAATACCCAATAAAAATATTATATTCACACATACAAAATTTTAAATCCAATTGAAACATGTCCAAAGCATATATTATATGTTTTAACCATTTTCTATGTTTCTCATTCCTTTCCATATGGTGTCAAAGGTTCTCCCCACCTTTCCTATAATGCTTGTAAAGGTAGAGAAAGCAATTATATCTCCCAATAAAATAGAGAGAGGTTCTATGGCTCCCAGTTACCTTTCTATTGTGTATCAAGGCTATGTTTCTGTTGAATGATCTCTTGTTCCCATTTAACAAGGAAAACTCAATAAGCTTACAGAGGAACTTCTCACATACCCATGGATTATCTCAGAAAGAAGTTCAAAGTCTGACCTCCCCCCCAACAAAGCTAGTTAATGTCAGCAACTTAAAAATATTGCTTCTGCAAAATTACCTGAAAGAAAAGGAGGAAATATTATTTTTCCCCTTAATAAAACTTTCCCAAATCAACTCAGTTAGCCCTATCTTTAATTTACAATTTGGGAAGCCCTGAAGCAGACTAAAGAAAAAGCTATTGTCTATTTTGGGATCATATTCAAAGCTAGATGGTATTTGTTAGTCTCTTCTAATGTTTATCTTTGTTTTTGGCAAAGTAATTCACTGCAATAAAGTGCCTATTTTAGAAAAGATAATTACAGTATGTAATTTTTTTGAAGGGAGAAAAAATTTTTTGTGTTAACACAAAAATTACTAATTTCTTCTGCTATAATCTTTTTATAAACTATTCCCAAGATTTCTTATGACAAAAGCAAACTTTTTTTCATATTAGATTCTTGACTTTTACCTTTACTGAGCCATACAACAGGAATAGATTACCATCTGTATATTCATTTTACACATTTAAATTAATCAATGTACTCAAACCGTTTGAATTTGCTGATATTTGACTTCTGTTTTACTTACTCAGAATGGCAATTCCCTATGGTTCAACCTAATAACGAAGACATCTCCAGCTTTATAGAGTAAGCAGCATTCTGGTATGATTCAATTTCTGATAGACCAAAAGGCCTCAATTTTGTATCATTCCCATTCAAATAACATACGTGGGAAATGTGAATACAGTTAAGAACACAAAATTTGGAGTTTTTACTTCCTTCACTTTAAAGTTAGGTGAGAAGTCTTTAGTGTTGCAGGCAAGTTTCCCTTCTCCTCCCCCACCAGTCACCCTTTTGCTATATATGCAGACAGAACTTTGTTTATCAACTAGCAGTGTATTTATTATGATTACAGGGCTGGAAGGGGAGTGGGGATTCCTTGCTAAACATCCTGCTCTCCTACTCTCTTCTCCTTGAGACAAAGTTTCTTTCCCATTTCCATTTACATCATGCTTTGTCTACTATTATTATAATTTCCGGAGTTTGTACAAGTCTGCTTCACTTGGTCCACAGATCCAAATACAAAAAAGAAAATGCATGTAACATCTGAGAAGTTTGCAGTAGAATTTTACTCCAAATGGATAAATCTGAGAATACTTTTAGTAATATATTTATCAATTTTTCAAGTTGGCAAATAAGAGGTGATTTCCAATATGGTTAAATAAAACAAAAAGCTTCCCGGCATCAGGTATGGTATCCTTGTGTTTTAAGAGGTCACAACATCATCTCAAATGGTTTCAGTAAGAGGAATTGGAGAGAAACCAAGAGGGTAACAAGCATGTCTTCTTAGTGAGGCTCTAACTTGCATAAAGGAGTCAACAGATGGGCAGGTAAAGACATTCTCTCTAAACTGGCTCCAGCACTGCTTTTACCAATTGTATTTCAGGCTTTTACTCCTCTGATGTCAATGTCCATCTTTTGCATATTTAATTGCTTCAGTCCTGTAATATACGGGCATGCCCAAGGACTCTCAATCAAATAGCCTTTCTTTGTATAAGAAAACGGGACTTTAAAATCAGGCTAATTCTGTGTCTCTACCATCAATGTAAAGAAGTAATAATTATTACAAATATACCTAGCTCCTAGGTGTTTTTATAACCTATTAAATTATATCTACAGTGACATTTCACAAAATAAGAGAAAACAAAATAATTATATCCATCACTTGGATAACACATATTACAACATGGCCCATATTGCATAGTCAGAATAGGTATTTCATTATTAAGTCCCTGAAGTCTATTATTTGGAATTCAGTACTTCTGAGACAAGAAACAAAGATATAGAGTGAAGCTTAAACTGTTTTTACAGTTTTTACAGAACTTTAGCATCCCTTCATTGACCATAATAATACCTTTATAAGAGCAAGTGTTATCATTAATATTTTATAATTATCAAATTACTGAGAGGTGGTTTGGAACTGGAACTCGGGCCTTTTTATCCTTGGCCCAAGCTAGTTCATCTGGAATAGTCTAACATGAAATGCATTCATATTACATTTTAATTATACACTGTAGACTCATCAGTGACTACTTTCTTTCAACTTATCTCTAATTATTTTCTATTCCAACTCTGCAACATCTCACAGGTTTGTCCTGTCTTCCCTGTTATACAGACATAATTAAAGCCTTCTCTTCATATGGAACCACAAAAGACTCCGAATAGCCAAAGTAATATTGAAGAAGAAAACCAAAACGGGAGGCATCACAATCCCACACTTTAGACTCTACTACAAAGCTGTCATCATCAAGACAGTATGGTATTGGCACAAAAACAGACACATAGACCAATGGAATAGATTAGAGAGCCCAGAGCTGGACCCAATTAATCTCTGACAAAGCAGAAAAGAGTATCCAATGGAAAAAAGACAGCCTCTTTAACAGGTGGTGCTGGGAGAACTGGACAGTAACATGCAAAAGAATGAAACTAGACCACTTTCTTACACCA
>CM053565.1:23610450-23634432 GCA_028646485.1 Cryptoprocta ferox | reverse complement strand
ATCCCCAAAGGCAAGGGAATCATGAACCAAAATAAACTATTGGGACCTCATCAAGATAAAAAGCTTCTGCACTGCAAAGGAAACAATCGAAAAAAACTAATAGGCAACCGACAGAGTGGGAAAAGATAGTTGCAAATGACATATCGGATAAAGGGCTAGTATCCAAAATCTACAAAGAACTCACCCAACTCCACACCCGAAAAACGAATAATCCAGTGAAGAAACGGGCAGAAGACATGAATAGACTCTTTTCCAAAGAGGACATCCAGGTGGCCAAAAGACACATGAAACGATGCTCAGCATCACTCAGAAATACAAATCAAAACCACACTGAGATACCACCTCACACCAGTCAGAGTGGCTAAAATGAACAAATCAAGAGAAGATGCTGGTGAGGATGTGGAGAAACGGGCACCCTCCTACACTGTTGGTGGGAATGTAAACTGGTACAGACGCTCTGGAAAACACTGTAGAGGTTCCTCAAAAAACTATCAATAGAACTCCCCTATGATCCAGCAATAGCACTGCTGGGGATTTACCCAAGGGATACAGAAATGCTGATGCATAGGGGCACATGCACCCCAATGTTCATAGCGGCACTTTCAACAATAGCCAAATCATGGAAAGAGCCTAGATGTCCATCAACTGATGAATGGATCAAGAAGATGTGGTTTATCTATACAATGGAATACTACACGGCAATGAGAAAGAATGAAATCTGGCCATTCATAGCAACATGGATGGACCTCGAGGGTGTCATGCTAAGCAAAATAAGTCAGGCAGGGAAGGACAGATACCATATGTTTTCACTCATTGGTCTAACAGGAGAAACCTAACAGAGGACCATGGGGAGGGGAAGGAGGAAAAAGAGTTAGGGAGAGGGAGGGAGACAAAGCACGGGAGACTCTTGAATACTGAAAACAAACTGAGGGCAGAAGTTGGGAGGGGGAAAGGGGAAGGGGGGTGATGGTCATGGTGGAGGACACTCGTGGGGAAGAGCACTGGGTGTTATATGGAAACCAACTTGACAATAAACTATAAATTAAAAAAAATAAAAGTGGATTTTTAAAATATAAATACAGTATAGTACTGTAAATATATATTCTCTTCCTTATGATTTTCTCAATAACATTTTCTTTTCTTTAGCTTACTTTATTGGAAACCAACTTGACAATAAACTATAAAAAAAAAAACCTAAAAGAAGGGAAAACTAAAACAACAACAACAACAACAAAGCCCTCTCACCTTGCTTCAGGACCATGGAGCCTCCACAGCCCTCCCCTCCTCTGAGCCTCCCATTACAACACTGCCGGAGCGATCTTTCTAAAATGCAGTTCTGATGGTGTCATTCCAATGCCTGAAAACACTTGGTGGCTTGCTACTGCCTATAGTGGTAGTTCTTAAACTGTGCACCTGGGGATCTCTGTAACTCTAAGAATTAGACAAAGGTGTTTAGAGCTGTTAAAATCAAGTAATGTCAATCAGTTTAATTTGCCAGCACACAAAAATTAAGGGACAGAGTTGCATTGGGTTTATGCCCCTATCTTTGTCTTATATATCTGGGACTTGCTACTGTTTGTCTGTCGAACACAAATAACAAAATATCAAAATAACAAAACAAAGAAAATGTTAATTCTGAGTCAACTTTTCCTAATTCAACACTATTTTCACCACTGTTGAGAGGCAGGGGGGAAATGGTCTCCTGATTTTCATTTGATATCATACAAATCACATTTTTTTTCTAATTCAAAATACATGCTCCGATAACCTAGAACGTAACAACTTTTATATACTCTGCTTCTTACTTACTATACCCCTCTGTGAGGGCTTTGGCAGCTAAAGTCATTGCCCCCACAGTTCACTAATAGACCCATCTCATTTTATTTTACTTTTTTATTAAATGCCTGTCTCCTGCATTAGTGAATTCACTGAGAAAAGAAGCAACATATTCTTCATGTTTAAACCACAAGTGCCTGACACATAGAAGTCACTCAGTAAATACGTGCTGGAAGAATCAGTGAGTTCAATTTTATAAGAGACCAAGACTGCCAACTATTTGATACTATTATGGAGTTTCAGAAATTTCAAGGAAGGTCAGTAAATTTTCTCTGTTTCCAGTATAATATGTAACACATTATAAGCATAAAATAAAATAGTTTTAGAACTATTTTACTTCATGCTGCATAAAAACAGCCAGGCAAGATAGTAAGTTCAATACAACAAAACTCCACTAAAAGCATGTCAATGCTGATTTTTAGGAAGTTTCTTAAAAACATACAATGCTCACACCCATCAAGTGAAATTAAGGACCCAGTCAATTCTACAAAATTAAGTTATAATTGTAAAGAATTTTTAATTCTATGACGATAAACTGGATAATAAATATAAAATTGTCTTTCCATGTCTCCCCTACAAAAAAGACTGTTTCTAGCTCACTGTACATTTTTCCCTTACTCGAAAAAAGAATGCGGGTCAATCCCTATAAATGTTAGGGCTTAGATATGAAAGTAAACAAACAAATAAATACCCCATGAAGTTGCAATCATTACTTCATTGTTCCAAGTAAAATTCTACAAAAAGAAAAGCCTGCTAATACTTTCACAGTCAGAGGTGCTTAATTTTTTTTCATGTCAGAAATAGATACCAAGTTTTATGAAGTTTATTATATCCCAGTATCCTAATTTAAAAAAAAAAAAAAAAACTTTGGAGACCATCAGTTATACCCCCATGAACTTATATAATTGCAGGAGTATATCTCATGGCCAAGAATATGAAGAGCCAGAGGCATACTTAATGTGTGCTAAGGCTTCTGGTTTATATTTGTATTAAATATCTTACTTGTCTCAATCTGATTGTTTACAGCCTATGGCCTATGGACCAGTGGTCATATGCATGGCTGCATTAAAAGTCAGCATTTTAAGATGAAATCTCAAAATACTGTATGGAAGATAAAAAACAATGAGAACTACTTACGGCCAGCAAGCAAGAACTGATAATACTGGACTGCATCAGCAGCGAGGAGCAGAGGGTGGTTTGCATTAAATGGTGGTTGCAATTCATTCCATTGTGGAGTTCTAAGGAAAGAGCAGAAGAATATTAATATTTAAGCTTAATAGATGGGATGTAAATCACGATCACTGTCACCACTTATAGACACTGATATAAACTCACACTATCTTTGCAATCATTAAAATGAACTTGTTGGAGTGCTGAAACCTGAAATACAAGGCCATCTGCTTAAAAAGAATAAAAAGAGCTGATATCACATAGAGCCGATATTAGTTTAATGGCAGAAGACCTTCCAATAGCATAGACAAGACATTCAAAGCACTGGACAGAGAGGGAGTGTGGAATTCAAACATCACACCTAAGTAGTTCTAATTTTACCTAATTTCGGACAACTGTTAGAACTCACTATTCTCAGAATATGTGTATATTTTAAAATAAAATAAAGCAGGTAAAGTGGTTTTAAAAAAACACCATGCAGTTAAATTAATGGTTGACTTACTACAGACCTAATTAGTATTTGAGTTCCAAAATAAGCCATTTATTTCAACGATGGTGCAGTAATTTTAATTGGATCTCCCTGCTCCTAAATAGCTTGATAAATAAGATATTGATCAGATCAATCTAGTCCAGTAAAGTAGTAGTAAAGAATGCTGGAGCCTCCAAAAATCAATATAAGAATATTTTAAAATGTCAAAAGGAGAGGGATCATTTTCATATCCATTTTTGTCATTTTGTTTCCTTCCATACTTGTCAGGACAAATTTTTTTCTGCCTCTTCTGTACCACTGTACGCTAAATTGAACAGGTATTATTCTAGATTTTATTTCTCTCTAATACTTGCTTATAAATAGTCTAATGATCATGTACTTTTGAGAAGGACTCTGATTCTTAATAAACATTTCTACAGTGCTTAGCCATTATATCCTGGGGAATTACTTTAAAAGGAAACCTTCCAGGCTATTTATATAGTTTCCAGTCCCCTTAATGGCTGTTCCAATGTACTCTCTATTTTCAGTGAACATGAGAATGGAAACAAAGGAAGCACTAAAGCTCTATCTGTGAGATAGAAAACAATCCAAGTCCAAAAAAATATAACACAAAGATGCAAGGACAAAGTAATTCAAAAGGAGGCTTACAAAAAACACAACTGAAAACATATGATCACACAAAAATCTGTACATTAATGTTATTAGCAGCATAATTCATGACAGCTAAAAAGTGGAAATGTCATCAACTGATGGATAAACAAAGTGTTTAAACAAATGGATACAAATGTGGTATATCCATGCAGTGGACTATTATTTGGCCACAAAAAGAAATGATACATGGTACAACATGGATGGACCTTGAAAACATCATGCTAAATGAAGAAAGTCAAATGCAAAAGGTCACATTTTATATGAGCTCATTTATATGGAATGTCCATAGCAGGCAAATCCAAAGAGATAGAAAGTAAACTGTGATTGCCTAGGGCTGAAGTCTTAGGGGGAAATGGGGAGTGACTCCTAATGGGTATAGAGTTTCTTTTTGGGGGTGATGAAAATTGATTGCGATGATAGGTACACTACTATAGGGAAATCTACTGAAAATTCTGTTTAAATGGGTGAACTGGATTAGGTGTACATTATATCTCAAAAAAGGAATTACTGCTACAAGCCACAGCAGGGGTGTATCAAAATAATTCTGCTGGGTGAGAAGGAGTAAGACAAAAAAAAGAGTACACTCACTATGATTCCATTTATATAAAATTCTAGAAATTATAAACTAATCTCTAGTGACAGAGAGCAGTGGGGCTCAACGGGTAAGGTAGGGATAAAGAGGGGCAGCAGGGGGCAAAAGAAAACATTTGGGGGCAACGGATATATTTATAACGTTAATTATGGTGCTGGTTTCACAGATGTATATATATGTCAACTTTATCAAATTGTACATTTTTAATATTTTAAACTTCAATAAAACCGCTAAAAACAATGGAAGGAGGTACTACCTAACCAGAGTCCAGCTGGCTCGAGGTGATGTCATCACTTCCAGTGGGGTGTCATCACTAATCTTGGGGGCAGTGCTGAGTGGTCGTGGCTCCATCATGTGCTCCACTAAGGTCCCATAGCAGCTAATAATGTAGAGAGATTCAACGACAACTTGTTTGGACTGATCTACAAACAGAAAAAGAGAACCTGGTTGTGTGATAATGGCATAAAAGAAGCACAGCATAAATTTTATAAGTTACTGACCTTACAGAGGCTGAAAGATACCTTTCTGAGGCTGTTGAGAGAAAATATAGCAGGAAATTTTTCACATGGTGCCTCCCCTGCCTAAAGGTTGCCTCTTAGAAGTAGATGCTAATGAATATGAGAATCTCTGTGCTATCAAAATATTTTTAAATCTTAAGCAATTAATTTCAAGAATGTTGAAAATATACTCCAAATTCTACCACAGTGAAACAATATTTCAGTTTTTTGTATTTGTCTTCAACGTAATTTGTTCCACATTACAAAAAATGAATAACATCAGGTGGGACAGGGAAGGACTGACTGGAAAGGAACACTGTATGGACTAAGATTTAGTTACACGGGATATACTAACTCAACTACATGAGAGGTTCTCTGTATGCCTAAATTAGCCTAACTTCTCCTCTACTTTCTCTCAGAAAACTCTGGCTTTTAAATCTGGATTAAAACAAACACATGAAAAACACGTAAGTCTCCCCACCAAATCCTCTTTCTTCTTTCCTCTCCATGGGATCAATGGCCCCTCTGGTAAATGAAGACCACTCATACTTTAAGGTCAGGTGCTGAATATGGATCTAATCAAATGACTTTATAAGGAGTACACATGTCCTCACTACCAAAACAGGTTTAGTCCTCTATCTTGGGTTTTACAGTAAACCTAGGGGCATATAAAATCACTCATGAATGCTGGGTGGGTCGCCTTATCTCCATGCCAGAGGAATCAATTACAGCTGATTTGAGAAAATGGCTAACGACCAGTCAGTGGGACATAAAGGAGTAGTAAGTTAAAAGGGTAATTAGAACAGAAGGGAGAAGCATTTGAAATTGAGCTTCACAGAGGGTTTTTAACTAGTAACAAAAAGTCATTTTGATAGCATCATTAAAACTAAGGAGGTAACAAAAAGTAAAGATGGGATAAGAAAATGGAAGGCCTGCATACTTTACTGTATCCTCTCCCACTTAGTCAGGGAAACCTGCTGTGCATGAGATCCTATTTCCAAGGAAAGGGTCACAGAAAGGCGATAACAAGGGAGAGGGCTGATGTCTGACTGCCAGTATTAAGCGTAAAGCAGAGCCATTTTGCCAAGAACAATACAGCCTGTGGAACTCAGCAGAAAAGTGCCTCGCTAACAACTCTGTTTCTGACCTACTTTAATAGTGCTAAAATAATAAGGACAAATTCTTAACACTCAAAATTAAATACCTGCTCCATTAATGCAGGCACTCTTGTGCAAAGAAACAATAAGGAATAACATACTAAAACCATAATTATATAAATTTGAGGTACTGATCTTGGTGACTGAAGCAGGGATAAAAAAAAACTATATAAATTCAAAGGAGCAATGGTTATTGTAAAAGATGACTCCTATTTCTGAGTGGGAGCCTGTTTTATCTTTTAATTTATAACATGACAAAGTTGTCGGTGTTTTTTTGTTTGTTTTTTAAAGTCAAGACTGAGCTTTAGAAAACCTGGGTTCAAACTGTGAAACCATCACCTACCTGGTGCTTTTAGCTAAGATATTTAAAGGCGCTGATCTTGAGCTCTTTGTCTCTAAAACAGGGAAAACAAGGGTTTTCCTCTCCACATCTCAGAGGCAATGGCATGGAGTTAGCTTGTCAAAAATGCAGATGTAAAAAAAATGTATAATGGTATGGAATTAACAGTGTTGAGGACACTGGTAGACTGTGGCCAACAAAACAAAATGCAAACATTCAAATGGGCTAAAAGTTTATTTCACATTTACAGTGAGAGGATAACCTTTCTCCTTGATGAGGCTTGCGTAGTTGAGGACAGACATGCTAACTGAATGGAAAAATGGATTTAGAGAATACTGGGTCCAAGATTATTCAAGGAGAACCACTATGAATTTTACTAAAGGCAAGTTTAAGCTTCAGTAAGCTACATACCTTTTTCTCTTTTCAGACCTGCATTATTCGCAAACCACGATCTGGACGTCCCAAACATTGCAGCCACGCAAAATTCTCCGCCCATTGATTTGCTGGGTGAAATTTGTGGAGGTGGTTTAACTTTGCTTAAAAAATAAAATGACAGTAAGAAAATTACCAAGATGGAATCATAGACCTCAAGATAGTGACATATTTTCCTTAAAATTCTAAGTATGCAAACCCTCCAATGTGGACATGCATTTTGCCTTAACTAATAACTG
Source organism: Cryptoprocta ferox (assembly GCA_028646485.1). Classification (NCBI taxonomy): domain Eukaryota; kingdom Metazoa; phylum Chordata; class Mammalia; order Carnivora; family Eupleridae; genus Cryptoprocta; species Cryptoprocta ferox. Next base: position 23,627,028 of record CM053565.1, on the reverse strand, counting down.
GCAGTGTGAGACTGTGTTCTGCAGTAAAAGTAAAATTATTTCAAAATTCTGGATATTATCAGAATAGTAACTTATAAAAACAATAAAAATTAACTCCTTCTTGAAGTATGTGCTGGTGCAATCCAAGTCATTTCTTTTCAGATGGGTAACATTTTTCTGGAGATTTTAAAGGAGAACAACAGAATCAACATAAACATCTCACAATAAAAAAATAGTTTATCATTTCATTTTGATATAGAAGATGTGGGATTGACAATACACTTGAATGCAGACACCATGTACGAAAATAACGAGATGATACAGAATGAAACCCTGCAAATGGTCTCAGCCACAATGCTATGCACAGCGAGACAATGAATGGGGAGAAGATCGAATGCTCTAATGCAATTATATTCACTGACCTTTCTATTTGTTATTTTTTCTTCATGGGTTTGTGAAAATGGTGTGTCTATTTTTGTTCTGTTCTTCACATATTTGAGGACACATTAAGTAACTGATGTAACTACCATAAAAAAGTACTTCCTTTCTTCTTTATTTTCTCCAATTTAGCTTTCATACCACCAACTTCCAATATCAACCTTTCATCTTCTGTGACTCTTGACTTGGCAAAGACTCCCTCAGAGCTCACTGACAATCCTGCTGACTACCTCAGATAAATGATTGTAAGGTTTTCTCTAATTCATACACCAGAAAATAGCCTCGCTGCATACTGGTCAAGATCATAGCCCTGTTGGGACACAGAGCTCTGATGTTCCTACTCTGCTAGTCAGTCTCCAATGTCAAATAACATTATTTCTACCTTCTTTTGTTCAGTATCCTTATCTCTTTATCTTTTAATAAAGTATGATTAGGTAGAGAAAGATTGGGTTTTGGAGTCAAGAAGAAACTTGCATACTGCCACTTATTAGCTGTGTGACTTTGGTTAAGGTATTTAACTTCTCAGAGTTCAGACTACTAATATGTAAAATACAAATAGTAATGCCTAAGTCATAGGGTTATTTTAAGCATTTTTTATTATATTTATTCTCTAAGTATGCTCCCTGGCTAGTAGTACCACCTGAGAACTTCTTAGGTATGCAAATATTCATCAAGCCACACCCCAGTTCTGGGGATGAGGCTAACAATCTCTGGGTTTGTTTTTTTTTTCATAAACTTTTTTTTTAAACAAGCCCTCCAGGAGATTCTAGTGCATGTTCACGTTTAAGAATCACTGTATTAGGGAAAGTACATAAAGCAATTAGGGCAGTGCCTACCCATATTATGGTACTCAACAACGTTAACTGTCTTCTATATGGCACACAGCCTTAACCTAATTTTCAAAGACAACAGACTGTGCTTTGGTTATCTCAGTTTCCAGATCCTTATGACACTTGAAATAGTCTTCCACATATTTTATTTCTCCAGGCTTCAGCTCTGACATCTTCCTGCTAGGAAAAGCAAAAAGCTTGGATCAGAGGCCACTGTGACTGGTCGTTTTGGTCTCTCCCTTTGTACCAAATCTCTGGTAACGCACATTGCCATATATGAAAAGGCCTCTTCTTTCTATCATTTATATTTCTTAATCACTTCATATTATCACCCATAAAAATCATACCCATGCCTAAAATATCAACAACAGTCACAGTCAGACTTCCACTGACAGGGAATAAAGACACAGTTTTTTTAAAAATGTTTCTCTGAGGAAATGAATCTGGTTCTACAAACGGTTTTACATCTTCCTTGTTGCATTTGCCACAACTACAATAACTTACCAACAGGAAAGAAGACACCAGCCCAACCCTCGACCTACACCAGAACAAACATGTACCTGGCCTCCATTATCTGGGTAACCAACATCAGCTTATCCCTTCTGGTTTTGAAGCTCTCTGTTGGAATACCTTGGAGTGTAAGTCCTCCTTCAAAGCCTTATTTCCATCACTGAACTGCTATCACTGAGCTAGTAAGTTCCTATAACTAGCATATTTTAATTTCTCTGGTTACTGTTAACCCTTAGGAGTTTGGGGAGGTTGGAGAGAGGAGGAGAGAAGAATACCATTCCAGAATTTGTTGAAAGGTGTTTCCAATTATGTGACTATGTGTTTTTACTAGAATCACCATCAGGGAACAATAATACTACAATGTACAAATAAGCCTTCCCAGGGACAAATTCAAAGTTCTTTGCAAATTACTGAATGCTGTTTTTGTTTTTTTAAAGCATGTGGTAAGCAACAAGATAGAATACAAGTGAATAGCATGACACTTCTTAAGGGAGACTATGGTACATATAAAATGTGCCTACTGAATAGACTTAAAAAATAGTTGCTATTAGGCCAGATAGTTACCTTGGCAACACAGTAATAAAGAGTAGAAGTATGGTAAGATATCAATTTAATCTTTGGCCATGCAAAAATACATTCTGTATGTGTCTTTTAGCTTATTGTCTAATCAGTCCATGACAAAAGCTAAAACTTCTTACGCTTCCATAATATTACACATAACTTAGTGTCTGAGCACACAACTAAAAAGCATCAACACAGTATTATCTTACACAAACTCATTATCTGCTGCAGAGAATAAGTGTCTTATGATAAAAGTATGCTTAAAACTATGTAAAGAATCATCATTTTAATTTTTAGAACTTATTTCTTCTATTTCCTCTGATAGGGCCTTAATAAATCATATTAGTAAAAATTTGTGCTAAGTGATGAGAAGAGTTTTTATCCCTGAGAATAACTTGCCACCTTGTACATGGTATAGTGCTGTGTACTGGGGATGAAGCATATTTGGTGAATATATTTAAAGCAAGTCATTTCTATCATCGATCTACATTTGGAATGACTGTGGTATTTAACAAAACAGAACATTAAAATATGCATGTGTCTAGAAGACTTTCAGAAAATAAAATAATCTGAAGAAAAGATTACTATTAATAAAGTATTCCTACCCAAAGGGAGAAAATTTAATTTTGACTAACTTTGCCCTTTATCCTAAATTTTAAAAAGACCAACACCAGGAATTTTGGATGGAAGCAGAAATGAACTTTTCAAAAATGACCCAGAATATTTCTATTACAAAATAACATTTTGTTGGCAGAAAAATAAAACACTGAAAAGTGAAACATATGTGGAAGGAACAAAAGATAAAAGTATTAGCCTTGTAAATCATGTTCACTTATGTATTGGTGATCCACCATTTTAGGAAAGCATTCCATTATTACCCTTTTTTTTCTTTCTTCCTCTCAACATCTCCCTTTATCCTGGGAGAGGGACTTAATATATCCCACTACAAAACATTTGCAAGTTTAAAAGAATACCTCTGGGTGTTTGGAGGCCTTCCCTCATTTGTTTATTAATTTATTAAATAGTCTTGATATAAAAAATAAAATTTCAATGTATATGGTATCCAGAAATTCAATTGTGTTGGTTATGGTTTTAAATCAGAAAAAAACATTCTGATAGAGCTGATGATGGACTCCTTTCTACTGAGAACTCTTGCTCTTTACTCCCCTGAGTCCATCATAAATAGCCTCATGTTCAAAAATTAAAGTAAAATTTGGCTTAATTTGTGAGCAGTATGTAAGAGAAAAATGGAATGAATTCAACTTTCACCATATCATGCAAAATAATGATCACAGAATATCATATTTACTAAATTTGATATAAGAAAACAACATAATAAAAAATTAAACATACAAAGAAACAAAAAAACCAAAACAAATAAGGTACTAAATTTAAAACTCTGGAGTTTAACTTTTAGTCACTCCTTTTTGGGAGACCTAACCATCTAAATGTTGAATGAGAATCATTTTCACTGCCATCAGAAGTTCTGAGGACATTAACATTATGACATTATGACAAATACTTATAAAGAGACTACTGAAGTTACCCATTGGCTTTTACTGTATTATGCAATCCAGTCAGATTAACATACTGAATTTCTCTTGCCTTTTTTGTTTCTCCACACCCTACTGAAAAGAGGGGAAAAAAAAGCAAAACTAGTAATATCTGCTTTAAAATTACAGAAAAATTACGTCCATCTGGAAAAATCAACTATGTCCCATGGAACAGGACCATAAATGGGGTATCTGTGGATGGCATGAAAAGCAGCAATGAGGTCCAGTGCCTTGGTTAGAAGGACAGAAGCATGGAAAAAGCTAAATTGAGATAGAAGCACCATTTCTTTCCTTTTCTACAACATAAGGGTACACTCGATATTCCAGTTCAAATGTTAGACACAATATTGCTGTAAGAATTACAAGTGGTATGATGTCTTTGTATATAAGAAGAAAAATCTTTCTTTATATTCCTCATTGTGAATGAACTTTTAAAAGGAATTTAGAAGTTTTCTCTCACTCTCAACTTTATTTTTCTAAAGGAAGAACTAAGAGGGAAACCGAAAGTATTTTATTTTAAATAAATTTATTAAGGGGCGCCCTGGGTGGCTCAGTCGGTTGAGGGTCCGACTGCAGCTCAGGTCATGATCTCACGGTTTGTGGGTTCGAGCCCCACGTTGGGCTCTGTGCTGACCGCTAGCTCAGAGCCTGGAGCCTGCTTCAGATTCTGTGCCTCTTTCTCTCTCTGCCCCTCCCCTGTTCATGCTCTGTCTCTCTCTGTCTCTCAAAAAATAAATAAAATATAAAAAAAATAAATAAAGTTACTAATAATATACCTAAAATTATTCTATCACAAATTATTCTTAAAGCTCTAACAGATTCATGTAAACTGAACAAATAAGAAGATTCTCCTCTCTATATAAATCTTTCCTTTCAAAAATGAATTTCTAATGTTTTAAATATTCTCAAAAGAACAAGATTAGTTTAAATGAACAATTTATATATAAACTGAATACTCTCAGGCAGCTCTAATTAAAACTTTAAATATAGTTTGATATGTAAGTTTTAATTCTTATTTGAAATTAACCTTATACAATAAAAATACAGGTTATGAGTATGGGATATAGTAAGATGGGCTACTTTTATCCACACCACTATGTATATATTTTTTCTTGTGATAAACAATTAAAAAATCCCAGCAGTTTAAACATAATACTACATGCACATTAGGAGCTCAATAAATACTTGTTACTTATTTGTAATATTGAAAGCAAAATCCATTTTTAACAATTCACCATGGCTATTTCTCTTAAAATTTCTATATTAAAGAAGTATTATATGTGTGAATCTTTTATAATATTTTATACAGTCATTCAAACTCAAATATCCTGGAGGATGCACAATCCCCAGAGTGTATAAGATGGCTAAAATGTCAAAGATGCCCTATATAACTTCCCAACAAGCTTATTTTGTTATCAAAAGGAAAGACATTATTTTAAATTGACTCACTGCCACTGCATGAATGTAAACAAACCAGTTTTGACAAAGAATGAAGAATTAGTAGGAACTGTGATCTAGCAAAAGCAAAATCTTAGCTAAATACAAAGGTTGCAACTTGAAAGTAATAAAAAAAATTGTATGAAATGTTCATTACATCTTAAGAGGAACTATAAAAATTTCATATTCTTCCAAAACACAAATGTTACCCTACAACTGGAAGTACTATAAACATATTTGTTTGGCATAACATTTTATTTCGGAACAGTAAATAAAAACATCCTCCAGTTGAATACTAAATATCATGGAAAAATAGCAAAAACTGTTAAAACAAAGAAGCTCTTATAAACAAGCTAGAAGAAGTTGTCAAATTTATATTCATTTTGCTGCCTTAATTTGAGGTTTCATTAAGATCTTAATGGGAAAAACATGCACCACTAGTGAAGGAACGTATTTTAAAGGAGGATCTTTTAGGCCAGTGTAAGTGACTAAAAACGAGTTTCTTGTGAGCTAACGATGGCATCAAACAAACCACAAAGCAGTCTTCTAAAAGACAGGCAATGATTTAAAAGTCTACTATATTTCATATATCCCTTTCTTTAATCTGGCTCTTTTAATCTTGTTTCAACCTCAAATCATTTCTGGTTGACAAGTGCTTTTGCTTAAATTTGAGGAGCACATAAGCTGTTGAAGGAATGGAGTTTTCTTATTTAACATACAACATTTGTTACTCCATCTTTACTTCTATGCTAAAACTTCAATCTTTATTAACATACTAAAACTCTTTTCTTTGTACTTAGAATGAGAAATTTATCCTAAGATGGAATCTAATTCTAAGTTTAGTCTACAAAGGAAATCTGTCATATGTTGAATCTAGCATTTAAAAACTGCTCACTATAAGCTCCTAAGTAAGATCCATGTATCTTATTTGTTTGGGGAAGAAATCTGGTTAACAAGAAGACTAAAGATGGATTTGCATGGAACTTTTACTCATTTAAACCCTGAATTTCTTTATGGTAGTTTCACAATCTGTGTCCTAATTTTGATGCTGCATTTCAAGGAGGAAGTTTTTATGATTTGTCACCCTGCTCTTACATGACAATGAAATTTTCAGATGTTCCTGTGGCAGACAAACACTGAGATTAGTTTGCATCACTTGAGAGTGTACCTGAAAGAACTACTACAGTTTCTTTTTGTTCAGGAGAAAAATGATTGGCAGGTTTTTCCCTAGGAAAATCGGACAGTATGAACAATTCCCAGGAGCAGGTATGAGAACTACACATACACGTGCAAAACTCTTTCAAGTAGTCTCACTACATTTATAAAACTGATATACCTTACATTGCCCCAAATTTCCTTCTGGCTCACTTAACTCTTAAAAGCAAAAAAAAAAAAAAAAAAAAAAAAAAAAAAAAAAAAAAAAAAAAAAAAAAAAAAATCTAATTTAAAGAAGCTTCTTTTCAAAAAAGGTATTTTTCCCTTTTATAAGACATAGTAGTAGAAGCAGCTAATATTTACTGTGCTCTTATTATGTGCCACTTAAAAGATAAGGAAATGGAGAAGCAGGAAAGTTTTAGAAAATTACATATAATCATACAGGTATTAAGTATGTGAACTGGGGTGTAGGACCTAGACAGTCTGACTTTTAACCAGAACGTTAAACATACCAGGCTCTAAATTCTTTCTACTTCACATCTTTACATAAAAGTATTAAATACGCTCTGTTTCTTTTCTAAGACACTCATGTCTAAGACTGACAAAGTTATATTTTAGGCATTATTATATAAGCATTTACTAAATAAATAAGTTATAGTGAGCAGGTGCTAATAACTCAAAATAATAAATTATTTAGGGGTTTTATGTGAAACACAAATTTCTTCATCGCATAGGCCCTTAAATACCTAAACTCTTCAAAACAGAACTGACCCTATTCTTTTGGTACCAAATAAAATGCAGTAAAAATTTATAGGGTATTTTTAGTATACCTTAAATATATTATATTTATAGGGTATTTTTAGTATACCTTTAGTATACCTTAAATATATTATATTTCAAAATAAATCCTGTCTTCTAATGTTCAGCATGATACATAGGGTGCTTTTATCACTATAATACTCAAAGCTTTAAACTTTGGTTTTAGCCTTGTCTTATAACATATACTAGCATTATGAGAGAATTCTTCTAATTTCTTATTTTTAAATATTAGTCTGCGACTGTTTTATTTGACTCAAGAAATGAAATGAAACCAAAAAAAACAAAAAACAAAAAACCCAACTGCTCTTTTAAAGTTTAAATATCAACATTCATGTCCCATCTATAAATTGCTCAGTAATTTGGTGCATCTATCTGTGATCAGGCCATGCAACTGAAAACAAAAGTACGAAACAGAGTTACTTTCTGAAAGTAGAGCAAATGAATTAGGCATGCGGGACTGAACTGGGACTCACCATGGAGCTTTTATGGAAAAACACCCCGCTCCAAACAGATAAGGCCTTCATGGAAAAGGGGGGAAAATGCACAAAAAATTAGAGGAAAACTCATTTCACATTAACAAATACATATATATCATATTGTTATAGAGTATGGATAAAACAGCTGAAAAAATTAGTAATCATTTGCATTTCTGCTGTAAATCCTAATGAGTCTGATATAACCAATAAACAGAATGACGTGAAATAATAAGTCCCTTAATTTTCATAGGATTAGCAATTTCAAAATGGTCTAATTCTCCCCCTTTTCTGGAGTACCCCTGTAGGGTTCCTAAGGTAAAATAAAATAAATTTCACTTCTGAGGCCCTTAAAACAAAGTACAAGTTAAATGGAATAATCAGATGGAGAAAAGAGTGGGATCAGTAGCAACAGATGCGTGGTTGTACGACACAAAATGTTTAAAATCAGCTAAAGAGAACACAATAAAAAATTGATAAGCATTATTTGCTCTTCACTGATTGCATTCTCAGAGTCACAGAAAGAAAGTATGTATTTTCTAGCCTACTTATTTAAAGTAAGTTGAACTGTGCATTGCTGGCCAAAGGAACAAACACTAAATATAAGTAGTATGATTTATTTCCATGTGGGGTCACATTCCAGGAAATTAGCATTTCTCTTAATAGTGATAGAGATTGCCTTCTTCTACCCAGCCTGCATTGGGCTAGGTTGGAATACTGTAAACTAAAGCCACAACTGTTTATTTTAAATACAACTGGGGATACAAAGTCTGATTTCAATGTTACACATACTTCTTATTAATACTCTGTTCACAGCCATTTCAGACATGCTATACATATTTGCAAAAAAAGAAGACTGGCTGATTTAATTATATCCCAAACAAAATGTTGCTGTAGCATCTGACATTTTGAATTAAGACATAGATTGAGAAGGAAAGCACACTGGCAAAATCTGGATATTTTCTTCTTCAACTTTGGTGCTAAGAAGATTATAAAAATAAAAATTTCTGCCAAATGATCAGCATTAATCTGCCTGTGAATTGAGTTTCACAAAAAGAAACTTGGGTAAAATGTTTTCACAACACTGAGTACAATTCTCAGGACTGATGCACAGAAGAAACAAAGAAGGGTAAGAGATACTAATAGAGAAGAGTGAGCTGGAAGAACTGAGATATCAAAGAAAAAAGAAAAAGAAAAGAAATTTTAGAAATGGTGTCAATGTAAAGTAAATCTCTCTCATAGTTAATAAGACACAACCAAAGATATGATGTCATTATCCACATTAAAACATTGGATTTTCAAACTTTTTAAACTGAGACCCATAGAAATACATTTTAAGGTGCACGGTGATGTGTACATGAATATACATAAATTGAAACAATAATTGAATGAATGTGTCTTTGTCTGTAATCAACTTTTCTATTTTCTATTTCAATGTTTTATAAACATTAATGTTGGGATTTAGTTACAAGGAAAGATTAATGCACATTCTGACAGGGTAGGTCTGGGTAGGGCCTGAGATTCTGTATTTCTAACAAGCTCCTAGGTCACACCAAAGCTGCCTGTTTGCAGAACCAGTAGCAAAGTTGCATTTTATTTTATTTTATTTTATTTCATTAATGAAAAAAAGTCACAATCCCCTTATCTGATTGCATGATTCACAAATTATATCGGAAACAAAATGTTACTGGAGCTCAGCCTGCATTCCAACAAACACCAATTTAAATAACTGAGACCACTTGAAGACTCCAATCTCAGTAACACAATAACGCCCTGCAGAAATTATCAGAAAACGGAAACTTCGATAAGTTTCTATATGCCCACAAATACTTCCAAAATGAAAAGGTTATTGTTAGCATACAGTACCCAACTTCTTTTAAGTTTCTTCATTAGGCAAGACACGTGAAATAACAAACAGTTCAAACGATTCTGAGACACGCGCTGACCATCAGGAACATCTAGACATGAGTCGCTCTTCAGTGTATATATCAACACTGGACGGTGTCCCATATCACTCTAAATATCAGACTACAGCTAATTCACTGTAAAACATTTGAAAGTTTTATCCTAGTCCTTTATGACTTAAAAGGCTTCTTTACAGATCCCAAAAACCATCCAAACAAAATTGAAACAAAACCTTAAAGTTCCCACATTTCAAAAGACCAGATGACGCTCCCCACCTATAGAGCCAGTAAATACCCTTTCCCAGGTTAAGGTTTCCTTATATATAAAAAGGAAACATGAATTTGCCAAACAAATTAAACACAAGCTTAAAAAAAATCTCGTAGATTTTCCTTTCTAGGCAATAGCAGTGTATGTTATCAACAAAAGATTTCAACAACCATTTCCTTCTCCACAATCCTAAAATGGACTATTAACTCTCCAGACACTGTAGTAAACAGGCCTGTACAAAGCAGCAGCATTGTCAACTTTAAAGACAATACAGTTCTCACTGTTCACAACATAACCTAGTTGTGTGAGTTAAAAGCAACCCTTCTTCAACCAAATAAGGAACCATTGGCTAACACAGCTCATGGAGAAAATAGAGAGCTGGAGAAACTGAATGAGGACCCACTCTCACATATACTTGGCATGTTCCCCATCTACACGTACTCACTTCTTACCCACTCCTACAAACTGGACCTCTGCCACATACATGTAAAAGAAGAGCCACAAACTCCAAAGAATTAGAGTGACTGACGTAATTACTGACTTTGTATGGGTAGTGTCAGCTGTTCTTTTGAAATATGCCTGCTTCATCTTTCCTCAGTAGCAAAAGAATGAAAATATAAAGTCACAAAGGACAAGTCCATGATCCAGCTGTCTTCGCCTATGATTTCCCTTCCCCTTTCAAATTCCCACAGTTGTAGTTTTATATGAGGGTAGTTAGAAGGAAGAAGAGAATATGTGAGTGGGAGTGTATGTTGAATAAAATGGTTTGTATTAACATATGCAACTCAAATTATGATGTTCAGATATTAAGAATTTCTGTTTTTTCAACACTATTAAGTTTCAGCAGGTTTAACAATCCTGCCATACAAAATATATTCACTTTGTCACAATTATGTGCTTTTTAAGCTGAATTCTGATTCAAAAACATCAGGGCTGGCCAAGAGATTAAAAATTCAGAAATGTTTTATAGACTTATTTATAGTGCAACGTGAAAAAACCTGACCATTGGCTTTCAATGGGTTTCTTGAGATTCTCAAAAGACAAGAGGGAACTGTGTTTTATATGATAATAATAATACTACTATATAAGTTTTTAAATGCTGATTCATTTTGTTGAATGTCACATAATAAAACAAAAGCTCTGGTCTTACTAGCTGAAAGCAAGGCAAACGTGAAGATTTTTTTTAATGCTTATTTATTTTAAGAGAATGAGAAAGACAGAGTGTGAGCAGGGAAGGGGCAAAGAGAGAGGGAGACACAGAATCTGAAGCAAGCTCCAGGCTCTGAGCTGCCAGTATAGAGCCTGACACGGGGCTTGAACTCACAAACCATGAGATCATGACCTGAACCGAAGTCAGACATTTAACTGACTCAGCCACCCAGGTGCCCCAAGATTTTTTAAATGCAAGGAAAAAGTAAAACTAGATTTTATTTTGAACACGCTGAACTCTTCCATAACCTGACTTTAGCACTGAAAGGTATAAATGATTCGGTTCAATCATCTTTAAAGAACTAACTGGAGTCTAAGAGAAAAATTCTATAAACATACTTGGAAAGTCCTATTTTTCAATTGCTCATGTCTTCTGAGAATTCAAACACTATCACATAAAAGACACCACACAACAGAGCCATAATTATTATGAACAACTATACGCCAACAAACTGGACAATCTAGAAGAAAAGGAAAAATTCTTAGAAATATACAACTTACTAAGAGTAAATAAGAAATAGAAAATTTAAACAGACTAATATTAGTAATGATATTGAATCAGTAATCAAAAATCTCCTAATAAAGAAAAGCTTGGGGCGCCTGGGTGGCTCACTCGGTTGAGCATCCGACTTCGGCTCAGGTCATGATCTCACTGTTCGTGGGTTCGAGCCCTGCATCGGGCTCTGTACTGACAGCTAGCTCAGAGCCTGGAGTTTGTCTTCAGATTCTGTGTCTCCCTCTCTCTCTGACCCTCCCCTGCTCATGCTGTCTCTCTCTCTTTCTCTCAAAAATAAATAAAAACATTTAAAAATTAAAGAAAAAGAAAGAAAAGCTTAAGAATAGATTAGCTTAAATTTTACCAAACTTTTTACCAAACTTTTGGTAAATTTTACCAAACTTTTAAAAAATTAACACCAACTCAAACTCTTCTAAAAAATCAAAGTGGACAGAATACTCCCAAACTCATTTTGCAAAGCCAGCATAATACTGATACCAAAACCAGAAAAAGACACCACTAGGACAAACAAATAAACAAACAAACAAAAAAAAAAATACAGGCCAATATTCCAAATGAAAATAAATGGAAAAATTCTCAATAAAACATCAGCAAACCACATTCGGCAACACTTTAAAAGGAACATTCACCATGATCAAATGAGATTCATTCTGGGGATGGCAAGATGGTTCAACATAACACAAATCAATCAATGTGATACATCACATTAGTAGAATGAAAAAAAATCAGATGATCATCTAACAGACACAGAAACCATTTGACAAAATTTAACATCCATCCATAATAAAACTCTTAACCAATCAGGCAGAGAAGGAATACATCTCAACATAAAGGCCACATATAACAAGCATAGCTAACATCATAGTCAACGGTCAAAGATTGAAAGCTTTTCCTCTAAGATCAGGAATAAGACAATGGCATCCACATTCGCCACTCTTTTCAACATAGTACAGGAAGTCCTAGCTAGAGCAATCAGGCAAGAAAAGCAGAATTGGGGGGAAAAAGAAGTAAAATGATCTCTATTTGCAGATGACATAATTTTATGTATAGAAAATCCTAAAGACTTAACCAAAGGACTGTTAGATCTAATCAATGAATTCAGGAATGTTACAGGATACAAAATTAACATACAAAAATCAGTAGTGTTTCTATACATTAACAACAAATTTTCTGAAAAAGAAACAAGGGAATCCCATTTGTAACAGCATCGAAATCAATAAAACACTTAGGAATAAATATAACTAAGAAGATGAGAGATCTCTCCTCTGAAAACAATGAGACACTGATGTATGAAATCAAAGAAGACACAAATAAATAAAAAGGTATCCTGTGGTCATAGGCTGTGAGAATTAATGTTAAAATGTCAATACCACCAAAAGCTATCTATAAACTCAATGCACCCTATCAAGGTTCCAATGGCATTTTTTATAGACATGGAAAAAAACTTCCCTAAAATTTATATGTAACCACAAAAGACCCCATATAGACAAAGAAATCCTAAAACAGAAGAACAAAAGCAGGAGGCATCACACTTCCTGACATCAAGTTATACTATAAAGCTATAGTCATCAAAATGGTATTGGCATAAAAACAAATAGGCCAATGGAACAGAATCACAGACATACATGGTCCACTAATATTTGACAAGGGATCCAAGAATACGCAATAGAAAAATGACAGTCTCTTCATAAATGGTACTGGGATAATTGGATATTCACATGTAACGAATGAAACTGGACCAGTATTTTATACCAGTCACAAAAATTAACTCAAAATGGATCAAAGATTTAAATGTAAGACCTGAAATCATGGAACTCCTAGAAGAAAACACAGGAACAAAGGCTCCTTGACATGGGTCTTAGTAATAATTTTTAAAATATGACACCTAAAACACATGCAACAAAATTAAAAATAAATTTAAAAGCATCTGCACAGAAAAAGACACCACAAACAAAGTGAAATGACAACCCACAGAATACAGAATGGGTAAAAATATTTTCAAACCATCTATCTGATAAGGGCTTAATATCCTAAATATATAAAGAACATATGCATTCAATGGCAAAAGACAAATAACCCAATTAAAAAATGGGCAGATGACTTGAATAAACATTTTTCCAAATAAGATATACAAAAGGCCAACATGTTCATGAAAAGGTGCCCAACATCAGTAGTGATTAGGGAAATGCAAATTAAAAGCAAAATGAGATGCCACCTCATACCTGTTAGCATGCCACCATCAAAAAGACAAGAGATAAACAGCCAAACTATGGAGAGAGCCCAAATGTTCACTGACTGATGACTGGATAAAGATGTGGTGTATATATACACATATAAATGTGTGTATACACACACACACACACACACACACACACACACACAAGGGAATGTTATTCAGCTACCAAAAAGAATGAAATCTTGCCATTTGCAATGATGTGGATGGAACTAGAAGGCATTATGCTAAGCGACATATGTCAATCAGAGAAAGACAAATACCATATGATTTCATTCATATGTGGAATTTAAGAAACCAAACAGATGAACGTATGGGAAGTGGGAGGATGGGGGGGGGGGGGGGAGAGGAGAGAGGAAAACAAACCACAGGAGACTCTTAACAATAGAGAACATGGGCGCCTGGCCGGCTCAGTCGGTTAAGTATCTGACTTCAGCTCAGGTCATGATCTCATGGTTTGTGAGTTCAAGCCCCACGTCAGGCTCTGTGCTGATAGCTCGGATTGTGTGTCTCCTGCTCTCTCTGCCCCTCCCCCACTCACTCTCTGTCTCTGTCTCTCTGTCTCTGTCTCTCTCTCTCAAAAATAAATAAACATTAAAAAAAGTTTTTAAGGGGCGCCTGGGTGGCTCAGTTGGTTAAGCGCCCAACTTCAGCTCAGGTACTGATCTCACAGTTCCATGAGTGCAAGCCCCGCGAAAGTTTCTGTGGTGATAGCTCAGAGCCTGGAGCCTGCTTCAGATTCTGTGTCTCCCTTTCCCTCTGCACCCCCCCCCCCGTCTCTCTCTCTGTCTCTCTCTGTCTCTCTCTCTCTCTCAAAAATAAATAAACATTTAAAACAAAGTTTAAAAATTTTTAAATAAAAAACAATAGAGAACTGAGGGTTGATGGAGGGAGGTGGGTGGGGGATGGGCTGGATGGGTGATGGGTATTAAGAAAGGCACTTGTTGTGATGAGTACTGGGTGTTGCGTGTCAGTGATGAATCAATGAATTCTATTCCTGAAAACAATATTGCACTGTATGTTAACTAATTAAAATTTAAATTAAAAATGACAAGAGACAGCAATGCTGTCATAGATGTGGAGAAAAGGGAACCCTTGTGCATTGTTGTTGTAAACTGGTATAGCCACTATGGAAAGCAGTAGGGGTGATCCTCAAAAAATTAAAAATAGAAGTACCCTATAATCCAGCAATTCCACTTCTGGGAATATAACCAAAGGAAATAAAAATAAAAACACAAAAAGATATCTACATTAGCTATGTTCCCAGCATTGTTTACAACAGCCAAGACATGGAAACAATCTGAGTGTCCACTGATGGATGGATCAATGGATGGACCAAATGTTGTGATATATATATATGGTGGGATATTATCCAACCATAAAAATATGAAGAAATCTGACCATTTCAAACAACATGGAGAGACCTTGAAGGCATTAAGCTAAGTGAAATATATCAAAGAAAGACAAATACTGTATGACCTTATTTATCTTAAGATAAATCTTTTAAAAAAACTCAGAAAAAGATATCAGACTTGTGGTTAGCAGATGCAGAAGGTAGGAAAAGGGGCAATTGGAGGAAGGTGGTCAAAAGGTACAAAGTTTCAGTTATAAGATAAATCAGTACTGGGGATGTGATGTGCAACATGATGACTATAGCTAACTCTGTGGTATGACATATAAGAAAGCTGTTGAGAGTAAATCCTAAGAGTTCTCATCACAAGGAATAAGTGTTTCCTTTTTTCTTTTCTTCTTTCTTTTCTTTTTATTGTATCAGTAGAAGATGGATGTTAGCTGAACCCATTTGGTAATCATTCCATTGTATATGTAAATCAAATTATCATGCTACACGCCTTAAACTTGTATAGTGATATAGGTCAATGATGTCTCAGAAAAACTGAAAAAAGAATAAGCCCATATAAATATTAAATGTACTAAATAGAGAAAATGCTATAAAATTCTATGTGTAAAACTGTAAAGTAAAGCTGTCTTTTCTACCGATATATTCTAGGAACTTTAATGACTGTGTTACATTGTGTCTCCTCTGTTAAAGAGCTACAGAAATGGACTTACAATTCTCACATACATACGAGCAAAATTAGTCCTCATGTCAATTTTTCCAGTGTTACTTTTCATTTTTAATTAATTTAATTTTAGCCACTCTACACTAAAGATACCTATGGCAAATCTCAAATTATTGATCTATAGGGCAAATTGAACCTGAAACAGACAGGTTGGTTCACTACCTAATTTCAAATACACTCAACATGCAAATTTAAATTCCAAACTCAAGATTTTCATTAGAAAAACATTAGATAATGTTAAAATTCTGCCAGATGTTGCAGAAAAGACACTAGAATAGCATAGACTATCCAATTTCTGTACAAAGTTACCACTACTGATTTTTAATAGTAGACTTAAAAATCCACAGATTTATGGTAAAATGAAAGAAACCATGGTATATTTTATTTTATTTTTTTAAGTCTTTTTTTTTTTAACTTTATAGTTTATTGTCAGGTTAGTTTCCATATAACACCCAGTGCTCTTCCCCACAAGTGACCTCCACCAAGACCATCACCCCGCTTTACCTTTTCCCCTTCCCCTTCCCCCCTCAGTTTGTTTTCAGGATTCAAGAGTCTCTCCTGTTTTTTCTCCCTCCCTCTCCCTAACTCTTTTTCCTCCTTCCCCTCCCCAT
>CM053565.1:23531018-23609950 GCA_028646485.1 Cryptoprocta ferox | reverse complement strand
TCAGAAAGTGTTTTTTTAATGGTGTCCCTCGGTTTCTCTTGTTGTGCCTCTGATTATTTTATTTCCCTGGTCAGTTATATGGGACTCTCCACCATGTATACTTTGGCTTGTTTTTTGAGGTATCCCTGAAAAGGAAACAGACTAGCATACAGGGAGCAAAAGCACGCAAACGCACAGACAAATCAAACAAGCAAGGCAAAAGGGGAAAGAAGGAAAGGAAAGGAAAGGAAAGGAAAGGAAAGGAAAGGAAAGGAAAGGAAAGGAAAGGAAAGAAAGAAGAGAAGAAAAGAGAGAAGAAAAAGAAACAAAAACAAAAAGAAAAAAAAAAACCAAGGTGGGGACAGGGACAGCAAAAGTCTGTGGGCAGTCCTAAAAGCATATAACCAGCCAAGAGGAGAGATAAGAATATGCTACAGGATATATATCTGGATGACAGCAGAAAAGAAGGTGAAGCAAAGAAAAAAGGAAAGAAAAAAAAGAGAAAAAAACAAAAAAAAAGACAACTCCCCTGTGCGGATGGGGGTGGTCTGGCGTCAGGTCAGGTCTCGGGGGCTGCTCTCTCCGAGGCCCCGCCTTGGTGGTTGCGGGGAGAAGTATGGCGCTGTTTCAAAACTTTGCTGGAACCAAGCGTTGCACCCGCCCCTCTGAGTCCGATCTCCCTGTGCCGCGGGCGAGCCAAACTGTATTCTCCAAGCTCCGCCTCACTTCCAAATCCCAGTCCGTGCAGTTCAAAACCGTCACCAGGGATGAGATGTCACCAGGGATGAGATGCGTTCCCGCTGGCGGCCAACCTCCTGGACCGGCTTGCGCCCCCCTTTTCTCGGAGCTACCGCAGCTGCCGCCGCCGCTGCCGCTTTTCGCACCGCTGCCGCTCCCTGTGCGGCTTGGAGTGGATGCTGCCGCTGCTGCCGCTTTTCAAGGCGCCTCTCTTGGCGCCGCCGCCGCTTTTCGCACCGCCACCGGTCCCTGTGCGGCTTGGAGTGGATGCCACTGCCGCTGCCGCTGCGCCCAAGGAAGAATTCGCCGGCCAGATGGGACGGATTTCTCTCCCTGCACCCGGCAGTTATATATGGGGAGATGGGAGAGTTTTTCCTCCCTTAGAGATGGTTCTAGGTGCGTTTTCCGTCTCTCTTTCTCTTCCTCTGGTCTCTCCGGGGCACAGCGCGCTCTCCCTGTGTTGGGCTCGGGGGCTCCTTTCCCCTTTACCACCGGGACCCGCCCATCCCCTAATTTCCCAGATCACAGTCACTCACTCAGGCATCTTTGAGGTTGTCTTCTTTCTGGCGTCTGTTTCTTCTTTGCCCCACTTGCAATCTAAGTTTTATCACTTCAGTCCTTCTCAATTCAATCCATACAGGCGTGCGCGGATTACAGAGCTCCCTGCTTCTCCGCCATCTTGCCCGCTCCTCACAATCTTCTATGTTTTCTAAATGAAGCTCTTGTTACTGGCCTAGGGCTCAACAGTGAGTGAGGCTTAGAAAATAGGGAATGGAACCAAAGCCCTGGTGGGAACTCACACAATGTATAGCTAAAAGATGATAATCCAAATATATAAATTTGTATTCTTCAGATGAAGAAACTTATCTAGGACATACTGGTAATATGTAGCAGAGCCAACTGAGATGTCAGGGCATCAGATTCCTAAGTCAATATCCTTCGACTACATTAACCTATTTCTACAGTGTTGGGCCCAAGGTTCCTAATACTCACTTCAAATTGCTCACAAAGACATGAATAAATATAAAGATGGGAGAAGGTGCTCCATTTAATAAGACAAAAGAAACATGAAAGACAACAAATCATCTCATGTTTACTTCACTGAAAATGGTCAGTTAGTTAAGAGCAAGGAAGTAACTTCATTACCAATATCTGTATTTTTCATTCCCATGAAATTACTCTGATCTCTTTTTGAAATTTGCTGCTCTCTGTTTGTCCCTAAACAATGATACGTATACATTAATAACTTTAGATTTAATGCACATAAGATTAAGCATACTGATGAAATTATTTAGTAAAATGTTACATAGGAAGTATTCAAAAAAATCTTTATCACTTACTTGATTCATTAATTCAACCGAGCATCTATGAAATGCTACTTAATAAATCCCTACTATAAATACTTAACACTTCAAAACAATGAGCAATTTCTTAGCACCCAGTTTCACTTTAAGAGATGAGAACTATTCTTATTTATGTATCATAAAAACATGATGGAAGTTTTTCCAATTCGCCAGTCTTACACTGGAAGAAAATGGACTCCATTTGAGTGAGTGACTGTTGAGCCAAGTGATTTCTCGCACTTCTTTTGCCTTCGTCAATGTATACTGAAGTCAGGTTAAACAACAGCTGTTGCCAAAATAGGCCTTATTTCCTCCAAGTGCTGCTTCAAGGTACAGAACATGAAGGTGTAAATACATCTGTCTTTTGCCATTTGTAGTTCTACTGGCCTCGTGCATGTCTTGGAGTAAGACAGATGGTCCCTGACACTGTACAGGCTTCCAGGGATATGTATTTCCAAAAATAAGAGGGCAGATGTGAAATATGGTAAGCACACGTTTTATTCCCTCAAGGTTTGAATTGAGGCTTCTATCTCAATTTGAATACTCAAGTATAGGATCCTTAGGCAATCCTTGAAAATCTCTGTGCTAGAAATACAACTTTTTATGCTTACTTTGCCTTTATGCCAAATATCTAAGACATGGAATAAATAAATGTTGATGTAACCTAGGTAAGTATATAATTTTACTAGATATATTATCAGGTATACTGGAAGTAGTCACAGAACTTACATGTCTATAAATGAGTCAGCTCTGTCAGTTCTATTTCTACATAATCCACATCAAATACTTCTTGTTAATTTTATTTTTAAAATGCTAGCAAAGGCATGTCACAGAAGAAAGAGTAAATTAGAATTTCTAGTATGAAAAGAGACCTGGAAAATGAAAATCCCATTTGCTCGTCACTCTGGTAATCTTAATATGGCAAGCAAAATTCTCAGTGAATATAACAAAATTTAATGGAAATAATGCAAATTAGCTAAGTGCAGTCTTGAGAATTGGTCATAGTAAAAACTTTTTAATAAAAGTAAAATAAATATAGCCTTTAAAATCTAATGTGATGAAATCTAATGATATGAGATGTATGGAATTTGGTTCAAATCTCACCATATATAAAAAATGGAATTTAAAGGAATATATTTTGTTCTCATAAAACAAATATTACTTTTGGTAAGGCAAAATACATGTATTCGCAGTGAAAATGCTAAATTTTAAGGTAATAACACCATAAATTGTATTCTGAAAACTCTATGAACAAATGTTGGGGTGACTTAGAGTAAAAATTAAAAGGCAAATACACTATAGCAATTTCTGGATATAATCAACAAAAACTTCAGAAAGGGGTTTGGGGGGGCGCCTGGGTGACTCAAGTCAGTTAAGCATCCAACTCTTGATTTCAGCTCAGGTCATGATCTCACAGTTTGTGAGTTTAAGCCCCACTCTAGGCTCTGTGCTAACAACACAGAGCCTGCTGGAATTCTCAATCTCTCTCTCTCTTTGTCTCTCTTTCTCTCTCAAAAATATATAAATAAACATTAAAAAATAAAGAAAGTGGCTTAGGGGTATTAAGTCTTATAGGAATAGCCAACTATAAATTATTAATACTATTATCGAAGTGTTTATAAGTCACTGTGATCTGTGTTAATAGGAAGCCAGAGAAAAAAATAGCAGGAGGGGTGGGAAAAAAAGAACAGCAGGTGAGGAGAGGTGAAAAATAATAGGCAAGGTAGTGTGTACTGCCCTAACGGCTCTACCACAAGTAGAGAAATCATTATAGACAACTCTATGACAAAAACCAATAGTGAGTTTTAAAATCTCGTGATAACCGTACTATGGTCATGTAAGAGAATATCTTTGTCTTTAGAAGTTATATAGTGAAATTTATAGGAATAAGGAGTTACTAAATCTACTTTTAAACAATTTAAGAAAAAAATTGTGTGTGTGTGTGTGTGTGTGTGTGCATGTGCACGTGCATACATGTGTGGGCAGAGTGAACGTGAATGATAAGGCAAAACTATTGGATCGTTAACATCTGGGGAAAATGGAAATTACTTTTACTGGTCTTATAACTTTTTTTGTAAATCTGAATCTACTAAAAATTTTTAAAATTACAAACCAAGTATTTGTTGTGGGATAAATATTCTCTTTAAATACTTCAAGACAGGACATGCTAAAAAGAATGTAGAAACTCAGCAAAAATATAATGGTCTGAGAACTGATATAAAAAGCCAAGCCAACAATGCAACGTGTACCTTGAGCTAACATTAATTCCAAAGCACATGACTCAAAACATTTAAGTTATTTCGTTAATAAATAATTACTAAATTGTCTATAAGGGAGCATAATAAATGCACTCTAAAAATCTAGGAATTGTGACTAAGTTTTAAAAAGAAAAGAAATGTAGAATTTATCCAAGTTCATAAAGTATGGCAGTGGAGGGAGACACCAAATGATTAATAGTTTCTGTCCAGCTAAGGGCAGAGAAATAGAGAATAGAAAGAGAAGAGTGTGAAAGACTATGAGAGACTTTATCTTTTTTATTGTGGAAAATTTCAAATATATACAAAAGCAGGCTCAGTGTCCAGTCCTCCCCACAAATATATTGAATTAAATTCTAACATCATAGGATTTCATACACAGAACCTCAGTCACTGTCTTAGAAAAGCTTATTTGAAAAAGAGAGCAAATTCTTTACATTATAAAAACGGCATACCTCGTAAGTTTTAAAAACAACAAATACCAGAAACAACGCTAAAATTAAATTCAAGAAGAACAATTTTGAGTATTCTTTCACATGGATTCAGGAAACACACACAACAACTAATAAGAACTTTGCAGAATTGTACAATGCTTGGTTGAATCAAGAAGGCACAATTATGGATGACTTCCATGAGTAAAAAAACTTTAAAATTATGATTCAATTTAGTCTAATTTTTATTTGATTCTACATCCCAGAAAAGATCATACAAAGAAAAAATGAACGAACTGTAAATATAAGTTCATAACCTCTTTCCTATTCATAGCTACTCTAATTTTAAATATTTTTTATGCTTATTTACTTTTCAGGGAGAAAGAGAGAGAGACAGAGA
Organism: Cryptoprocta ferox; assembly: GCA_028646485.1. Classification (NCBI taxonomy): domain Eukaryota; kingdom Metazoa; phylum Chordata; class Mammalia; order Carnivora; family Eupleridae; genus Cryptoprocta; species Cryptoprocta ferox. The sequence continues at coordinate 23,604,804 of CM053565.1, read as the reverse complement.
CAGAGGAAGAGACAGAGTGCAAGCAGGGGAGGGACAGAGAAAGAGGGAGACACGTAATCTGAAGCGGGCTCCAGGCTCCAAGCTGTCAGCACAGAGCCTGATGTGGGGTTCGAACTCACAAACCGTGAGATCATGACCTAAGCCAATGTCAGACACTTTACTGACTGAGCAACCCAGACACCCCTTTACTTATCTTATTTCAAAATAAAGACACTAAAAGAGGAAAGGGAAATCAACATTCTATTTAAATTACTGAACATAGTTAAAAAGTTGAAATCAATTTAAAAAAAATACTGGCCCAATAATCTGTATCATAACATGCCTAATTTGGGACTAAGTATATTTTTCCTTCCCCCTCCCCAAATATGCCACAAACTCCATTTTATTTCTGCATTCAGCAATAAGATCACTTTGTATACAAATACCACTCCACTAGGTAGAGGTTCTATTTCTGTGCTATGGTGAAATCTGGAGCTCAAAGGCCTTATCCCTGAGAATGAGTACTTCTCACAAAAGTGACTTCTATAAACACTTTACCATTCAGCACAAAAATATTAAGACCTATTGATAGTGCAGCCAAATAATTTAATCTATTCCTTTTGTTCCAAAGGCCCTGAGGACTGTTTGAAGCCAGGATTGGGTTTTCTCTGAGCTACCTGAAGACAAAATTTATGACAGTTGTTTCATTTCAAATTAGATTACATCTCAGGATTGCTTATTGATGAAATAGGTAATTTGCCTATAGATACAGATTTTTTCTGGTACAAATGGAATTTTAGAATCATTTATGACTGATCATCTAATGGTAACTTAGATATAGTACTCTATTTTCAGGAACTCAAAGAAGTGATAATTTTGTATTCCTAACCAGTAGTAATTAAAAATGTTTTTAAATAGCTAAAATAAGCACAGACACATCAAGTGGGTCATCAAATGTCTTTAAGGATGTTAATGACCAATCTTGAGTAAAGCCCAAATTTTAGGACTCTGGCTTTTGAAAACTACCCATAATATCATATTGTCGTAACAGTAATGACAGATTATTATTTGTAAATTATACCACAATATAGGTGATTTTTTCCCCTTAAGTTTTAGAAACATGGTTGTCCTCTAACAAAGTTCTTTCCTTAGTATTTGGGCCCGGTAAAATTTGGTAGTCATTACAAATCCAGATTATGTCCACAAAAGCAAGAAACTGAAACTGTGCTTTAGGACAAAGCTACAAGGCAGCAAGTATAAGACTGAGTAGATGGATCTGGTTTTTATTAGCCAGTACTAGTTTTCACAACTTGTCACTGCTTTGTCTTTGCACATGGTTGTATTTGAGTATGTTTGTGCATGTTCTATACTTTGTATTTATTCTGCTGCCATTAAGTCTCATGTGGGCTGGAAATGAAAAACCTACTCAAATGACCCAAAGAAAATGTGTATTTTATTTTTACACATCCAATCCTCTAAAACAGCTCTTTAAAAAAGTAGCAAGCCTAAGGCCTTACCCTGTTCGTTTGGTGATGGTCCCCAATGTCATTGGTTGCTTGATTTGTGCAAGAGGCATCAATACCATCAAGCTGGGGAGAGGAGAGAGCCGAGGATTGCCAGGGTTGTTGTTGGCAAAATTATTGTAGGAGTCTTGGCTGTTTAGTTTCCCTACAAAAAGAAAAGTAAAGAAAAGCATCACCAAGAGACGTTTCCTTCTCTGATGTGATTTGCATTCACTCCACTAACCATTTAAGAAAGGTATCAAAGGCAGAATTGATTCGAAAAGAATCATGGTTATATGGATGGGGAAAAAACAAAGGATACTGGTAACGCCAAGTGTGACTTGATTATAAACAAAGACTTTAGTCTTTGGGGATAGAGGAATGGAGAATACAGAATTGGATAGATGTTAAATGGTTATACAAATAATTAGCATAACTTTTAATTATAATTTTATGGTCTTATGAAGAAATACAGGATAGTAACTGAAAACAAAAGAGGAAGATGTGAGGTAGTCTAGAGGAGGCACGGAGCATTTCTCTAAACAAGCTGAAAGTAAGTGGGTAGAATATTCCAGCCACAGCAGCCTGTGAAGGCTGGAAGGGTGGAAGAAACATGAGTCATGAGTTGAGTATTCACAGAGAGTAGAATGAGAGACACAGAATGAGACTAATAAAAGTCATAGGCAAAATCATCACCTTCTTCCCAATATCTACCACTCTCCATCATAAAGTTTAAAAACAAAAATCAACACATTTCCCTTTATTTTATGCTGGGCATTAATTTAAAAAAATAAAAAGAATAGTCATTATGGCTCACTAATAATCATGAGAATCAAAGTCATCTGTGAAAATCTGATCTGCAGAGGGAATAATTACTCTCAGCTCACCAGTAAGCCAAACTCCTCCTACATACTCATCTTTTCTCTCTCTCCATGGTTTTGTATTTTCCAGAATGTCCTACAAATGAAATCAGAGTATTGGGGCTTATGGGGTCCAGCTTTTTTCATTTGCCAATAAGCATCTGAGATTCACCCACTCTATATTTCCTGAAGTATCAACAGATCTCCCCCCTCCTTTTTTTAAGTGGGCTTCATTCCCAGCACGGAGCATTGAACTCACAATGCTGCGATCAAGAGTTAGATGCTTAATCGACTAAGCCACCCAGGGCACCCTAGATCTTTCCTTTTTATTCTTGAGTATGATGGTACTATATGGAAGTACTTCAGTTTGTTTATCTAGTCACTGCTTTTGGCTATTATGTTCCCAGCTTTTGGCTATTAATGAATGAATAAAGGTGCTATAAACATTTATGTACAGGTTTTGTATGAATATAAGCTTCCTTTTTTGGATAAATAATCTAAGAATGGAATTGCTGGTCATAGTAAATGAATGTCTGCATGGACATAATAATTGTATGTTTTAAGATTATAAGAAAATGCCAGTTTCACAAAGTACCTGAATCATTTCTCATTCTCACCAGTAAAGTATCATAGTTCCAGATCTTCCATATCCTCACCAGCATTTGGTATTGTCACTCTTTTTGATTTTAGCTACTCTGGCTTTTATTTGGATTTCTCTAATGTATAGTTAAAGTTTAGTACTTTTCTGTTCATGTACTTATTTGTCATCCATATTTCTTTTTTGATAAAATATCTGCTCAAATTTTGTGCCCATTTTAAAAACTGGGTCAATATTTATGCTGAGATATAATTCATATATTGTGAAAATCACTCTTTTAAAATGTACACTTCTGTGGTGTTCAGTATATTCTACAGTGTAGCACAACCATGACCACTATCAAATTTCAGAATATTTTCATCACCCAAAAAGAAAGCCCATACTCACTGGCAATCACTCCTCCTTTGTCCCACCTCTCAGTCTTTGCTAACCAGGAACCTCCTTTTTGATTCTATGGCTTTGCCTATTCTCTAGTCCTCATAAGTGGAATCATACAATGTGGCCTTTTATGACTTAGTACCTTTTCAAGGTTCGTCCATGTTGTGCCACATGTCAGTAGTTCATTATTTTTAATACCCAAATAGCATTCCATTGCATGGATGTACCAGATTTTATTTATCCATTTATCAGTTGATGAATATTTGGGTTGTTTCCACTTTTAGGCTATTATGAATAATGTATATATGAAAATAAAGTGCACAGGTTTTTATGGAGACATGTATTCTCAGTTTTCTTGAATATATACACCTAAGAGTGGAACACTTAGGTCTGTATTTGACATTTTGAGAAACTGCCAACCAGTTCTCAAAATGTCATTGAGAACCAAATGGCACCAAAATGCCATTGGTGCAGTGGCTGCACCAATGTATGAGGGCTCCAACTCCTCCACATCTTCAAAAATATAAAAATACTGTTACTATCTATCTCTTATTTTAGCCATCCTAATTTTTTTATGTTTATTTATTTTTGAGAGACAGGGAGAGACAGAGTGCGAGTGGGGGATAGGCAGAGACAGAGAGGGAGACACAGAATCTGAAGCAGGCTCCAGGTTCTGAGCTGTCACCACAGAGCCTGATGCAGGAATTGAACTCACAAACTGTGAGAGCGTGACCTGAGCTGAAGTCAGATCCTCAAATGACTGAGCCACCCAGGTGCCCCTATTTAGCCAAGCTAGTGGGTATGAAGTGGTGTCTCATTACGGTTTTGATTTGCATTTCCCTAATTTCATCTTTGTCATGTGCAGTTTAGCAATTTGTATATCTTCCCTGGAGAAATGTCTAATCCAAAATATTTGTCCATTTAAAAACTGGATTGTCTGGGGCACCTGGGTGGCACAGTTGGTTGACTGTCTGACTTTGGCTCAGGTCATAATCTCACGGTTCATAAGCTCAAGCACCGTATCACGCTCTGTGCTGACAGCTCTGAGCCTGGAGCCAGTTTTGGATTCTGTGTGTGTGTGTCTCTCTCTCTGCCCCTCCCCCACTCATGCTATATGTCTCTCTCTCTCCCTCTCTCTCAAAAATAAACATTTTTGAAAATTAAAAATAAAATAAAAATTGGATTGCCTTTAAATTGTTCAGTCATAAGAATTAATCATATTCTCTAGATACAAGTCCCTTGTCAAATATATTATTTATAAATATTTTTCTCCCTTTGTTATGTGTTGTCTTCTCACTTTCTTCATGATGTGCTTGGAAGTATAAAAGATTTTAATTTTGATAAAGTCTACTGTATCTATTTTTTTAGTTGCTTGTGCTTTTCTTGTCATATCTAAGAAACCATTGCCAAATCCAGGGACATAAAGGTTTATGCCTATATTGTCCTCTAAGAGTTTTCTATTTTTGGTACTGACATTTAGGTATCTGATCTATCTTGAATCCATTGTTATAAATGGTGTGAGGTAGGGGTTCAACATCATTATTGTGAATTTTGGATATCCACTTGTTCCAGCACCATTGAAAAGACTGTTCTTTCCCACATCAACAGACTGTCCTGGCACTCTTGTTGAAAATCAAATGGCTATAAATGTAAATAATTATTTACAGATCTTATTCTCAAATTTTAAAAGTTCTTTATATATTCTGGATATAAGCCTTTTGTAAGATATACAATTTTCAAATATTTTCTATCACCCTGTAACTTGTCTTACAGATCTTTCAACAAGCAAAAGATGTTTTCCCCTAATGTTCACCTCATGAATTTGTTTTGTATATGTGGTTTTGAATTGATGAACTATTTGCCTAACCTAAGGTCAAAAAATTAATCTAAAAATTTTTGTCTTGTATTTTACATTCATATATAATTTATAGCATTTATATTACATGATACAGCTAATTTTTTAAGGTAGATGTGATTTTTTAAAAACATAATAATGAAATGAAATGAAACAAATGAAAGCAAATAAAACAAAATCTCCAAAGTTTAGAAGTTTATAGCAACTTTACAAATTAGAGATTTAGGATTTTTTGTTTATTTTTTAATCAGTGCTCTCAAAATATTACTGATAATGTCTATTCCTCCAGTATTATGATACCTATAGCCTGAGACAAGGCAGGATCCAAGATCTCTGTAAGGTTTTCTATTTAAATGATATCTTCACCAAATGACAAATTTGAGCTAAATTTTGTTGAGCTGAAGTGTTATGTCAATTTGGACTGCTTTCTTAACACAAAAAGAAATCGCATATAATCACTGAAAAGAAAGAGAACAGTATATCAAAAGGGAACATACTATATTCTGGAGCAGAAGCACCCACTTGGACACTTATTGTTTCTTTATTATTTGGTGTCACCACCTTGTGGCCTACAACTACAAAATTCAAGTAAGTTACAGATCTCACTGAGAGAAGGGTATGAAATACAAAGGCAGAAATTGCTATTATGTTATTAAAGTCCTCTTCAGATACAAGCCACATGGAATTAGAAATTTTAGAACATTTTATATGTTTTTCTGAATTTCCATGTTTTGAAATGCTTTTATATTGGAAATTAGGTTCCTAAATGACTCATAACTTCTAAAATACACATTACATAAACATCTACCCAAATATACACAAAACTCACTAAAAATGTACTTTTATTTTCAAAATTCTTAGCATCCCTGTTCAGTCACCTTTTTCCAAAGAAAAATGATTGTGAAGCACCTCTGTCCCAGTAAATAATGGTTTTACGGAGGAACTAAAGATGGAAAAAGAATAGAGAAAAATCATATTGAATTTCTTTTCTTTTTAAAGATAGTCAGTGGCTTGCTGTCCTTCTTTGATAGGTCATTGTATTCAACAAAACCTGCTGCTTCCACCCACATGTTGTCATTATTTGCAAAGATGCCAGCTAGGATTTTGAGTGGAACTGTAATGAGTCTGTAGATCAGTTGAGGAACTACTGCCATCTTAACAAGCCAAGAACATGAGATGTCTTCATTTATTTAGGTATTCTTTAATTTCTTTGAACATTACTTTGTAGATTTCAGGGTACAGGTTTTATACTTTGGTTAAATTTATTCCTATTTTATTCTTTTTGATGCAACTTGAAAAAAGAATTGTTTTCTTAATTTCACTTTTCAGACTGTTAACTGCCAATGTAGTAAAATACAATTAATTTTTGTACATTGATCTTGTATCCTATAACCTTTGCTGAACTTGTTTATCTCAGTTTCTTGTGGATTCCTTAGTATTTTCTACATACATGATCATGTCATCCTCAAAGAAGAAAGTTTTACTTCTTCCTTTCCAGTCCAGATGACTTCTATTTCTTTTATTGCCTAATACCCCTGGTTACAACTGCCAGTACAATACTAAACAGAAGTGGCAGGATTAGACTATGATTCATTTTAAGTTAATTTTTGTATATGGACTGAGGTGTGAGTTGAGGTTGTGTTCACTGCTTTGAAAGTGGATGTCAACTTGTTTCATCACCGTTAGAAAGATGATCCTTTCTCCATTAAATTGCCTTTTCATCTTTGTCAAAAGTCAACTGACCATACATGTGTGGGTCAATTTCTAGATTTTGTTCTATTGATCCATGTGTCTATCCTTTCACAAATACTACATTTTCTGGATTACTGTAGTTTTTCTACTTTTTTTTTATTTTTGAAAAAGAGAACACGTGTGAGCATGCATGAGTGGAAAGAGTGGCAGAGAGAGAGGAGAGAGAGAATGCCAAGCAGTCTCTGTGCTATCAGCGTAGAGTCAGACACAGGGCTCAAACACACAAACCGTGAGATCAGGACTTGAGCCAAAATCAAGAGCCAGACACTCAATGACTGAGCCACCAAGGCACCCCATTGATTACCGTAGTTTCATATTGATTCTTAGTCATTCATGCACTTACACAGAAGCTTTACAGAAAATTTTCCACACTTTCCATGTTATAAAAATGAGTCCAGTGTTTATAATTCAACAACTCTTCCATACAGAAAACATCTTATTGACCCAATGTTATTTTCAAATAATTGTTCTTGACTTCTTATAAAAGTTATCTGCCCCAGGTCAATGGTTAACAATAAATATAGTATTTTATAAATAACAGCAAACAGTAAGCATGTACTTTTTTTCTTTTACGAATTTGAATTAGGGATAAATTTATTTAAAAAAGCAAATCAATCCCCCCAAGATATCAGAATGAGTATCTTATTTCTAAATGACATCCTAAAAGACATTTACTCTTTTTTTTAAGTTTTTATTTAAATTTCAGTTAGTTAACATATAGCTTAATATTAGTTTCTGGCATACAAAATAGCAATTCAACACTTCCATACATCACTCAGTGCTCATCACAACAAGTGCACTCCTTAATCCCCATCACCTATTTCACCTATTCCCCCACCTCCCCTCTGATAACTACCAGTTTTTTCTCTATAGTTGAGTCTGTTTCTTGGTTTCTCTCTCTCTCTCTCCCTCTCTCTCTCTCTCTCTCTCTCTCTTCCCCTTCCCCCTTTATTCATTTGTTTTTTTTCTTAAATTCCACATATGAGTGAAATCATATGGTATTTGTCTTTCTCTGCCTGAATTATTTCACTTAACATAATACTCTCTACCTCCAGGCATGTCTTTGCAAATGGCAAGATTTCATTCTTTTTGATGGCTGAATAATATTCCATTATGTATAATATATCACATCTTCTTTATCCATTCATCAGGTGATGGACATTTGGGCTGTTTCCATAATTTGGCTACTGTAGATAATGCTGCTATAAACATCGGGGTGCATATATCCCTTTGTACCTGTATTTTTGTGTTCTTTAGGTAAATACCTAGTAGTGCAATTGCTGGGTTGTAGGGTTGTTCTACTTTTAACTTTTTGAGGAACCTCCACACTATTTTCCAGAGTGGCAGCACCAGTTTGCACTCCCACCAACAGTGTAAGAGGATTCCCCTTTCTCCACGTCATTGCCAACACCTGTTGTTTCTTGTGGTGTTGATTTTAGCCATTCTAACAGCTGTGAGGTGATGTCTTCTTGTAGTTTTGATTTGCATTTCCTTGATGGTAAGTGATGCTGGGCATCTTTTCATGTGTCTGTTGGCTGTCTGTATGTCTTCTTTGGAAAAATGTCTATTCATATCTTGTGCCCATTTTTTTTAAGTTTATTTATTTATTTTGAGAGAGAACGACCGAAAGAGAATCCCAGGCAGGCTCCACACTGTCAGTGGATAGCCTGGTGTGGGGCTCACAAACCATGAGATCATGACCTGAGCCGAAGTCAGACACTTAACCAACTGAACCACCTAGGCACCTCTCTTTTGCCCATTTTTGATTGGATTATTCCATTTTGGGGTGTTGAGTTTTGTAAGTTCTTTATACATTTTGGATACTAACCCTTTATTGTATATGTCATTTGCAAATATCTTCTCCCATTCTGTAGGTTGCCTTTTAGTTTTGTTGATCATTTCCTTCATTGTGCAGAAGGCTTTTATTTTGATGTAGTCCCAATAATTTATTTTTGCTTTTGTTTCCCTCACCTCAGGAGACATATCTAGAAAGTAGTTGCTATAGCTGGTGTCAGAGAATTTACTGCCTATGTTCTCTCAAAGACATTCACACTTTTTTTAAAAAAAAAATTATTTTATTTATTTTTGAGAGACAGAGAGAGACAGAGTATGAACAGGGGAGGGGCAGAGAGAAAAGGAGATATGGAATTCAAAGCAGGCTCCAGGCTCTGCGCTAGTGATCTGTACAGAGCCCGACACGGGCTCGAACCCATGAACCATGAGATCATGACCTGAGCCAAAGTCAGACACTCAACCGACTGAGCCACCCAGGCGCCCCAAAGACATTCTCTCTTAAAACAGCATGGATTCAATACAGAGGGAGAATTACCACACCATAACTAATGGTACCTTCAGAGCTACCATTAGTGGAACGGTAAGAAGTTCTTTTTAAAAAATCATTACAAAAATTTTTAAAAAATTTTTTAAAGAAGGGGGGGTGCCTGGGTGGCTCAGTCAGTTAAGCATCTGACTTCAGCTCAGGTCATGATCTCGTGGTTCATGGGTTTGAGCCCTGCATCGACTCTGTGCTGATAGCTCAGAGCCTGGAGACTGCTTTGGATTCTGTATCTCCCTCTCTCTCTGCCTCACCCCCACTTGTTCTCTTTCTCTCTCTCTCAAAAATAAACACTGGAAAAGTTTTTAAAAATCATTACAAGATGAAGGTATCTTCAGAATTAGCATAATGACTTAACCAAATGTGACTTGTTTTTTGGGGAACGAATCTATGGAGTAATCAAGTTAAATACGGACATGTCTTCAGCAAAGTAAGAAATTCACAAAAACTTTTATCTATCTCCCCAATTTCCAAATACAATATTTGATATCCATAGAGGAATAACAGAAAACCTTTTTTATACCAGTTAAGAAATGGGCAGAAGACATGAAACAGACTTTTTTCCCAAAGACATACAGATGGCCAACAGACACATGAAATGATGCTCAACATCACTTATCATCAGGGAAATACAAATCAAAACCATGATCAGATATCACCTCACACCTGTCAGAAGGACTAAAATTAACAACACAGGAAATAACAGATGTTGGGAAGAATGTGGAGGAAGGGGAAACCTCTTACATTGCTGGTGGAATGCAAACTGGTGCAGCCACTCTGGAAAACAGTGTGGAGGGTCCTCAAAAAGTTGAAAATAGAATGACCCTATGATCCAGTAATTATACTACTAGATATTTACCCAAAGAATGCAAAAATACAGATTTGAAGGGGTACATGCACCGTGATGTATATAGCACCATTATCATCAATAGCTAAACTATGGAGAGCCCAAATGTCCATCACCTGATGAATGGATAAAGAAAATGTGGTGTGTGTGTGTGTGTGTGTGTGTGTGTGTGTGTGTGTATAAAATGGAATATTACTCAGCCATCAAAAAGAATGAAATCTTGCCATTTGCAATGATGTGGATAGAGCCAGTGTATTATGCTAAGCAAAATAAGTCAGGGAAAGATAAATACCATATGATTTCACTTGTATGTGGAATTTAAGAAATGAAATAGATGAACATAGGGGAAGGGGGGAAAAGAGAGAGAGAGAAGCAAACCATAAGAGACTCTTAACTATAGTCTAAACTGAGGGCTGATGGAGGCAGGGGGTGGGGAACGGGCTAGATGGGTGAAGGGCATTAAGAAGGGTGCTTGTGATGAGCACTGGGTGTTATATGTAAGTGATGAATCACTAAATTCTACACCTGCAACCAGTTTTACCATATATGTTAACTAACTAGAATTTAAATAAGTTTAAAAATAAACCATAAAAAAGAAAGAAAAAAATGTTATGGTTAAATCTTTCAAAGTGATTCATTATGACACTCTTTAGACCACTGTAGATGTAAATAGATGCAAGATTCACCATTAGACAACTATAGTAATATTAATTTGAATCTGAAATCAGCCTGCAGCACTTAAATGTCACAAGCTAATGAAATTCAAGGACTGTTTATAACATATACATTTCACAACTAGTAGTCAAATATTTCTTGAGTGCCTTAACCCAAGATTACATGCTGTGAAGACTGCCTTCTCTCATCACGAAGCTTACAGTCTTATATGCATGAAACAGGAATAATTTAAATGCTAGTACTGAAAAATAAGTACAAATGGGATCAACTATTTGGAGAAGAGATCATGAAGCAGATGGGACATAACCTAGGCTTCGAAAGATGTGCAAAATATGGAGATGACTAGGAGAGAAGAAATATGCTGAGCATGAAAGATAACACGAAAAGCAGAGAGTGTAAAGGGATGCCACATACATGAGCAATAGTAAGGAATCTCTAACTAGAGGAGAAGATTATAATAGAAAGCGGTAGGAAGATTAAATGATTTCAGTTTTAGAAGAACTTTTTAATTGAGCAAGAGGAACAGGGACTTAGGTAAATTCTTCAGCAAGGGAACATACAGATTTTGAGATCACTGAATTTTTACTGGTAGGATGAGTGGTCTAGAAAAATGAAGTGATTCACTGAGAAGCTCCAAATCTTGTGATATAGTTAGCCATAACTTAAAACTCCTCACTGGCTCACCAGGATGAAGGGCAACCTCAGAATAGTACACAACGTGCTCAAACCTAACCCTCTGGGAATGCTATTGTATTGCCAAGCAACACCCAAGTTCGTGGGCATTTACTCTTAGTGTCTGTGTTTATGATGTAGCCTCTGACACCCAGCCCATCCGAAAGGGTAAAGTAAGTTGGGTAGATTTTATATTCATATAGGTATAGTGTCTGTCTTATATTTTATTGGACATGGCAAGCAATTTATAAAAATAGCTTTAATGAAAAAATAAATGGATTAATAAAACAATGGTCACAAGGTTCAGGAAGGTAAACTCAGAGAGAAAGCACTAAATTTGATAATCTTCAATAAGGTCACTTCAGTAAAGAGGTGGAAAACTCAGATGGAAAGGGATAAGTAAAAGAATCATTGGTTGGAAATGATCAAGGTAATGGATACAGAACACAGATATAAGAACTTTGGGGCTGAAAAGAAGACATGCTTTTGATGTCTGTAGACTTCAAGATGAGTTACTGTCCCAAGCAAAGTTTTCATCAACATCCGTTCTTTCACATAACATATTTTGAGCCTTATCAGTATGAGACCCTGTTCTAGCCCTGGATGAATAAATCCTAGGGCCTCCTAAAGAGTTCATAACATAATGAGACAGAAAGTATATAAACAAATTTTAAATGAGGGAAAACATGCTAACAAACATATTTGCAAAATGTTTCAGGACCAACAACACAAAAAGGGAGACATTTTTATGTTGTTTCAAAGGGACAACTTAAAAGGGAAGCTAAGGCATACACATTTTAAGCATAGGGAAAGAAACCTGTATCTTTATACCTTTATTTTTCAAATAGAAAATAAAGGATAAGATGAGAGATGTGCGAACAATTACATCAGCGGTTAGTAAAATGAGGGAACTGGCTTAGATAGGAAATCTCATTAGCTGACACATAATGATCTACGTGTAAAAAAATATACATTAAAAAACACCAAATTTAAAAATGGAAGTTCACACTCAATAAATTAAGCAAACAAAATTCATAATGATCCTTTCCTTCCCTTTTCCAGTGTTCAAAGTCTTTGGTTAAAAATGATTTTTCACTATGCCTTGTGTCATGGATTTTCTTTGAAAATGCAGCTAGAACTCACAAACCTCCAGATTTACCCTCCAGGAAAACTGGAGACTCTTCCAGAGTAAGGGCAGTGTCTTACTATTGTGGACAGCTCAACAAATGTTTGCTGAATGAACGAAGTAAATATTTTCTTCCCCATATCCAGGAAGTGCAGGAAAACAGAGTCCTATGATCTACAGAAAAAATTCTTTTTGGAGGGACACAAAGTACTTCAGAAGATGGCCAGATGCTGGAATCCATGACTTTAGCTATTCTTAGTCTCATGTTGACTGAGCCAGAAGCCTCGACTTGATAACTTTTGAACAGATCTTCAGACACTTCCTTATGGTTGTATCAAGCCGAAATTTCCAAGCCAAGATTTTTCATTAAGCCTGAAGCCTCTTAATATAATGAGGTTCAGCAGGAAGAAACTTGTAGTACCCAAGTCTTGGATGAGGATTAAGTCTGTCCCTCCATTTTATCCTTCAATTTCCCATTGGAAAGAGAGGGATAGTAGCACTATTTCCTTGTTCCACCTCTCAGGCATATACACTAATAGTAACAGTAAAATTAAAAATTTCCAAGATCAATGAAGAGTCATTTATCATTTTAGATGATAAATGTTATTTTCACTAACCGTTCTTTACTATGCTTTTCTCTTTTCTCTTAATTGTATAAGTACAATGAAAATAGCAGAGGTTGTTGAATTTCAGTTTTAGTAGTGACTTCTAAAACCTTAAAACATTTCCACACACCATTATACTTTTGAATTCCAGCTGGGACAAGACCTGTAAGTGACAAATGCCATGAGAATGGATATTCTCACAGTATTTCTGGCACATCCAAACAGAGGAAGTCCCAAAAATCTCATGAGAAAATAAGCTCTACTAAGACTCTCATCCCAGTTTTTTGGGCTTACTCTATATAGATAAACTTCTATAAGCCTTCAGGCTTTTGGGTCTTTATCCAAATCCACATGAGCTTTGATCCTTTAGAGGTTTACCAGTCCCCAAGATAGACAGAGTTCTCTTGGGAGAAAAAAAACCCAAGTTCCAATAAAATGGTTTCTCAATAAATTAAAGCAAGAATTCTATTTGGGAATAGGAAATTATTTAAAATCAGAATTTATAAAACACCCCTTGATGCTTAAAGCTATGATATTTTGTTTTTGTTTTCAGCTGTGTATTTATTTAATTATTATTGTTTTTATTGTTAGAATACAAGGCACTAAACCAGAACAGTTCACCCTGGGCTTTAACCACTGACTTCTGTGTTTACTTGAACAAGTTTGCATTTTTGAAAAAGGAATTATGAAAACAACCTCATGCACTCTTTTTTTTTTCCTTCCACTTTTTGGACGAATACCTGCAGGTACCTTTTATTGAGGAACTCTCAATCTCCACACTAACACATGGTTCCACGTGTGTCAGGTTGACATGGTACAACCTGTTTATAAGAAGTTTTGCTAACTTCAAAATGCCATCTTATCATTTATGCATTGTCCCTAAGTATGTTTTCCCAGACATTCTATACTATAAAAACACAGAGGAAAAATGGATTAAGTTGAGGATAAAAGTAAAGAGAGAAAATAACAATGGGCTTTGTTGCTGCGCTAGAGGAACAGCTTGTCAGGTCAGCTTTGCAGAGAGGCATATTCCCAAACCAGTCATCATTAATGGACTCACTTCCACAGGAAAAAAAAAAAAAAAAAGACAGAGTCTGAAAACTCCGGACAAAAGAAATCCCTGCAGACAAAGTAAAAACAAATTAAAAGACCCATTATAAAACACAGATGCTACAAGGAAAATAAACTTTGCAAGATTTACTGGGCTTTGACAAACGTGAACATTTGTGGAAAAGACATCAGCAACAACTCTCAGGTAATGTGGCTAGACTCCTTTCTGCTTCATCTTTACCCTCTCTGCAGAAGCTGCCAGGCTGGGATTCTTAGCTTCTGAATGCAGTGATGTGACAACACGTGAATGTGGCAAACTGCCAGCTTCAAGAAGTTTCTGAAGCCAGCAATATCCTGAAATTGTTGACCATTTCAGATTATGCTAAATATTAAAGTTAATATCAGTGTACCTGTATGTGTATGCATTTCTTCTTAAATGCAGCCAAGAAGAAAAATAAGCCATAAATGTAATTACTTGCCTCCTCTCCCACTTTAAAAACTTTCCCTATCCCACCATATTGTGAACTAAAGTGAATAAAAGCAGTTAAAATGACATTAATCAATCAAAGGATCAGAGTTGTAAATCAGAAAGTACCTTAAAACAGTATCCTATGAGTGAGAAAGTGGAAACTTTTTATTATAGATTTCTAGATGCACAAACTACAGTCTGTTGCCAATGGGGGTTACAGGAATATTCTAGGAACAGAAGGTGTAAGAAACTAAGAACTATCATATCATGGAATAAAGTGGACCAAGTGGAGCATTCGGAGGATAAAGGAGCATTGTCTTTTCTTGTCATTAGGGGTGCAGGGATAAATATGAAAATGGCAAAGGTGCAGTTGTAAAAAAGCAAAGGACACCAGGCGGTGTTGACGGTGTCCTGTGGGAGAGCACTGTTATTAGGAGGTCTGCATTTTCTTCTCACTTTTTGATCCTTATCATGGACACAGACCTTATTCACTTTAGGTATTTCACTTTTCAGAAGGTTTACCATAGAAACTTTCCTATATATGAGACTCCTACGATAGTATCAAACTCTGTTCTTATCACTTCTCCATACATTTACTGACAAGATCCACTCTTGTTCTAGGATACAAGCCTCCCTGTCAGGGTCCTTGGTCTGTTATTATGTTGAACCATTACATTTTAGTAATCGGATTAATAAGGCCCACTGAAAGCCAATGTCCAAGTAACAACCTGGCACTCCCGAGAAGGCAGTTCTATAGGAAGAGCCCCATTTCCAACATCCCATTACGACTGTACGACTGACTCCTTCCATCAATTTCCCTACTCTCACACTTCATGCAGAAGTTCTATCCCCTACATATCTTTCCAAAATAAAAACCGGGTAATGAGTTCAAATGGGATTTTTTGTGTGCGCTTTTTGCTTTCCACAGACAACCAAAACTTTTGGTCTGCTTTTAATATCCTGCTGTGGAACTGACATGGATAAAAATCCAAAATATACCAGTGAGTTTAACTAAGTTAACTCTGTAGTCGAAAAGCTCCTGACTTCTTGACTCTGTCAAAAAGAGTACAATGGTAGCTTGTTTTGAAATAATCACTGAAAATGTGGGCTCTGAAAAGTTAAAAACACTGCTTAGCTCCTGCTTGCCATCTAATTTAACATTAAAGCTTTCTCAGCCAAACACTCGATAATTATTTAATCAAAACCAAATAAAATCCTTTCAGAGTATATAAAAAGTATCCTGTGCAAATGGGAATTTCCTGAATGTGGGTTGTTTGGTTGGGATGGGAGTCTCTGTTTCTCTTTCTTTCTCTTGCTCTTTTTTTTTTCTTTCCCCTTTCCTATATGAGAATGACAAGCTTCCCAGCTGCAGTTCCAGGACTTTCACCCTCCTTTTTGACCTTTTGTCAGGCATATTCCAGTATAATCTGTAATCTACTCAAGTAGGAAAAGGAAACAGCAGCACCCTGGTGAGAAACAGCGCCTTCTGACCCACATACCAAACTGGGCAGAAGCAATGCTTGTTCACAGGAGCCAGGGAGAGTAGAACACACAATTAAAAGAAAATGAATAATATATACACATTTTTAAAAAGACTGTTAACCCAGCAACCAGTTTAGGTGACAAAGTGCAAGAGAGAAAAGAGTTCAAGGGCAATCCTGACTGGGTGGGTAATGACTTGTTTCTCCTTGTAACTTTTCTGGCGGGAGTGACAGTGATGAAATCAAAGTGCTACAAACCTTTATGCATTTCAAGCAAAAACACTTGTTGCTTTTCAACCAAACAGTTCACAGTGACACAGACATTACAATAGGTACTTTGGGGGAGGGTGGGAAGGTAAGAAGAGAAATCTCCCACAAATCCGACTTGAAAATAAGAGTCCAATCTTTTTTTGTGAGTGATAGGGACTGAAGTTTTGAATGACGACATTGTCATCACCGCTTCCCACTACATACAAAGTTGCCTGTGTAGAGATTTGCACTAGTGCTTCTTAAATGTCAGGAGAATTAAAACTTTATGCCTTGGAGAATTAAAATGCCACTAATTATTGAATAACTATTTATAAATTTGTTTATTATATATTTACATAAATATATGCTTATAAATAATTACATTAAAAATTTGCTGGGTTGCTTTCCTTTTTGTAGTCTGAATACATTTTTATCAGTTAATGATTTTAATGTGCTCACAACTATCATATATAAGTTTGATTATTTTTCTTTCCTTAAATCTAAAATAAACTCAATAAATTCATAACGTTGGAACATAAAAATCAAAATCAAAAGAAACCAGTTGTTGCTAAAACTACATACAGAGCAAGGACAATCCACCGTACTCCAAAATGATACTAAAGCATGCTTAGAACAAGGAGTCTTGGAATGCAAAAACAAGCCTGAAAAGGGAGATGAGATCAAGAGTTAGAAACATCACTTATAAAATGTAAAAATACAAACAGGGGAAAATAAAAGAAATATGTCCAGAAAGTTTCAAGATAAAAAAAAAAAAGTGTATGGGACAGGCAATGAAATATATTGTAGGAAAATCTCTTGCCTACATTTCCTCTCCACTACATTTGTGGCACAATTTAGTCTCAATCACATCGCCAACCCAAATTTATAAAATAAATGAAAAAAATTTCCCCCTAAGTGAAAATTCCATTACTTTAGTTTATTTTTAGATTTGAGATAAAGAAAATTTATAAGAGCTGGTACTCTTAATATTTAAGAAGTTTTAGCAAGTTTTAACTCATTTTAAACATTAGGATTGTAGCTTGCCACTCTTACAACAATGAAAAACAAAAACAAAACAAAACACAAAAACATAACAAAAAAACACAGAAAACAAAACAGTATTTAGACTATATTTAACACTAGAGATGACAAAGCAAACTTTTTTATGAATAAGAAGAATAAAAGAAAAGAATCCTGGGCCTTTCACTTTAAAATTCACATTTTTCTTAAATCTAATATACTTAAGCAGCCTCAAATTTTCCCACTTTGAATTGAGCTCAAATAGAGTTTTGGGACTAAGTGCTCAGAAGTGAAGACTTTTAACCCTGGTGAAAAATCTCCAGAATTAACAACCCCATAATCTAGCATCACTTAGACCAAATTTGGGGTTCAATGAACTTCCCAAAGTATAAATAAATCCTCACTGAAATTCTTTTGAAAATATACTAAACTCATATCTCCCATGTTTATCTCATAATGAATTTTATATCATGTCAGCAGAGCAAACAGGAGGATGAACTTCACTGTGCAAAGGAAAAAAAAAACATAAACTTATCTGCATTATTCAACAAATATAACTTTATTACTTAAACTGTTGAACATATCGCATGCAGAAGAATTGGGAGTTGGCTCTGAAATAAAAACAAACACTGAGACAACATATAAAATAAGTTGCAAGATTTAGGTGCATTCAGACTTGGAGGATTCAAATGATTTAATTTAACATTTGCAAAACTTGTCTTTTGCAAATAAGCATTGTATAGTTAAGGAAAAATTAAATACAAAATCAAAGTATTTTTGTTGACTATAGTAGTAAAATGTAAGCAACTTTCCTAATAATCAAAAAGATATAAACTGGAATATCAATAGCAAAGATGCCCTGCTCTCCTTCCCGCTCCCCTACCCCCACCACACAGAAGACTCCCTTCTTTTTACCCATGACTGTTAAGGATATTTTCTGGCTCTATTTCAGCATCATGACTCAGGTCATGAGAAGTGTCAAAGATGCATTTCCTTCAGATGGGAAAGAGCAACAAATTTTAACAACCATACAAAGTTGGGAGTATAGTGCAAAAGGGCCAAGTCAGCTTTTTTGACAGCAGGGAAGATAAAACCTTTTATATTCACATATATTTTATTTCCAGCTGAAAAACTTTTAAATATCTCTCTATCAAAGTAAGCTTACATGTTCTGCTCAAGAAGAAAACAGGAAATCCATACCCAATTTAGCTGCCTAAATTATCAACAATTTGTGGAAGAGAATTGTTCACCTCCCCCCCGCCAAAAATCAAAGTACGCCATATGAGTGCTAATAAACTGTTCAAGTCCTTGTCTTCAAAACTAACTTTTCCAAAAGCAAAACCATGAATTTACCCATGTACATAAAAACTCCCTTGACAGAAATTCCCTGAGTTAGAACCACAAAGAAGAGTGATACTATGACCATATCTGGGTGCCATATCCTTCCCTGTAATTCTTCTGCCGTAGCAGAAACACTTTTTCTTAATCAGCTGGCTCATTGCCAAAAAACACATTCATTTATCAGTACTGTCATTTTATATTTTCTCTTATCCATGATTTTGTCAAATATGGACACATTTCAATCCACTCCAAAATTAGACAAGGGTGAAATATTATCGAACACTTATTAAGCATTCCGTACTAAGGATGAAAATGGAATAGCCTCTCTTTTCTGAAGCTGCCAACAACAATGCCCACATTAATTCCAGTATATCCATTCTGAAATAGTTTCACTCCTGTGCCTCATTCTAGCTTCAATATTCTCACCTGCAAAAACACATAACTCTTTCAATGAACCTTAAATCCCTTTCCTTTTCTCATCCTCCTCCAAATTCTAAACATCATTTTATGCTAAGAACCTATTATGCTAAGAACCATAATAGTTTCTATTTCTCAGTATGTGTAACCCTGGCAGAGACTTGACCCTACTCTCTGTACCCTTTTGTAGCTTATAAACTATGAGCCAGCAGTCAGATTTTTACTTCCTGCTTGGATTTTAAGTTCAAGAGTACTCATAGCTGCTACTCCCATCTCTGATCATTTCTAAATCTGTTATTGGGGTCAGTCATTCCAACACTGGTCATTAGGTATCCTAAGAAGCCTAATTTTTATTCTCTTCTCCTTCTCTATTTTTTCTAAAACCAAATTTTGAAAAAAATGTTTCATTGGACTCTGACCAGAATTTTCTTACTTCATTGTCTTCCTCACTGGAAAAGTAAGGCAATATAGTAACATACAAATACATATGCCAAATCCTCTTGTTAGTCTAATCACTAAAGTAATATAACTCCTTCAACTTCCTGGAAACTGACTTCTAAGTTTATTGAGAGACAGTTACTACCACCCCAAACCCACCCAAACAGAGGATTCCTTTGTGGGAAAACAGACCAGTCTAAGTGAAAAGATGCACAAATAGTATTGATTAGGGGTTCCCTAATACAATTGCCAGTCCCACCTGAGGGATCAGTGGGAACTAGAAGTTGGTATGGCCTTCTCATGCTCAAAGAACTTCCAATCAGTTCTTTAGTACAGATGTGTGGATTAGCTGAATAAAAATAAAATAATGAAACAAATTAATAAATAATAAAATTTCAACAATAAAAAATAAGAATGATCACCAAGGATTCCAAGATATCCAGGTCAATATTTTGGTTTAATCAGTCTGAGACTGGGCCTAGGCATCAGTACTTTTTTAATCTACCCAGGTAAACTACAATGTACAATCAGGGTGGAGAACCATTGTCCTATATGAAAGATAATGATCACAACAAAAAATTAAAAAAGGAACTCATACAAAATAGACATAATGCAAGGAGCAAAAATAAATGCCTCAAAAACTGTATCTATATCTCAAATGGATAAAGAATATTCTGTCTATAAAAAAAGAAAAGGATGTGATAAGAAAAATCATTTGGAGAAAGGGATATTAAAAACATGATACAGAAATAAAAATACAACAAGATTAGAAGACAAAATTGAGGATACTCTCATAAAGTAAAACAAAAATACAAACATAAAAATAGAAAAGGAAGTTACAGGTTCAGTGTAGGAAATCCAGTACCCAACTAACATGATTTCCAGAAAGGGGCAAAAAAGAAAACAGCAAGGAAGAAACTATGAAGAATTGAAAGAAGATGCCTCTGGGGAATGACACCTAAGAGTGGAGAGGGGTGAAGCAAGAGAGTGCCATTTGTCATTATAAAATTGTGGTCTTATTTAACTTTTATAAAAAATGTACACTTTGACCAAAGTATACATTAAATAGGTAAAGAAAAACAAAAAACTCCAATCAATGTTAACAGAAAAGAAAAGCAGAGAACTGTAAACTCTAATAATGCCTCAATGGTAGAGTTTAATCACTCTGGTCCCATAAAGTATAGAGATAAAAAAAATCCTTGAATAGTAGTATACAGAGAGTCAAAGAAAGGAATTTTTAGAACATATAGACATCAGTTATTCAAATGATTAAAAAATTTGCCTCCACTCAACTACCTAAATTCACTCATAGAAGCTAGGCATCTGGATGGAGTACTAAAAATGGATATTAATTAATAGTAATATATTTCAAAAGTCTGATTCTCTAAGAAGACTTTGAGAAATAAATCATATAAAACATAGTAAGAAGGAAGTGGGTTATTATAAAATGTTGTAAGACATCCACATCCATAGTACACCAGGTTCTTGCCAAGGTTGCCATGATTACAATCAGAGGAAAGTTTAGAAAAGATCGCCCTCTAGAGGCATGTCTCATTAACTATTTAAAAGCAAAACTATAAAAACCTGGAGTCTGATTTGCCAGCATAAAAAATATAGAGAGAATATATTTCATGAACAGTAAAAAACAAAAGAACAAATTCTGGGTTGGTTTCAATTGCTAACTACCTTATGTGGCATTTAAGAGAAAAGTTCCAGAGGGAAAAAATGTGGTATATTCCAAATGAAATAGACAAAAAGATAAAATAGTCTAGTAGAGTTTAATCAGTTTTTATAGCACTACATTAAAGTTTATTTTACAGGCAATGTAATAATTTTTAAAGATACTCCTCAGGTAATTTTATTTTCTTCAAAAACTATGCTATCTGAACCTCCCTCTCAATTTTGCTATGAACCTAAAATTGCTCTATAAAATAGTCGAGTAAAAAAGTATGCTATCTTCTTGTTGGGATGAGCATTGGGTCTCGTATGTAAGCCAACCTGACAATAAATTATATTCATAAAAGAAAAGAAAATTATGCTATCTTTATTTAATAGATGGCTTCTTCAATTAGTGCTTCTGAAATGAAAGCATCTTGTTTTCAGTAAGGTATTAATTATGAGGTCTCTCTTTTCAATCCACCTTCCCTAAAGAATTTATCTGCTCTCTCTGAGAAACGATAGGAAGTGACATAAAAATACATAAAATAGTATGATTTTGGTGTATAGTAAAGGTAAAGGCTGGCATAAATTGTAGTGACATAAATATTGTAGCAACATTGTAAAAAGAATGATCAAAGAACTTATAAGAAAACAAATTCACTGGGAAAACTAGTAGATCTAACAAGAAGAAATCAGAAACAAGACTTCAATTTGAACTAAAACAATAAAGTATATATAACCAGTAAAAACCAGGTAGGAAACCAAGATAGCCTAAAAGATTTTATCCAATTAACATGTACATACTGTATATATACTCTGTGTGATATGAGGCATAAAATTTAAAGCAGAACTACAGTGCACATGATTGATTTTTCTTGGCAAAAATTAAAACATACAAATGGAAACTTCAATCCACAAGTAAACAGTGATGTGGAAAGAGAAGTCAGGAATCATCACATTATTGATTGTCTTAGGTAGGTGAAACTGTATAAGGCTGAAATGTGTGGTTGTTTTGTATCTACAATTGTGATGTGGTCTGTATCAAGAAAACTACTGATCAACAAAAGTAAGTAATTACAAAACCATCAAATAAAGGCTATAAACAATTTCTGAGTGGTAAAAAGAATGCATCACACAGATGCTAAAAGGACAAGTAATGCTATCAGTTATTTAAAAGTATTTTACTAAAATCTGGAGCCTTCACGTCCAAGAATTCAGAGGCCCCTCTAGAGGTCTCAGTCTCAGCGGCCAGCTCCATTTGGAAGAAGCAGAATCTGGAATGGAGATGCCAAAAGCTGTGACTCAAAGAGGACTCCTCCCCTGAGGAACAATGAGTTGATGGGAAAGGAGACACTTCCAAGAACTCTGGAGAAGTGCAGAAGTGAATCCAAAACCCCTCTGTTAACTCAATGAAAATAGCAGGATAAAAAAAAAAAGCTAGATCACATAGTGAATTACATATTCTTGAACTTCTATTTGAAAACTAATTTGTAAAGAAATGCAAAGACTCAAGAACAGGTGAATAAATTATCAAAATGTATTTCCTGATGATATTAAAATGAGCAAAAACAGATGAAAAAGAAAGAATACCACTACCTGCACTTTCAATTTTGTGTTGGTATCTCCCTACATTTCAGAAACATATCAGAAGTCTGGGTGGTGCCTGGGTGGCTCAGTCAGTTAAACATCCGACTTTCGATTTCATCTCAGGTCATGATCTCATGGTTCTAAGATCGAGCCCTGCTTCAGGCTCTGCACTGACACTGTGAAGCCTGCTTGGGATTCTCTTTCTCCCTCTCTCACTGCCTCTCTCTCTCTCTCTCTCTCTCAAAATAAATAAACATTTTTTAAAAGTACTCAACTTATCAATACTGAGTTCAATAATGATATTAAAACCTATACACAATAAACCCACAATTATATTTCATTTACTCATTATTCAGTGACTTATTCATTTATTCTGTTTTCTGGATTCAAGAGGTGCTAGATAAAAATATGAAAAATGAATCAGTTCTATAAACCTACTCAATAATAAACAATATCAATGATACTAATCATAGCAGCTAATTTTTACTGAGGATTTGATATGTACAAACACTATTTAAAGTGCTGCGATCCTGCGAGGTAGGTAATATTATTTTTTATAATATTTGATAGAAAATTAAGGCACAGGTATTTAAGTAATTTGTCTAAGATTACAGAGTTAGGAAATCATGGGGGATAGATTCCACCACAGGTAGTCTGACTCTAGGTCCTCCAACTGCCCCCCTGAGCATGTTACAGCTTAGTAATGGAGATCATCAAAAACAGAAAAAACAAAGGTAGAAAGTAGTAAGCAACAAGAGCATACAGAAGGAGTAAATACATAAAGTTACACACTTTATGTAAAGAGGGAGAAAGTGCATCATAATCTGCGATGAGCTTGAAAGATGCACTGTGTCCCTGAAGAAATATGCAGAAGGCAGTTCAGGTGTAGGAATAAGGTATCATAATAGAGAGCAAGGCAAGTCATTAAATTTGCTTGGGGCATAAATAATTGTGGAAGAAATGGTTTCTCTACTCATCAAAAATTTACTAACTGGTAAAAGAAATGCTGTTCTCCTAGAGGACTATTTTGTGGCCTTGGCCCTTTTCCTTAAAGCCACCATTCTCACTTCCTGATTCCATGAAGAAACAAGAGTCTTCTCTTTCCCCTCTAGCTTCTCCCCATTTTCCTGGTCCCTTTTATATCAACGCTTCTGGAAAGACTTGTTAATTCTGGTCTCCAATTTCCCTCTTCCTGTCTCACCAAAATCCACTCCTACCAGGCTCCTCCCACTCCATCAAACTGCTCTCATCATGGTCACATGTCCTCTGTATTACGGAATTTGATGTTATTCTATCTCTTTCTCAGTCCTTATCTTAACTGACCTATCAGCAGAATTTGAAACCTGGATCTCTCCCTTTTCTCAGAAAAAAATTTTCTCATTTGGCCTCTAGGATTTCTCACGTATGGTTTTCCTTCTCTGTCACTAGCTACTTCATGGTGGAGGGCCCAGGCTCAGTCCTGGGACATCTTTATCTTTTTTTTTCTTACTCAACTCCCTAGATGATCTCATCCAGCTTTTGGCTTCACTTGAATGCCTTCCAAACATTCATCCTTGGTCTAGTCCTTTCCACTGAACTCCAGGCTTATAAAACCGAATATCCACTTAATATCAGTAGGAGGTCAAAGACACATCTTAAACTAAACTGTCTGAAACTTCTGATCCTGCCCCTATCCCCAAACCTACTTTAACACTGTGTTCCTCATTTCACTCGAAGGGAACCCCATCCTTCCAGCTGCTCAGGCCAGAAGTCTTACTAGTTACCCTGACTCCTCTCTCCTGTCATACTTGACATAAGATATGCCAGAAATCCTGTTGACCCTACCATCAAAATGTATCAAGAATAAAATTACTTCTCACAATCTCCATTATGAACAATTTAGTCTAAGCCTTGTCCTCTCTAACCTGGATTTCTGCAATATTCTCCTAACCAGTCTCACTAGGCTTCTACACTTGTCAACCTAGGGCTGTGAATTCTCAATACAAATCTGCATTCTGATCCTGCTACAACACAGTCTTATGTCACTCTTTTTCTCCAAGCTCTCTCCACAACTTCTCCATCTCACTCTGAGTAAAAGTCAGAGGCTGACATGATCTGACCATATTTCCTCTATGACTTCATCTTCTAGTATGCACCTTGCACCCTGTGCTTCAGCCACACTTCTTTGCCTTTCCTTGAACACTCCAGGCACACTCCCAGTGCTGGGATTTTACACTGGCTGTGCCTTCTTCCTCAGACATGCTCCCCAGATATCTGCATGACTTTCTCCCATAATCAGATCTTTGTTCAAATGTCATCATCTCAGTAAGGCCTGGAGGAACCTTTCTGATTTCAAATTGGGATCCTATCCAGTATCCCCTATTCCCCCTTCCATCCTTTATTTTTCTCCACAGCACACATAGCTACCTACCTACCTACCTACCTACCTACCCATCCATCCATCCATCCATCCATCCTGTTCACTGTTCATATCACTGCACTAAAAAGTCAGCTTCTTGAGAATAGGAATGTTTTCCTTTTTTGTTCACTGCTATATTCCTAGGGCTCAGGAACATTGCCTGGACATAGTAAACATTAATTAATAGTTGCTAAATAAATGAATGTATCTCACAGATGTTAAAATGAAAAGCAATGTTATCATAAATGAAAAGCTTTTCATTCTGACAAGTAAAGTAACGATTTAAATCTAAATTGTTTTTATTACAACTTCTAAAGATGTTTGAAAACTTTGGCTTGAAGCCTCAGAGTCTACATTTTACCAAAACTATGTGAAGTGTCAAAATACAAATGCAAATAAGAATAAGACCCTATATTCAGCCAATATCAATACTGATACAGATTGACACAACATCAAGAGATTTTTAAGAGAGGCTTAAAAGATGAAGGGATATTTTTAGCTAAATAGGGTTTTAATAGACACTCAAGGGGGTTATAATTATTTCAAATAGAGAAAAGTATATAATAGGAAAGGTGCCAAGAAATAAACACATGTGGCATATTCAAGGACAAGAAGTTGGAAATAAGATAGGACCTTCTCTAATGTTCTATAAGAATGAAGAGACACTGAAAGATATTAAGCAGAACAGTGGAAGAACATATTTATGGTTAACAAAGGAAATGCTTGTGATAGCCATAAAAGGCTGGAGGCTACTGAAACAGATGAAGTAAGAAACAATGATCAGGTATTCTTTTTTTTTATCTTTTTTTTTAAATTAATTTATTTTTGAAAGACAGAGAGAGAGAGAGAGAGAGAGAACAGGTGAGGACAGAGAGAGAGAGAGAGAGAGAAGAAAGAATCCCAAGCTGCCTCCGCTCTGAGGCGGGGCTAAAACTCACGAACCACAAGATCATGACCTGAGCCGAAATCAAGAGTTGGATGCTTAACCGACTGAGCCATCCAGGCATCCCAATGATCAGGTACTCTTAATAATTTTTGTGTTAAGGACTATTAGGCAGTCTGGGAAAGATGTGGACTCTTTTTTAGAATAATACTTAGAAATTCATGAAATAAAATAAATAGAATTATAAATAAAAAATTAGAAGCATAGTTATCAATACATTCTAAAAATTAAGTTCTGCTATGGTACTATATGTAATAAATATTTAAATCTGTAATATTATTATGTCATAACTTATAACTGCAAAGCAATGATGAGCAAATCAGTATTTCAAAATACGTTCAGTAATTCAAAACATTTCAAGATATACATATTTTACATATAATGTGATATGAAAACATATGTTTCTATTGGTGACAATGTACTACTTGTGACACTGTCACCAATAAAAACACAGATGTTTTGTCTATACTCAAAATGAAAAGAAATGCTTAATTTTGGTTAGAAGATAGTAAACACAAAGATGTAATTTCTCCCCATGCATGTTCAAGGATCTTAAATTAAGAACCCTCAAAGAGACTAAGGTCGAGGCAACAAGATCAGAAATGAAAGAGATATTTGGAGAGAATATATTTCAAATAAATAAACATCCTCTGTTAAGTTTTAAAAAAAGGCAAATAGATAAAATAATCCTAACCTAAACTGGATTGACTCCAGAGAGTAAAAAGGAAATATCCCTATATCAACTGTTATTTAACAGTTTCCTTTACTTTGCTAAAAAGAGCACACACAAACAACGGTAATACTGCCAAAGCATGATTCATTTTCAAGATGAATCCCTCCCTGTTCAAAGGTTTACATTGTTTTTGACCAGCATCAGACTGTTTATCCACACAAACTGTAAATACATCATTTTTAGAACTAACCAACAACAATGCCCATTTTGTTTTGACATGTAAGATACAAAAAGAACATGGAGAAAAATGACCATCACTCAAAGGTCTACACTCTAAAAATGAGAAATACTATACAGAAAAATGGAGTGAAATTCTAATATAATAAAACTTTAGTACATGTTATCAGGAGAAAAATGCCTCCTGAAATTCCTTGCTTTCAATGGGAATGTTAAGCACAGCAGTACTGTCAAACAGTATAACCTCCTCTCTGAGGTGCCTTCCGTTAGCTTTATGCAAAAAAATAAACAGAGCTGTGAAAGCAATAAAGCTGAGAGAAAATAATGGATTTTTACTCAGAAATCAAGTATTGCTCTTCAACTATTTGTTCTTTCACAAATGACAAATCCTTAATTGATTGGCACTTTGCACCCTTCCGCAAAATACACTGAAAGATATTTGTTCACAGTCATTTAATATCTGCCTTTTCCCTTGGATGAGAAGATATCCACAGGCAGACACTACCTTAATTTTCTGTGAACTTTATAACCAAAGCCTGGTGTGTGGTAAGCTTAACAAGGAAGGAAGAACAGGAAGAAAAAAGATGCTCAAAAGAATACTCTCTGAAGATGTATAAACATAAGGACTATAAATCCTTCCTAATTTTTCACTATTACTTCTGTTCTCTGGTCAACCTAGCTGCCTTACATGCACTCTGAATCTCTCTCCATAAAATGTTTGGTGAAATTTAACTGAAGAAAAATACTTAACACAAAGAGAAATGTCCTAAAAGAATCTATACCAAGAGCTAATTATATAACAAAATATTTATACCTATAAGTTTAAGTAATTATTTCTCATGTAAAATTTCTTGCAAATGGCTGAAAATACAGATATCCCATAACTTTCTTAGTTTTTTTTTAAAAAACTCTAAACGATTTTCAAAATGACTTCTAGAACTGATTTGAGAAGATTTCGCATAGGACTTACTCTAAAGACCTTCAATCTTGAAGATCATGGGTCACTAGATAAATTAACTGTTCTTATAAAAATAACAGAGCCAAAGCATAAAGCTTTGGAGAAAACAGAGGTCCCAAACATTTTTGAGTTACAGAATTTCTCCTCAGGCTTCCATGTACTTATATCTGTTTTCAGTCTATCTTAAAATTTCCTACAGAAAATACATATCTAGAATTGATTAGGTATTACAAAAGGATATGTGTTCAAGCAGAAGCTAAAACAAACAAGGAGAGGTATATAGCCAAGAGAACTGCAGAGGTACTCAAACAAATTCTTGCACACCCATATTCATAACAGTGCTATTCAAAACAGCAAACAGGTGGAAACAACCCAAATGTCCATCAGTGGAAGAATAGATCAAATTGTGGTATATACATACAGTGAAATATTACTCAGCCGTAAAAAGGAATGAAGTGCTGATATATACTATAGTGTGGCTGTACCTTGAAAACATTATACCATGTCACATAAGCCAGAAAAAAACAATCACATATTATATGATTCTATTACATATAGATTATTATATGAAATATCCAGATTAATTCATGTTGTTCAATGTAGGTTTACTTCATTTATTCCATTGCTCTTAGGTATTTCATTGTACAAATATGCTTCTACTTATTTATTTATTTATCTATCCTTTTTACTACTACTGTTGATGTATTATTTGGGAGTAAATCCACAGAGACTGAAAACAGACTGCTGATTGTTAGCGACTGAATGAGAGAGGAACAGGTAGTAACTGCCTAAAGAACATGTGGTGTTCTTCTGAGGTGAGAAAAACGTTTTGGAACTAGTTAGAAGTGGTGGTTCATTGTGAATGTACTAAATGCCACTGAATTCTTAACATTAAATGGTTAATTTTATGTTATGTATATTTCAGATCGATTGAATAAATAAAATTGATTTCTGTAGGGGGGCACCTGGGTGGCTCGGTTGAGCATCTGATTTCAGATTAGGTCATGATCTCACAGTTTGTGAGTTTGAGCCCATGGTCAGGCTTTGTGCTGACAGCTCAGAGCCTGGAGCCTGTTTCAGATTCTGTGTCTCCCTCTCTCTCTGTCCCTCCCCTGCTCGCTCTCTCTCTCTCTCTCTCAACTAAATACACATTAAAATTTTTTTTAAATTGATTTCTGTAGTAACCATAATCTCTCTATATAAAGTCCTCTATTCTTAAAAACATAAATTGGTCATCTGTCAAGGAGAACCTGCAATGCTCTAGAAGAAGTGTCATCTAATGTAAATACATGGTTTTTTTTTGGCATTCTAATGGAAATGAAATGGTACAACCACTCTGGTATTACCTACCAAGGTCAAGATGTACATACACACCCAGCATTTCATTAAAAAATGAGCACACATTTGCACCAAGAACAAGTACAAAAATTTTCATTGATCACTATATGTAATAACCCAACAGCAGAAGCCTCCCAAATATACTCAACAGTAGTAAAAAGGATAGATAAATAAATAAATAAATAGAAGCATATTTGTACAATGAAATACCTAAGAGCAATGGAAATAAATGAAGTAAACCTACATTGAACAACATGAATTAATCTCACAAACATAATCCCACAGAGATGTAAATGCTGTTCCAAAATACATATGACTCACGACTAATTCCTCTCCAACAGTGAATATTCCTTAATGAACTAAAAGTTAGTTAGCATGATAAAAATCACCTTTCCCATATGGACGTCAATTTACTAAGTTATTTAATAAATTAAGAATGTCCCAAAATGAGCCTAAGATCTTGTCTTTGCATGAACACATGAGGGCGGAAAATGTTAATTATTTTATCCCAGATCTTGAAAAGTAAGGATAATGAGAAAAGGATAGCAGGTTCAGTGAGAAAGAAAATTAGGTTTACCATGCAGAGGTGATCCAGAAGGGCTACTTGATAGACCTGGAACAGGGCTACAGCGACCTCCTTGCTTAGACGTCAGTTCTTGTTCAATTTCTTCCAACCCAGCACTTTTCTGGAAACGGCTCATACGATTCACAACTCGTGGTG
Organism: Cryptoprocta ferox; assembly: GCA_028646485.1. Classification (NCBI taxonomy): domain Eukaryota; kingdom Metazoa; phylum Chordata; class Mammalia; order Carnivora; family Eupleridae; genus Cryptoprocta; species Cryptoprocta ferox. The sequence goes on along the minus strand of CM053565.1, from coordinate 23,574,641 downwards.
ACATATGTGTTCGAACGCAAGGCTGGCCACCATAAGGGTTGATGGGGAAAACATGGGAAGTCCCCCGGAGTGTACTGACCACAACCCAGCGACAGTCATGGCTGAAGCAGATGTCTTGTACCTGGAAATGGATAGGGAAAAACACAAAAAGAGATTGCAACTATTTAGATTCATCTAAGTGTATCACATACATATCACCAGATGTGAACAGAAATACTTGCCTTTTTACCAAATTTACCTAAGATCAAGTTATAAATTAAAATTTTTTATTTTACACATGAGTTTCATGATGAATATTGATCAAACCTCCATATCAGGGATTTGATACATTGTACAGTAGAAAATTCTGTCCCTTGCAGCACAGAGTGCCAAGTAAAAAATCAAGACCTAGGCAGTTTTATCCTAAACAACTACAAAAATAGATATATGGGTCAGGTTTATTTCTCTAAATTAATTTGCCTTCTAATAAGCATAAAATAGCAAAAATAAAAGCAAACATTATACAATGTAGGTGAATTTAACTCCCAAGATTCAAGAGTTATGAATAAAAAGCTAGTCCACAAGTGTTTTACCTCTGCAGTCTGTCTACAATAACTTCCAGCTAAACTGACTTACAGAGAAGCAAGAGACAGGGAAGGAGCAGGACAAAGAAAAGTATAAACAGCAGAAGCAAGGGAAGAGAAAAATAGTTCCAGAAAAGTTTAATATTGTAATGTCAAATACATTAACATAAGCCAGAATCAAACATATAAAGAAAAAACACCTGCAGACTTATTGAGTAACTTGTGTTCCCATCCACAGGGCAACTAATCCACATTATCTAAAACCTTTTTCCAGAACACTTTATAATCAAGACCACTTCCTGGTCTGTCCATGAAAAGACGTTTTCTTCTTTCATTTTAAAAATACTTCTGATATGAAGTGGTGCTAACAATCAGTGTCAAGGCAGGAAGACAGAATTCCCCCTAAATGCTTGCTTACAAAAGTGCTATTAGAGAAGTGATTCCACTCTATGACCTTGAAACACATCGGGGTACTTAAATGAACACAGAAGATAATAGCCTTCAAGAAACTTAGAGAAAGTTTAATCCTTTACATAACATAGAGGATAATAAGTCACCTACTCACAAAATGCAAAATATAACTGTTGGTCTTATCAAACAAGTTGGGTGGTTTTTCATATATTATTAAAGACAAGAAAGTATATAATGGCAATCTAGTAATAAAATGATGACATCATGTGCATGATTTCTGGACCTCAATTTTGGAATGGTATTTCTAGTGAAGACTTTCTCATCACAAAACAGGAAAGCTAGATGGGAGCTTTATCCCTGTTTCCGTGTTTCAATACTAAGTATCATGGCAAGTAACATTTACTAAGTACAGATCAGGCAACTGTTAGAAGCTTAAACTAAACAAGTACAGGTACCAAAAAAGTACTGTCTAAACACCTATTCTCAAATGTGGGAAGCAAGCATACTTAGATAATTATTATTTTTAAGGACTATTTACTATACTGAACTCAGGAATTGACCCAATCCAAGCAGATCTGGGCAGCAAAAGATATACTGTATGGCTCCTACTTAGCATTTCAAACTGCTATGAAACTAGAGCAGAGAATGAATGTGGACATGAAACAAGTACAGGTTTCTCTCAGAACAGGGGTCAGCAAACTTTTTCCATAAGGGGCCAGAAAGTAAAAATTTAGGGTCTGCAGGCAAGAAAGCAAAATGAAAGATACTATGTAGGTCCTTAGAATAACAAGAAAGAAAACAAAATTTGACAAACTTTTTTACCAAATAGAATTTTTTGTAGTGTAAGTCTACTAATATGAAGAATGGCATCTGTTTTTTACAGGAGATAATATTTTGTTTATTTGGGGTTCAAAGCCCATAACATTATCATCAAATAGATCCCAATGCTGATGTTTATAAAAACCATTCTTGGCTCATGAGATGTACAAAAATAGACAGAGGGCCACATATGGCCAATGGACTACAGTTTGCTGACCCGTTATATACCACCACCATGGTAGTAAATGTAAACTTGTCAAATCATCATAAACTTCAAAGCAGAAAGGGCCCTTGGGAATCTAAAGTCAAAGTTAAAAACACAGTAAGACACTCAGATCAATATTATTCCTATGGTTTACAAGATACTCCACAGTAAAGAGAGGGAAAACTACACAGAAAGCCGTCCCTATAAGAAGAATCCATGCAAGACATCAATAAGACTATAGTTCTTTTCTAAATTTAACACCAAGCAGACATTCTGTTTGGTCTTCAAGGTGAATTGAGCTGTATTCAACCTTAACCCAAAACTATTAAAGAAAGTCATCTTGGTTGAAAAGAAAAATCACACACACATATAAACCCCCAAACCCAGAGACAACTATTTCAAATTATCTTGGACATCTCTTGATGCATAAATAGATAAGTATGCATAGACATTTACGTGTATATGTATGAGTACATACACATATATAATTTTCATTGGATAAGAGTAACCAATTTGAAATATAAAATAATCATTAAACTTTAATATTAAAAAAGATAGTGAAAACATGGAAACAGTACTGTAAGTATAAAACCTTTACATGTGATTACAGGCTTTCCCTACAGGTAGCATAGAAGAGTAGATATACCCATCACTTACTAGGTACAGAGCCATGGAAAAGTTAGTTAACAACTCTCTGCCTTATTGTTCTTCATTTGTAAAATGGAAACAATAATGCAAGTCTCATGGGGTTTTAGATTTAATGAATTAACATGGAAAGCGCTTAGAATAGTGCCTATCACTTAATAAACAATGAACAAAGATGTTTGCCATAATTATCAGAATTATCACAAAAATATATCCCTACTCTATTCAAACATCTCTGTTTTCACAGCTAACAACATAGACTAAACCACTATTATCACTCGAACAGGTTACTACATTAGATTCTTAACTGGATTGTTAATTGAGACTACCTATACAACCAACAAAAGACAAAGTAGATAAGTTGTACTTATTCAAAATTAAAAACTTTTCTGCATCAAAGTACACTATTAAAAAATAAAAAGACAACCCACAGAATATGAGAAAATTTTCCAAATAGTATGTCTGATAAGGGTCCAGCATATAGAATACATAAATAAGTCTTTCAATTCAACAACATAAAGACAAATAATTCAATTAAAATAAGCAAAAGTTTTGGATATATATTTTCCCAAAGAAGATACAGAAATGGCCAGAAAGTACATGAAAAGATGTTCAACATCTTTAGTCATTAGGGAAATGTAAATAAAAACCACAATGAGATACCACTTCATACTGAAAAGAATGGTTGTTAAAAAAAAAAAAGATAAAATAACATGTTGATGAGGATGTGGGGAAAGCTGAACCCTCATACATTACTGGGAAAAAAGAAAATGGTGTAAACACTTGGAAAATTCCTCTAAAACTTAAACATACACTTTCATTCTTAAATACCCAAGAGAACTAAAAACAATGTTCAAACAAAAACCTGCACACTAAGGTTCATAGCAGTATCCTTAGAATTCAAAAGTAGAAACAACACAAATGTCTATCAACTAATAAATGGAAAAAATGAGATATAGCCATACAAAGGACTATTATTCAGCCACAAAAGGTAATAAAGTTCTGATACATGCTACAATATGAATGAACTTCTAAAATATTATGTAAAATGAGAAAAGGTTACATACTATATGATTCCATTTATATGAAATGTACAGAATAAGCAGTTCCATACAGATAGAAAATAGATTAGCAATTGCCAAGAGCGAGGAAGAAGGGAAGGGGGAGTAGTTGCTCATGGGTACCAGGTTTTTTTCTGGGGTGATGAAAATGTCCTGAAATAAAATAGTAGTGATCAATATACAAGTCTGTATACTAAAAACCACTAAATTGTACACTTTTAAGGGGTGAACTTTATATATGTGAATTATGTCTCAGTAAAGCTGTTACTTTAAAAAATGAAAAAACTAGTTAGTTTGCTGAAAGGGAAGTTCTATAGCTTCTTTGTATAGCTGAGGTTTCTTTTAACTGTCCTTTAGTTTTTTGAGATGTCTCTATTGTTCTGTGTTCAAAAGAAGATACACAGCTGCTACATAGCCTAAGTTAGCATTTTATCTGTGCCCATCATGGCTCACTTCACATCTGGGGTTGAAGAAAATGAGTGACTACAATATAACATGGGTAAGCAGTATAATAAGATGTTCTTATTAAGTTTCCCTCCATTCAGCAAAGAAGTATAGTATAAAATGATGGAAAAAAACAAGCAAAGAGTACCTGACATAGTCTGGGAATCCTCATTAGATACTCATTATTATCAATTTTATCAATTTAGAGGCTTTTAAGAATATAAATGTCACAGGTGCCTTGGTGGCTCAGTCAGTTGGGCATCCAACTTCAGCTCAGATCATGATCTCACAGCCTATGAGTTCGAGCTCTTTGTTGGGCTCGGTGGTGACAGCTCAGAGCCTGAAGCCTGCTCTGACTTCTGTGTCTCTATCTCTCTCTGCCCCTTCCCTGCTCGTGCTCTCTCTCTCTCAAAAATAAATAAAAACATTAAATTTTTTAATTAAAAAAATAAAAACAAAAAAAGAATATAAATGTCAGAATTCTTAACTAATGAGATACGAATTTTAAAAATACAGAGTAGTTAATTAAATGTTTTGCAAATTTATACTAGGTTATATAATTTATTGTTCGCTAAATGGCTTCTGTATTATTTGGAATATTGATAACATCTCACATTTGTTATATTTGTTCCTTAAAATATAATGTAGCTATATTCCAGTAATTCTTTTTTTCCCAAAATTTTATTTAATTCTAGTTAGATAACATATAGTGCAATACTGGTTTCAGGAGTAGAATGTAGTGATTCATCACTTACAAATAACACCCAGTGCTCATCATAACAAGTGCCCTCTTATACCCATCACCCAATTAGCCCATCCCCACTTACATCCCTCCATCAACCCTCACTTTGTTCTCTATAGTTAACAGTCTCTTATGGTTTGCTTCCCTCTCCTTTTTTTCCCTTGCCATATGTTCATCTGTTTTGCTTCCTAGATTCCACAAATAAATGAAATCATATGGTATCTGTCTTTCTCTGACTTATTTCACTTAAAATAATACAATCTAGCTCCATTCATGTCATTGCAAATGGCAAGATTTCATTCTTTTTGATGGCTGAGTAATATTCTACTGCAGATAAATACCACATCTTCTTTATCCATTCATCAGTCAATGGACACTTGGGCTCTTTCCATAGTTCGGCTATTGTTGATAAAATATTCCAGTGTTTCCAATTTATGCAAAATTTTTTTGAAAATCTGATTTATCCATTTAAAAATATTTTGTTGATTTAATAGTCCAAAACAATATTTGGAGCAACCAAATCTAATATAGCAGAAATATACTTCCACAGAATAATTATGTCCATTTTATCAAAACCAAAAAAAAAACCCATCCCAAATGTATATTTAAGTCATAAATAGGCTGAATTCAAATTATACATGAAACAAGACTATTTGAGCACTAGAATTAAGTGGTACCACATTTAAGCATCTAAGATATAGAAATCGGCATTTTACAGGGCTCCAATTTATGCCACAAATTCATCACCAAAACCTAATCAGCAATGAAAGTGTAGGATCAGTTAAATATCCTCAAATCTAAAGCAAACTTTCTCAAACTTTAATGTGAAAAGAAGTACCGAATTTATTTGTAAGAAGTGCAGATAATTTGGCCCAACCTTCAGAATTATGATTCTGTAGGTACTGGGAGGTGGGAGACACATGACCAAGAAATTTGCACTTTCGGAACACTTGGATAATGACTCTGATATTGACTTAAAGTCTGTAATACGAAGCCAGAAAATAAAGTGACCAGAAATGGCCATGCCCCTAATCCCATACCAAACGTTGGAAAGCATTCGAAGATATTTAAAAAAATAACAAAGTAATAGCAATGATTGCCTAGGGCATGAATGAGGCAGAACATTGATTGAAAAAAAGCTGCAGGAAATTTTCTGGGATGATTAAAACGTTCTGTATCTTGACTGTCATGATGGTTATACAGATATGACTAGTAAATGGCAAATCAAACACTTATCTCCAACCTTCACTCCCTCACCTGATACCTCTACAGGTACTTCATCATGTGCTTACCCAGACTAACAGGAAATGTTGACACAGTTACGATCAGTCAGACAAAAGCAGGATGCTAGTGCAGGATTCTGGAAAAGCATCTGCTTCCCTGATATAAGAAATTAATATCACTGAGGCTGCCAAAACTCCCCATCTTAGTGCCCTGAATTCAGAAATGATGCCCACAAGAATGGCAATTATAAAGCAGTCATGAGGGAAAAAACAAAAAAGTCACAAAGAAACTGTTGAACAACTGTACCAAAACTAGCAGCAGCCTTCTCAAAACACGGTAACAAGAAATTCTGATTTTTTAAACCATCGTTAAATATGATTTTCTTTCTCTAGCCAAATATATACCTAATAATTCAAATACCAATTTGCTTTCCAAGTCTCTTAAAAAAAAAAAAAAGGAAAGAAAACCCCAAAGCAGACAACACTTGGATAGAAAGTCTACAATTCAAGAGTATTATTGTTTCAGAAGCCTGTAAGAATGGCAGTGAACATTATAAAGATAAGTTCGCAATATAGCAAAAATTAGCCAAGGTCCAAGTCCTCAGATATTTATGTTTAATGAAAACTTACAGTAAAATATATAAAGTAAGTTATTTGCTTAAGAATTAATGTACAGGTTCTAGACACATTCAACACAACATTTCAATAACTTTTATCCTTCAAAATTAATATATACACTGATTTTAAATGCTGTAATTCTTACTATCATGACAAGGTTAAGGCAATAAAAGTTTGCTTGGGAATAAGTTGCTTAGAAAGGAAATGTGTTAAATTAGATGGATAATCCCCACATACCCTCCATCCTATCTGCCCAACTCCCACTCCCTACCAATTCTTCATAATCATTTATTCAGTAAATATTTATGGAAAGCTGATTACAAGTTTTGCACTTCTAAATGTCACAAATTTAAAAATGAGCTAATGCTAATTAGCAGCATGCAATTATCATCTGAACCAACAACTGCACTCTTGGGCATCCACACCAGAGAATGTTGAAACAAACTGTGAGTAGGTCCACTTACAAAAAGGCAATGTGAGGGAACTGTTCAGTATCTTAATGTACACACAAACCTACATTAAATTGTATAGATCTAAACACATACATACACACTTATTTCCACACACACACAAATACACAAATTAGTACAAGTAAATCTAATGAAATGTGAAAAAGATCAGGGATGATACCAATGTCAATATCCGGTTGTGATATACTCTAGTTTGCAAAATGTTTACCTATTGAGATGAAGTGGGTCAAGGTTACATGGGATCTCTTAGTACTATTTCTTACAAGTCCATATAAATCACTATTATTTCAATAAAAATCTGAACTGAAAAAAAAAGTGAATATGATGCCTCACAAACACCACAGAGCCAGCAGTGCTAAAATAGCCAGCTCCTGCTGCAATCCAAACTTGAGTGGAAACAAGGGTGAGGGGTGTCCGAAATGTCAAAGGCTGTAGGGATGAAACTCAGCAGTGTTGAAAGTATGGGCAGGAAAAAAAGGGGTGGTTATGCCTGGACACTCACTGGATGCTAGCAAGTAGCACTACTGCCCATAGGGAAATAAGTGGCACCAACACTGGGGAACCAACACTTGGCCAAGTGAGAAAAAAGGCCAACACTCTGGCTGCCCCCATAGAGTCTGCAGGCTAGCCTCCCCTGCCAAGAAGATAGAGGATAATGTGATCGCCTGACAGCTGTCACTTGAATAACTGACATGTGCACATTAAATACATTAGTCTGTGTTCTCCTGTAGGAAAAGAAGTCCATGTCCTTGTGGGGGTGGAGGGAAATACCCTGGAATGAAGTATAAGCAAAGTTTGCAGTAGGGAAGAGAAGCTAAAGTGACCTTGTAGGAATACTCTTGTGCTTCTGTTGATGAATGTGTAATTGGTATTAATGGCTTAATTAATTGTATTTACATGTTTTTAAGTGTCAGGCAGTATCCTCTGCCATGCAGACTGAAATGATAGTGGGAAAAGTGCACAACTAGGCTTCCAGTTCCTTCCCATGTTATATAATAGAAACAACAGAATCCCAGTAGGAATAAGTTAGGTAATGACTTAATGGCTGTTGTTATCCCAGTACAACATCGCCACCTGCCTGATCCAACAACCAAATACACTCCCCTTTTTTCAGATGGTAGCTATTAATCTGCTACTAAGTTCTTATAAATGAACAACTGACCCATGAGGCCTTGTGATCTTCAAGACCAACACTGGAATGGGTCAACTCAAATTTGATGATGAACATTGTGGTAAGGATCCAAATAGCTTGCTAGTCAAATGGAAATGGTATGTTCCAGAGTGTGTTCCAACCTGGCCCTAGAAACATCTTGTTTATACAGCTACTTTATCACCTACTTCACTGCCCAAAGCAATGCCACTGGTTCAAAAGACCCTTGACTCACAGAGCTTCCTTTAAATACCTGTGCCTGATTCCCTGATGGCTTGGCTAAGACGAAAACTGGTGGTGTCCACTAGCCTATGGCAGCTGTAAAACCCCAATAAAAACTCTGGTGGAACAAATGAAGTAAAGACCAATTACCATAGTAGGATAATGGAGCTGTCACCTCTGTTTTAACTGAGGGGTCACTATAGCTGTGGGCCAGTCATATCCACTTGTTTATGTATTGTCTATAGATGTTTTTGTACTAAGTTGACAAAGGTGAGTACAGAGAATATATACGATGCAGAGTTTAAATATTTACCATTGGCCGTTTACAGAAAAAGTTTGCTGACCCTACTTTAAACAATACTGCTGACACTGAGGCAGCTGCCAATGGCCTGGACAAACCTACTGTGGTTTGCCATGAGGAAGACTACATACTGGCAGACTGCAGATGTCCCTCTTTTAGGGCCAAGAGCTATACATATCACAGTAATAACTGAACAATCTGGGTCACTCATACCCAAGGTAAGATTCCATTGGCTGACGGGAAGGACTAGAATCAAGCTGCTGATCAGGCTTGTACTGCCCTGCTCTACACAGTTATTCCCAACTAAATCCATATCCATCAATAAAAAATGTTTGGGGCTTAAATCCATCCCATCTATTATCCAATGTTTCATAACCACTCAAAGTATATGTGATGTCATAGTTGAAAAGCATAAATATACTGCAGGTGTGAGGTTAGCAGCTTACCTATTAGGACAATATGATTGAGAGGGTTCTCAGATATTTGACCTTCTTCACCCTATTTATTCTATTAAATATTGAGAAAGTGTTGTTAAACTCAGGTTTAGGTACATACACATTTAAATATTCCTGATAATTTGTCTCTGGAAAATTACAAAATATCTCTAGAAACAGGCTTTGTCTTAACCTATCTTACTTGATATTAATATAGCCAAATTTTCAACATTATTGTGTTCATTATTTATAAGATGTATCTTGGGGCGCCTGGGTGGCTCAGTTGGTTAAGCATCCGACTCTGGCTCAGGTCTTGATCACATGGTTCAGGGTTTGAACCCTGCATCCGGCTCTGTGCAAGCCTGGAGCCTGCCTCAGATTCTGTGTCTCCCTCTCTCTGCCTCTCCCCAGCTCATGCTCTCTCTCTGTCTCAAAACTAAATAAACATTTTTAAAAAAGATATATATTTTAACAGCTTTTGCTATCATCATATTTTTGTCTGCATATTCAGAGTGAATCTCTAATAGGCAATTCCTTTAGATGGAATACATTAATATTTAATATATTATTGTTGAATTTTGATGTACCATTTAATATTTGGTTTTTAGGGGCGCCTGGGTGGCTCAGTCGGTTAAGCGTCTGGCTTCGGCTCAGGTCATGATCTCACAGTTCGTGGGTTTGAGCCCCGCGTCGGGCTCTGTGCTGACAGCTAGCCCAGAGCCTAGAACCTGCTTCAGATTCTGTATCTCCCTCTCTCTCTGACCCTCCCCTGCTTGCACTGTCTCTGTCTCTCAAAAATAAATAAAAAACATAAAAAAAATTTAATAAAAATATTTGGATTTTGTTTATCCCACTTCCTGTGCCCCTGTTCCTCCTTTTCTGCCTTCTTTTGAATTAAATGAACATTTTTTAGATGTCCATGTTAATTGAAGTATTATCTCTTTAGGTACAGCATTGAACTTGAAACATGATAGTTCTATATATCTGCTTCCACCTCAGCACTGTTGGTCCTTTATGCTATACTTTCCATGTGTGTTACATGTACACATGATATAATCCCCAGAAAATAACATTAAAATTTCTTATACACAAAAATTACAATTTTTAACATTCCTATGTACTTTAAACAAATTAAAACAGGGGAGAAAAATCAACCTTTCTAATTAGAAACTGACCACTTCTCAGATATTTAATTACTTCTACAAGATCCAAGTTTGTTCTGGTATCATTTCCCCTTAGTACAATTTTTACTGTGAACGCACCAGCCTTATTTCTCGCTCCTTCATTCTCAAATGATACTATTTCTGGATGGAGAATTTTCTTTTTTTTTTTTTTGGATGGAGAATTTTTGATCACCTGTATTTTTTTTTCAGTCCTGTAAACCTGCTATTCCAGTGTCTTCAGCCTACCATAGTTTCTGATAAGAAGTCAATGGTTTGTTGAAATGTTATTTCCCTGTATACAGAGTGTTCTTTTCCTCTGCTTACTTTCAAGATTTGCTCTTTACTTTGGTTTTTAGCAAGCTGACTATGATATTCTTAAACTGGGGTTTTATCATATTCAATCCTATTTGGTGTTTGCTAGTCTTTTTGAAGATTTCAATTACATCTTTCAGCCAATTTGGCAGGCTTTCCATCTTTATTTCTTTCTGTATTTTTTTCTGCCTCATTTTCTGCCTTTTTCTTTATATCCTCCCTTTCCACATGGATCAAGAGGAATTTTGCCCCAGGATGGATCTTATGCAGAGTCTCAACCACATGTGATTTGGATGATTGAGATGATGAGAATGGAGCTTTAGGGTTGATGATATTTTCAAGAGATTTTAGAGTTAGAGTTTGTGCAGCCATGTGTTGAGACTTTTAGGGATGTTGGTATGGGGTAAATGTATTTTGAACGTAGGATGATCTGGAATTTGAGGGGCCAGAGGGCAGACTGTAGTGAAGTAAATAGTGGCTCAAAAAGAGACATAGTCATATCCTAATCCCTGGAACCTGCATATGGTGCATTGCAGACCCAAAGAGCAACTATTACCTTCTATGCCAAATCATGATTGATTTATAGATCTCGAAAAGTTTATGTTGGATTATAGGTGTAGGTACTAAATGTATTCGCCTATATCCTTATAGGACACACAGAGGAGGAGAAGATAGAGAAGTGAAGGAAGAAATGTGACCACAGAGGCAAAGGTTGGAGTGATACAGCTTTAAGGCAAGGAATGCTGACAGTCACTAGAAGCTGGAAAAAGCAAAGAACAGATTCTTTCTTGAGCAACCCAAGAGACTATAGATGCTGGCGAGGATGTGGAGAAATGGGCACCCTCCTACACCGTTGGTGGGAATGTAAACTGGTACAGCCATTCTGGAAAACACTGTGGAGGTTCCTCAAAAAACTATCAGTAGAACTCCCCTAGGACCCAGCAATAGCACTGCTGGGGATTTACCCAAGGGATACAGAAATGCTGATGCATACGGGCACATGCACTCCAATGTTCATAGCGGCACTTTCAACAATAGCCAAATCACGGAAAGAGCCTAGATGTCCATCAACTGATGAATGGATCAAGAAGATGTGGTTTATCTATACAATGGAATACTACACGGCAATGAGAAAGAATGAAATCTGGCCATTCGTAGCAACGTGGATGGACCTCGAGGGTGTCATGCTAAGCGAAATAAGTAAGGCGGAGAAGGACAGACACTATATGTTTTCACTCATCGGTCTAACAGGAGAAACCTAACAGAGGACCATGGGGAGGGGAAGGAGGAAAAAGAGTTAGGGAGAGGGAGGGAGACAAAGCATGAGAGACTCTTGAATACTGAAAACAAACTGAGGGCGGAAGGGGGAGGGTGAAAGGGGAAGGGGGGTGATGGTCATGGTGGAGGGCACTTGTGGGGAAGAGCACTGGGTGTTATATGGAAACCGACTTGGCAATAAACTATAAATTTAAAAAAATAATAATAAATAAACATTAAAAAACTTTTTTAAAGAAAAAAAAAAGAACAGATTCTTTCTTAAAGGCTCTAGAGGGAGTGTTCTAGAGGGAATGTGATCTTGCCAACTTTTGGACTTTTGGCCTCCAGAATTGGGAGAGAATATATTTCTGTTATTTTAAGCCCCCAATTTCATGGCAATTTTTTTAGACAATCATAGTAAAGAAATATGCAGTAAAAGTGTATATCCAGAACAACGTAAATTTTATGTTGTAGACTGTCCAGGACTGAGGCTCCGGGGTGGTAGGATGGTAAGTATATGTTAAGATTTTAAGAAACTTCTAAACTATTTTTCAGAGTGGCTGTACCATTTCACATTCCCAACAGCAATGTATCAGAGAGATCCAGTTCCTCCAACTCACCGACTTTTGAGAGCTCCTTAAAAGGTATAGTAGAAGGGCACCTCGGTGGCTCAGTCAGTTAAGCATCTCACTCTTGATTTTGGCTCAGGTCATGATCTCATGGTTTGTAAGTTCGAGCCCCACATTGGGCTCTGTGCTGGCGGTGCAGAGCTTTCCTGGGATTCTGTCTCTCCCCCTCTCTCTCTGCGCCTCCCTGCCCTCTCTCTCTCTCAAAAAAATAAACTAAAAAAAAAAAAAGTGTAGTAGATACAAGATAATTTGTGCCTTTTCATTCCATTAACAGTGTTTCTCAAAGAGCAGATATGTTTTGTTTTAACGAACTCCAATGTATCAATTCTACTTTCATGGATTTTGCTATTAGTGTCACATCTGAGAAAGCTGCATTTAACCCAAATCACAAAGGTTTCTCCTACATTTTCTTCTAAAAGCTTTTAATAGTAGGTATTATGTTTAAATCTATGATCCAATTTGAGTTGGTTTTTGTATATGGGAATGAAGGATGGACTGATACTTATTTTTTTTTGCACATAAATACCCAAGTGGTCCATCACTATTGTTGAAAAGACTAGCCTTTCTCATTTTGCACCTTTGCACCTTGGTCAAAAATCAATTGTCCATATATATGGGAATGTTCCTGGATTCCTCACTGATTCTCTAGCTTTAATAAGTCTTGATATCAGGTGGTATAATTCCTCCAAATTTGTTTTTCTTTTTCAGCATTATTTTGCCCATTATAAGCCCTATATATTTACATACAAATTTTAAAAGTAACTTGTCAATTTCTACACCCCCTTCAAAAAATCCTGCTAGCTTTATTTGCTTTTATCCTGCTGAGTTTTTGATGGGGATTGCATTGAATATACAGATTTAGAGAGAACTGATATCCTAACAATATGAAGTATTCCAACCCCAAAATATGGTCCAACTCTCCATTTATTTACATTTTTACTCCCAGCAATGTTTTATAGTTTTCAGAGTACATGTCTTACACATGGTAAGTACACATTACACACTATTTTTTACTTTTAACTCTTTTTAGAAAAAGTTTTTTTAGCATTATTCATTTTTGAGAGTGAGACAGAGCATGAGCGGGGGAGGGGCAGAGAGAGAAGGAGACACAGAATCCGAAGCAGGCTCCAGGCTCTGAGGTGTTAGCACAGAGTCCGATGCAGGGCACGAAGTCACGAACCACGAGATCATGACCTGAGCCAAAGTTGGACGCTTAACCAACTGAGCCAGCCCCTTAACTCTTTTGTAAATTATCAATTACCTATTGTTTGTTGCTAGTATGTAGAGGTGCAACTGACTTCTGTATACTGATCTAATATACCGAAACCTAATTAAAATCACTTATTCTAACTATTTTTGTAGAATCCATTAGATTTTCTACACAGACAATCATATCATCTTTAAATAAATATACTTTCTTCCTTTCTGGTATGATGATGGTTCTTTCCCAGGTCTCAGATTTCCTCTGCAGGTCTCAGGAGGTTCTCTCCTTGTAGCTTTTATCTCTCCAGTACTCTTTTCTGAGAACTCCATGATCTTCACCTCTCAGCACTCTTAACAATACTTTATCAACCATGCTCCACTTGGGCTCCCCCTTCTTGCACCGCAGGATGGAAACTCTGTCCAGGCAGTAAGCTGCAGCAATCATAGGGCTTTTCTCATTTATATCCCATCTCTCGAGGATCATCATCCTTCCCAGCCTTATGTAGAGTGTCTAGAAAAGCACTGTTTGTTTGTTCTTTAACTGTTTCAGGTAGGAAGGTAAACCCAGTTTCTCTTATTCTAGACTATTTATACTGATATGAGTGTTATCTAGCTATATCTTAAGATGAGGAGAGCTTAAAGTCTTCTATTCCACCATCTTCCTACCAATCTCTCTTTCTTACTCCACAGTGACCAAAAGTAGAGGTCCTCATATTAACTCTTTGTCATTTATGTGCCAGGTGTTCTACTAAGCACAGTAAGACACACTTTACATATATTATTTCTAACATTTCTTGAAATAAATGCTATGTAATAACTTGGGTCCCATTTTACAGATGAGTACACTGAAACCTAAGAAGTTCCTTAGTAATATAATTACTAAGCAGCATCCAAATATATTATGAAAGTTGGGGGTGGGGAATGGGGAGTGACTACTAATGGCAAAAAGTTTATTTTAAGGGTTATAAAAATGTTCTAAAAGTAGATACTGGTGATACATAGCTCTATGCATATACTGAAAAACCACTGAAATGCACATTTTAAAAAATGAATTTTATATTATAAGAACTATATCTCAATAAAGCTAACATGGTGATAGGGAAATTGACAAAAATAAAGACTATAGGGTTATGAATAGAATTGCTAGGTTTGGCAAATAAAAATAAAGGAAGTCCAAGGGCACCTGTGTGGCTCAGTCAGTTGGGTATCAAACTCTTGATTTCAGCTCAGGTCGTGATCTCAGGGTCATGGGATCATGCCCTATGTCAGGCTCCACACTGAGTGGAGCCTGCTTGAGATTCTCTCTCTCCCTCCCTCTCTCTCTCTCTCTGGCCTTCCCCAGCTCTTGCTCACTCTCTCTCTCTCTCTCTCTCTCTCTCAAAATAAATAAACATTAAAAAGTACAGAGAGTCCAGTAAAATTAGAATTTCAGTATAAACATAAGTAGGCAATATGGACATACTCATACTAAAATTATTTATTTTTTTTATCTGAACTGACCATTAAATACTATCAATTAATAATATTAAATAGCTGGATTCTTTGCCATTGAGAATTAAGCCTAAAATCTTACCATTTTATAGAACTGTTCTGATAAGGCAAAAGTAATATTTATCTGATGCATAAATGTCTCCAAAGCAAGTTTATCATTTACTATAATTAGCATGTTAAGTACTAAAATGACTTGTATCTGCTTGAGTAAGACATTATGAAAGTATACTAACAAAATATTGTAAGGTTTCACCATATATATATATATAAATATATATATATAAACTGTTGAAAACCAGGAATATTTTTCCAACTACATATGTGCCTTATGAGGAAAATTGCTGTCAGATGCAGAGGATATTCCAAGTCATAGATCACAAAACAACTTAATTCAACATAATTAGATCCACATACTTGAGTTTTTTTCCTTGCCTGATTAAAGTACCCTCAGAGTTACTGGAAGAATACAGAATGACATGATTTTGAAGTACTCAAAGACAGATAGATCATATGCTAAGTAGATTTCATAATCAGTGTTAAATTTTATATATCATTTCAAAATAATTTTCACTAGAAGGTTACAGAAATTAATTTTATGGTAGTTAATTGAGTTTCCTTAGATCTTAATATTCGATGTTTAGAAATTTCCAATCTCCTAAATTATAGGGTGTGACATAGAACAAAATAATTTTAATAATTTCTATTTGGTTTCCCTACATGTTAAACAGAATAACATTGGCAGCAGCAAATATTTGTACCTATAAACATTTGCCCATGTTCAGGGCACTGTTCTAAGAATGACAAACACCAAGAAGGTTAAGCATGATCTCTATTTCCAGACTGCATATACAGGTAAATTAAATGATAAATAATGTTAATGCAAATGAGGTATAAGTTAAGTATATAAATAGGTGTCAGGTAAAAAATATATATAAATATTTAAAATACTCAAATTCTAGGAGGTTATAGATGACATAGGGAATACCAGTGACTGGTGAGGACAAGACACGTATTATAAAACCAGAGTTCAGAAATAAAATGTGCCCAGCAGCACAGTGAAGTATTGAATTTTTACCTAAATTGTTCATCTAATTGGTAAATTCCATACAAAAGAAACAAAATTGAATGGCAACTAAAATAAGAATAAGCAAGTTTAGTTGTGCCAGAGGATAAGGGCATTGTCAGAGAAAAATGGAAATATGTCAAAGGACACAGATGTCAAGTTGATAGGTGCTAACTGGCCAAATCTGGGATATTCTGAGCATTAAAATAAATAGTTACTGAGTGAATATAACCCACTGAATAAGATAGGAATTTAATGATATATATAAATGAAAGCAGTGTTATAAATTTTGGGGAAAAATGGGATATTTATATAATATAAAATGATTTCTCTTAATCCCCTATCCATTCAGGGCACAGAACAGTAGATTAAAATGCCCATCTCGTAGACTATCCCTAAAAGAAGTATATTTTCATATTTTAAAAGCTGCTGCCTGAGAGTCCAGCTTTGAATCAGCCTCCATCTAGATGCTGACTGAGATCCATACCACTTTCTTCTTTAACAAATAGAAGGATAAAAACCATATGATCATCTCAATAGATAAGGAAAAGCATATGAAAATATTCAACATCCATTCATGATAAAACTCTCAACAAAATGAGTATAAAGGGAATGTACCTCGACATAATAAAGGCCATCTATGACAAGCCCACACCTAGCATCACACTCAGCAGTCAACAGCTGAAAGCTTTTCCTCTAAGGTCAAGAACAAAACAAGAATGTCCACTCTCACCACTTTTTCAATATGGTACTGGAAGTCCCAGTCAGAGAAATTGGGCAGGAAAAATTTAAAAAAATCAACCAATGTGATATAATACATCAAAAAGAGAAAGGATAAAAAACATATGATCATTTCAACTGATGCAAAAAAAGCATTTAACAAACTACAACATGCATTCATGATAAAAAAAAAAAGTCAACAAAGTAGGTGTAGAGGGAACATATCTCAATATAATAAAGACGATATATAAAAAATCCCCAGCTAACATCATACTCAATGGGGAAAAACTGAAAACTTTCCCCCTAAGATCAGAACAAGATAAGGATGTCCACTCTCACCACTTTTATTCAATATAGTACTGGAAGTCCCAGCCACAGCAATCAGACAACACAAAAGACTAAGAGGTATCCAAATTGGTAAGGAAGAAACAAAACTTGCAATATTTACAGATGGCATGATACTATATAAAGGAAACCCAAAAGACTCCATGAAAAAACTGCTATAAGTGATAAATGAATTCAGTAATATCACAGGATACAAAAAAAATGTACAGAAATCCATTACTTTTGTATACACTAAATAATGAAGCAAGAGAAAGAGAAATTAAGAAAGCAGTCTCAAAGGCGCCTGGGTGGCTCAGCTGTTTAAGTGACCAACTCTTGGTTTTGGCTCAAGCCATTATCTCACAGTTTATGAGTTTGAGCCCCACATGGGGTTCTGCACTGCCCATACAAAGCCTGCTTGGGATTCTCTCTCTCTCTCTGTCTCTCTCTCTCTCTCTCTCTCAAGCAAGAGATAAATAAACTTAATAAATTATTTATAAAATAAATAAATAAAGTTAAAAAAAAAGCAAGCCCATTTACAATTACACCAAAAATAATAAGATACCTAGGAATAAACTTAACCAAGAAGGTAAAAGACCTATACTTTGAAAACTATAAAACACTGACAAAAGAAATTGAAGATGACATAAACAAATGGAAAGAGAATCTACGCTCATGGATTGGAAGAACAAATATTGTTAAAATGTCTGTACTACCAAAAGCAATCTACAGATTTAATGCAATCCCTATCAAAATACCAACAGCATTTTTCACAGAGCTAGAACAAATAATCCTAAAATTTTTATGGAACCACAAAACACCCTGAATAGCCAAAACAATCTTAAAAAAGAAATACAAAGCTGTGGTGGTATCACAATTCCAGATTTCAAGTTATACAACAAAGCTGTAGAAATCAAAACAGTATGGTACTGGCACAAAAACAGACACATAGATCAATGAAACAGAATAGAAAACTCAGAAATGAACCTACCACTATATGGTAAATTAATCCTTGATAAATCAGGAAAGCATATCCAACAGGAAAAAGCCAGTCTCTTCAATAAATGGTACTGGGAAAACTGGACAGCAACATGCAGAAGAATGAAACTAGACTACTTTCTTACACCATACGCAAAAATAAATTCAAAATGGATGAAAGACCTAACTGGAAGACAGGAAACCATCAAAATTCTACAGGAGAACACAAGTAGCAACCCCTTTGACATTGGCTGTAGCAACTTCTTACTACACACATCTCCAAAGGCAAGGGAAACAAAAGCAAAAATGAACTATTGGGACTTCATTAAGATAAAAATGAAAACACAGCAAAGCACAGCAAAGAAAACAACCAACAAAACTAAAAGGCAATCTTTCAAATGGGAGAAGATATTTGCAAATGACATATCTGATAAAAGGGTGAGTATCCAAAATATATAAATAACTTATAAAACTCAACACTCAAAAAATAATAATAATCCAGTTAAAAAAGGAGAAGACAAGAATAGATATTTTTCCAAAGAAGACATCCAGATGGCCAAGAGACACATGAAAAGATGCTCAAAATCACACATGATCAGGGAAATGCAAATCAAAACCACAAGATACCACCTCACACCTGTGATAATGGCTAAAATTAGCAACACAGGAAACAAAGATGTTGGTGAGGATGTGGAAAAAGGGAAACCATCTTAGACTGTTGGAATACAAACTGGTGCTGCCACTCTGGAAAACAGTATGGAGTTTCCTCAGAAAGTTAAAAATAGAATTACCCTACGATCCAGCAATTTCAACTCCTAGGTATTGACCCAAAGGATACAAAAATACTGATTCAAAGGGATACATGCACCCCAATGTTTACAGCAACATTACCAACAACAGCCAAACGATGGAAAGAACCCAAACGTCCATTTATGAATGGATAAAGAAGATGTAGTATATATACACAATGGAATATTACTCAGCCACAAAAAAGAATACAATCTTGCCATTTACAACAACGTGGATGGAGCTAGAGAGTATTCTGCTAAGTGAAGTAAGTGAATCAAAGAAAAACAAATACCATATGGTTTCACTCATATGTGGAATTTAAGAAACAAAACAGACAAACATGGTGGGGGAAAGAGAGGCAAACCAGAAAGCAGACTCTTAACTACACAGCACAAACAGGGTTACTGGAGGGGAGGTGGGCAAGAGGTGTAAGGGGAGGGAGATGGGAGGGGATGGGTTATGGGTAATGGGTATTAAGGAGGGCACTTTTTATGATGAGCACTGGGTACTATATGTTATGTGATGAATCGCTAAATTCTACACCTGAAACTAATATTACACTGTATGTTAATGAACTGGAATTTAAAAACTTGAAAAAAAAATAAATAAGTCTCTTCTTCAAAAAAAGATGTGATACACACACACACACACACACATACACACAGTGGATTATTAGTCACAAAAAAGAATGAAATCTTGTCATTAGCATGGAGCTAAGTGAAATAAGTCAGGCAGAAAACGACAAATACCATATGATTTCACTCACGTGGAATTTAAGAAATAAAACCAATGAATATTGGGGGGATAAAAGAGAGGCAAACCAAGAAACAGACTAACTACAGAGAACAAACTGACAGTTACCAGAGGGGATGAAGAACTGCATTGGCTATGTTGAATACCAGATATTGTATGTAAGTGTTGAATCACTAAATTCTATACCTGAAACTTATATTATACTGTATGTTAACTAACTGGAATTTAAATAAAAACTTGGGAAAAATTAGGTCACATTTGATATGAAGAACTTCCTACATTTTAGAGTTAGCTAGCTGCATTCTCATGATATTGTTTAACTTGTCTCTCTATCTCTGTCTTTTATGTAAGGTACTAATTACATTTAGGGGCTGCATTAGATGCAGATTTAATTGAGAGGACGGGCAGAAATATTTCATTGATAATACTGTATATATACATCCTATTAGACAAATCAGGAAGCACATGATCTGACTGTTCCACTTTGGTAATGTTAAGACTCATCAGCTAAAACCAAATACAGATGATTATTGCCTAAATCCATTGTTTCATTAGGAGTAGCAACAATAGTGATTCTTATAATTCTAACCTTTATTTTAATTGAGATATAATTGACATATAGCATTATATTTCTTTCAGGTGTACAACATGATTCACTCTGTGTATATATTACAAAATGATCTCCACACTAAATCTAAATGCTAGAATTTTTAATACTGGAACTCTTCCATAAAGAAAATCTTTACTTTATCAACTATTCAGTTATATTATGAAACTGATACAAGAAAGACAGAGTAAATGCTGAATACTCTCTAATTATCAATTTTGAGGATAATGAGTTAGTAAATAAGCTACCTACAGCTATGTCTAATGCTTCCTTTCAAAGTATCATTATAAACTCATGGATCTCTATATATTTAAGATGTTTCATTCTATTACAGAAAATTCTTTTAATATTTTTTAATGTTTATCTATTTTTAAGAGAGATACAAGAGTGCAAGCAGGGGAGGGGCAGAGAGAGTGGGAAACACAGAATCTGAAGCAGGTCCCAGGCTCTGAGCTGTCAGCATGGAGCCTGATGCAGGGCTCAAACCCACGAACTGTGAGATCATGACCTGGGCCGAAGTTGGATGCTTAACTGAGCCACCCAGGTGCCCCTCTATTACAGAAAAGTTTAACGAAAACTTAGATAAACAGCATTTTAGACTATTGGGAAAGGACTGACTAGTCAATAAATGGTAGTGGGTGTCAAAGAGTTATCTCTCAAAATAAAGTATTTACAGTAGTGTACTGGTAAATGCATAACCACATGCTCTGGGAAACAAAAGAATAACTGGGATTTTAGCTTATTAAGCTATCACAGTATCTACCAAGTGATATTAAGAGTATTAAATACATGTAAAAGCATTTAGCATGGTGTCTAATACAAATGCTTAGTAAATTACATATGTGGTTGTATGTGTGTGTGTGTATGTGTAGATGTGTGTATGTCCGCATGTCTATACATGCATGCACAGTGATATGTTGCTAAATGTTAAAAACTCGCTCCATAAGAAAAAAATAGTGCTGGCTCCCATTATGTAAACACTCCTACCATGGATGATTTCACACCACAATGTAATGTCTATATCCAGAGTTTGAGAGAAACATACATAACTCATTCTCACTACCACTGTGAATTGACTCCTACATGCCACTGAATATTACCCACATAGTCATACATTACAAAACTCAATTATTTTTCTGTATATGTGAATGTGTTTGTATGTGTGTGTGTGTGTGTGTGTGTGCGCGCGTGCGCATGTATGCATGTATACAGAACCAAAACACACAGAAAAAGAGCTGGAGAGATATCAGATAGATGACAGGGTTTTCGCTGGGGCAAGAAATGGTACAGGGTAGGGGGAGAAGGATAAATGGAACTTTTGTTTTATCAACATTCACTGACTTGTTCACCTACTACTTATGTATTTATTGGGTCAAATATTTATTTAGAATAATATTTATAGGATAAATATTTTTTCTTAATAACTCTGATATACTCCATCACCAAGAATAGTATGTTCTCACTAACATTAAGCTTCAATATGATATAAATAACCAGTTACATTAGATGTCATATAACACATGCACACGTGAATGTGCACACAAACACACACATTCTGAAAAATATACAACTTACTTTGGCTTCAGTTTCTCCCCTGTGAAGAGTATAGAGATGATGGACAGCACTTTGTGATGAAGACCAAGGATGAGTCAGAATTTGGAAGACATGAAAGTCATGGCCAAGGGTGTCTGTTGTAACTAGAAGCATTCCTGAAGAACACACCAAAAAGAGAGTAAAAAGAAAAACAATTATGTATGTTGATGAAATATTTTCACAAAATATTCATTATGCTTTAAAATATTACTGAAGGAAAAAATTGCCAAAAATGTAAAAAAAACTTCCTCCACTAAAATAATTAAAACACAGCATCTTTTTCCTGTATGAATACACAATCTTAATGCCATATCAGTATACAAGCATAGTGAAGATACTAGATGTAAAGCTTTTATGAGGTTCCTGTACAACTAGTAGAGAAAAGTTTATGGAGAGTTCACAAGCATTTTAAAATAGCAAATCTGATAACAAAGAAGGTGAAAATGACTTCTCTCCATGGAACTAAAACCTGCTCCCACTTTTTGCCACTTCTCAAAACCTGAATTTTAAGTTTCAATTTATCTACTGATACCCTACTTAATTTACCAGTTTAAAAACGTGTCTCCACTCTGGCATAATATTTATTCATACTGCTGACAGTGTCTCACAGAGCAAGTTTTTAATTTTGATGAAATGTCATAGCTAAGAATTCTTTGCCTAATCCAGGGTCACAAAAATTTTGTTTTCTTGTCAAATTTTGCATATAGATCTATTATTCATTTTAAGTTAATTTTTGTATAAAGTGTGGGGTATCAGACAAATGAACTTTTTTTGCAAACAAAGTCCAATTGTTCTAGCAAGATTTCTTGAAGGGAATATTCTTTACCCACTGAGTTCTTTATACTTTATTCTTTATCCATTATCAACTTGCCAAAAATCAACTGGCTGTATCTGCATAGGTCTTCTCCTGGAAGTATTATTCTAGTCCATCATTTTCTGTGTCTATACTTTCATTAATACCACATTTGCTTGATTACCATAACTTTTTCTGTGTCTATACTTTCATTAATACCACATTTGCTTGATTACCATAACTTTATATCAAATCTTGAAATCAGGTAAGAACCTTTTTTTCAAAATTATTTTGGCTAATTCCAATTCCTTTCCAAACACAAAATCAGATTAAAAAAAATTTTTTTTTAATTTTAAAGAGAGCTCATGAGTGGGGAGAGGGGCAAAGGGAGAGAGAGAGGACTTCTCAAGTACTCCATGCTCAGCCCAGAGCTGGATGTGGTGCTTCATCTCACGATGCTGGGATCATGACCTGAGCTGAAATCAAGAGTCAGACGCTCAATCAGCTGAGCCACCCTGGCACCCCAAAATCAGAATTTTGATATAAAAAATTCCTAGGAATTTTGGGGAGAATTATATTAAGTATATAAATCAAAATGAGGGTGATGGACATCTTAACAATATTGAGTCTTGTGATCTATGAACACTTCATATTTCTTGTTATATGTCTTCTTTGACTTTTTTTCTTGTTGAACACATGAATTATATATATTTTTTTCTTGGATCCACTATAAATGTTACTCTTTATTTATCTCAATTGTCAATTTTTCCCTGCTGGTATATAGAAAGATAATGGACATTTTTGATATTAACTGCATAATTCTGCCAGTTCTAGTAAAGGCTTTTTGTAGATTACATGGATTTTTCTTTACAGACTATCATGTAGTATGTGAATAGACATAATTTTATTTTTTCCTTTCCAAACTACATGCCTTTTATTTTTCTTCACTTACTACACTGCTGGGGAAAACAGGAGTGGGGAGAAGCAATATTCATGCCTTCCAAATTTTAGCAGAAAGCATTCAATCTTTAAGTATGATGTTAGCTGTAGGGTTTTTTCAATAAATACTCTCTATCAAGTTAAGGATGTTCCTTTCTACTCCTAATTTGTTGATAGTTTTTATAATGAATGAATGTTGAATTGTGTCCAGTGTCTTGCACCTGTGACACGATGTATATTTTTTTCTTTACTCAATCAATATGGTGAATTTTAGTAAATGAATGACAAGCAAATGTCAAACAAGACTTGCATTTCTAGGATAAACTCCATCTGGTCAAAATTCTTTATTATATGTTGCTGGATTCAATTAGGTAATGTTTTAAGAGTTTCATGACTGTGTTCCTGAGGGTTACTGGTTTGTAGCTTTCTAACATGTGTTTTTCTGTTTTCAGTATCAGCTAAAGCTGGTCATATTGTGAAACTGAAGAGAGAGATTGTGGAAAACTGCTATTATTTAATATTTCCTATTTAAATTTTCAGTAGAATTTGCCAGTAAAACTATGTGGGCCCTTTTATTTTAACACTTTTAAATATTTTTAATTTAACTTCTTTGTAATTTAAATCTTAGTATTTTAAAATGTAAAATTGGGGGGCCTAATTTAAATGTCCTTGGATGAATTACTTTCTGTAACTCAAGGAAATGGCCTTTATTAATATCTTGTAAGGTCTTTGGTGATGTCCACTTTTTCATTGAGGTTATCGACAATTTGTCTTCCCTCTTTTTTTCTTGGGCATTCTAGCTGGATGTTTTCCAGGAAATCTATTCTGGGTGTCATTGATTTTCTGATTCCTTTTTCCAATTTCTGCTTTTCCCTATCTTCCTCCTTCTGTTATTAGTATCTTCTGCTACTTCATTCTCCTTGCTTTAGTTTTATTTGCTCTTTCTTTTTTCTGTTTTAAGATGGAAGCTTAGATTACTGTTTCAGGAGCTTTCTTCTTCAGAGTAAGCATATATTGGTATAAATTTCCCTGTAAACCTCAATTTCAAAATTTTGATATACTGCCTTTTCTTTTGCATTCAGTTCTAAATGTTTTCTAGATATTTCCTCTTTTACTCATGGGATATTTAAAGATATATTGTTCAGTACTGGGTATTTTTCAGGTATCTTTCACATACTGATTTTTAGTTTAATTCCATGATGACAAGGAATTTGTTAAACCTTGTTTTATATCTGAGAAGAGATCGCGTTGACTGTTCCAGGTATACTTGAAATACCTGGAGTGTTCTATAAAGGTCAGTTAAGTCAAGTTTACTGATAGTGTTGTTAGGATCTTTACTGATTGCCTGCTTTCTTCTTCTATTATTGAATAGAACTGAACATCTCCAAGTATAATTGTGAATATTTTTTTTTAAGTTACATAAGCTCCCTAAATTTTAGACTTTTTTTTAAGCTCATACACATTTAGGACTCTTATGACTTCTTGGTGAACTGCCTCTTTTATCATGATGTCCCATTTTAACCCTGGTATTTTTCTTGTTCTGAAGTCTACTTTTTCTGATACTGATACCAGCACTCTAGCTTTGTTTCAATTGGTGCATGCATGGCATATACTTTTCCATTCTTTCACTTTAATAATAATATAATTGTACTTAAAATGACTTTGTTTTAGGGGCACCTGGGTAGCTCAGTCGGTAGAGCATCCAACTTCAGCTCAGGTCATGATCTTGCAGTTCATGGGTTTGAGCCCTGGGTTGGGCTCTGGAGCCTGCTTTGGATTCTGTGTCTCCCTCTCTCAGCCCCTCCCCCAATCGTGCTCTGTCTGTGTGTGTGTGTGTCTCTCTCTCTCAAAGATTAACATTAAAAAAATGTTTGTTTTAGATGATAATTGAGGTCTAATTTGTTTGTTTGTTTGAAATCCAATTCTGGACTTTTAATTGGTGTTTGCAGTTCTTTCACATTTAGCCTAATTTATTGGTTGAGTTTACAGCTACCATTTTATTATTTTTTATTATTTTTCTGATTGTTTCCTTGTTTTTATTCTTTCTCTGTTCTTGCTCCCTTCCCTTTTTCTAGATGATTTCAATATTTTTAATATCCAATTTTAATTTTTTTATTTCCTTTTTGAGTATCTCTCTTTTCTATTAGTTGTTCCAGAGAACTATAATACACATATCTAAATTTGTGCATGTTTGTTTATATTTTGTCCAGAATTTATATTTGTTTTCTGTGGGAAGAATGGTTTGTTAGTTTACTCTGCTGTGCCAGAAGCAGAATCACATTTTTTAGCTCCTAAAACTTTTCTCTGTTGAAAAAAAATATACGAAAGAATATTAAGTACTAATGGGAAGATAAGGTAATCATTTAAATAGAAAGATGAAGCATATCTAAGTTTACTACTTACTTGGGTAATAAAAAGTACAGTTTTTGTCATTACGTTAAATTAAAAAATACCATACTAGATGCCTATTTCCATGAGAATACATTTTAGAGGATAAAAAAGTGTCATTTATTGAGCTCTACTTCAAATGTATAACGGTTTATATAACATTGCCTCTCAGCCTGCGACCAGCTATGGTCAGGAGGTCACTGACATACTTTACATTTTGTCCATCTTATTGTTGTTATCAGACCAACAAATTTCTAAGGTTGGGAATCAATGCCTAGTTGTCCTTTAGTGAACAGTATTTCTTCACTGCCACTTTTTGCTGAGTTATACCAAGTCTGAATTATCACAATTCTGCCACTATGTTCTGGTATCACTTTTCCACTATAAAACTATTTTCTGCACATGATAAACAATTCAACTGAAACATTCTGACAGGAAAATGATGAGCTTATATTTATAATACAAATAAATGACTCACCTACAGAAGATAAACTTCATTTGTTTTAGAATCGTATCAATATTTTACTCACAATAAGCACTCCAATAAAAATCCCTACTAGCCATATCAAGAGGATTGTTGTCTCATGTGTGACTGATAATCACAAATGAATGCTTTTCAATATGCTCCTAGCTTTTCAACATCTGTCTGGTTTCTAATTTGTAAAACGAATTCAGATTTTTAGAGAAATCAGCCATTGAAAATTTATCTTTATTATCTCCTGTGTATCCTATCCCAAAAGTTTTTTTTTTCCGCTTCCTCATGTAAATGTGGCTTCTGTAATCCACCAATGAGCTTACCTTTTTTTGACAAAACTTTAAAATAGTAAAAAAGAAATAAAAATAAAAGAGCAGAGAGGAAAAGAAGAAATAAATAACTAGCATACTACTATATAATCTCATGTGTTTTCTTTTAATTTATAATTTCCTCTTTTGCACATATTCTGCTGGGAGAAATGACAAGCTTTATTTTTTCTAGAAAACAAGTTAAAAAGCAGACATACATAAAAGGAAAAACTCGTACAGAGTAGACTGTGGCTTAAGAACTATTTATGCAGCATCAGAAGACTAAACCAGACTCTAGCCTGGCCATAAACTAAACCCACACCCCAAATGAGGTGCCAAGCCACAAAAAGCATTTGCGTCATCTGGGAATACAAGGAAAAGAAGGACTTCTAATTATAGGGCCTGGAAGCGGAAGCTTAGAGTGATTAGCTGTTTAGGCACTGCTGTGTGTTTATCTGGAAGTTTCCTCTCCCTCACTCTCAGCCTCAAGTTTGATAGATGAGCATTAGCATTAGAGGGTGGAGACTGAAGCTGCTGATGGTACATGGCGTTCTCCAAAATCTGAGGTAGCTGGAGACTGAACATTAAGGCTTTTGCGGCCTCATAAGAACATAAATCTTTTCAACTGGGCGTCAGCTGGTTAGCCCAAAAGGCAAAATTAAAGAGTAGCAAACCTCCACTGGGCATATGTTATAAAATCTTGGAAACATGAGTAGGTAGGTCTTTTTTACCATATCCTATTTATAACACCTCCCTAATTGTATGGTTCTTTAACACATGCACACATATGAATTGGAAAACAAATTACCAGCTATTCACACTTTCCTCCAAAAAGAGATATAAAGACTGATATGCTGGGGCAAATGGAAATCCTTACAGGAATTCAAAATATATCAGTCATAAAGTAATTTTAATTTTTGGTATTCTTATGAATTTAATACCTCCCCATTAGTACTTGTACAGATTAAAACCTTACACATTATTTAATTATCTTTTAAAGTTACTAGTCCAGGGGCACCTGGGCGGTTCAGTCGCCTAAGTCTCTGACTCTTGATTTCAACTCAGGTCATGATCTCACGGTTCATGGGTTAGAGCCCAATCTCGGGCTCTGTGCTGACAGTGCAAAATCTGCTTGGGATTCTCTGTCTCCCTCTCTCTGTCCCTCCCCCTGCTTGTCTGTCTCTACCTCTCTCTTTCTCTCAAAAATAAATAAATAAATAAGCATTAAAAAAATAAATAAAGTTACTAGTCCAATTTGTAAACATAAAAGCAGAGAAACAGAACCCTAGTACTGATCAAAATCTTTTAGGTCTTCAAAATTACATAAAATCACAATAATAGCCTATTAAAGTCTAATTAACAAAACCTTTAAAGTGAATGTGAATACCTGAAAACAATCCTCTCAAAGTCTCCCTGTGGGCAGTATCAGTGTTAGCACATTTCTTTAGCTGCTTAAAGATGCTGATAATCAAACTCATCATTGTATTTTTCTACATTTGTGGCCCAGGATATATTAAAAGTCTAAAATTAAAGTTCAAAAACACTGTTAAAGGCACTGAAGTACACACTGTCAAACACATAAAAGACATGATTCATTTTATCCCTTCCTAAAGTTGCATAGAAAGATGAATTAAACCAAATTAAACCAAAATCTCTGATATGGTTCTTACCAATTTGTTCCATGTGGGAAAAACTAAAATCATAATTGGGTTTCTAGCTCACTCATTTTATAGCTTACTATTTCTATCCTCTTGCGTTTTTAGGAGTTTCAAAGTTAAATATCCTAACACCTTTATTCGAATACTTTGTTTTCTTTAACTTTGCATCATATTCAGAGTTCTGACATCTTTGGCCATATCTAATGGGTTTTTGTATTAAATATTCTAATATTATTTTAAATGGTCATTTCATTCAAGAGACATAAAGGAAAGTATTGCATGTCTATGTGTATTTTTATTTTTCCAAGTGGCTGAAGATATTTTTTGTCATATTCCAGAATAGTTTCTAAACTTTATTAACCTTTATTAATATATAATTTATGTACAATAAATGTACTTATTTTACTACAGTTTGATGAGTATGACAAGTATATACACCTAGGCTACTGCCATTAAGATAGAGCAAGTGATAAAATTCTCATTTCCTGGCCCCTGGGAACCACTCATTGGTTTTCTGTCATTATGAATTTTTATTGCCTACTTTAGAATTTCATGTGAATAGATTCACATAATATCTTGTTAAGCTGACTACTGTGGATAACAGTACTACATTCATTTATTCATATTACTGGCCGGCATTCCATTATAAAGATATATGACAATTTATATATCCACTTGGCAGTTATTTCTAGTTTTTGGCTATTGTGAAAGAAACTTCCAGTAAGATTCAAAACAAGTTTCTGTGTGAACATATGTTTTTATTTTTCTTAGGTGAATATTTAGGAGTAGAACTGCTAGCTTATATGTGTGTTTAACTTGATTAAAAAACTGTGAAAATGTTTATCCAAATCAGCTATATCATTTTAACTTTCCCACAAGCCCCATACCTCATTAACATTTGGTACTGTCAATCTTTCAAAACCTTAATCATTTCAGTGAGTATTTGATAATTTCTTATGGTTTTAGTATGCCATATTCCTTGGTGATCAGTGATGTTGAACAGCTTTTCATGTGTTAAGGCTATTTGCATATTTTCTTTTGTGACATGATCATTCGAATCTTTTGTCTATTTTTAATTGTCTTTTCATTAATATATATTTATGTATATGATATATAATTTTATATATGTATATATAAGCTATACATATATGATATTTTCTTCCACTTTATGGTATCCCACTTCATTTCCTAACAACATCCTTCCCAAGGTACTTAATTTAATGAAGATGAATTTTATGGTTTGCGGTTCTGGTGTCCTACCTAAATGTCTTTCTTTATCACTCCTGCGTCACAATGATATAAACCTTTGTTTTCTTTTTGAAGATTTATAGTTTAAGCTTTTAAATTAAATCTATGACCAACTTAATTTTTGTACATGACGTTAAGTAAAAGTTTATTTTTTCCCCCAAGTGGATATCCCATTGTTCCCACGACATTTGTTCAGACAACTATACTATTTACATTGAATCACCTACTATTTTGGTCAAATATCAAGTGACCATGTGAGTTTGAAAATTTCTGGATTCCATTCCATCCATCTGTAACTACGTTTGCCTAAAACCATCTTCTCTAGATTACTGTAAATTTAGAGTAGGTCAGATACTTACGTAGTTTCAGCTTTCAAAATTCACTCACCTTTTTCAGGATATTTTGAATTTCTATATAATTTTAGAATAAGCTTGTGTTGATTACTTTTGGTTTAACCATGCATTTTTAAGAAAGTTCACCATTAGTGAACAATATTAACACAAAACACTAATAAGATATCAAGGCATTAAAGTGATTAAATATTTTTATAAAATATCATTTTCTTTCATAACTGAATGATTTTTCTTACCCTATCATACTGTACATCACAATATGGAGGGTCACTATCATGGCAAAAATGTAAAATTTTTAGATAAAGTAGAAGAATTTAGATAAGGTAGAAAGATAAAGACAAGGAAGCATAGATTGGGAAGATTAATTTGACTCCTATCTTTTTTCAGGAAAAAAACATATCATACAAGTTCAGAGTTTTATAAATCTAAGGGCCTTGGAAATAGCATGGCTTCCAGGGCCAGATGGCTTCCCAGGGGAATTCTACCAAACATTTAAAGAAGAGTTAATACTTATTCTTTTGAAGCTGTTCCAAAAAATGGAAATGGAAGGAAACTCCAAATCCATTCTATGAGACCAGCATTACCTTGATTCCAAAACCAAAGACCCTACTAAAAAGGAGAATTACAGACCAATCTCCATGATGAACATGGTTGCAAAAATTCTCAACAAGATACTAGCAAACTGAATCCAACAATACGTTAAAAGAATTATTCATCTCAATCAAGTAGGATTTATTCCTGGGTTGCAGGGGTGGTTCAATGTCTCCAAGTCAATAGACGTGATACATCAGATTAATGATCCTCTCTAGATGCAGTAACAGCATTTGACAAAATATAGCATATTTCTTGATTAAAAACCCTCAAGAAAGCAGGGATAGAAGGAACATTCCTCCAGATCATACAAGCCATATATGAAAGACCCACAGGTAATATCGTCCTCAATGGGGAAAAACTGAAAGCTTTCCCCCTAAGGTCAGACACATGACAGGGATGTCCACTCTCACCAGTGTTGTTCAACATAGTGTTGGAAGTCCTTGCCTCAGCAATCAGACAACAAAAAGAAATAAAATGCATCCAAATTGGGAAGGAAGAAGTCAAACTTTCACTCTTTGCAGATGACATGACATTCTATGTGGAAAACCCAAAAGACTCCACCAAAAAACTGTTAGAACTGATATATGAATTCAGCAAAGGTGTAGGATATAAAATCAACATACAGAAATCAGCTGCATTCTATACACCAATAATGAAGCAGCAGGAAGAGAAATCAAGGAATCAATCCCATTTACAATTACACCAAAATCCATAAAATACCTAGGAATAAACCTAACCAAAGAGGTAAAAGATCTATATGCTGAAAAACTATAGAAAGCTTATGAAAGAAACGAAGAAGACACAAAGAAATGGGGAAACATTCCATTCTCATGGATTAGAAAACAAATATTGTTAAAATGTCGATACTACCCAAAGCAATCTACACATTCAGTGCAATCCCTATCAAAATAACACCAACATTCTTCACAGAGCTGGAACAAACAATTCTAAAATTTGTATGGAACCAGAAAAGACCCTGAATAGCCAATGCAATTCTAAAAAACAAAACAAAACAAAACAAAACTAGAGGCATCACATTTCTGGACTTCAAGACGTATTACAAAGCTGTAATCATCAACACAATATGGTACTGACATTTAAAACAGACACAGATCAATGGAATAGAATAGAGGGCCCAGAAATGGACCCACAAATCTATGGCCAACTAATCTTTGACAAAGCAGGAAAGAATATCCAATGGAAAAAGACCAGCAAATGGTGTTGGGAAAACTGGACAGTGACAAGCAGAAGAATGAACCTGGATCACTTTCTTACCCCATACAGAAAATAAACTCAAAATGGATGAAAGACCTAAATATAAGACAGGAAACCATCAAAATCCTATTGAAGAAAACAAGCAACAATTCTTTGACCTCAGCTGCAGCAACTTCTTACTAGGCAAATGAAACAAAAGCAAAAATGAACTATTGGAACCTAAACAAGATAAAAAGCTTCTGCACAGCGAAGACACAATCAACAAAACTAAAAGGTTATTTTCAGAATGGGAGAAGATATGTGCAAATGACATATTAGAAAAATGGTTAGTGTCCAAAATCTACAAAGAACTTACCAAACTCAACACCCAAAAAACAAATAATCCAGTGAAGAAATGGGTAAAACACATGAAGAGGCACTTTCCCAAAGAAGACATCCGGATGGCTAACAGACACATTAAAAGATGCTCAACATCACTCATCATCAGGGAAATACAAATCAAAACCACAATGACACAGATACCACCTCACACCTGTCAGAATGGCTAAAATTAACAACTCAGGAAATAACAGATGTTGAAGAGGATGCAGAGGAAGGGAAACCCTTTTGCACTGCTAGTGGAAATGCAAACTCGTGCAGCCAGTATGGGAAACAGTATGGAGGTTCCTCAAAAAATTAAAAATAGACCTACCCTACAACCCAGCAATTTCACTACTAGGTATTTATCCAAAGGATATAAAAATGCTGATTAAAGGGGCACATGCACCCCAATATTTATAGCAGTGCTATCAGCAACAGCCAAATTATGGGAAGAGCCCAAATGTTCATCAACTGACGAATGGACAAAGATGTGGGGTGTGTGTGTGTGTGTGTGTGTATATGTATGTGTACACACACACACACACACACACACACACACACACAATGGAATATTACTTGGTGATCAAAAAGAATGAAATCTTGCTGTCTCCAACAACATGGATGGAACTAGAGTGTACCATGGTAAGCAAAATAAGTCAGTCAGAGAAAGGTAAATATTGTATGATTTCACTCATGTGGAATTTAAGAAACAAAATAGATGAACACAGGGGAAGGGAAGGAAAAATAAGACAAAAACTGAGAAGGAGGCAAACCATAAAAGACTCCTAAATACAGAGAACTGAGGGCTGCTGGAGGGGAGGTGAGTTGGAGGATGGGTAAACAGGTGATGGGCATTAAGGAGGGCACTTATAGGGATGAGCACTAGGTGATGTATGTAAGTGATGAATCAGTAAATTCTACTCCTGAAACCACTATTACCAATGCTACACTATATGTTAACTAACTTGAATTTTGAATTTAAGGAGGGCATTTGTTGGGATGAGCAATGGGTTTTATATGTAAGTGAGAAATCATGAAATTCTACTACTGAAACCACTATTACACTATATGTTAACTAACTTGGATTTAAAAAAAAAATTTTTTTTTAATGCCAACTGTTACATTAAAAGAAAAAAAAGGTAGGGTGCCTGGGTGGCTCAGTTGGTTAAGCAGCCGACTTCGGCTCAAGTCATGATCTTGCAATTCATGAGTTTGAGTCCTGCAGTGGGCCCTGTGCTGACAGCTCAGAGCCTGGAGCCTGCTTCAGATTCTGTGTCTCCCTCTCTCTCTGCCCCTCCCCAGCTCTCTCTCTGTCTCTGTCTCTCTCAAAAATAAATATATGTTAAAAAAAAAAAGTAAAAGGGCTTAAAAAAAATCTTAAAAAACAAAAAAGAAATAGCATGCCTGACTTCAATTAACAGATATAACTGAAGCCCATAGACAGTGAGAAAACCAAATTTAAAAGTCCAAAGATAAAAGTGTTAACTTCTGTTGTCCCTTATTATGTACCAATACAACATTACTATCCTCAAAGACAAATTATAAACATAGACACACACACACACACACACACAGCTATCACAATCACTGTTAAAAGTTCAAAATAAATACATTTTAAATTGAGGTTAAAAGGAATTAGGTAGACAGAGGGAAGGGAGAAGAAAGTGAAATATGACCAAATGGCAGAAGACAGAAGAAGTAAACAGGATGTGATATAGGTCAGTCAGTTTAGAACAGATATTTTATGTATTAGGACTATAAAATATGACTTGAAAGGTAAATTTGGAAATTAACTATTTCCAAAAGAATGTCATTCAGCGTACTGCAGAGAAATATGACCAAATGGCAGAAGACAGAAGAAGTAAAGAGGATGTGATGTAGGTCAGTCAGTTTAGAACAGATATTTTATGTATTAGGACTATAAAATATAACCTGAAAGGTAAACTTGGAAATTTAGTATTTCCAAAAGAATGTCATTCAGTGTATTTCAGAGATGTGTAAAACACAACATTTAAATTTTCTGGGTAGAGCTTATACAGGTGTGTGTGTGTGTGTGTGTGTGTATTCACCAAGCTATATATTTAGCATTTATGCAATCTACTGCAAGCTCAATAAAAATGAAGACAAACCAAAACAAAAATAAGGGTAAGAAATAAAATTAGAGGTTTTATAGAGAGTGAATGGAAAGAGAGAAAAGACAGATGCTAAACGAGTAGTCAGAAAGTTAAAATCTGTGGATGAGTGGGTTAAATGGGTGACAGGCATTTAAGGGGGGGCACTCTTTGGGATGAGCACTGATGCTCTAGAACCCAGAGATGAAACACTGGGTTCTACTTCTGAAGCCAAGACTACACTGTATGTTAACTTGAGAATAAAATAACAATAACAATAATAATAATAATACTTGTTAATGTAGAAAAAAAGGCTCCTAAGAATAATTTTAATACAAAGATGGGCAAATCCTTTATGTAGAAACTACAAATTTTTATTGCAAGATGCTAAAAGATAACTAAATAAATGGAGGGATATACTATGTTTGTGGATAAAAATACCCAATATTGTAAAGGTATCATCCCCCTCTTCCAAATGGACCTATACTCTCAATGCAATTCCAATAAAAATTCCAATAGGAGAAATAAAAGAAAGTTAAAATCCTAACCCTATGTGGGGGGAGAGGTAAACACAATAAAACCTAAAAATATAGCAACCAGAGAGGGATGTATAAGAAATACATAGTGAGGGGTCAAGAAAGAGGTCAATGAGTCTCAGATGTGTAGCCTGGCCAAATGGGTGGTCAAAGCACCTCAAATCATGTATTCCAGAGCACATATATGACAGTATAACAGACTTCAATCAAGGTTCTAGCAGTGGAGATCAGAAACTATGTAACAGGGGCACCTGATTGGCTCAGTCCGTGGATCCTGCAACTCTTCATCTGGGGGTTGTAAGTTCCAGCCCCATGTTAGGTGTAGATATTACTTAAAAAAATATAATATTTTTTTTTAAAAAAAGCAAGAAACTATGGAACAAAACTTACTAGATGAAAAATAAAAATTTTTATCATTTAGCATTTTTATTTTGGATATATTTGCAAATATATCAAATTTAACAAATTACCGAGTATCTCTGGAAATTAGGTTTCTTTACTTATCTGATCTATTTCAAAACATGACTGCTTAATTCTGTTTCAGAAAAAGTATTTATAAGAACAACTGCTAACACATAACAAAAATTTCTGAGCAGGTAGGCATTTGTTGCACAACCTAACTCTATATCTGTGTCTATACAGATTAGTGTAATGGCTTCTTAGCCCATCAAAAAGATAGGAATACTGAAAACAAACTGAGGGTGGAAGTGGGAGGGGGAAAGGGGAAGGGGGTTGATGGTCATGGTGGAGGTCACTTGTGGGGAAGAGCACTGGGTGTTATATGGAAACCAACCTGACAATAAACTATAAAGTTAAAAAAAAAAAAAAAAGATAGGATATGAAAAAAGAGACCAAAACCAACAACCATCAAAAACTTCCCATGAAACCATCAAAGCAACAAAAGGAAAACCAAAAGATTAGTTCATTTTAAATTAAATAAGAATAATTTGTTTCTTTTTTTTAATTTGTTCAGTTTTACTTATTTTTTTATTTTTTTAAATGTTTTTATTTATTTTTGAGAGAGAGAGAGAGAGAGTGTGAGCAGGGGAGGGTCAGAGAGAGGGAGATACAGAATCCGAAGACAGGCTCCAGGCTCTGAGCTAGCTGTCAGCACAGAGCCTGATGTGGGGCTCGAACCCACAAACTGTGAGATTAGGACCTGAGCCAAAGCCGGACGCTTAACCGACTGAGCCACCCAGGTGCCCCAGTTTTACTTATTTTTGAGATAGAATGAGAGAGTGTGAGCAGGGGGAAGGGCAGAGAGAGCAAGACAGAATCTGAAGCAGGATCCAGGCTCTGAGCTGTCAGCACAGAGCCCAACATGGGGCTTAAACTCATGAACTGCAACATCACTATTAGACTCAAAGTCGGATGCTTAACCAACTGAGCCACCCATGTGCCCCTAATTTTATTTTCTTCTCTACTGTTGGTACTCTAAAGACTTTATAACACCCATTATATTAATTCTGAATACTAATATGGCCTACTGTTTTTACATTCTCCTATTCATCCTCCATTCTACGCCCAGTCCTCATTCCCATCTCTTCCTACCATAAGTACCCACCCAATTGGATATAAAATATGTCCTTTGAAATATGTGTTTCAAATATGTGTTTTTGAGACACATTTGCACTGTTTTCAAAGTACTCTTCAAAATAATTAATGCATGGCAAGAGTATGAACAAATCTGAATGAGAACACTGAAACAAGCCTGAACCTGGGGGAGGGCCAGAGCATTCTAGAGGAGAGGAAAGCAGAAGGGACAATATATATTCAAGTAGTTCACTGCTTAACAATCACTAAAGTTGTCCTGATAAGCAAATGTTTAATTCACCCTTGGCTACTTTGCATGTATGTACTTGGCTATAGATATTCTTCTTTACATTCTTCAAAATTTAATACTGGATTTATACTGTCATAGTTAAATCTGTTATAGGTAGCTATAATGTTACAAGTGTGTGTGTTTGTGTGTTTACCTCACATTTTACATACTATGCCAATATATGTATTTACATCTTTCATTAGTTCATTTAGTGTGAATTGGGCACCTTTGCTTAATTAACTAGAAATACTATGGCAATAGTGGCGGGGAAGGAGACAGGCTCCTCTTTACTAATGGATACCCAGGACCTGGAGCTACATTAGGACTTTCATGGGCCTGGGCAATTTTGCCTCAATGGACCCCTTCATCCATGAAAATATTTACAATTATATTTTATGATTACAGTTGCTGGTTTTAAAAATATATTAAAGTATTCCATTAGCTTAACAGTTTATTACTATTTTTTTTCCTTTTAAAAGGAATTAAACATTTTGGTGGGGCCACAATACTAGTATGGGCCCTAAGTTATGATGCCTACTGTACTTTATGGTAAGTCAAACCTGAAAAGTTACCAACGACTCTCATAGAAGGCCTGTGCCACAATGAACAGAGAGCAAAAAGAACAAATCCTTCAGGGAGTAATCCATTACGTGAGTAAAATACGTCATTTTACAAGATGACGACAGAGGAGAGTAATTACAAATCTATAATGGAAACATCCCCTTCTTAGGGAAATAAAAGCAATAAACTCTTCAAGCTGCCTTCGCATTATTAGTGATATAGTATAAGTGACTGGCAGTAATAAACCAGAAGCTGTTGGATGATAGAAAAAATCTGAAACCACATAATTCTGTAAATCTGTGAGGCATTATAGACATTAGCAAAAATCAACACAAGGTATTCTTCTGAACACTCACTGTGATCAATGGGGAAAATTCTGTGCAAAAGAAAAAAAATCCAAACTAAACTTTTTTAATGATTAACCCAAGACCACCATCACCTTTCAATATACAGCATTTAAGTAACCAGAAAAATTTCAAGTCTGTTAAAGATGCAGTCAAGCATCCAAAGGGGTACATGTTTAATCTACTTTACTACAGACCCAACATTCATTTTCCTCTTATTAATGGATGGAAAAGCAATTTCCCTGCCAAGGAAGGGCAATTATTTAAAATGTAGATGTGCTGTACTTCACAGCTCTCAGCTACTCAGCTGGCAGAAATAACGCCTCTGGAAAACAGATCAATTATTTACCAAATTAAAGACAACAGGTCTGTTTTAGAAATGTTACTACTTACTGCAGAGAGTTGAGAATTTCCTTTTTTTTTAATGTTTATTTATTTTGAGTGAGAGAAAGAGAGAGAGAGAGAGAGCACACAAGCAGAAGAGGAGCAGAGATAGGGGAGACAGAAGCCCTAAGCTGGTCCACGATGTCAGTGCAGAGCCAGACAGACACGGGTGGGTCTCGTACTCATGAACTGTGAGATCATGACCTGAGCCAAAGTCAAGAGTCAGACGCTTAACAGACTAAGCCACCCCGGTGTTCCGAGAATTTCTTTTTTATGTTTCTAATTTCCAATTTAATTAATAAAAATGCTTATCAAAAAAAATAAATAAAAATAAAAATGCTTATTTTCAGGGTGCCTGGGTGGCTTGGTTGAGCATCCAACTTCGGCTAAGGTCATGATCTCACAGTTCATGGGTTCTAGCCCCACGTCGGCTCTGTGCTTATAGCTGGCTCAGAGCCTGGAGCCTGTCTTCAGATTCTGTCTCTCCCTCTCTCTCTGTCCCTCCCCTGCTCGCTCGCTCGCTCTCTCTCAAAAAATAAATAAAACATTAAATGATGCTTATCTTCTTTTATGTCAAAGGTAATGTACTTAATTAACATGCCAATCTAGTTTAGTTACATAAATATAATTTCCAAAGGATATTTTTAAAACATGTTACATATTTCAATCTTAAGGATATGTGATGTTTCTTTATTTTATGCAATTTGCCATCAGACATCACTCCTACAATTTAGGGAAAAAGACAATTCTTGTTCAAACCACAAATTAGAAATAACTGAGTTTTATTTAACAAATGAGTAATTACATTGAATTGGTGCCCTATCTCTGCCCTGCCATAGTTTTTCCATAATTATTATAATAGAAAAAGATAATAAATGTAATTATTCAGTGTTTACTTACTATCAACTATGTGAAAATTACCATGCTAATAATAAATACCTGGGGACAAAGTAAAAGCATACCTCTAGCAAAGAACATCTTGAAAGAATACTCTTGGTGGGTATAAATTTAAACTAGGATGAGGAGGGTTAATAATAATGAAAACAGCAAGAGCTAAATTTTTGGAGGTGTCACTATGTTTTTGGTATTGTTTTAGATACCATTATCACCCTTCATTTCATTGATGAGAAAACCGAAGTACTGGGGGTGGGGGGAATCCAAGTGTATTAAGTAACTTGCCCAATTAAGCAGCAAGGTGAGGGGAGGACATGACATTTTGTTTAGGGTCAGGCAGGTCTTCTTCACTAAATGATATGTAAATATGGGACTCAAGAGATAAATAAGAGTTGCTCTGGTAAAAGAGGATTTCTGGTGGAGGAAAAATGATGTTAAATGTTTAAGGAGCTGAAAAATAGTGTGGTTAAATATTGGAGGGAAAGGTAGAAGAACCGGTTCAAGCAGTAAAGTTGTGCCAGGCTATAATACTTTTGGACAACACAATACAAGTTGAAGAGATCATTAACATTTAACATTTCTTATAAAATATCTGAGTATTTTAAAATGAAACTAAATACACGGGAAAAGTATGATAAAACAATCACAGAACAACCTAGAATTGGGCTGTGACCAAAAAAGACTTTTTTTTTAAACTAAGAGTAACCAAATGATTCTTATATGTACTGTTATGAATTAAATACCTGTGCAGCCCTCAAATTTGTAAACTGAAACTCTAAAACCTCAGGCTATATTTGGAGACAGGGGTCTCTAAGGAAGAAATTAAGTTTCAATTAGGTCTTCAGGTGAGACCCTGATCTAATTAGTGTCCTTATAAGTCAAGAGACACCACAAACCTTTGTACACTATTGGTGGGAAAGGTAAATTGGTGCAACAGTTATGAAAAACAATATGGAAGTTCCTAAAAAAATTAATAATAAAACAACCATATGATCTAGTAATTCCACCACTAGGTATTTACCTAAAGAAAACAAAAATGCTAATTCAAAAAGATATATGCAACCCTATGTTTACTGTAGCATTATTTATAATTGCCAAGATATGGAAGCAACCCAAGTGTCCCTGATAGATGAATGGATAAAGATGTTATATATATTTATATATATATAATAAGGAATATTACTCAGCCGTAAAAAAAAGGATGAGATTTTGCCATTTACAACAACATGGATGGACTTAGATGGTATTATGCTAAGGGAAATAAGACAAAGACAAATACCATATGATCTCACTTAAATGTAGCATCTAAAAAGTGACACAAATGAACAAGTAAACCAAAAAAAGACTCTTAAATTTAGAGAACAAATTGATGGTTGCCAGAGGGGAGGGCAGTAAGGGGGATGGGCAAATTAGATAAAGGTTAAGATATACAAACTTCTAGTCATAAAACAGGTAAGTTAGGGAGATGAAAAGTACAGCATAGGGAATATAGCCAATATTATTGTAATAACACTGTGTGGTGACAGATAGTGACTGCATTTATTATAGTGAGCACCAAGTAATGTATAGACTTGTCAAATCAAGATGTTATACACCTGCAACTAATATAACATGTCAATGATACTTCAATTTTAAAATTGAAAGAAAGACACACCATAGAACTAGCTCTTTCTCTCTCTCCCCACTCCCTTGCACCAAAGAAAGGCCATAAGAAGACACATTGAGAAGGTGACTATTTGTTAGGAAGAAAGTTCACTAGAAACCAAATCAGCTGGAACTCTGATCTCAGACTACTAGCCTTCATAACTGTGAGGAAAAAAAAAAACAAAAAAAGCTTCTGTTGTGTAAGCCACCACATCTATAGGATTTGGTTACAGCAGCCCAAGCTAATACGTGTACACAGGTTACTGTCTACATCTACAGTCCCTGAGAACATTTTGACCCCCCAAATGACCAGCAAAGAGGATGCGGGGTTGAATTTGTAAAATCAAAAGAGACTGGAGGGATGGGCGGAGTGTGAAGTTGGAGCAGG
This sequence comes from Cryptoprocta ferox, assembly GCA_028646485.1. NCBI lineage: Eukaryota > Metazoa > Chordata > Mammalia > Carnivora > Eupleridae > Cryptoprocta > Cryptoprocta ferox. The sequence continues at coordinate 23,533,436 of CM053565.1, read as the reverse complement.
AGTCTGGGCTGCTCTCCTGGACACTGAGCAGTGTCCCGTGGGGAATTGGAAGTGGTAACGGAAAGTAGTGTGGAGGTTCAGGAAATAAACAAAGACTATTTGGTTACTACCAGGTTCACGCCAACAGTACCTCACTGCTCTTCACCAATGCTTATCTGGCTGTGCTTAAGAGTAAAACTTCAACGGTGTTTACCATTTAAACATAAGTTGGAAATCTACATTTCTGAAGGAACCCACTCAACAGAGGAAGATAACAAGCAGATAAATGACAAAGAGCAAGTGGCAGCTGTAATGGAAAACCCCAATTAATGGGAAATGTGGAAGTGTGTCCTGGAACCCGACTGATAGCTGTTTTAAGAGCTACTTTAATTGTTCGATATATTTGCTTAAATTCTTTCTAAGAGGTAAAAGACTCATGTTTAATACATAGGTGATTTGTACCTCAAAGCATTTCTTTAATGGATGATTTGCAAGCAAGATTTAATTGTATGTAGTACCTCACTTGTTCGGAGTATAACATTCTCAGGATTTGTAACACTTAAATGATCTGACAGAAGAATATTTTCATGTGTCAGATGAGTTGCTATTTTTCTGACACCTCTTCTGGTTACAACAACTTTTCATATCAAATATTTACTGTCCCCAAATGTATTCATTTTAAATCATTACTCTGTAGAATAAATAAAAGAGATGATTCTTGTAAAAAAAAAAAAATAACAGGAGAGAGAGAGAGAGACTGTTGTTTTAACCCTGTAACAAAAACAAAACCGATAAAAAACAAAACCAAAGTTTTAGAAAATCTATCTCAAAATTCAATACAAAAAACATTAATAAAAATAGTAGCTCTTAGAACAGGCAGAACAGTTGGAGGAAGAGGAATCCACAATATGTGAAGGCAAGGAGAACACAGCAACCTTTTCAAAATTTTTCAGTGGCTCTATTTGAGCTGATACTGCAGATTAGAATGCTGCACCCCCAAAATACAACTCGGTACCCAAGTAATCGAGAGGATCAAGATTAATAATACTAAAAGCTGTGAACAAAGAAAGAGTGCTGATAGTTGCTGAAAAATAAATAAATGTAAAAAAACTATCTAGTCGAAACATGCCTGAAAATTATAGGCAAAATACAGATATTTCCATAGAGAAAAGAGCTAAAAAGTCACCTTCATCAGAGAATCCAGAAATAGCCAACAAAAGTATGTTACTTTATGAAGAAAGTACAAAAGAAACTCATCAGAAAATGGTATTTTGAAAAAATGATAAGGGAGAGAGAGGACAAGATGGCGGAGAGGCAGGGAGCTCTGTAATCCGCGCACGCCCGTATGCATTGAACTGAGAAGGACTGAAGGGATAAAACTTGGATTTGCAAGTGGGGGAAAGAAGAAACAAACGCCAGAAAGAAGACAACCTCAAAGATGCCTGAGTGAGTGACTGTGATGTGGGAAATTAGGGGACGGGCGCGTCCTTGTGGTAAAGGGGAAAGGAGCCCCCGAGCCCAACACAGGGAGAGCGCGCTGTGCCCCGGAGAGACCAGGGGAAGAGAAAGAGAGACGGAAAACGCACCTAGAACCATCTCTAAGGGAGGAAAAACTCGCCCGTCTCCCCATATATATCTGCCGGGCGCCGGGACAGAAATCCGTCCCATCTGGCCTGCGAGTTCTTCCTTGGGTGCAGCTGCACTGGGAGCCTTGAAAAGCGGCAGCGGCGGACGGCAGCGGCGGCTCCGCAAAAAGGGTGGCGCAAGACGGCCGGGAGGCCAGCCACCAGCGGGAACGCATCTCATCCCCGCCCGTCTCCCCATATGTAACTGCTGAGTGCCGGGAGAGAAATCCGTCCCATCTGGCATGCGAGTTCTTCCTTCGGCGCAGCGGCAGCAGGAGCCTTGAAAAGCGGCAGCGGTGGCTCCGCGAAAAGGGTGGCGCAAGACGGCCGGGAGGCCAGCCACCAGCGGGAACGCATCTCAACCCCGCCGGTCTCCCCATATATAACTGCCGAGCGCCAGGAGAAAAATCTGTCCCATCTGGCCGGCGAGTTCTTCCTCGGGCGCAGCCGCACCGGGAGCCTTGAAAAGCGGCAGCGGCGGCGGCGGCGGCTCTGCGAAAAGGGTGGTGCAAGCCGGCCAGGAGGCCAGCCACCAGCTGGGACGCATCTCATCCCCGGTGACGGTGTTGAACTGCACAGACTGGGATACGGAAGTGAGGCGGAGCTTGGAGAATAAAGTTTGGCTCGCCCGCGGCACAGAGAGATCAGACTCAGAAGGGCGGTTGCAACGCATGGTTCCGGCAAAACTTTGAGACGGCACCATACTTCTCCCCGCAACCACCAAGGCGGGGCCTCTGAGAGAGCAGCCCCCCGAGACCTGAACTGACGCCAGACCACGCCCATCTGCACAGGGGAGTTGTCTTTTTTTTTTTTT
>CM053565.1:23486513-23530518 GCA_028646485.1 Cryptoprocta ferox | reverse complement strand
AAAAAAAAAAAAAAAGAAAAGAAAAAAAAAGAAAAAATCACAGGAGAAAAATCTTCAGGCCCCAGACTGGTGCACATTTCTTAGGCAGGAACACAAAAACACAATTGATGTATTTTTTCATTGGATTTGACAAAAAGTAAACAATTTTGTCCTGCAAAAGACTCTGCTAAAAGGATAAAAATATAAACTTCAGACTGGGGAAAAAAGATTTCCAAATCACCTCTCTTACAGAAGTCCCCTATCTAGTATTTATAAAATTAAAAAATGGCAAGAATACCAAATGCCAACCAGGATGCAGAGAAAACATGTCGACAGTATTAAAGGAAAGTATGAGAACATTGTCTCACCAAGCAGAAGATATCAATAAAGAGATAATATTATAAAAAGGAAACAAATTCTGGAGTTCAAAAGTACAATAACTAAAACGAAAAATTCAGTAAGGGGGCTCAAACTGTGGATTTGAACATGGCAGGAGAAATCAACTGAGATGATCCAATTTGAGGAAAAAAAGAATGAAGAAAAATGAATAGAGACCCTGAGACCTATTAGACACCACAAAGATTAATCTATGAGTAGCAGAAGTCCCAGAAGGCGAAAGAGGAGAAAAGAGGCAGAAAGAATGTTTAAAGAAATAACATCCCAAATATGATGAAAAACATTTAGGCAATGAAACTATACTATAAAGGTAGATGTATGTCAATATTAACTTGTCAAAACAGAGAATATGTGAACACCAAGAGTGAGTCCTAGTGTAAATTACAGACTTTGGTTGATAATGAATGGGTCAATATATGTTCATCAACTGTAACAAAACTACCACTGTGGTGTGGAATGTCAATAGTGTAGGAGGTTTTGAGTGAGGGCAGGATTGAGAGTTCTCTGTATTTTCCAATTTTGCTGTGAACCTGAAACTGCCCCCCAAAATTGAAGTTTATTAATTTAAGAAAAAGCTCCCTAGAAAATGTTACTCATTGTGTATCTAAATCATTGAGACCAACAAATTTTACACCACCCATATTGAACCTACCCAGATCTAAGCACCAGAGGCCTCTCAGGCACTTTCAACCAAATCATAAATGTTGCCTTTAAAATATTTGTTTTAATTCAGGACTCAGAGTCACAGCTAATAAACAAGAATGGGAAGGATAAATTGAAAAACAAACTGAATGCAGCTGCTGAACTAAAAGTTTCACAACGTTATTTAATGGCATCCCTTAATTTCTTTGCTGAATAGGTCCCATACAAATCCGAACTGCATACCACCCAAACCACCTACATTTTCTCCTTAATTCACTTTGGAGTATTATTTCATCATGTACATTTTACATTGTTTAAAATTTATCAGAAGGTGAACAACAGGTCTGGTTTCTTTTTGAATTGTGATGTATGTCCAGGACATCTTAATAATTCTGTCATCTGAAAATATGCCTCTCTAAAAAAAAAGGACTCAGAAATTTATTTATATTCTTAAGTATAACAGGGATATGTTCAGGTAAAGTGGTTACAGAATGATCAGGTTTAAAAACAAAAACACACAATCAATGTTGTTATGTTTTGTTCTGCTTATTTTTTAATGAACTTCCCTAAACTTGTAAAAAGTATTCTAACAAGCACTATTGTTATTATGGCCATACTACACACCCTGTGAAAAAGGCTTTAACTAAATAAGAGAATTATTGGAAGAGCAAAACAGTGAAAACGTATTGATATAAATAAATTTAGAAACATGTATGGATACATGTTAAAGAAAAACTAGAAGGTTTTTCTTTACTAGAGGATCTACAAGCTGTATTTTGAATAGGCCAATTTAAGCAAAAATTTCCTAAGTACTGTATTAATGCCCATTTAAATTACACACCTTTCTACAAGATACCAATTAATAAATGTTCAGAAGCTAATAAAACTAATTCAACCAGAGACCAGAAAACTGTGTCATTTTATAACATTGGAGGATTTAAAGATCAATAGAAAATACATCATTTGATCTCCCAAAAGTATTTTTTAAAACTATAAGGTAAATAACTACAGGGGAAAAAATAACAACTACTAAAGTATCCATGTATTTACAAAGGGTAATGCACCCTCTTGCTTCAAACATTTCATATGTATATAGGTATATATGTCTCAATCCAAGGGGGTTAGGGTAAAACAAGCAATATAATACAGAAACTAGACAAGTAAAATAAAATGTCACATATGAGCTGAGTAATACTTAGCAGCCACAGCTAAACCCAATGTCATTCTATAAGTAACAATTCAGGTAGTGACCAGCTTTAAAAAAAAAAAAGTCAAGGCTTTCAAATCACTGAGAATTGAATCTTTTATTGATACACTTGCTTATACTCAAGCAATAACAGTCATATTCTGAGTAGTAAAAACACTCAGAGCTAAACAGTAAATAACTAAGATGAATTGCAAGCAGTTGCATGAAATCTACACCATCTTCTATGAAAAGATTTTGCAAACCAATTTTGTGAGTGGTTGCTGAGTTATGAACCCTCCATTTAATTCAAATATTTAAACAGGTACAAAGCATTTATAAAATGTTGCAGAAACGATGACACACTGAAAAATATACCTGCCACATAATAAATGGATGAGTCCACTGTATAGACTCTGCTTCACAATCTATGTCAAATGTGCCATATTTTTCTTGCCTCATTCATTCAACTAATATTTATTTATATACCAGACACAGAATCATTATTTCCTAGCTAATCATCTTTTAGGTTTCAATTTAGAATTGACATCCTTCTGAAAAACTTTCCCCAACAACCAAAGCCAAATAAATATTAATCTCATAGCATTCTGTCCTTACTCCACAAAGGATTTTCCTTCCTTGCTTTAAGTCCCTATCACACCAGCAGACGCCATGAGTAAGGACTGTTCCTTGTTAACTTAATCACCAAGACTGAGCCAGGCAATGTGAATGGAGTCTCTAGCGAGCATAATCCTTTTTGATAACAGTATGCTAAACAAGACTGCTATCTGAAATAAACAAAGAACTCTTAAAAGTCAACAATTTAAAAATGAACAACCCAATTAAAAAATGGAAAAAAGATCTGAACCGGCACCTCATCAAAGAAGATACACAAATGGCAAGTAAACTATGGTATGTCTACACAATGGAATGTTATTCGGCACTAAAAAGAAATGAGCAATCAAGGCATAAAAAGACATGGAGGATCCTTAAATGCTTATTAGTAACTGAAGGAAGCCAATCTGAAATGACTATATACAGTAAGATTCCAGCTATGTGACATTCTGGAAAATGAAACAAACTATGGAAACAGTAAAAAGGTCACTGGTTGCCAGGGGTTGAGAAAGGTAGGGATGAACAGGCAGAGAAAAGGGGGTTTTTAGGGCAGTGAACCTACTCTGTATAATGGGAGATATATGTCATTACATATTTGCCAAAATTGACAGAATGTACAACACCAAGAGTGAACTCTAATAATGTAAACTGGAACTAAGAGGTTAGGTAGGAAGACAAGTATTTAAATAAATGATTACTTCAAGATAAATTATATCAAAGAGTTATACAACTAGTGCTCTAGGAACACAAAAAAGAAGGTATAAATATACAAATTTTTAATCTTTACCATTAAAACACAAATTTGGGAGTTCAAATAGAAATCACATAAAAATGTGTGTCAAAATTATGAAATAGTAAACTGGTTTTCTAGACTTCATTGCTAGACAAGTACAATATTCTTTAAGTTAAGTAGTATGTTCTTGTTACAATGGAAAGCCACAGGCAGGAAAAAGTACAGCTTCCAATGTCTAAAGCACTCTGACTATGGAGATATGAAATATACATTAATACAAAGGAGATTTGACATAACAGATGGACCATCAAAGTGAGTCATACTAGTTACTCCAAGTAGAGTGCTGTAAGTGACATAACTTCCAGATTGTTTCTTCAAATTTAACTTAATTCCCATAACATTCAGAGCATTTCCATAAATCTTCATCTTCATTAATTAAATCAATCCTACTGATCAACAATCACTACAAAAATCTTCCTCTCTATCAAAAATGACTAATTAAGAATTAGAAGCAAGATTATTCAAAATGCTCTATATTATACTCTTACCATCATTATTTATTTGAAAAGGTGAAAAGGGAAAAAAAGATGGGTCTTTCCATCAATTTTAACTGATAGGATTATTTCTGCAGAGTAAGATAAAAATGACAATCTCTTCAGATCCATCAACCAAAGGGATAAGATCTAAAAAGATTGTAAGTTTATGAAGACTATTTCAGCTCTGAAAGCAAAAGAGCAATTTTATCTTTTACTTAAGTAAAAGTAAACACAGTATTTTACTTAAAAACACAGTATTTTAAAAATTACTACATTGGAATGGAATTACATCACTATAAGTATTAAACCAATTCCTAACTATGGAAATTGGTAAGTAAAGGGAAAGAATTAAGTATTTATCCTGCCTTTTACAAAGAAGAGAACTATGGTTCATTCCTGGTTGATGAGAGAAAACTCTTTTTTTATATGACAGCAGTTAATCTTGCAGAAAACAGGATATTATTAGAAAAACCGCCATTCTCCAGCCTTCAACATAATACAACTATTAAGTAAAAAGTAGTTTCAGAAATGAAGCCAAGGGGCTTCAGCCAGTTGAGTGTCTGGACCTTGATTTCAGCTCAGGTCATGATTTCAGAGTTGTGGGATCAAGCTCCACATTGGGCTCCATTCTAGGCATGGAGTCTGCTTGGGATTCTCATTTTCTTTCTTTCTCTCTCTCTCTCTCTCTCTCTCTCTCTCTCTCCCCCTGCCTCCCTCCCTCTGCCCCTCTCCCCTACTCATGCTCTCTCTCTCTCTCTCTAAAATAAAAAATAAATAGATAAAAAGAAATGAAGCCAAAATAATACTCTGTAGATTACTTGCTAATCTCCATATGAAAAACCTATCTCCAATATGAGATATTTTGAGGGGCTACTAATATAGCCATGTGATCAAACACAGTATCATATTATATATTTTGCAGGATACATTTTTGAGACAATTGGGAAACTTTAAATTATGGCTTGGATATTAAATAATATAATGTGTTAACTTTCTAAACTACAATATAATATCTGGCTATATGGGAAAAGGCCACTATTCTTAGGAAAGCGTGATTAGTTTGTAGTGGGTAAATTGTCATCACATATGTAACTTACATTCAAATGATTCAACAATCTACACATACCTATGTACATATATTATACATACATGGGTATACAAGCATATATATATATATAAGTATACATATACATATACCTATACATATATTTATACACATTAAATGTGAACACCTATTTAATCAAGGTACTGATACATAGGTCATTACTGTACTATCTTTTAAATCTATTTTTATGTCTGAACTTTAAATAACAAAAAGTTTGGAGAAAAAAAATGAAAAGCAGTAGGACATTCCACATTACTTCAACATCTGTCCTTTTCAAATGCCTTAGGAATAAGTAAAAAAGAAAAAACCACTACCAAAACACCGGGAAAAATACAAGCAAATACTTTATAATATGGTACAAAGTGAAAAAGAAAGTTTAAGTTACAAAGAAAGTATCACTTATATACATTAATATGTAGTCTGGAATACTGAAGTTCTTGGCTTAATTATAATGCAGAAATTAATGCAACTCAACAGCACAGTTTACCTACTGCTGATACTCAATTACCTCTTTACTGAGAGCAAAACTAATGCTTAGTGGGTTTCTAAGTTTTTATTTATTTTTTAAATACTTATTTATTCTGGAGAGACAGAGGGTGAGCAGGAGAGGGGCAGAGAGAGAGAGAGATCCAGAACTCAAAGAGGGCTCCAGGCTCGGAGCTGTTAGCACAGAGCCTGACACAGATCTTGAACTCATGAACTGCAAGATCATGACCTGGACCAAAGTCAGATGTTTAACTGACTGACCCACCCAGGGTGCCCCCTAAATTTTTATTTTAAATTCATTCATTCAAGAACTACTTACTGAAGTCTACTAATTTTTCTGATACACACTGACATGGTATGAAAAGTCAGATTCCATATTTCATATTTTCCATTTCCAAAAAAAACTGGTCGAAACCCATGACGTAAGTGGAAAGAAAAAGGACGTACCACTTGTATTAAATGCCATACAGCACACTGGTTTCTCATGAGCAGGAAAGTGGGCCACGATACCATCACTGTCAGAATCCTCGCTCACAAGCACCTTTACAGAAAGAAAGAAGGCAAATGGAAATTAAACTTTACTCACCAATTACTGAGCCTGAGATATATCCCTGACCAAAAACAGGCATGACTGCTTCCACTATACTGGAAGATTATTGTCACTATAAGGTGAGAATGCCGCTTTAGGAAGGAAGAAAAGATATACTCCAGAAGATCAATCATATAAACTCTAAAAACAGTTGACAGGCTTTACTGTAGAGGACAGAGACAATAACTTCTTGAAGTAGAGGTTCAGAAAAAACAAAAAGCATAAAATCAGCTATGTAGAGCTTCATCCAATGACAGGAACATACAGTTCTTATTATGTTATGACCTGCTGGAAAATGCTTGCTCATGACTAGATCGTTACTGGACCATGATATTCAGATACAAATAATTTAATCTGAAGTAAACCAGGAATTAATTCTACACTGGCAATGTTAATTTTTCTTTTAGTGTGAAAAGCTTGACAAAGGTATAATTTACATACCATAAAAGTCACCTATTTCGTGATTACAATTCAATGATTTTATATAGTACTGTAACAATTACAACAATCCATTATATAGAAATGTGTGATTTGTCATCCTTTACTATTTTAATGCTTTAATTTTCTTGCCTATTGCTCTCACTCAAACCTACAATTCAGTAATTTATCAATTGTTTGTACATAGATCTTTATTACCATCTTAACAATTTTTTTTAATTTTTTTTATATCTTTATTTTATTTTGAGAGACAGAGACAGAGAGTGAGCGGGGGAAGGGCAGAGAGAGAGGGAGACACAGAATCTGAAGCAGGCTCTGAAGCAGGCTCCAGACTCTGAGCTGTCAGCACAGAGCCCGAAGCGGGGCTTGAACCCACGGACTGTGAGATCATGACCTGAGCCGAAGTCGGACGCTTAACCGACTGAGCCACCCAGGCACCCCACCGTCTTAACAATTTTTAAGTGTTCAGTTCATTAAGTATATTCACACTGTTGTGTAACAAATTTCTAGAACTTTTTCATCTGCAACACTGAAACTCTATATCCACTAAACACTGATTCTTCCTCCTCCCTCCCCCCAGACATTGGTAACCACCTTTCTACTTTCAGCTTTTATGATTTTGACTACTTTAGAGAGTCAAAATAACTGAAAGAATATAGTTTTTACACTTTTGTGATGGCTTTATTTCCCTTAGCAAAATGTCCTCAAGGTTTGTCAATGTTGTAATATGTCACAAGATTTCCTTCTATTTCAAGGCTGTATAATATTATTATATAGTATGTATATAACAGATTTTTCTTTATCCATTCACCTAGTGATAGATATATGAATTGTGTCCATATCCTCACTAATGTGAATATGCTGCAATGAACTTGGGTGTGTAAATATTACTTCAAGACCCTGCTCTGAATTCTTTTGCATATAAACCCAGAAGTCAGATTGCTGATCATATGATAATACCATTTTTAACTTTCTGAGGATCATTTTTTTTTTATCTTTTCAAAGAACCAATTTTGGATTTTCCCCACTATTTCACTGTTTGCTATTTTGTTGACTTATGTTCATATCTTTAGTATTTACTTCATTTGTTTTGCTTGGTTATAATTTGCTCTTCTTTTTCAGATTAGAAAAAGGGAAAAGTGAAGATTATTAGTTTCAGACCATTTTTCTTTCCTACTGTAAGCATTTAAAGCTATAAATTTCCCTCTATGCAAAAGAATAGCTGTACTTCATAAATTCTAATATGTTCACTTTTTATTTGTATTCCATTGCAAATGTTTTCTGATTTCCTTGGGATTCCTTCTCCCACCCATGAGTTATTGATAGGTGTGTTTTATTTCCAAAGATTTGGAGATTCCCATAATTTCATTGTCATTTTTTGTTTATTTTTGAGAGCACAGCCGGTACATACAGGAGGGGCAGAGAGAGAGGGAGTGAAAGAATCCCAATTAGCCAGCATGGGAGTCCAATGTGGGACCTGATCTCACCAACTGTTGATATTATGACCTGAGCCAAAATCAAGAGTAGACGCTTAACTGATGGAGCCACCCTGGTGTCCCATTATGTTAATGATTTCCATAGTTTGCAGGAAACGTGCTTCTCATGATTTTAATACATTTAAAGCTTATTTAGATTTGTTTTTTTGTCTAACCATAAGGTCTACCTTGGAAAACATTCCAGATGTTCTTGAAAAGAATGCAAATTATAGGGACACCTCGGTGTCTCAGTCAGCTAAGTGTCTGACTTTTGATTTTGGCTGGGGTCTCCCAGTTCATGGGTTTGAGCCCCAAGTCGGGGCTCTGACACAGCAAAGAGGCTGCTTGGAGTTCTCTCTCCCTGTCTCTCATTCTCGCTCTCTCTAAAAATAAATAAAGAAACTTTTAAAAACATTTAAAGAAAAAGAAGGCAAATTCTACACGTTTGGAGGGGAGTGCTACGTGGTGCTGGTTGGTAGGGTTAACCAAGTCTTCTAAATCTTCACAAATTTTGTCTAGTTTTTCCTATCAATTATTGAGAGCACAGTATTTAAATCTCAAGCTGTAGATGTTAGTTAGCTATAATTTCTCCTTTCAATCTGTCACATTTTGCTTAATGTTTTTGGGCAATGCTGTAGCTGTTCACCCATTAATAGCTGCTTTATCTACCTATTACACTGACCCTCTTATTATTATGAAATATCTTTTTCTCTGGCAATACTTCTTGACTTAAAGTGTCTATCTGATATTAATATAGCCGTTCCAGTCCTATTATGGTTACTGTTTGCATGGTACATTTCCTCAATCCTTTTACTTCAGTCAATTATGTCTTTGAATCTGAATGATTCTGGTCTGATAATCAATGCCTTTTAACTTGAGTCCATTTACAGTTAATATAATTATGCACATAATGGATTTAGGTCTGCCATTTTGCTTTTTTTTTTTTGTCTCAGGTATTTGTTGTACCTCTGATCCTCTTTTTGTGTTATTTTTAACATTACTATTTTAATTCCTGTTAATTTTTTGGATTAGTTTTTTAGTGGATGCTGTATAGGTTACAAGGTGCTATACAGATTACAAGATTGTCAGTCAATTCCAAATTTAAATGCAAAAATTATAGCTCCTTGCTCCAATATAGCTGCATTTCCTCCCCATTCCTTTGTGCTACTGTTGTCATACGTATTATCAACTGAGAAACGTTATAATTATTCCCTAAGACAACTGTTTACCTTTTAAAGAAATTAAGGGATGAAAAAGGTAAGTATTTATACACTTCATTTCTTCAAATGTTTTTCTGGCCCTTTCTCACCTCTCTTTCTGAGATCCCAATCACACATATGATGTTGTCCCATAGGTCTCTGAGGCTCTGCTTATATTTCACCAACATTTTTTCTCCTATTCTCAAATTGATCCCCAACTGAACTGCACTCTCTAGCCAGCAGAGTTACACATTATCCCTTACTCATCACCTACCAAGTTTATGGTTTTTAGTGAACACTGTTGGGCTTGGATTTTAACATACTACTCCAAATCAAGTAAATCCCCTGTCTAGAAGGGAATGGCTTGTTTACATGGCCCTCTCTGCTCTGGTAAAACTAATCACGCTCACCAAGCTATAGGCAAATGTGAATAAGAGCAGCCTCATGCAAAAAGACAATTTTCTCCTATGACTATTATCCAAGCTCTAGAATCTTTACCTGCTTATCATTTCATTCTTAGTTTTTGGTCAATTTCCAGAGTCTCCAGATAGTTATTTTTGACAATTCTTTCTAGTAATGTATTCATTTTCTGGAGACAGGATCTACTTATGTACCTCTTCAGCATAACTGATAGTCATTCGCCAATCATCAGTAAATTTATACATTCAAATCACCCATTTTAAATACATAAGTGGATAATGCTTAGTAAATTTATACAACTGTGTAACCATTTCCACATTCTCCATTTAGATTTCTTCCATCATCCCCAAAATGTCTTCATATTAACTTTACAGTAGATTTCGAACCCTAAGCCCCAGGCAATCCCTATGTATATTTTATCTCTTTTGCCTTTTCTAAAAATTTTGAAAATTTTTCATATAAATAGAATCATGCAATTTGCCTATTTTCTTTCACTTATATAATTTTTATAGATCAACCATGTTGTTTCAGGTATCATTCATTTCTTTATATTGTTGAGTTGTTATCCACTGTATGGAAATACCACAACATGTGGACTCACCCACCAATTCTTGGCAATTTGGATTATTTCTAGTCAATTATTACAATGCATAGGCTGCTATGAACATCTATGTGCACATATTTTTGTGAATGTGTTTTTATTTCTCTTGGGAAGATACCTAGAAGTGAATCTGGTCAGTTATATGGTAAACATATGCTGTTCTAAAGAAACTAACAAATTGTTTTCCAAAGTAGCTACATCACCAGTATAAAGCATGAGGTTTCCAATTTCTCTACATCCTTCCAACACTTTGTATTGTACATCTTTTTAATTATGGGCAATCTACTGGAAGCAGAAATCAGAATGATGGTCACCAGGGGCTTTGGGGACAGGGGTTTGGGGAGTTATTATTTATGATTTAATGAATCCAGATGATGAAAAAGTTCTAAAAACAGATAATAGTGATGGTTGCACAATGTTGTAAATACACTTATGCACTGAATTGTAAACTTAAAAAGTGGCTAAATGTCAATTTTTATGTTATGCATATTTTATCACAATTGGGGGGAACGCATGGATTATAAGTGATTCTCTTTTTAGTTGTTCCACTGACTTTCAAAGTATTAAGTGAGAAGAACAAGAAAAAGAAGTCTTATAGAAGTACTATCTGGGAAAGTGTGTTAAACCACGCTTGTTAAATATTTACTAAAGGTTTGTTTGGGGATATATGGCATAGTCACACAATTGTAGAACCACTGCCACAACCAAATTTAGAACATTTTCATCACCAAAGGAAAGCCCATAATTAATAACAATCGCCCCACATTTCCCCATTCCTTCCAAACTCCCATCCCTTGGCAACTACAATCTATCTTCTCTTTCTATTGATTTGCTTATTTTAGACATTTCGTATAAATGGAATCATACAACATATACTCTTTTGAGACTGGCTTCTTTCACAAAGTATAATATTTTCAAGACTCACCCATATTATAACATGAAACAGTGCTTCATTTCTTTTTATTGCTGAGGAATATTACATTGTAAGTGCATACCACATTTTATTTATCCATCTACCAATCAGTTGAGGTTCATTGGAATTGCTCCTAGTTTTTGGCTATTGCAAATAATGCTGCTATGAACATACATATATATGTGGACATATATTTTCATTTGAGCATACCTAGAAGATAAATTGCTAAGTCATTTGGTAACTCTTTTCCAAAGCACTGGCACAATTTTACATTCCCACCAGCAGTGTTTGAGGGCTCTCATATGTGTTTATTGGCCATTGGTGTATCTTTTTCAGAAAATATTTATTCAGATCTTTGTTCAATTTAAAATTCAGTTATCTATCTCTTTAGTTGTAGAAGTTCTTTCTATATTCTGGATACTAGTCTCTTATAAAAAATATAATTTCCAAATATTTTTCCCCTTTAGTGGGTTGTCTTTAAACTTTTCTGATGGAGTGATATGTAGTACAAAATTTTAACATTTTTACGAAGCTCAATTTACTTCTCCACTTTCTAAAACCTAAGTATTAAGTACCTAAATTTCTTATATATATATATATGTGTATATATATATATATATACACACACACATACATACATATATATTATAATATGATAACATATATATATGTTGTCATGAGGTGTTATAATTTTTGCTTCAACCAAATTTAACTATGAAACTCGATATATTACATATGCTTCTATTTTTATCTCTCCCATTGTTCTCTATTTCTGAAGTTACAAGCCTTCTTTTGTTACAATTTCTTTAGAAAACTTCCTTTATCCATTCTTTAAGAGTACATCTGAAGGGTGCATAGGTGGCTTAGCCAGTTAAGCATGCAACTCTTGGTTTCGGCTCAGGTCATGATCTCACTGTTCCTAAGATCAAGCCCCACATCAGGCTCTATGCTGGCAGAGCAGAGACTGCTTGGGATTCTCTCTCTCCCCCCTCCCTGCTCCTCCCCCACTCCTGCGCTCACTCTCTCTCTCTTTCTCTCTCTCTCTCTCAAAATAAATAAACATTAAAAAAAATAGGGGCGGGGGTGATGGTCATGGTGGAGGACACTTGTGGGGAAGAGCGCTGGGTATTATATGGAAACCAACTTGAAAATAAACTATAAATTAAAAGAAAAAAGAAAAAGAATGGGGCGCCTGGTGGCTCAGTTGGTTAAGTGTACGATTTCAGCTCAGATCATGATCTTGTGGTTCATGATTTCGAGCCCTGCATGAAGCTCTGTGCTGACAACTCAGAGCCTGAAGCCTGATTCAGATTCTGTGTCTCCCTCTCTGCCCCTCCCTACTTATGCTCTCTCTCTCTCTCTCTCAAATAAACAAACATTAAAAAAATAAAATAAATGAAGAGTAGATCTGCTAGTGATGAATTTAGCTTTCCTTTTTAAAAGAATGTCTTTATATTCCCTTCATTCCTGAAAGGTATTTTCATTAGATGTGGAATTTAGGTTTAAAGTTCATTTATTTCACTATTTTAAAGATGTTCCAACACTTCTTTCATCATCCATGGATTCTGATGAGAAAACTGCCACCTATCACACATTACTGGAGGGAATGTACACCAGTTCAGCCCCTCTGCAAAACAGTTGAACAGTTTCTGACAAAACTAAACATGTACTTGTAAAATTCATCAATCATACTCTCTGGCATTTAATATGAGAAAAGAAAACTACAGAAATCACACAAAAACCTTTAATAAATGTTCATAGCAGGTTTATTAATAATAGCAAAATGCTAGAAACAACTCAAATGTCTTCCAGTGAGTGAATGGTTGAACAAATAGATATAGCCATTCACAGGAATACAACAGAGGGATAATAAAGACTTAATTACATGCAACAAACTAAATGAACTATCTTCAAGGATATCATATTCAGTCCAAATGTTAACTTTAAAATGTAACATACTATATGATTTCACTTATATCCATTCTATAAATCACAAAATTATAGAGATAGAGAACATATAAGAGGTGTCAGGAGAAAAGGATAGGGGTAGGTTGAGAGATGAGTCTGAATACAAAAAGGTATGTGTTGAACAGTCTTCTATCTTAATGGTGGTGTTGATTATGTGAATCTATACAAGGAATAAAAGTTTATAGGACTATATACATCCAGGAACACACACAAATAAATGCAGGTAAAACAAAGAGTGAGAATTGACTAAGGTCTCTAGCATATTTTTTTTTAAGATTTTATTTTTAAGTAATCTCCACACCCAACACAGGGCTTGAATTAACAATTCTGAGATCAAGAGCTGCACACCCCACTGGCTGAGCCAGCCAGGCATCCTAGGTCTATAGCATATTAACAGTAATGTGCCTTTGTCAACTTGATATTGGTTTTAATATTGTATTACAGCTTATAAGGTGTCAGTATTCAAGGGAAGTTGGAAGAACCTGGGTAAAGATCACACAGATAAATTTCTGCAACTTACTGTGACTCTACAATTATTTCAAAATTAGAAGTTAAATATAGAATATACTGATTTTGAATTTCCCTCATTCTCACAGGTGACAAATGGTATCTCAGTATAGTTTAAATTTGTCTTTCTCTTATAAGAAGTGAAGTCATGGATAGAGATCGTATAGCATTTATATACAGATCTTCCTGAACTTACAAGGTGGTTACATCACAATAAACCCATCATAAGTTGAAAATATCTTAAGTCAAAAATGCATTTAATACACCGAACTACCAAACATCACACTTAGCTTACCCTACCCTACCAGAACATTAGCCTACAGTTGGACAAAATCATCTAACACAAAGCCTATTTTATAATAAAATGTTGGATATCTCATGTAACGTATTGAATACTGTACTGAAACTGAGAAATAGAATGGCTATATGGGTGCAGAACAGGTAGAAGTTTATCAGTTGTTTACTTTCGCAATCATGTGGCTGACTCGACTCGGAGCTGCAGCTGGTTGTTGCTGCCCAGAATTATAAGAGAGTATTACACCACATATCACTGAACTAGGGAAAGTTCAAATTCAAAATTCAAAGTATGGTTTCTACTGAATTCATATCACTTTCACATCATCATAAAGTTGAAAAATCATTAAGTCAAGACATTTTAAGTCAGGGACAGTCATCTGTATGTTTTTTTTTCTGTGAAATATTTGTCTTTTGTCTATTTTTCTATTTTAACTCAATCTTACAAGATTCCCTTTCCTTTCATATATTATAATCCTATATCTCCATCTCCAATATAATTAATAAGGAATATTTTATTTGATGGTACCAATACAGAAGCCGTACATTAATACTGGTGTACAGTAAAGCCTGATACTACTACATAAGATTTTTTGAATCTTCTCCTTATAAGTTTCACAAATATAACAGCCAAATACTTTTGGAAGGATTTTCTCCACTGCATTATCACTTTGCCTAAAACATCAACTTAATAATATAAAATATATCCCAATACAATTATACTAAGACATGTACCTTTTGCTCACCAATTAACAGGCTGAACTTCTTAAGTATATGTTAATAATAACGTGACTATATTAATATTAATCAAAGCACTTTAAGTGATACAAGGTAAGATAAGCCTTTATTGTGTGAACAAAAAGATAAAACACTTCAGAAACCATTAAATTATTATGAATAACACTTGTACTCAGGGAAAGAAATAGCTCAAGTTTAGGTCATCAACTGGAGCATTTTCCTTTGATTAGAGACTTTGCCACACTGCTATCTTCAATTATATAAATGTGTAAAGGCAAATTATACAACTTAGCTTATCTTAGCCACAAAATGCTTTTAAATAAAACAAGTAACACAGATTTAAAAATGGACACAAAGCCAATCAAATCCACTCTTCCTTAATGCAGTTACCACACAATGATCCCATCAACATAAAATCAAACTAATCAATTTAGCATTAGAAAAATGGAGAATCAAATTTTATACACTGCCACTGTAAACATGAAAATATCTTTATTAAAGGCTCAATGGACTTAAACAGAAAAAGTGAACATAATGTCAGCTTTAGCTCCTGAGACATATATGGAAAAGGAAAAACATTACAGCTAAGGTCAAACATCAGTCGGAAAGGGCTAGAGGTGATAAATCTATGACAATAACCCCTAAAGTCTTTTTAATACAATCCAGCATAACATAAAAACAGCCCTGTACTCCAACTGAACTATGTATCAGAGACAAAAATGTCTTCTTGACAAAAAACAGATTCATGTTAATAAAAAAAAAGGAGGATAGTATTATAGTCAGGAAATCTTGTTGCTTTTAAAAAATAATTATAATTTTTTCAGAATGCACATAGCAACTTACCATTTATTGAATATCAACTTTATTTCCTGCTTTATAAAAAGAATTTTTAAATCAATTAAAAATTCAGAACATGATAAGTGGGATAGAAAAGAGATTATGATCTCAACAAATAATAGAAAAGATAGTATTTTTCAGGTTGAATGACATTTTTAACTTATTTTAACCTTTAAAGCTAACATTTCTATAATTCTAATAAACAACTTTACTTGTTTCGAGTGTTAATAATTCATTTACCAAAGAAAGATGAACTTTTACAACTCCACAATCTACAGTTCATTTCCATATTTCAAATCTGAGAATTCCACTTTAAAGTTATAAAAAGTTAATAAAGAACTGGGGAGACACATTTAAAAACATAAGGCCATTATTTAATGTAAGGCCATTAATTAATTATAATTATATATGTTCTTAAAAATTTTCTTTTTACATGTTTCTACACTTAAATATAATAAAATAAATTGAGTTATACCTTTATTTCACCAAAAATAATGAGATAACATTTTCTACTTTTAAATGACCACAATCCATCTCTCAACAAATGTTAGATGTTTTAACAGACTTACTATACTCACCAAACTAGACAATGTTCAGGAGGATTGTTACAACTCAGTAAATGTGGGTGGCCTTGGAGGTAAATTGATTAAGAATCAAAGGACAAAAGAAAATATTTTTTACTTTAACACTCATAAAACACTAAGGGTTTAAATATTTAACTCCAATTAAGAAAGAAAATTAACATCTGTCTGTGTCTATCAACTTGAGCTAATGAACAGAACTTAAAAAAAATTCATTACCAGTCAACTGAAAAGTTTGCTAGCACTTCATTAAAAAGAGTTTTAAACAAGAATACAGGCCTGCACTATAACATGTTTGGTGAACCACAAACAAAGTTAACATGGAGAATGATTAGTATTCTAATCATGGAGAGGTGGAGAATGATTAGTATTCAGATTTCAAATAATATACAATAGCTAAATTCAGTAACCTAGAACTTTAAGATCTTTTTTGTCTTTTAATTGCAGTGGAGTGTGCGATTTTTTGAAATGTGACTTGATCTTACTATAGGAACTAGTACATGAGTACTGAGTCAAAGGTAATCTTTTATCAGTTATTGAATCACCATATAAACTGAAAAGAGATTTCCTAAAAAGAACATGCAGTATTTAGGGTTAATACTTTAAAGATTGACATAGCTTCCAGACATTATGTTCTGAAAAAAGAATTAAATATATATTTTATATAAAATTAAAATAATTTCTATTTCATAAATGTTGCTCTATTCCTATCCTATTCTAGTAATCAAGTTTAGATTGAATTTTTTTATAGCAATGATGACAAACTATTAGAATTTTTTAATTACCTTCTTTTCAAAAATGTATTTTTTAATGTTTATTTTGTTTATTTTGAGAGAAAGAGAACACGAGCAGGGGAGAGACAGAGAGAGAGAGGGAGAGAATCCCAAGCAGGCTCCACACCACCAGCCCAGAGCCTGACGTAGGCTTGAACTCACGAACCACAAAACCACAACCTGAGCCTAAACCAAGAGTCAGACACTTAACAGACTGGGCCACCCAGACACCTCCAGAAATGTATTTTAAAATTCAAGACTATGATACAAAAGAAAATGATTTTTATGAGTGCATGGGGGAAGAAATCAAAACCCAACTGGTTTCTTACCAGCCAGATTTATACTATGTAATTTATTTTTCCATGTTTATAATAAATTATTATAATCTATATGTTTCTACATTATCTGAAGATACAGGATTACAATGTATGTATGTAGATAAGCATTACGATGTATGTATTCTAACATACATTTTGAGACTTTGTGTATTTCTCATGTTTATAAATGTCTAATAAAATTTGATATTATTTAATTATTGTCACTTGTAACCATAATTAGTCAATAATTTATTTAATTCCCTCCAAAATATGGAAGGCCCTATTGATTGCTTCTATGAGCAAGCCTCTGCCTTAAAGATCAATTATTAATCTTCCAATTGAGGTTATATCTAGTGTCATTTTTATTTTTTTTAAAGTTTATTTATTTATTTTGAGAGAGACAGAAACAGCACAAGTAGGGGCGGGGCAGAGACAGAATCTCGAGTAGGCTTTGCACTGCTAGCACAGAGCCCAATGCGGAGCTCAAACTCACAAAACCTTGAGATCATGACCAAAACCAAGAGTTAGACACTTAACTGACTAAGCCACCCAGGCACCCCAAAAGGTGTTATTTTTACATTACTTACATCAGAAATTCTTACCTGGCCCTCTCCAACTGTTTCAGTGTCAATTACTGTGATAATGCCTGGAATCAGAGGACTCCGCCTTGAATTACTATGGAGGGCAACATCATCTTCTGTCACACCTGAAGGCAGTGTGCCTGTCAGCTGAGTCACCACTTTCCCGACCATTGTCAGACCAGTTTTCAATGTCTATGCAATGAAATATAAAATATATGACTTCACATCAGTATTTGAATTATAAACATAAATATGTATTTGGTTTATTCTCCTACCTTTTAAATTCCCTATTGTCTTACAAACCTATATGCAACAATTACCTGTCCCAGAAACTCAGTCTGACTTCTCATATGATCTTAAATTTTAGTTAGAAAATCAGTATTAGTTTGAGTGAATGGTATCAGTAGAATCCCCAGAATCAGCACAGTGAGAATAAAGTCACAAGTAAATGATTAAAGAGCTTTGTTTCACATGAGGGGACAATTATATATATATATATATATATATATATATATGTGTGTGTGTGTGTGTGTGTGTGTATGTATGTATATGTATGTATGTATGTATATTTACATATATAGTATATACTTACATATAATTTTATGTTTATTTATTTTTGAGAGAGAGACAGAGCATGAGCAGGGGAGGGGCAGAGAGAGAGAGAGAGAGACACAGAATTCGAAACAGGCTCCAGGCTCCAAGCTATAACCACAGACCCCGATGTGGGGCTTGAACTCACAAACCACGAGATCATGACCTGAGCCAAAGTCTAAAGCTTAACTAACTGAGCCACTCAGGCACCCCAGGAACAATTATATTTTTGTAAAAAAAAAATTTTTTTTATCTCCTCTCCTTAATGCATTTAACAATGGCAAGATTTCATTCTTTTTTATGGCTGAGTAATATTCCTATTTGTATATTTGTTTGCTTTTGTTTGTTTATCTCACATCTTTTTTATCCATTCATCAATCGATAGACACCTGGGCTCTTTCCATAATTTGGCTATTATTGATAATGCTGCTATAAACGTCGGGGTGCATGTGTCCCTCTGAATCAGTATTTTTGTATCCTTTGGGTAAATACCTAGTAGTGTAATTGCTGGATCATAGGGTAGTTGTATTTTTTAACTTTTTGAGGAACCTCCATACTGTTTTTCCAGAGTGGCTATACCAATTTGCATTCCCACCAATAGTGTAAATGGGTTCCCCTCTCTCCACATCCTTACCAACATCTGTGGTTATTTTTTGAAATATTATAAATCTAAATTTCAATCTATTTTTCAGCATGAAAAAGACTGAACACTGGCCTATGTGAAAAATACTATGCTTCCAAATTAAATCTATAATATGCTGTTATATAATATTGCACAACACGATTAGGCATGTAGACACTCATTCCTATGCCACAGCCACACATCATAGGTAGGCCAGACAAGAGGCCCACACTCTCATGCCACAACCATAGCTCCTCCACAGGTGGGTAGCTATGTACAGCTCACATAGGAGACACCCCTTGAGCACCTAGCATTGGTGGTCAGGAAGAATAAGTGCTTCTGAGCCCCACAAGATACTTGAAGGCCACTCCTTCAAGACTGGTATAGAGGTAGCTGATTTGCCTAATACATACAAACAAACACAGAAAGGCAGGATCAGAAGAGAAAGGAATATGTTCCAAAGAACAAAACCTCAGAAAAAGACCTTAATAAAACAAGATAAGCAACAGAAGTCAAATGAATGGCCAAAAAGATGCTCACCAACCTCAGAGGAATGAATTAACATAGTGTAAATTTCAACAAAAAGAGAGAAAAATATTAAAAAATATCAAACAGAAGTTACAGAGCTGAAAATATAATAAGTGAACTAAAAAATATACTAGAGGAATTCAACAACAGACTAGATGAAGCAGATCAGTGGACAAAACAATGGAACTCACCCAGACAAAGGACCAAAAAGAAAAAAAGAATTAAAATCAATACATATATATTGAAAAAAACCTTGGGAGAACTTCAAGCAGAAAAAATTCACATTATATTATTCCCAAATGAGAAGAAAGAAAGGGCAAGAAAAAATTTTTAAAAATAGCTGAAGACTTCTCTAATCTTAGAAAGGAAACAGACATACAAGTGGGAACCCCAGAGAGTTCCAAATAAGACAAACCCAAAGAGATCCACACCAAGACACATTATAATTAAAACAGTAAAAGTTAAAGGGATAATCTTAAAAGCATCAAGAGAAATACATACAAGGAAACCACATAAGGCTATCAAGATTTTTTAGCAGAAACTTTGCAGGCCAGAAGGGAGTGGCACTACATATTCAAAGTGCTAAAAGGAAAAAATTTCCAACCAAGAATTCTCTACCTAGCAAAGTTATCACTCAGAATTGAAGGGGAAATTAAGAGTTTTCCAGATAAGCAGAAACTAAAGGATTCATCAATGCCAAAATGGCCTTACAAGAAATGTTAATGGGACTTCTTTTAAGCTGAAAAGAAATACTTAATATTTAATATTTAGTAACAAGGAAACATACAAAAGTAAAATTCATTGGGAAAGATAAATATATAGTAAAGATAGTGGATCAATCACTTATAAAGCAAGTATAAAGACTAAAAGAAAATAGTTGTAAAATTAATTAAAACTACAATTAGTTAATGGATGCATAAAATAAAAAGATGTAAAACGTGACATCAACATTACCCTGATACCAAAACCAGATGAGGACAGTATAAGAAAGG
This sequence comes from Cryptoprocta ferox, assembly GCA_028646485.1. Lineage (NCBI taxonomy): Eukaryota > Metazoa > Chordata > Mammalia > Carnivora > Eupleridae > Cryptoprocta > Cryptoprocta ferox. The sequence continues at coordinate 23,509,879 of CM053565.1, read as the reverse complement.
AAAATTACAGGCCAATATATTCCTGATGAATATAGATGCAGAAGTCCTTAACAAAATAGTAGCAAACCAAATTCAACAACACATTAAAAGGATCATACACCATGATCAAACAGGATTTATTCCAGAGAAGCTAGAATGGTTCAACATTCACAAATCAATCGATATGGCACACCACATTAAAAAAATGAAGGATAAAAATCATAAGATCATTTCAATAGGTGCAGAAAAAACATTTGAAAAAATTCAACCTCCATTTATGATTAAAACTCTCAACAAAGTGGGTATAAAGGATACATACCTCAACATAGTAAAGGCCTTGCATGAAAAACCCATAGCTAGTATCATACTTAATACTGAAAAACTGGAAGATTGTCCTCTAAGATTGGGAACAAGATAAGACAAGAATGTCTACTTTCTCCACTTTTATTCAATATAACACTGGAAGCCTAGTCATAGCAATAAGGCAAGAAAAAGAAATAAAAGGCATCTAAATCAGAAAAGAAGTAGTAAAATCATTACTATGTGCAAATACATAGAAAACCTCCATCAAAAAAAAACTTTTAAAATGAATAAACAAAGTCAGTAAAGTTGCAGAATACAAAATCAATATACAGAAATCTGTCATGTTTCTATATACTAATAACAAGCTACAGAAAAAAAAAAGAAATTAAGAAAATAGTGTCATTTACAATTGCATCAAAAAGAATAAAATACCTAGGAATAAATTTAACCAGGGACTGAAAAACCTATACCAAGAACTATAAGACATAAGACATTCTTTCATCTTTCAGATGAAAGAAACTGAAGAAGACGCAAATAAATGTCAAGATATTCCATGCTCATGGATTGGAAGAATCAACATTGTTAAAACGTCCATACCACCCAAAAAAATCTACAGATTGAATGCAATCTCTACCAAAATTCCAGAGGCATTTTTCACAGAACTAGAATTAATAATTCTAAAATTTGCATGGAACCATAGAAGACCCAGAATAGCCAAAGCCATCCTGAGAAAAAAGAACAAAGCTGAAGGTTTTGAAATCATGGTCCCTGATTTCAAAGTATTCTATAAACTTATAGTAATCAAAACAGTATGTTATTGGCAGAAAAAAGACATACATATCAATGGAACAAAATTGATAGCGGAGAAATAACTCCCCAAACATACAATTAATTTACAACAAAGAAGCCAAGAACATACAATGGAGAAAGGATGGTCTCTTCAATAAATAGTTCCAGAAAAAGCTGGACAGTTATGCAACAGAATTAAACTAGGCCACTCTCTTATACCTTACACAAAAATTAACACAAAATTATTTAAGAATTAAGTGTAAGACCTAAAACCACAGAATTCCTACAAGAAAACATAGATGGTAAGCTCATTAACATCAGTCTTAGAGATGTGTTTGTGGATCTGACTCCAAAGGCAACGGAAACAAATGCAAAAATAAGCCAATGGGAATATATCAAACTAAAAAGCTTCTTCTGCACAGCATAGGAAAATAACATCAAAATGAAAATGCTCATCGGGAGAAAATATTTGCAAATCATACATCTGATACAGGGTTAATATCCAAAATATATAAAGAACTCCTAGAACTCAACAATAGCAACAATAAGGAAAAAATGGGCAGAGTATCTAAAAAGACATTTTTCCAAAGAAGACATACAGATGGCCAACAGACATGAAAAGATGTTCAACATTACTAATCAGCAGGGAGATGCAAATCAAAACCACAATGAGATATCACTTCACACCTGTCAGAATGACTGTTATCAAAAAGACAACAAATAACAAGTGTTAGAATGTGGAGAAAAGAGATCCCTTGTATGTGTAAATTGGTGCAGCCACTACAAAAAACAGTATAAAGATTCCTCAAAAAATTAGGAAGAGATCTTCCATTATGGTCCAGCTATTCTACTTCTGGGTATTTATACAAAGAATATGAAAACACTAATTCAAAAAGATATACAAACCTCTATGTTCATTGCAGCATTATTTATAATAGCCAAGATATAGAAACAACCTGTGTGTCCACCAATAGATAAATGGATATAACACACACACACACACACACACACAAACACTACTTAGCCATACAGAAGAATGAAATATTGCCATTTGTGACAACATGGATAGACCTTGAGGGTATTATGCTAAGTGAAATAAGTCAGATGGAGAAAGACAAATACCATTTGATATCACTCATATGTGGGATCTAAGAAACAAACAAAAGAATATAAAAACAAACTCACAGATACTGAGAACAGATTGATTACCAAATGGGAAGGGGGTTGGGAAGTGAGCAAAATGGGTGAAGGCAGTCAATTCGATGGTGATGGATGGTGACTAGACTTTTGGTCGTGATCACCTGGTAGTGCATATAGATGTCAAATTCTAATGTACATGTAAAACTTCTATGTTATATACCAATTTTACCTCAATTAAAAAAATATTTGGCATGTAGAAACACAGTCTCCATCCAAGATATCAATTACTAGATGAATAAAACATCATAAAAGATTAGCTAAGAAGGTTATTTTCTCTCTGGTAACAGAACAAAATTCAATGTAATGCTTCTAATATACTATTTCAATTAAAGACAACTTAAGATGTTTTATAATTACATTTTAGTTCCATTTCATTTGAAGCAAATAAACTAATTCATGTATTTTTCTTTTATGTGAATCTTATTATCTGCTTACTTTAACAATAATGTTAAAGTAACAGATTTTTATAGGGTTTTTTTGTTTAAAAGAGAAGAAAAAGAGAAAAACATGTGACTCATAAATACTGAAAAAAGATCTAACCAGTAGAACCAAAATAAGTAGTCTAGATTACATGGATATACCAAAAAGTACGTATAATAGACATTCAGAAATAATGTTTCCAATTCCAATTGTAAGAAAGTTTTTATTAAAATATTGCAAATTAATCTTTAATGAAGTGACTCTCTTTTCAGAATAATCATGGAGAAATATGCTCACTTCTACTCTGGTATATACTACAGCTAAATTTTAAAATGAAAATTATTAACATACATAATATTTCAAGTAGTTTTATAAATGTCAGGCAAAGAAGGCAATTTATAAAGGCCTAAATGTGATTTAAGCAACAATTATATTGGAATTAAAATAAGGAAATCTATTTTCCAAGGAAATTTTCCATTAAAACACCATATAACTAACACTAGTAATATATGTATCGTTTTACTGTAACTATGTTCTGTGGAAACTTAACTGTGAACTTGTCAATGCTCTTAACATAAGTGATCTCTACAGATTTCCTACAACACCTCAGGTTTATAGAACAGAAAGTTGAGACCACAGTAGTTAAGCAAACAACATCTCAAATAGCTAACCAATGACAATGCCAGAATTCAATACTAGAACTGTCTATCTCCAAAGCCTATTTTAACCACCAACCAGTACTGCTTTGTAAGCTATTCCTGTTGCTACTTGTGATCTCACACTTCATGAATTCAGAACAGAGACATATACTGTGTGTGTGGCGGGGGGGAGGAGGTGGAAAAATGAGGACCATAATAGTGTGTCCTAATAAATACTTAAATAAAATGACCATCAAAGCCATTTGCTGAACTCGAGCAAAAAGATATAACTTACAGTTGACTGAAACCAAGAAAAGGCCACAAATCAATTGTTAACTCCTTTGTTTAGCACTAAAAACTCAAGCTGCAGTGATTATAAAACACATTAGCGTTCCTCAATTAGCAGCCAAACATTTGTTTCAATAATTCACAAGAAATGACTTACACAAAGTCTGTTAGAGTGTTGTCAAGAAAGCCTCTGAAGGACCAACAAAAATCAGGCGCCACAGTGTATTGATGTCAAAGCTGGCTAGGAAGCCTGATTAACCTCTGAGATGCCTCAGCTGCTGTACTTACTCCATTAATGCTAATGGAGATGCTCCCACTTAAACAGAGCTATCCCTTTATCAAAGGAATGTGCCTTTCAGGTTTCAAGTCTTTGGTTGTATATCCTCCCCATGTGCCCTTGAGCCTATTATTTCATGCTTTGATACCAGAGAATAGGAATAAAACTATAATAATTGGAGCACACAGAAAGTGGGAAGAAATGTACCAAAGAAACCACAAGATAATAGGAAAGTCAATATAACAGAACTAGGAAAAAACTCCAGAAAAGGGGAAAACTGAGTGGTATATTTTAGTCAAAGCCTCCTATCACATGAAGAGTTATTGATAATTCACTCACACACACACACACACACACACACACACACCACTTACAACAACCTGTAGGGTCATCTTATTAGTGGATAAAAATCTAAACCCAAACCTTAACAACCATCAAATCTGCACTTTTATTGTACGTGACAAGATAGTAGTATCTATGATACTTCATTAACTTTCAAAATAAGGTATAATGCAGGGATGAACGAGGGATACTGGAAGTTTTCTGCATCAGTAAAGACCTTTGCTTCTAGAAGAAATTTGTTTCCATGTTAGAATCAAACACGTTGTCCAGAAGAAATATGTAATGTTATTTAATAGTGTCCACATACCATATTTAGATACCTAAATCACCTCAGAGTAACTAGCCTTGTCATTACATTTTAGTCAAAAGAGTGTATACATACCTGATAATTTCCTCAACATACTAAAAAGGATGAAGACTCAGTAAAAATTAGGAATAAAAAAATCTAATTCGGCCAAATGGAGATATTAAATTACACTGAGTGTCTCCACAGCCTGAGGTAGGTAAAAAGTTTATTATATTCCTGACTAATCTTAACAGGAGTATTCACAGAACCAAACTCTATAATGTAAGAGAGCTGAATGTAAGACTATAACAAATATGTCAGACAATCCAGTCAGACCAAAAATTCAAATGAGCATGGTACTTATTCTGTTGTGTGCAGACAGATTCGTCAAAGGGTCACTAGTCATCTTTAACCTTTCTCATGCCATATCAGCTGTCCACCCCTGTCCATTAGTGCTAATGGTGCTGCTCTCACAAAAGCTGTTAGTTGTCATTAAGAAGTTATCAGATAACCAGGGGGGAAAAAGAGGCATTTTTATTAAGTCAATTTACCACACTGGGGTTAAGACACATTAAAAGGAAAACTCAAACAGGACAGATATGTGGTAACTAGGAAATGTGGACCAAGATTTTTACAAGTGTATCAACATAATCCAATTTGAACTATTTCAGTATTAAATTTTTCCCTTAGCACTGCCACAGAAAATTCATCACCATTATATTCTTTATAAGGAAAGCCAAATAAATTATTTGGAAAAGCAAAGGGAAAAATCTAGAAATAGAAAGATAAATTTTAAGTACTATTTGAAAATCCAGAGAAACTATAAAAAACATATTTCCTCTATGGAGATCCAAGTACATACATAATTAATATATTTTTGCTTACAACTATCTAGTGGGACAGAAAATAAGAATAAAAATTTAATAATTAATCCCTCTGTATAACAAAGTAGGTAAACTCTATGAAGTCATACAAGCAGCTGTCATCAACAAGAGAAAAATATTAATGATTAATCTTTCAGAAAAAGTGATTTAACAAGCAATGTATTTTAAGATTAGTATTTTCTTAAGGAGTACATACTACATGGCTTTTTAAATACCTTCCATGTTGTATCTCAAAAATTACCATTTTTATCATTTCTAGGTAAATAAACAGGTACATAGAAAATAAAAATTTTATTTTCTATTTTCAATAATGGCAAGCTAGGTAAATCAGATCAATCCTACCAATGAAAACAAGTAGGATAACTGGGGAGAATTTTTTTTTTAACTCTGCTTAAAGGTATTGAATATTTAACAAGATAGTAAAGAGTTTCTAGATCAAAATCCAAGAGAACAAGAAAATCCCACTCATGTGAGCTGTGTATTTAGGCCTGGATGAATCTGATGATTCTAGAGGAGGCTTCTAAGAGACTGAGTGGTGCTTGTGATGGACTTATGGTACTAGGTGGTCATGTCCAAGGGGATCCACCCAGTGAGTTTCCCTCCATGTTTTTGGTTGAGACACAAAGGAACACAAAAATAGAAATAAGAGTTAATCTGTAGTAATCAGGCTCCCATAGCTATTTCAGGTGAGCTTTAAATTCCTTAAGGAACTCAATCCCTGAAACTGGATTAGGAGGATGCAAGACTGAGAGTGCTGCAGAACTCTGGTATCTCAAATTCAAGCTTGTTTCTACAGAATTTTTAAATAAATTCTGGCAAACAAGGAGTCAAGACATCATTAGTGAGAACCAGCAAAAAAAACAAACAATAAAAATACACCCAAAAAGAAGCCAGACATTGGAGTTATCGGAAACAGACTTTAAGTTAACTATGTTTACTATATTTAAACAATTTGGTAATTTGAGAAAAAACTGAATTCCAGAGAACCAAAAATGATCACTATTTACTAAAAGATTTTATCAATTGCATATATGTTTGATTTTTTCAAACCTTTTTTGTGTATGTGTTAAAATAATCATATAATTTTTCTCCTTTATTCTGTTCATGTTCAAATTACATTCATTGATTCTGAGTAATAAACCAGCCTTATATTATGGAATTATCCCCCACTGGATTGTAACACATTATCCTTACAACATATCATTTAATTTTTTTCTGCTAGTATTTTGTTCAGGATTTTTCAGAATTTTTTTGTGTTCATGAGTAAGACAGAACTATAGTTTTCCTTTTTCACAAGGCTCTTGTCAAGATTCAGTATCAAGGTGATCCTGCATCATAAAACAAGGCATTATCTAACTCTCTTATTCTATGTTAGAGTCTGTAATATTGCCATTGTTCACTCTTTAAATGGGAGCATTCTCTGGAGAAGGTTTCTAGGTCTGAAGATATATTGGTGACATTGTTCTTTTCTTAGTAAACTTTTATATTCCCTCGTATAGAAAAGTACAGGAATTATAAGTGTATGTCATGTGATTATACTAATATAAATAATTATTATATCAATTATAATTATTTATATTAAACTGATGAATAATTAATAAAACATAATCAATAAAATGATAGACAATAAATAAAATATAATTAATTAATATTAATTATATTAGATATTTATATATTTGTTATATAAATATAATATATAATGTAATAGTAGCAAAGACTACTTAATTTCGATGTACTTATCATGGAAAACTGGAACTGCTTTATACCTCAGAAGGCTAATTTACCCACAAGTTTCTTGTATCTAATAACTTACTAGAAAAAATTATCACTTAGGAGGCAAAATCACCTCAACTTTCCAATCTGTCCTATATAAAATATGCACACCTTGAGAGTGAAATGAAGGATCATTCTATTTCTGGTAGAATTTTGGGAAAATAAGTAAATACTAGTACTAAATACCAAATTAATTTAATATTTTAAAATAAATCTCAAAGTATTCATGGTAACACAAGAGTCCATAAGTACATAAACATTACATATGAAAAATTTTCAAAAATATTTCATGGCATGTAAGTTACACATAAGTTTAAAAGGCAGTGTATAATATGGATTTAACTACCTGGTAAGTCCAATAAGACTATCAAGAAATGGGTGACTTTACAGATGGCTAACAGACACATGAAAAATGCTCAATATCATTCATCATCAGGGAAATACAAATCAAATCTACAATGAAATATCACCTCATACCTGTCAGAATGGCTAAAATCAACAACACAGGAAACAAAAGGTTGGTGAGGATGCCGAGAAAGGGGAGCCCCCCTTACACTGTTGGTGGGAATGAAAACTGGTGCAGCCACTCTGGAAAACAGTATAAAAGTTCCTCAAAAAGTTAAAAATAGAACTACCTGGGACACCTGGGTGGCTCAGTCAGTTAAGCATCCAACTTCAGCTCAAGTCATGATCTTGCAGTTAGTGAGTTCAAGCCCTGCATCAGGCTCTGTGCTGACAGCTCAGAGCCTAGAGCCTGCTGAGGATTCTGTGTCTCCTCTCTCTGCCCCTCCCCCACTCATGTGCTCACTCGCGCTCTCTCTCTCTCTCTTTCTTAAAAATAAACATTAAAAACAAATAGAACTACCTTACAATCCAGCAACTGCACTACTAGGTATTGACCTAAGGATACAAAAATATGGATTCGAAGGGATACATGCACCCTGACGTATATTTATAGCAGCATTATCAACAACAGCCAAACTAATGAAAGAGTCCAGGTGTCCAATGACTGATGAATGGATAAAGAAGGTGTGATATGTAATATATACATAATAGAATATTACTCAGCCATAAAAAAGAATGAAATCTTGCTATTTATAACAATATGGATGGAACAACAGTGCTAAAGAAGGCAGAGAAAGACAAAAAAAATATGATTTCACTCATATATGTAAGAAACAAAACAAATGAACATATGGGGGAAAAAAACAGAAGCAAATGAGAAACAGGTTCTTAACTATACAGAACAAACTGAGGGCTACTGGAGGTGAGGTGGGCAGGGGGATGGGTTAAATAGGTGATGGGTATTAAGGACGGCATTCATCTTAAGCACCAGGTGTTGTATGTGCATGATGAATCACTAAATTCTACACCTGAAACTCATGTTGCACTGTATGTTAACCAACTGGAATTTAAATTAAAATGTGGGGGAAAAAAGAAAACAAATGGGTAATTTTTATGTCCATGGTTTTATTTTTCTTTCATTTTGCAAATTTATAAACAGGAGCATGAATAAGCGTCCAAATCAGGCAAAAGCAGTCACCTGGGTGTCTCAGTCAGTTGATTTTCCGACTTTGGCTCAGGTCATGATCTCCAGGCTTGTGAGTTCAGGTCCCATATTGGGCTTACTGCTGTCAGCACAGGGCCTGCTTCAGATCCTCCATTGCCCCCCTTCGCTGCCCCTCCCCCCTTGCACTATCTCTGTCTCTCTCTCTCTCTCTCTCTCTCTCTCAAAAGTAAATAAACATTAAAGAAATAAATAAGTAAAAATGTTTTTAAAAACCAGGCAAAAGCAATTAAACAAAAATTAAACATTAACTACTTTATTCAAGAGTCAAGGGCAGAATTTTACCAACTGCCTGAGCTAATGATGAATTTCAATCAACACCAATTCCACTGGTACATTTGGCCTATTGGAAATTGATTGGATTAAAGTGTTGTCATCATAATTTCTAAGAATTTAAAACGTGAAAGACATGAGCTTATCCCTCACAGTTCTCAATATGTGGTACAGAAAACTGGGGAGTTCAATCTTGTTCTTTTCAAAGCACATTAACTCTAGCCTCACTCCTGCATGTCCACATTCAGCTAAAAGTTAAACAGCAAAACTGTTACTGAATGAAGCAGGTCAGTTTCCTTTTGTGCAGGTACACGAACACATTATAGCAAAGAAGAGCTGAAAAGTTGTCCTCTACCACAGAACTGAAAAGTATTCAAATGATAATACAATGAGCTATCCTGATTAAGCACAGATAAGTCTAAAAGGCACAGATAAGTCTAAAAGGAATATAATACTTGAGAACTAATCTCATTGGTATATTTTGTGGATCTATTATAAACTAACTACAGAGGAACACTAATCCTGGCTAATTACTCTGTCTCAGATTTCTCTTCACTGAAATAACCATCATAATTCTTACATATACAATGGAGAATAGTAAGCAATTTTTTGAACATTCTAAAAATCCAAAATATATAGTGCTGTAAGCATAAAGACATTCAGTATTTCATTTCCTTTCTGAGTAAAAAATATGTAATGTTTCCCTCATCAAACCAAGGAATACATTCTAAAGCACATCATGTAAGCGCTTGTGATCAATCTTGAAGTATTTTTGTATTTGTTTTACATGACACAGTGTGACCTTTCATTCTCTTCCTGTGGTTTGCTTTAAACTGTTGTTCTTTTCTGAATAGTTGTGCTTTCTATTACATGCTGTCATTTAGATTCACTATGTCATCCCTATTATTAGAATTGTTTTATTGTATACTTCACAATTCAAAAGGATAGTGATTATAAGAAGACCTTATAATCAGCATAAAGTTTAAGAGCCATCATCAAAATTAACCCTCGCATACATACAAGAAGAGCTCACTTAAACATACAGAGGGCAGCCCTGTGACATGAGTCTTTGAATGTGCCAGGGGTTTGACTCAAGTTTTCTTAAGGAATAATATTCTAAGAAGATTCATAAATGTTCAAAGATACACAAGGATGTCAGTGTAAGAGGAATGATGGAAATCACAGAAAAAGAACCCAGAAGTCACTACTTAAAACATATATATAAAGCTTCTTTCAAAAGTGTTATTAATTAGATAATAGACTTTAATCTAGTTAACACTTAAATATTTAAAATTGGATAAATATAAACCCTATAATCATTATAAATAGAAAATAAATATATTATTTATGAATCTTAAGAGATTAAATACCTATTTAGTCATCAATACTCATGAGTGGCAAAATCATTCTAACTTACTTAAGTTTATTCCACATTTGTGAATGAAAAGGGAAGGGATAATTTCAATACAATTCAGGAGAGAAATCTGATATTTACTCCACAAAATCACAACTCCCAGGGACTACTCAATACTTACTTTAGCAGCACTAATGACTGTGGCAGTATAAGACTGAATGTTGTCTCCACAGGCTCCACCACGGGACTGATGACATCGAATCAACTGGAAAAAGAGAGAGAGAGAAAAGTCAGAAAGTCATTTCTATTAAACTGTTTAATTCTACAGGCTATTAGGACAGAGTTTATTTATCAAGCAGAATGAGCATGGGAGGTGGGAATGTTTGTATGAGTGTTTCAGACAAACAGCTAAAAGCCCTGCTGAGACACTTTTCCCTCTTTTTATAATCTTCTGGTGCCACTCAGGCAGTGTCATGCTCAAATACAATTTTTAATTACAAGATGAATAGTCTTTAAGAATTCATAAACTCTGCAATGGTAGTATTTGGGATCTGGCAGCCTTTCCACAAATAAATTTTAAAAACATAAGCAAAGGACTTAGACTTGACTTTCTAACATTAAATATTTAACATGCTAGCAAATTGGAGGTTCTGTTCTCTTAATTCCTACATAAAGATAGTAAAAGAAAAGCCAAAAAAGAGACAAAAGAATTTATCATATTTCCATTTTCAATTAAGTCAGTGGAAAAGTGGCACAAATTATGTATAAATCAACTATGACGCATATAGTAGCTATCCACTTCAGAGAGCTTACTAGTATCACTACAGAATGAAAAAGACGTGCCCTTAGTCATGACTGATGTAAATAAATCAACCTGTCAATTTTCAAAGTGAATCACTAGTTTGACATGCATGATTCTCTCATAGACAAAAGCAATAAGCCAGGATTAAATTCTCCACTGCTCCTACACTTCCTAAACTTAGGGTTTTTTAATTCATTAGCCAGATTTTTACATTTAAAATTTTTTAAAAATAAAACAACAGGGGTGCCTGGATGGCTCAGTCGGTTAAGCATCCAATTCAGTTTCAGCACAGGTCATGATCTCGCGGTTTGTGGGTTCGAGCCCTGCATCAGGAATTCTCTTTTTTTCCGTGTCTCTTCCCTGCTCGCTCACTCGCTCTCTCTCAAAAATAAACAAACATTTTTTAAAAATTAAAAAAATAAAATAACAATTGTAGAGTATTTGAATAGCTCCACTTTGTGTTATGAATTATTTTAAAAGCCCACATAATTCAGAAAGAATCTACCTCTTTCAAAACATAAAAACAAAAAATGCTTATATAATTTAAAACATGACCTAAAAAAATTTAGATCTTTTATTCTAAAATCAAAATTTTCACATCACTGACACTGTATTAAAAAACAATCCCTCAAAGCAATAATATGTTATAATAGGATATCTTTAAAAGTCTGATATGAGATGTCAAGCTGCCACACTACACGGTTGCTTAAGTAGATTTCAAGGTCAGTAGTGAGGAATTTTCCGAATGACAGGTGATTGCAAATGTGGTTACACGTAGGGGAAAACAGGGAGTTTGAAAGTGATCATTTTAGCTAATAAAAAGTATCCCTTTCATTCACTCACTCATTCATTCATAAATACAAATTCAAATAATTATGAAAGTTATCCCTCTGCTGCCTCCTGCCGTGTATGCAGTGAAAGACATTATCTTGGAAATACTATCATCTTTTCTCTGCTTCCAGTAATTAAAATAATCATGGAAAAATATGTCAAAACAACCAACACTATCACTTTTTCAATTCAACTAAAACTGAGTCATCATTTCTACACAAACATAACTAAGCCAGAAATATTTGTTTACAACTTTAGACTTGTTAGAAAATTACATTTGCAACTCAATTCATCAAAATTAAAGATGAATCAAAAATTTCTGTAGTGCTAACCTCTATAAAATGGACTGATTTACAAAAAAATGTCAGTTAACATACAAAAGAGCAAGTACATTTAATCTTTGGAAAGAAAGGGAAATACAAATACATATAATATAGTATAATGAAATATATAAGCAGGTAAATAAAACATAAAGTGTACGTAATTATATATCACATGAAAACTATAACAACAATGAAGTAAGTTAGAAAGGGAGAGATAAAGGACAATCTAATAAAAGTAATATCTGAATACATTTATCTTCAGTTTTGGGCAATGACAGGACTGCAGAGAACTACAAGAAAATCCTGAACTCTTTTTATTTGGCTTGATATTTGTAGTAGTGTGAGCAAACAATTCTGCAATTACTATTGCCATTATAGGATTCAACAAATGAAATAAATGTGTGATATCAGAGTCTTCTATGCAAAACAAGGTACATATTAATAAGAAATGAAGGATGAAAGGAAAGTATCCTGTGGAAATACCAATGTCTACTCTTCATTTCCAAAATACGAGTGTGTGTGTATAGGTGCACAAATATGTGTATGCATTCATATATTTGCCTATTATGTAAGTATAGAAGTATGTGTGTTTCCTAACTTTGTCCACCAAAAGTTTCTAGAAGTAAAACCACCCCAGTAACAATGAGCACATCTACTGGACAAAGCTAAGTATCTAAAGCCATGGCCCATTAAAAGGAACCAGGAGAATCAGAAGTAGCAGATTCCAGGGCTCAGACAAGGCAAATGCTAGATGAACCTGAACATATTCTTACGATAGCAAGTAAGGAAATTGAAAAAAAAAAAAAAAAACTTAAGTAAAAAATGGATGAAGGCATATCACAATGTCAGAAAAACCAGCCTAAAGGGGCTCTCTCTGGTCAACCGTGGGACAATTTGAAAACCAAAATAATTAAGGACAAAAAAATTAAAAACAATTAGGAAACTGGAATCCATGAGTCCATATCAAAAGTACAGATACAGAAAAACAGAGAAAAGAAAGCTCTTGATTACAATAGAAAGTCAAGGGCCTACTGGTTATGGGGAAGAGTGAAGGTGGGAAACCATTATTTTGCAATTCTCATGGTAAAGATTGGCTCAGGCAAGAATCATCAATAGATGCTAAAATTAGGCTAAAATTTTGATGAAAGGCAGGATATATCCATGGTCTTTCCAAACTGCCTATTAGTTACAAGGAAAAAATAGGGATTATTCACGTCAGAAATTAGACAAGATCTTGACAAAATCAGTATTACCAATAAAGACAGATGTATATCATATGCCTCCATATGTGATAATGTGAAAAGTACAGAACAATATTCATGTAGTATTCTAGCCAGAAATATATAACCTGAATATAAGCAAGAGAAAACTTAAAATAAAAATCATTCTACTAAAAAAGGTGGGGAGGTCATCAATTTTATAAAAGACAAAGACTGTGAAATCTTCCATATTAAAAGAATCTAAGGGGACATCCCAACAAAATATAATACCTCATCCTAGACTGGATCCTGTCAAAATTTCTACAAATGATATGATAGGGTTAACTGACAAAATTGGAATATGGATGGTAAGTTAGATAAAAGTATTTTATCAAGATTAAATTGGCAGGGTGCTTGAATGGCTTAGTCAGTTGAGTGTCTGCCTCTTGATTTCAGCTCAGGTCATGATCTCATGGTTGTGAGATGGAGCTCCATGTGGGGCTCTGTAGTGGAGCCTGCTTAAAGATTCTCTTTCCCTCTCCCTTTGCCCCTCCCCCACTTGTGCTTATGCACATGGGCGCACTCTCTCTCTCTCTCAAAAAAAAAAAAAAAAAAGATTAAATTGGCTGGTAAGTATTTAGGAGTAATGTGATATATGCAACTTAACTCTGAAATAATTAAGAGGTCAATCTGAGTAAAAGACACATGGATGTGTTTTGTGCTATTTGTACTATATTTATTCTTACAACTTTTCTCTAAGCTTTCCGACTTAAAAGTACATTTAAAGAGAGCCATTGAAAAAAAAAACCCAATCAGTATATATGGCCTCTTGCTTAACATTTTAGTCAAAAAGCATATTCATTAAAAGAGACTGTTACTCCAAAATTCAATTAAGTTTTGCAATTCCACTCAGCCCAAAAACCAAAGCAATCAGACACTGTTACTAAAACAACCAGAAACTGTTAATAAATACTAGAATTTATACAGATCCTATTGGAAAGACATTTATCTGAAAATATTTCTTCCAAAGGATGGTATAGCTATCTGATTAACAAACTCCTTGTGAATGCCACTACACTTTCTGGTCTCTGTATGTAATGCTAGGTATTATTGACACATATCTCTACAAAGGCAAGACAAGCAAGACAACTGGCACACACCCCCGGTATGCATCTATGAAGGGAGTTCCTTCTGCTAGAAAACAATATGTAACTATTTGCATAACACCTACAACTCTAAATGGGTAGTCTCCCACATGTGAAAATCCATCTACAAGAGCCAACGGACAATTTATACATCTTCTTGTTGGATGTCTCCAGCACTCAAAGAAATGTATTACAGATTTAAACATTTGAAGACACCATTATGTTACCACACTGAATTGTATGCCTCTTGTCTTGTTTGAAAAGAGTAATTTGGAAAGAGGTGTTTTTATGAGATATACTGGAAAATCAAGAGAAAGAATAGAATGGAGCATAAATATGGCATTCAGTAAGATCCAAAGTATCTATCTGCAGCAAACAGAATTTTGGAAATTGTATCAAGAAATTCATCTACCAAAATAACTTTCTTCAGTAGTTTCTTGATTTTGTGAATTCCAGAGGTTAGAGATTTACATGCTGTGTGGTTTCTCCAAATAATTATTGTACTTACCATATCCAGACTTGTGTCAAGAACTCGTCAGTAAATATTATTTCCTATTATTCTATTATCTCAACATATAATAACTATACAAGCAAGCTAAGATGAAACAAAAAATGATAATCTTCTTTGAAGTCTGTAATATTTTTTAGATTTCATCTTATATTCACATGAAGGGCACTAAATGGTATAAAAAAGATTTCACATTTTCTTTATGAAAATTCAATTTGTCTTTGGTTTTGAATTGGACATAAATAAAACTTTCAACATATAAATATAGTATCTTCATTTACTATTATGACCTTAATAAATGAAATTGATAACTAGAAAATTCAATAAAATCTGATCACCTGTGATATAATTATTAAGACAAATGGTTTAACCCTTGTTTAGATTTAGTTGTAGACACATATGTCAATTAAATTATACTATGCCTCAGTTCCCAATTTACAATAAAAACAAAGTCATTCCTGGGGCGCCTGGGTGGCTCAGTCGGTTAAGTGGCTGACTTCAGCTCAGGTGATGATCTCACAGTTCACAAGTTTGAGTCCCGCATCAGGCTCTGTGCTGACCACTCAGAGCCTGGAGCCTGCTTTGAATTCTGTGTCTCCCTCTCTCTCTCTCTCTCTCTCTCTCTCTCTCTGCCCCTCCTCCACTCACACTCTCTCTTTCAAAATTAATACATTTTTTAAAAAGTTTTTTAAAATCATTCCTGCCCCCTGATTTCTAGCTCCACAGAAATTATTAAAGTAGTATCAATGCTGTGCCTAGGATCAACGGAGTAAAGTTCTCTATATAAAACCAAGCCCAGGGGAGACTGGCTGGCTCAGTCAGTGAAGTGTCTGCCTCTTGGTTTTGGCTCAGGTCCTGATCTCACTGTTGGTGAGTTCAAGCCCAGCGTTGGGCTCTGTGCTGGCAACATGAAGCCTGCTTGGGATTCCCTCCCTCCCTCTCTCCTCTTTCCCTCTTTCTCTCTCTCTCTCTCTCTCTTTCTCTCTACCCCCCCCCTTTCTCTCAAAATAAATAAACTTATAAAAAATTTAAAAAAAAACAAACCTAGAAAATTAGGGTTGAGCCCAAATACTGATCGCTAAGTAATAAGGGAGATAGGATAATTACTGGGTGCCCAATTAAAACCAAAATCTAACCAAAGAAAAACTAGTAAGTTAAATATTTGTTATTGGTTGGTAATCACCTTTGGAAAATTCTGCAACACTAGCTCCATTACAAACAATCCAAACATGAGCCACGCCTTACCTTGTTTTCTGCATAAGCAAGCCAACGGCTCCCAAGAGCAATAGGATTCATGTTGGGCCCTGGGCAAGGATAGCAGCCTGAAAAATATGAAATGGCGATATTGAGATATTTCTTAATAAATTTTCTGTTGGTGCATATTTTGATGCCATAAAAACAAAACAACCAAATGGTTTTATTTTCTCAAGTCTCACATAAAATTCCCATAAAACTAGTCATTACTTTAATATCTAAGTGAAGTTCATTTTTTTTTCCCTCTACAGTTTCCTTTTGGTTTTGACACTGTTCCAATAAGAACAAATCTGGGAAGAACTGGTAATAACTTTTAGCAAAAACTGGGCATGTTGTACAGTTACTCCTAGAACAAGGAAAAGAAGCTAAAAGGAAACAAAGCTTTTAGGTCAAGCAACAATGTTTGGAGAAGAAAGAAAAAGGATACAACTGGTTCATGTATTTAAAGTCAAAAGATAACAGACAAACACCTAAAAGAAAATGATGGTACACTGGTGGGAAGAAAAAAACAGAACAAGTACTTAAGTAAGGCACCAGTGAAGCTAGATAATTCATAAAGATTGCCTCAACAGAAAGATGATGGAAAACTAATTTGCATCATTGTGTATTTACATTAAGCACTCAACTTCATTCTTCTGGCTTTCAGTCCAACCAATAGCAAACTACTAGAAAGGATTGCTTTGTGGTTCTTCTTTTCGAAAAGAATAAATCACATAGTTGTGACAGTGGACAACATCAATGCATGGAAACTCCAATGCCATCTTCCTGAATTCTACTAATCAAGACACACCACAATTCAGTCAAGTAAGTGATGTCTGTCATTCTAGAGGCTGGCCTCTCCCCTCCTAGCCATGCCAATAAGGTCTTTGAGTCGAATGCCCTCATCGTCAACTACACAAAATCATATTCCACTGAGTCACAAAACAGCTTTAAAGGTACTACTCAAAGGCAACTGCAAAATCAGACAACACAAAAAGCCTAAACTAAAGAACTTCGGGTTTAACATTCCATGAGTATCTGGTTAATACTTTAACAAATGTTTTCCTCCAAAATGCGCACTAGAGGATCAAACTGAGGTATTTTATTTCACAGTTTAGGTCTCAATTTAGAATCTAAATTTATACAATCATGAGGCAGACAAGATTTTATAACAAAATTCTTTTCTCCTTGTAGCAAAATAATAGCCAAATTACATGAATCATGACCATAATAGCAAAAAAATAACATGATCTGAATTGTAAACTGCACACCTGACAATTTGCTACCTGCAGAAAGTCCTGGTCTATGTTACTGATCCAAAGAGGAATAGAGTTATCAATGTATGATCATTTTTTATCCGAAAGCATACTTATTAATGAGAAAAAGAACAATACACTATTTTAAAACATACTCTCAATAAAAAATAACATATGTTCTGTAATATATTTATTATTTTTAAATTTATTTTCTATCTTCCTCTCACTTGATTAAGGGGGTCTGTGAGGTCAAGAATTTGTGTCTCTTGTGTTCATTGCTGAATCTCACCTGCCTAGAATAATACCTGAACACAGCTTGATAAATATTTCTGAACAAATTAAGAAAACTTTTCAAATACTCAAATAGTATGCTCACCTAAATCTACCAGATCTTTCATTTTAAAGCCATTTTTAATAGGAATCTTTCAAAAACATAGATATCTTTTGTAAACATATATTACATGCTTTCTGACTCTCAGGAAGCCTTCTGAGTAGCAATAGTCACCATTCTGAAACACTAGTGCCACTGGGTTCACAAGCACTAAAGAAGCACACATTGCTGATGCTTCCATGACACAGTAGTTTTCATTTGAGCTCCTTCAACTGCCGTCTATTTTGAGTTTTCCTTTTTATTTATTTGTTTAAGTTTATTTATTTATTTTGAGAGAGAAAGAGAGCTCAAATAGTGGAGGTGCAGAGAGAGAGAGAGGAAGAGAGAGAATCCCAAACAGGTCCTCACTTGTCAGTGTGAAGCCCGATGCAGGGCTCGAACTCACAAACCATGAGATCATGACCTGAGCTGAAATCAAGAGATGAATACTTAACTGACAGAGCCACCCAGGCACCCTGAGTTTTCCTTTTTAAAGAAGATAAAGAACTTATAAAGAAGACAATGGCCCTAAGAAAAGATCCGTATGTCAAATGAAATACAAGGTATGAGCTTTCTAATTTTTGTTCATCTTTAAAAAAAAAAAAAACTTTGTTTATTTCAGGCTTTAAAGAGTTGTGTTTGGGATGTTTTGAATTTTGGGAAAACTGACCTATAGGTAACTGTGATATAGGCATTGAATGAACATTATGTACACACATTATGGACACAAACAAAGGACCAAGGCCCACTAAAATAGTACAAAGACAATACACTCTAACATATGTTGTGCAGTCTCTACAAAGATTTAATTATTATAATCCCATTGAGTAAACCAACTCATACACATATTCCATAGATATTTTCAGAGCTGGAGAATGGCCTAAAAGAAAATTTCCCCCTTTTAAATGTTTTTGACAACTTCCACCTTTTAAAATGTCACGAAAAAAAAAGAACCAAATGAAAAACAGAAATAAATACTTGTGAACTGCAGCATTACATTGGAAGTAGCTAATGCCCTGAACTTTAAAGTCAATATAATCTAACTCTCAATCAATTCTGGTAACAATTTCATCTCAAAAGATCTTAATAAGTATATTCTCATTTCCAAATCCTAGAAGATACTAAAGGAAAAATGTAGTTCACAATTCTTCATTTCACTTTTTGAGTCAATGTTTTTACAAACTCAATGGACCTCAAGAATTATAATCTACTAGAATGAAAGCAAATTGCTTTTCTGTTCTCCAAAAAACACTGTACAGCTGGAATCACCAGACCATCAGCCACTCAGCACTATCCCAACTTTAAAAGCATGACTCCTTTAAAAATTAACCATTGCCTCCAGCTAAACTTTGAAAACAAGGGGGGGGGAACCCAAATCTCTATAATACTAGGACTAATTCCAACATGTTTTACAATATTTGTGAACAAAATAACACAACTGTGTATTAAAAATACTGAGATTTCCAAATTTAAATGATGGTAAAATCCAAGAAAAACACATTAAATGAAGATTCCTCCATTACTAAAGAAATATTTTCAAAGGCACAGGAGACTGATGCAATTTTAGATGGCATCCTCCCATAACGTTGATCCCTAATGGAGACGTGACCTGAACCCATTTTGAAAAACAAAGGATTTAACTACTCTCTGTAACACTCTGCCTTATTTTTCTTGGTAAAGAAACTCAAAAGATTTCAGACCTTTTTGAAAAAAACAGATGTCTGCATTTATGGTCAATTAACTTTCAACAAGGGTAGCAAGACAACTCAATGGGAAAAGAATAGTCTTGTCAACAAATGATGATGGGTTAACTCCATATCCACATGCCAAAGAATGAAACTGAAACCTGACCTCACTCACACACACTGCATACAAAAATTAACTCGAAATGAATCAAAGACTTAAATGAAAAAGTTAAAAGCACTGCTCTCTTCCTTGGCACTGCCTGCAGGGTGGCAGCCATCTCCCACTCATCATCGTGGCTGCCCTCAGACCTCTGGTGAAATCTAAGATCATAAAAAAGAGGACCAAGAAGTTTATCAGGCACCCATCAGACTGATATGTCAAAATTAAGTGCAACCGGTATAAGCCCAGAGGCACTGACAACCGGGTGTACAGAAGATTAAGGGCGAGATGTTTTTTTTTAATTTTTTAATGTTTTTATTTATTTTTGAGAGACAGAGAGACAGAGTGTGAGCAGGGGAAGGGCAGAGAGAGAAGGAGACACAGACTCCCAAGCAGGCTCCAGGCTCTGAGCTGTCAGCACAGAGCCCGACACAGGGCTCGAACCCACGAACCAAAAGATCATGACCTGAGCCGAAATTGGTCGCTTAACCGACTGAGCCACCCAGGTGCCCCTCAAAGGCCAGATCTTGATGCCCAACACTGGTTACAGGAGCAATAACAAAACAAAGCACATGCTGCCCAATAGCTTCTACAAGTTCCTAGTCCACAATGTCATAAAGTGCTGCTGATGTGTAACAAATCTTACTGTGCAGAGATTGCTCACAGTGTCTCCTCCAAGAACCACAAAGCCCCTGTGGAAAGAGCAGCCCAGTTGGCCATCAGAGCCACCAATCCCAAGGCCAGGCTGCACAGCAAAGAAAATGAAAACACAAACAGCTTATGTACATGCCATGTTTGTGTTAATAAAATCATAAAACTACAAAAAAAAGTTAAAAGTATTAACTTCTTAGAACAAAACATAGTGGTAAATCTTCATAACCTTCGATTAAGCAATGCTTTCTTAGATATGACACCAAAAGTACTAGTGATAAAAGAAAAACATAGATAGGGCACCTGGGTGGCTCAGTAGGTTAAGCATCCGACTTCGGCTCAGGTCATGATCTCACAGTTCGTGAGATGGAGTCCTGCGTCAGGCTCTGTGCTGACAGCTTCAGGTTCTGTGTCTCCCCCTCTCAGCCCATTCCCTGCTCTCACTCTGTCTTTTTCTCTCTCTCTCAAAAATAAAGAAACATTTATTTTAAAATTTTAAAGAAAAAAATAGATAAATTGGACTTCACAAAACTAAAACATTTGTGCTTCAAAGGATATCACTAAGAAAGAAAACAAACTCAGAATGGAACTTTTACAAAACATATGTCTAATAACTGACTTGTATCCAGAATATAAACAGAACTGTAACAACTCGATAAAGAAAACACAAATAACTCATAAATGTTGACAAAGAAGATACATATTAGTGAATGAACACATGAAAAGATGCTCAACATCATTAGCCATCAGGGAAACACAAATCAAAAGTACAATCTGATACCATTTCATGAGTTATTAATAATATGGCTATAATCAAAGGTAGTAACAATCACTGGTAAAAGTATGAAGAAATTGGAACTTTCATACACTGAAGGTGGGAATGTATACTGGTGCAGTCACTCTGCCTGGCAGGTCTTCAAATAGTTAAGGGTAGAATTACCATAGGACTCAGCAATTCAACTTCTCAGTGCATACTCGAGAAATGAAAACACACGTCCACACAAATACCTATACCCAAGACAGTTGAAAATACAGTTGACTCTTAAACAACATGAGTTTAAACTACAGAGGTCCACTTCTACACAGATTTTTTACAGAACACTACTGTAGATGTATTTTCTCTTCCTTATGATTTTCATGCTTACTATAAGAATACACTATATAATACATATAACATACAAAATATGTATGAATTGACTGTTTATGTTATTGCTAAGGCTACTGATTAACAGTAGGCTAAGTTTTTGGAGAGTTAAAAGTTATATGTGGATTTTTTACTGTGTGTGCTCCCATGTTGTTCAAGGGTCAATTGCATATGTCTCCACAAAAAACCTTTCATTCATGAAAACATTATTCATAATAGCCCCAAAATGAAAACAAACTAAATGTCCATCACCTGATGAATACATAAATATGGTACTATCCACACAATTAAATATTATTCAGCAATACAAAGAAATGAAGAGTAACATTCCATTGTCTACAAATCCCATGGTTTATTTATCCATTCACCTACTGAGAACATCTTGCTTGCAGTGTGAATCGAGCTGCTATAAACAATTGTACGAGTTTTATAAATGGACATCGGTTTAAAACGCCTTTGGGTAAATACTAAGGAGTGTGACTGCTACATTGTATGGTAAGAATATGTTTAGTTTTGTAAGAAACTACCAACTTATTCTCCAAAGTGGCTGTATTATTTTACATTCCCACCAGCAATGTATGAGAGTTTCTGTTGCTCCACATCTTTGTCAGCACTTGGGTGTTTATTGTCAGTGTTCTAGATTTTAGTCAGTCTAATAGGTGTGTGGTGGTATCTCGTTGTTTTAATTTGAATTTCTCTAGCAACATATGATGTGGAGCATCTTTCATATGCTTATTTGCCAGCTGTGTATCTTCTTTGGTGGGGTGTCTGTTGATGTTTTTGACACATTTTTTAATTCAGTTGCTTCTTCTTGTTGAGTTTTAAGCATTCTTTGTATATTTTGAATAAGAGATGTGAATAATTAGATATGTCTTTTACAAAAAACCTTCTCCTATTCTGTTCCACTCATCTATTTATATATTCTTTGCCACTGCCACACTGTCTTGATTACTGTAGCTTGATAATAAACCTTGAAGTCAGGCAGAACATGGCAGAAACTTGAATCATATTACTAAATAGAAAAAGTCAATCTGAGAAGGCTACATACTACATGATTCCAACTATATGACATTCTAGGAAATGCAAATCCATGGAGATAACAAAAAGATCTGTGGTTGCTGGGGGCGGGGGAATGGGGCAGGCAGGGATGAACAGGCAGAACAGAGGATTTTTAGGGCAGTGAAAATACTCTGTATGATATTATAATGATGGATGGATGTCATTATACATTTATCCAAACCCACAGAATATACAAAACCAAGACTGAACCCTAAGGTAAAACTAATAACTCTGGTTGATAATGATGTGTCAATGTAGCAAACATACCACTCTGATGAATAACATTGATAATGGGGAATGCTATGCATGTGTAGGGACAGTGAAATTTTTGTACCTTTTGTTCAATCTTACTGTAAACTTAAAACTAAGTTTTAAGGGACACGCAGGTGACTCAGTTGGTCAAGCATCCAACTCCTCATTTCAGCTCAGAGCATGATCTCATGGTCTGTAAGACTGAACCCCACACTGAGCTCTGCCTAGCATGAAGTCTACTTAAGATTCTATTCGCAAATCCATCAATGTGATACATCACATCAACAAAAGAAAAGATAAAAACCATATGATCCTGTCAATAGATGCAGAAAAAGCATTTGACAAAATACAGCATCCTTTCTTAATAAAAACCCT